>CM026390.1:67305407-67600404 GCA_014843695.1 Archivesica marissinica
ACAGAGAAGATATATGGTACAGAGAAGATATATGGTACAGAGAAGATATATGGTACAGAGAAGATATATGAGAAGATATATGGTACAGAGAAGATATATGGTACAGAGAAGATATATGGTACAGAGAAGATATATGATACAGAGAAGATATATGGTACAGAGAAGATATATGGTACAGAGAAGATATATGGTACAGAGAAGATATATGGTACAGAGAAGATATATGGTACAGAGAAGATATATGGTACAGAGAAGATAGTACAGAGAAGATATATGGTACAGAGAAGATATATGGTACAGAGAAGATATATGGTACAGAGAAGATAGTACAGAGAAGATATATGGTACAGAGAAGATATATGGTACAGAGAAGATATATGGTACAGAGAAGATAGTACAGAGAAGATATATGGTACAGAGAAGATATATGGTACAGAGAAGATATATGGTACAGAGAAGATATATGGTACAGAGAAGATATATGGTACAGAGAAGATAGTACAGAGAAGATATATGGTACAGAGAAGATATATGGTACAGAGAAGATATATGGTACAGAGAAGATATATGGTACAGAGAAGATATATGGTACAGAGAAGATATATGGTACAGAGAAGATATATGGTACAGAGAAGATATATGGTACAGAGAAGATATATGGTACAGAGAAGATATATGGTACAGAGAAGATATATGGTACAGAGAAGATAGTACAGAGAAGATATATGGTACAGAGAAGATATATGGTACAGAGAAGATATATGGTACAGAGAAGATAGTAAGAAGATATGGTACAGAGAAGATATATGTACAGAGAAGATATATGGTACAGAGAAGATATATGGTACAGAGAAGATATATGGTACAGAGAAGATATATGGTACAGAGAAGATATATGGTACAGAGAAGATATATGGTACAGAGAAGATATATGGTACAGAGAAGATATATGGTACAGAGAAGATATATGGTACAGAGAAGATATATGGTACAGAGAAGATATATGTACAGAGAAGATATATGGTACAGAGAAGATATATGGTACAGAGAAGATATATGGTACAGAGAAGATATATGGTACAGAGAAGATATATGGTACAGAGAAGATATATGGTACAGAGAAGATATATGGTACAGAGAAGATATATGAGAAGATATATGGTACAGAGAAGATATATGGTACAGAGAAGATATATGGTACAGAGAAGATATATGGTACAGAGAAGATATATGATACAGAGAAGATATATGGTACAGAGAAGATATATGGTACAGAGAAGATATATGGTACAGAGAAGATATATGAGAAGATATATGGTACAGAGAAGATATATGGTACAGAGAAGATATATGGTACAGAGAAGATATATGGTACAGAGAAGATATATGGTACAGAGAAGATATATGATACAGAGAAGATATATGAGAAGATATATGGTACAGAGAAGATATATGGTACAGAGAAGATATATGGTACAGAGAAGATATATGGTACAGAGAAGATAGTACAGAGAAGATATATGGTACAGAGAAGATATATGGTACAGAGAAGATATATGGTACAGAGAAGATAGTACAGAGAAGATATATGGTACAGAGAAGATATATGGTACAGAGAAGATATATGGTACAGAGAAGATATATGGTACAGAGAAGATATATGGTACAGAGAAGATATATGGTACAGAGAAGATATATGGTACAGAGAAGATATATGGTACAGAGAAGATATATGGTACAGAGAAGATATATGGTACAGAGAAGATATATGGTACAGAGAAGATATATGGTACAGAGAAGATATATGGTACAGAGAAGATATATGGTACAGAGAAGATATATGGTACAGAGAAGATATATGGTACAGAGAAGATATATGGTACAGAGAAGATATATGGTACAGAGAAGATATATGGTACAGAGAAGATATATGGTACAGAGAATATAGTACAGAGAAGATATATGGTACAGAGAAGATATATGGTACAGAGAAGATATATGGTACAGAGAAGATATATGGTACAGAGAAGATATATGGTACAGAGAAGATATATGGTACAGAGAAGATATATGGTACAGAGAAGATATATGGTACAGAGAAGATATATGGTACAGAGAAGATATATGGTACAGAGAAGATATATGGTACAGAGAAGATATATGGTACAGAGAAGATATATGGTACAGAGAAGATATATGGTACAGAGAAGATATATGGTACAGAGAAGATATATGGTACAGAGAAGATATATGGTACAGAGAAGATAGTACAGAGAAGATATATGGTACAGAGAAGATATATGGTACAGAGAAGATATATGGTACAGAGAAGATAGTACAGAGAAGATATATGGTACAGAGAAGATATATGGTACAGAGAAGATATATGGTACAGAGAAGATAGTACAGAGAAGATATATGGTACAGAGAAGATATATGGTACAGAGAAGATATATGGTACAGAGAAGATATATGGTACAGAGAAGATATATGGTACAGAGAAGATATATGGTACAGAGAAGATATATGGTACAGAGAAGATATATGGTACAGAGAAGATATATGGTACAGAGAAGATATATGGTACAGAGAAGATATATGGTACAGAGAAGATATATGGTACAGAGAAGATATATGGTACAGAGAAGATATATGGTACAGAGAAGATATATGGTACAGAGAAGATATATGGTACAGAGAAGATATATGGTACAGAGAAGATATATGGTACAGAGAAGATATATGGTACAGAGAAGATATATGGTACAGAGAAGATATATGGTACAGAGAAGATATATGGTACAGAGAAGATATATGGTACAGAGAAGATATATGGTACAGAGAAGATATATGGTACAGAGAAGATATATGATACAGAGAAGATAGTACAGAGAAGATATATGGTACAGAGAAGATATATGGTACAGAGAAGATATATGGTACAGAGAAGATATATGGTACAGAGAAGATATATGGTACAGAGAAGATATATGGTACAGAGAAGATATATGATACAGAGAAGATATATGGTACAGAGAAGATATATGGTACAGAGAAGATATATGGTACAGAGAAGATATATGGTACAGAGAAGATATATGATACAGAGAAGATATATGGTACAGAGAAGATATATGGTACAGAGAAGATATATGGTACAGAGAAGATATATGGTACAGAGAAGATATATGGTACAGAGAAGATATATGGTACAGAGAAGATATATGGTACAGAGAAGATATATGGTACAGAGAAGATATATGGTACAGAGAAGATATATGGTACAGAGAAGATATATGATACGTACAGAGAAGATATATGGTACAGAGAAGATATATGGTACAGAGAAGATATATGGTACAGAGAAGATATATGGTACAGAGAAGATATATAATGCATGATCTGTTTGATGTTTATGTTTAATATCTGATTCGCCAGGGAATACACGTAATACCTAGACAAGTTAAACAATACATACATTTACTACCAATCTACATGTACTACTAATTTCAAACAGGTTTTGGCACATCAGTTCATTGCTGGTGAAAATTAAAGCAAACTTTTCTGAATCAGAAAGATTAATAAAATTACCATAAATACCCATTGTTTTTCTAATAAGAGGTAACCTAATATCTGCATATGTACAACATTGCAAAATAACATGTAGTTCATTTTCAACGGAGTCACAGAATGGACATTTCCTTTGATCTACACTCAGATGCTCGTACCTGCCCGTCTCTATTCCTATTGGTGCAACACCACAACGAAATTTACTCAAAGCGGCTCTATGACTATAAGAGGTAAAAACATCATACAGTAGTCTTCTACTTTGAATTCTGTTTTAAATAGCTTATACAACCGTAATTTATTTCTACCTCGACCCGATATACCAACATCTCTATTAATAGATGTAGACCAGTTTAATTTGAACCTAGCCATTAGTTTACTTTCCATTGAGAATATTAATGACGATGGCTTAGGCTCGGTAATATTTGCAAACATACTTAAATTATTTTCATTAAATACTTTTACAATTAAATAATGCCAATATTTACATGAAACATTTGCCTTAGAAGCCACCCAAAGTGCTATGCGTTTGTTCATACGATGTGTATCCATTGACGATAGTTTGGACCAGAATAAACAGATGCTTTTCCACTGCCATACAACAGTCGGCTTCCAACCCATTGCTCCTGCAATGGCAGTATTTGGAGTGTATCTGCCTACACACAAAAAGAACCTCATTGCTCTGTTATGAACTGAATCTATACATGAAAATGTTTTGAAGCCCCATATTGGTGCACTGCAATTTATAATAGGCAGCACTGTAGACTCATAAAGTTTGGTATATACATCATATGGGACCCCCCCCTAGAACTTTACATTTGGCAATTAAGAGACCAAGGGCACGGCTAGCACCTTGAGCGACTGCTTTAGTCATTATGTTATAATCCACATGTTCACTTAACACACCAAGATACATATACTTATCAACAACTTGTATTAATTTCATACCACATATAAGACGATTATTGTAAATGATAATTATTAATTACCCCGACAATGTAAAAGCATCGATAATTACACAGTCACGTGTTTCTTAATTTGTGACAAATAAAATGCAATGTATTAATCACACATAAACAAACTGTTCCGTGTCATATCTACATGTTGTATGGATTATCGAACATGTCACAGAGAATATGTCACATTGGCGTCGCACGGACGTGTGGCGTTGATTATGTTTTGCAACGGTAGGAAGAGTTGTTGTTAAGCGCGTTATATTAGTTTTATGTATCATGCAGTATCTTCATCAACAAAGATCATATATCGCTTGCATCCATGTTTATATTCCTCATATTTAGCTCAGTGATTAGAGCGCTCGCGTCTCACCAATGCAACCCGGGTTCGATCCACGGACCGGGAAGTATGTGAGATGGTACGGTGGTCGCCAGATCGGATAGGTGGATTTTCTCCGGGTACTCCGGTTTCCTCCCACACGAATGACCACATTTACGCTTTCATCCGCGACAACGAGAGTGATTAATATAAATTGTTAAAACTTGCTTCGCATTCGTTGTAAAATAAATAAAGTTTAAACAAGCACCCGTTTTCGAAAGTAGCTGCCAACATCTCAAGAGTTGTCACGCAGAGAAGGAAGAAGAAGCCTCCGCGTCATCCTTTTACACTCTACAAGAACATCATTCTACAAGAAACCCTACTCTACTGTAGACGCAGTGTAGTCAAGTGGAAAACACGTTTGACTGCGAATCCAGGAATCATTGATTCGATCCCCCATCATACATTAATTAATATTAACAGTCTTTCAGTTGGGACATTAATACGAATTGATGATTGAGCTTATTTACACTCGCCTCCGGCGAACCATGTGGGCGAGCTGATGATGTTTAGTTAACACTCATATATTATAAACTAAGGTGATTACGTTGTGTGCGTTAGTAATACGATTTGAATACTCAGCCCAGACATAGATTAGGCTACAAGCACCAACATGTATAGGGTCAGTACAGGAGTCACTCTATACTGTCTCACATCTCATATCCGTAGAGGTAGGAATATGTTTGATGTATAATATTATTTGCATGCTCAGCCCGGCCATAGATTAGGCTACAAGCACCAAAATATTAATACGAAGTCTCGTGTCGGTTCTTTTACACGTGCACGTAAAAGAACCAGAGGAGACTCTGGAATTGGTCTCCCGTCTTCAGGCGTTGCTCATACGGGCAACCGGTAGCGACGATTAAATAACGGTAAAACACACAGCTTTACTGCCATATCAACAACTACACGAATAGTCGATGGAGCTTGGCACGAAATTAACTCACTCGCCAATATGCTCAGCGGTAGCGAGTATAAGCAAACGTATTAGATTTGACTAAATACACAACCCAATGCACGCTGTTTTTATCAAAAGTTATTCCTTTGGTACTCAAAACATATATCTTTAAGACGTATCGGGTACACGTTGGAGACAAGGCACAACGGGTGGGCGACGGACGGTCACGTACAGTGCCTTCGGATGGGCAGACATTCATAAACTGGAACACAAACAAGAACTATCTAAAGCTGCTAATGCATCCATCCCTGATCTGATCAGATGTGGTAAGATGATTTCTTAAGATACTATTAAAACATGCGCGATAGTTTCTCTATTTCCCCACAGGCACCAGACACATTTTTTGGCCTATGGTCATATAGTAAGTAATGTTTAACACACAAGTCTGGTGCCTGTGTATTTCCCTGTCAGAATCTTAAAAGCAGTATTTTAAACATTGTTTAGTGTCATGATTAGCGACCATTACATAGTTTTTAGGAAGTACATGTCTCACGTATTGCCTCTTATAATTCTCATTTGTAGAATGGCCCTGTGCAATGTATGTGTTTATATTATTATTTGAAATGTATGTAATGTACATAGTTGAGACAGAAATATACAACGACTTGTTTAAAACCCATTAACTCAGATACATACATCCATATAGTTTAATACACAATAGAATAAATTAAGCAATTTATAGCGTTTGTATCCTTGGTTTCTGCTATGCATGCATGACAACCAATAAGGCAATGAATTGTCACCTTGACAAGTATTCATTTTAAATGGATTTTCAAAATGGAAAGATGGTCGGATTTAAAATACTCCAACTGCCACCATGAAGCTGTGGGAAGCGTGTTTACGTTACCGACAGCGGCCAGGGATATATGTGAAATGCTGCCAGAGAATCTTAAAAACATGTCTGTTAAGCGGTTCGGCGCCAGAAAGTGCAGACAATTTCTAGGTATCCACGCACTGGCAGGTCTCATTACAGTATCATACCACTTAGAAAAGGACACCAGACAGCGCTCAAGCTCCAACAGATAGACATACCACGTCCTGATCAACTACTCCGGCAGACACTGACGCGACCCGCAACTGGAAACAGCTTCCTCTTACTTATGGACAGAACAACAATGAATGAAGCACATTACCATTTCTACCGTGGCTGTAAGAAGCCTCCGTCACTGAAGACACTACAACCGACTGATGCCAATCCGCAACTGTACATGCTCTGGGCTCATCTTCAGATGCTGCTATGGAAGGCAGTGGACCAGCGTGACCCACATGAAGAAGCTCGAACTATTAAAAAGTTTGGTTGGGCATCTAAAGCTCCACAAACACGTCGACCGTCTCAACAGCGCCAGTTACTCCCCAAACACTTTTGAATGTAGTTAGATGTAGGTGCTCTGCAGAGCTCATGAAATGCAGTGACATATACTGCAGCTGCAACCTCGCATTCCTTCACACACGGACTACTGCAAGTGCGAGAGAAGAGTCGTATGGTGTAGTCGCTTCACTAAGCAAGCAGATGGATAACGAGGACGACGAAAGAGAGCTAGACTTACAAAGTTTAATAACATAACAGTACAAGAAGACACACATACACGAGTGTACAGTACAAGAGCATATATATACACATATGTACAAATATGCCTACATACGCAGGAGAAAATATTGTAGCCTTATTTCTGGAGATATTGGCAAGATCCGGTTGCAGTACTCAGCTTTCATTTTATTCAATCAGAGGCTGTTCAGATATAAGGCCGTAGCCTACACTTTTCGGGGGGAAAAACCAAATGTGCAACAAACATCGGGAGGCCTGGATAAAATTGTATACGCTATAAATAGTTTTCCGGGGGACGAACCCCGGACCCCCCTCCCGTCTTAAGTTGGCCTACTCATCGATTCCAGCCAAGCTACGCCCCTGATATAATCGGTCAATAGAAGTGATTATTTCCTGTTTTTAGGTCAAATTTAACCATCGATTTTTGTTTCGACCGTGATTTTTTACCTCGCATTCAAACTATTGGTCCATAAATGGATTTATCATCATGGAAACCCCTAAGCAACCCTCTGTCATCACGATCAAAAGTTGAAAATTGGCCTATATTCAAGATGGCCGAGGTATTCAAGATGGCTGAGGTATTCAAGATGGCCACCTCGTTCTGATAAATGCTCATGGTTGCAAAAGTAGCAACCAAACTAACTTTGTTCTCCTAACTATATATAATACATGTCCATATAAACAGTTTACAGTAGTTAGCATTGTTGGGTCGCATATACGGGAAAAAAGGGAGACAACTTGACTACTGTCGCTAGAGGATTATTTTCCAAGATAGTGACTCTTGTGAAAATCTTACTACTGATTCCTGCAACAAATGACACTAGTGAAAAAACATGTTCTACTTTGCACAGAAGCGGGACCTACATCCGTACCACACACTAATGAGCAAATTGAGACGGAATAGTTTGATGGAGTTCTATATTCCTGACAGCAAAACAGATTCCATGGAGATATACACGTGACATGTCTAACAAGAGTTCTACAGAGCGAATGGCACCGTCGTGTGTTTGGTTGTGTCTGACACTGTATTGATTGGTACCGTTGTGTGTTTGGTCATGTCTGACACTGTATTGATTGGTACCGTTGTGTGTTTGGTAGTGTGTGACACTGTATTGATTGGTACCGTTGTGCGTTTGGTAGTGTGTGACACTGTATTGATTGGTACTGTCGTGTGTTTGGTAGTGTGTGACACTGTATTGATTGGTACCGTTGTGTGTTTGGTAGTGTGCGACACTGTATTGATTGGTACCGTTGTGTGTTTGGTGGTGTGTGACACTTTATTGATTGGTACCGTTGTGTGTTTGGTAGTGTGTGACACTTTATTGATTGGTACTGTCATGTGCTTGGTAGTGTGTGACACTGTATTGATTGGTACTGTTGTGTGTTTGGTTGTGTGTGACACTGTATTGATTGGTACCATTGTGTGCTTGGTAGTGTGTGACACTGTATTGATTGGTACCGTTGTGTGATTGGTAGTGTGTGACACTGTATTGATTGGTACCGTCGTGTGATTGGTTGTGTCTTGACACTGTATTGATTGGTACCATTGTGTGTTTGGTCGTGTGTGACACTGTATTGATTGGTACTGTCGTGTGTTTCGTCGTGTCTTTTTTATTTAACCATATTTTATTGCAAATCAATAGTACATATGTATGTCATACACGTAAAGATACAATACATAGCATGAAAATACAACGTTTTGGGCCACAAGTTTTAACAACATTAGACAACGGCCCGCACCAGACTGCCTTGTTGTGTTGTGGATATTTGTGTGCGATGTTGAACAGATATACTTATACAGATATAACACCAGCTTCTATTTCTGTTACGCATACGTCATAGTAAAGACGTTGTAGTATGGCCGGTTGGTGAGCTGCCAGCAAGTTAAATAATGGTTACCGATTGCCTGACGCCTGGCCTGCATGGATATGATTTAGTAAGTACTGATGTTCATAAGAGGTATAAAACGCTATTGGCTGTAATGAAAGGTTTGACCCTTGACCTATGACAAAGATTGACCCATGGTTGGAATATATAATATATGCAATGTCTGCTGCAATATCTGCTGCATTGTCTGCTGCAATGTTTGCTGCAATATCTGCTGCCTGCTGCAATGTCTGCTGCCTGCTGCAATATCTGCTGCAATGTCTGCTGCCTGCTGCAATGTCTGCTGCAATATCTGCTGCCTGCTGCAATATCTGCTGCCTGCTGCAATATCTGCTGCAATGTCTGCTGCCTGCTGCAATGTCTGCTGCAATATCTGCTGCAATGTCTGCTGCCTGCTGCAATGTCTGCTGCAATGTCTGCTGCCTGCTGCAATATCTGCTGCCTGCTGCAATGTCTGCTGCCTGCTGCAATGCCTGCTGCAATGTTTGCTGCAATACCTGCTGTAATATCTGCTGCAATGTTTGCTGCAATGTCTGCTGCAATATCGCAGATGGTATGCAGCTGTGTACCTGCGTATATGGAAACTATGTCCCTGATATGGACAACTTTACTTATATATTATATTGTATATTAGCAGTGTATTGTACTATTGTACACTCTTATAGTACAGGTGGATGTGTCATATATATATATATATATAGTATATGACACAATGATTAGTAATTCCCATCCTCTAATTTTGCAGACAAGTCATTTCTTTGCACGGATGAATGTCTGAGAGTGTTAATAAGCTGATCACGACTGGCATGATGCTGTTCTTGGTGTTGCCATGACACCAAGCACTGGTGTATCCTCTCTCGTACCGTCCGATAATCACACACTATTGTTTCAATCTCATCCTCTGGAACACCGAGAGCCCGGATCAAAAACTTCCAGTCTCTACCAAGATGCTGACATAGAAAACTAATTTCTCGATTCAAATCTGAAACAAAAATATTCCGTTTATTTACGGTAACTTACAAAAGTGTTTGGCAAACTTGGCTTTAATGCATTATATGTTTATATTTCAAAGTAGGTACATGTATTGTTTTGGACAGATCTCACTGAAAACTTTATGTGTGTGTATTTTACGTTTATTTATCGTCACTACCGGTTGCCCATATGAGCGATGCCTCCTGAAGAGATTAGTCATTTTAGATTTTAGGAGGATAGTGCAATGACACAGACTGAGACCCATTCCAGAGTTTCCTCTGGTTCTTTTACGTGCATGGTGTAAAGCACCGACACGAGACCTCGGTTTAACGTCCCATCTGAAAGACTGTTAGTTTTATTAGGGTCTGACAGGGGATCGAACCTGTAATCCCTGGATTACCAGTCCAGCGTGTTACCACTGGACTACAGATCTATCTGTTCACTGAAAACAATTGTATATTATTATTATATATTATTGTACATAATATACAATAATGGTGGTGGGCATGAATGGTTTTGCACTGAGCATACGGTTTGGTGTGGGGTTTCCACTTATATGGTGCCTCAGCCACGTTGGGTTTTATGGCTGGCAGGTTTCTTCCCTATAGGGAAAAAACCGTGGTTTTATACTGGTTTTTTCCGATACGGAAGAAATACGTTTCTTCCCAACTACTGGGAAGAAATGGAAGAAACCTCCTTTTTGTCAATTTGTTTAGTAATATATGCGCAAAATATAGATAAAATGTATATATTATGATTAATATTGCTTCAACAATAACATCTGTTGATCAAGTCCAATTGACAGGTGTCAATTAGATTGTATAGTGAAGTCCCATAAGCTGGGTCACACCAACCAACCTGTTATAATTACTAGCTATTGTTATATGTTTCAATTGACAGGTTATTGACTTCTAAAAGTGGCAAACATGTGATATGGCTTCATTTTTGTTCAGGGGTTTCCTATTGAAATACAATACACGACAATGGCATGCCCCTTATTAAACAACTTTTACCATGGCTTCATTTTATTCAAAGGCATCCCATTGATTACATTTTCACTATATAACCAAGCGAGAGAAGTAATTTAAATTCAGTGATGAAGGCAGGACTCTTGGACATAATAAAGTCATTAACAATCTCCAATTGCCAAGCAAATAGTTTAACAACCTGATATGCTGGATGTAGTTTGTAAGCTGTAAAGTGTTCTGGTATGATTGCTTGCTTAAACCGCTTTGTGACAAGGGTCTTGTGCACTGGTGACTGAAGATTGGGATTATCCAGAAGAGACAGCCATGTATGGCACGCTGATGCCAGAAAGGAGTAGTCTGCCTGGCAAGCATCAATAGCAGTTGCTACAGGGCGAAGCAGCTCTGCCATGTCCTTGGAATTCCTATAGATATTGATATCCTGTATCTTTTTGGCAATGGTTTGGTCAATCTCATCCTCATGGTCCTGAACAATCTTCATGTAGCTGGTTCTGTTGGCAATATAGCTGTCCAAACAGGTGAGCCTTTGCGTTAAACTGGGAACCATTATCACCAAGTTGACATTTATTTTTCTCATCAGTTCTATTTAAATCATAATGTATAGGGGTGGCAGACCTCGTGACACTATTTGGGAACACTTTGTTTCTGTGACAGTGGCTGGAAAAGAGTATGCTAGGTGCAAACTTTGTGAGAACCAGCAGCTTCCTAAAGCTTGCCGTCTAAAACTCCATTATGCGAAATGCAGTGCAGCATACCACTTACCAGCAGAAAAAGAGATCCCTGAGCAGCCTATGTCAGTAAAAAGACGGAGATCTCCATCTCCTCCACCAACCAAACGACAAGCTATCTCAATCCAACCAGACATGGATAGTTGTGTTGTGAAGACATCTCTAAACCAGAAAAATGCCATTGACTTGGAGATTGCCAAATTCTTCTACGCATGCAATATACCATTCAATGCCGCTGACCATCCACAGTACAAAAAGATGATGAGTACACTACGAGCAGGATATCAGCCACCTAACAGGAAGCAGATAGCCGGAAAACTCCTAGACACTGTGTATGATCAACTCCAGGAGGATATGAAGCATGTCATTGGCGGAAAAACTGCAACTCTTGTACAAGACGGCTGGAGTAATTGCCACAACGAACCTATAATTGCAAGTTGCCTCCAGGTTGAGAACAAATCCTATCTTTTAGATAGCCACCCTACTGGATCTATGTCAAAAACAGGGGACAATTGCAAGATGTTGTGTCAGGAGTCCATCAAAAAGGCAAGGGAAAACTACAACTGCACTGTATCTGGAGTATGTACTGACAATGCTAAGAACATGGAAAAAATGCGTGCTGCCTTACAAGAAGATGACCCAGACCTCACTGTGTATGGCTGCTCTGCCCACTGGCTCAACTTACTTGGGCTGGATCTAACTTCACAGTCAGTGATGAAGCATGTTGTGGAAGTACAGAAGTATTTTCGCAACCACCATAAGCCATGTGCTTGGCTGTCTGAGTGTGCCGAAAGTAAGAAACCACAGCTCCCTGGAGAAACACGATGGAAGTCTCAACTCACCTGTTTGGACAGCTATATTGCCAACAGAACCAGCTACATGAAGATTGTTCAGGACCATGAGGATGAGATTGACCAAACCATTGCCAAAAAGATACAGGATATCAATATCTATAGGAATTCCAAGGACATGGCAGAGCTGCTTCGCCCTGTAGCAACTGCTATTGATGCTTGCCAGGCAGACTACTCCTTTCTGGCATCAGCGTGCCATACATGGCTGTCTCTTCTGGATAATCCCAATCTTCAGTCACCAGTGCACAAGACCCTTGTCACAAAGCGGTTTAAGCAAGCAATCATACCAGAACACTTTACAGCTTACAAACTACATCCAGCATATCAGGGTGTTAAACTATTTGCTTGGCAATTGGAGATTGTTAATGACTTTATTATGTCCAAGAGTCCTGCCTTCATCACTGAGCTGATTGCCTTTCAAGCCAAATCCACACCATACCCTGCTGCATTTTTCAATGAGGCAGCACTTCGGATGGATCCAGTTACCTGGTGGAAAGCAGCTAAATCCAGTGGTGTAAATTCTGACTTTGTAGACTTTGTGGTATGTCTTCTACAGGCACCAGCTTCCTCAGCGTCAGTAGAGCGTATATTTTCCAACTTTGGACAGATCCACAGTAAAATTAGGAACAGACTAGGAAATCAAACTGCAGGAAAGTTAGTGTTCTGTTTCCGGCTCCTGAGAGGTGATCTTGAGATTGATTATTAACTGCTGTTTTTTTACATGAACAGTGTG
Organism: Archivesica marissinica; assembly: GCA_014843695.1. Taxonomy (NCBI): domain Eukaryota; kingdom Metazoa; phylum Mollusca; class Bivalvia; order Venerida; family Vesicomyidae; genus Archivesica; species Archivesica marissinica. The sequence continues at coordinate 67,318,968 of CM026390.1, forward strand.
CTTATCTACCTGATGTGAAGACTGCTAATTGTGAGAACATTGTGCTAATGTATATATGTAAATATTATTCTCTTATAGTTGCTGACAGTGATGCAATAAAAATATCACACTTTATTCCCAGTTTCTTCCTAGTTTCTCCCATTTCTTCTGGGAAGAAAGGTGTTTCTTCCCTTTTTTCCCATGTTTCTTCCCACGGAAGGGAAGAAATACCTTTCTTCCCGGAAGAAAGCCAACGTTTGACATGTGTCTTCATTTGGTGAGTGTCTGTCTGGATGAACCCTTTTTACAACTTGTAGACCATGTACACATATATGTTAACATGGTTCATTCTACGTCAAAATGTTTGGGAGAAGTGAGAAAGCGTGCAATCGTGTCCTTAAATGGTGTTATTTAATAAATTTCAACAAAATATGGTTAAAATGCACAGTATGACCATTAAAGCGACATTACATCGCACAAACCAAATAAAATGCATGTTTTCACTTATAAATACATAGGTACTACAAATTCTTCTAAATTCATTCGAACACTTGCTATATTGTGCTACAACTATATGGTCAGTTTATATTGTGCTACAACTATATGGTCAGTTTATATTATGCTACAACTATACTGTGAGTTTATATTATGCTACAACTATATGGTCAGTTTATATTATGCTACAACTCTATGGTCAGTTTATATTATGCTACAACTCTATGGTCAGTTTATATTATGCTACAACTACATAGTCAGTTTATATTATGCTACAACTATATGGTCAGTTTATATTATGCTACAACTATACTGTGAGTTTATATTATGCTACAACTATATGGTCAGTTTATATTATGCTACAACTACATAGTCAGTTTATATTATGCTACAACTCTATGGTCAGTTTATATTATGCTACAACTATACTGTCAGTTTATATTATGCTACAACTATATGGTCAGTTTATATTATGCTACAACTATATGGTCAGTTTATATTATGCTACAACTATATGGTCAGTTTATATTATGCTACAACTCTATGGTCAGTTTATATTATGCTACAACTCTATGGTCAGTTTATATTGTGCTACAACTCTATGGTCAGTTTATATTATGCTACAACTATATGGTCAGTTTATATTATGCTACAACTACATAGTCAGTTTATATTATGCTACAACTATATGGTCAGTTTATATTGTGCTACAACTCTATGGTCAGTTTATATTATGCTACAACTCTATGGTCAGTTTATATTATGCTACAACTATATGGTCAGTTTATATTATGCTACAACTCTATGGTCAGTTTATATTATGCTACAACTATATGGTCAGTTTATATTATGCTACAACTATATGGTCAGTTTATATTATGCTACAACTATATGGTCAGTTTATATTATGCTACAACTATATAGTCAGTTTATATTATGCTACAACTCTATGGTCAGTTTATATTATGCTACAACTATACTGTGAGTTATCATATAAAGATGACCATTCTTGTTTCAACTATTTGTGACTATTTTGTTAATACATTTTGAGTGCTGCAAATTCATAATGGGTGTGTATATCAATATAATAATTATCATAAATCATACAGTGCCTAAAATCAAGCAATAAAGAACTAATTTTGAACTATTCTACTTTTAATTTTTCTCTATATATGTATTCCAAATGTTTCAAGTAGAATTAAATAATATTATTTGTCATTTTCAGATTACCGGTAAGTAATAATATTATAATAATGATGTCATATTGAATTATCAAAATTGCTATGCAGTTTTGCATGGTTGTTCACTATTGTGTTGTACATGTATTACATATATTTTATGTTACTGTTTTACATATATGTTTTATGTTTTTAAATCTCTGTGTCTGATTACCGGTAAATAATTATTATCTTACCAGGTCCTTCGTATCTTGGTCCTGAAATATAGCAAGAACAAATTAAATATAGATCAAAATATTAATTATAAAATATGGCGAATTCCAGTAATTGCTCTAATTTCTTGTGTCAATGAGAAACAACATTTTTTTACAATTTTCATATAAAATTGTTACGATACAATAGCCCATTATAAAGCACTCCTACTATTAAAATGTTGTATTTAATGGTCATACTATGAATATTTTGTTGAAATTTATTAACTAACACCATTTAAGGATGCAATCACACGCTTTATCACTTCTCCCAAAAATTCTGTCCTAGAATGAACCCTGTATTGTAAAATTGTCTAATATTCGCCACAAAATGCCAAATCCAACAATTACATATTTTTCAAGTACATTAAAGCGACACTACATCGGTGAAAATGCAAATGTCTGCAGAATGTAATTTGCTATTATATGGTATAATTTTTTTCCAAATATTTGCCTCAAAAACTGAGTATTTCAACAAATAAACACAAACGTCGTATACGCGGTTTGTTCACATAACAAAATAATGTAAATAGGGTCGACATGCATGCATAATACAAAGTGTTTATCCTGAATAACACGAGTTATGCTACATATTTACCGTGATATCTCACATGTGTGCCTATGCACATTTATTTGTAGACTAATCTTAACTACATTATCTCCAAAGGAAATTATCGCGTGTTTAATATTGACTTCAATGATAACACACATGACGCTGCGTGCTGATCAGGATCTATGTTGTTTGCTACATTGCCAAGTCTCTTAGCAAGATCATCTGAATAGCAGATGGCACGTTCCATGGCGGTTGATCTTGCTCAACTGTTCTTTGCAAATACTATTTGAACGGTATCCAGAATGAAATGGGTTAATTACCCATTCTTTTAACTTCTGTGTGGTTTCACGCACATGTGTATGTATGTATGTTCTTTTAATGTCAAACACCTCGCGGGGACTTAGACATGTTTTCCTGGGCAGGCTTAGCTGACCTAAGCGATTAACCAGTACTAAGCAATATGTGTGCGGTGCCTTGCTCAATGACACTACATACGTGGCCTGACCGAGTATCGAACCCGGGACCGTTCGATTCCAAATCCAACGCTCTACCACTGGACCACGGACGCCACACATGATGTCTACATTAGGGGTAGATAAATACTTACTATTTTGAACCACAGAGTGTGTTCCCGCAGGCATACTGCCATTTTGTACAGCATATACTATTTGTGGCTGTGCCAACTGTTGTGGAACCTGCGCATACCCCTGCTGTTGTGCTGAAGGAACATACCCGGAAATGTTTCCACGCTCGTATGATTCAAGAATGTGTAGACCATCAATTTTCCCACTACAACATGTTTTAAGCAAATCCTTTAAATAGCCAATATAGCTTTCACTCAGGTACCCACGTTCCTCTAAGGCAATAAATAGGTCAGTTGGTTGAGCAATTTTTTCGTTTCGTTTCTTTTTAATAATTTGGTCGCATTTAAATTTCATTCTCTGTAAGTCGTCTGTATCGATCTTGTGCGAAATTTCTAGCAGTACGTCTTTGTACAAATTATGGCGTATTTCTTCCATTAGTGATGCTGTCACTGTAAACTGTAAACAAAATATGAAACCCCAAAGTTATTGATTTCTGAATGTGGGGAAACCCACTTTAACTGGTTCCGTTTAATTATTGTAGCGGGCGGAACTGATTCCCAATAAAGCCGGGAGGAAATGTCAAGAAAATCTGGATCTTCGTGCGTTTTTGCAAGCACCTAGTAACATAGAGAGTCATAAAGGGCGCAATGGGTGCATTGGATAATTATGTAAAGTAAAGTACACATACTATTATATCGTTTTCCATCAAACTTCCTACCCAAAACAAATAACATAGATTGTCAATAAAAAATGTCGTGACAAAACAGAGTAGTATTAAATTCAACCATTTCAATACTAATATATTTGGTAATTTTTTAGGGATCGGTTAATAGTGAGATAGGAAAACAGTATAATTATAGAAAATGTATTTTTATCTTAACTTTAGTTTTATGTTATCATTATTATTAAGAAGATAATTATGAGATGGATGTCTACTTAGCCATGCTATAATGTAATGCTATCCTAACTTTCAATACGTGTGTCTCTTATGAATTCCAGCTATTAAGCCTCTGCTAAGGTTTTGACAATATACAGACAGTGATATTCCAAACTCACATTTTAACAACTATCGTACATGATAACAAATGTAATAATAAAACTGCTAAAAAGCTATCATTATAATAAATTGTAACTGTGTCCTAGTAAATAAGAGATTTGACTACCCCTCCAGAAGTGTATTGGTCATTTTCTTTCATGGACGAAAGTGCAAAATACAGAAGACATCCCTGAGACTTTTATATGAACAGTGGGGAAAGTTAAAGCCAATTACAACGATGATGCTTAATCTTATTTTACCCTCGCCAGCGTCGAACCATGTGGGCGAGCATTCTCGGCGGATTATTTTCGTGCAGTCCTAGCACCATCGATTAGTAGAGTAGTCTCCCCTGATCTGTAGAATGTTGTCGTTTAGCATTTTCGGTGATGGTGCAATAAAAGGTGGCATATGAGGGGCGTTCAACAACACTGGCGCTCGTTGTATGAATAAAAAACTAACTGCTAACTGAAGCCCTCTCCACTTTCTGAAGAATATTGATGGTCCAAGGAAAATAATCAAACATGCTAATGATATTATACAGATTGGTTATTCAACCATGAGAGATTAAATACACTCAACAAAATTCCTACTCGGTCACCTAGTGGTTTACAATATTTGGAGAAGACTAATAACCATATAATATCAATATTCATATCATCTTATTTAATACAGTTTACTACAGATCTTTATGCAATGAATTGCAGTATAATCACCTGGTATAAAATGCATTAAATAACAATACGAAAATATATAAAGTGTATGATTATTAGTTGACTCCAAATGTTATAAAACACCAGGTGTGCCCGAGGTTATAACACGTTTCTCAGATCTCAAGCTCAAATGATTTGATTGGTTGATTCTGAGTTTTACTGCCAGCTGAACCAACCAGAAGCTTGATACTGAGTTTGAGATAGGAGAACAGTTTTATAACCTCGGGGCCAGGTGGCCGATTTGGAATTTGGTTGATTTAAATATATTTATGTTCTATCATATACATGGTTATTTAATACAACAATTGAAATAAGGAATTGGACAGAAAGCTATACAGCTTATGGTTGTCTTCTCCTTCAATTTGGTTGAGTGTACATTGCGGATATTTGTTTTGTTTCGGTGTATAATCGAATTGGAGAACACGTGTAAAATATGATTTGATAATTCATTTAAACAAACACAGTTTATCTTAAGTTGATCAGTGTTTTGATGATAGCATACGATCCAACCGTGTGATACTCGTTATAACATTGCTTTCAATATTCATTTGATGAAATATAATTAGATCACTCACACTGAAACAAACAAATAGCCTTTATATATTATCTTATAATAATAATAATAGAACACTGTACGCAGTGCTCAATTCTAGGTAAAACTTCCCACACTCCTAAAAACTTAACATCCCGTCTAGATGTAGCCATTGCAAGTGTGCCCTTGGCCATTGCGAGTGTGCCCTAAGGCAAAACACTTAAATCCCACATTGCCTCTTTTCTCTCCATCATGGTGATGGATTCCATCAGGTGAATTGTATGCATAAGGGATAACCTATTGCCAATACGCCGGAGATCTAGGGAATGAAGCATGTCTGTAACACAATAGGTACGATAGAAATAAGCATTTATCCAATAGACACGTTCAGCATGATTTATCAGTGTTTGGATATGGGAAGACCAAATCTCGGAACCATATTCCAGCTGAGGTCTCACTAGAGTCAGGTAAACCATGAACTTGAGGGTTACGGATACCTTGATGTTTCTACATAGAAACCTTAATGTAATTTTAGCTTTATTTTTTGACCTATTTATGTGAGCGTCCCACGGTCGACGGGTTATTGAGATATCCACACCAACGTATTTAGCTGCGGTAACTGACTCAAGTAGGACGCCATGTAGAGTATATTGATTGGGAATATGACGTTTCCTTCTAGTGACGTGGATAACTTGACAATTGGAGGGGTAACATTCCACGTCCCTCTCCAACTCCCACACTTATACCCTCTTAAGATCATTTTGGAGTGTGACCGACTCATTTGCAGATTTCTGAGATGCTGCAGTTTCATCTGCAAATATCGGACTTTGGAACTGTTTTCTTGTTGTAGGTCGTTTATATTTAAGCTAAGAATAACAGAGGTCCAAGTACGGATAATGAAATATAATAGGATGAGATCTACTTGTTGCTTATTGTAGACTGAAGTAACCATATCATTGACTAGCATTTGGGTCACACGTGGAATCCTCCCCAATTATTGCTGCAAGTGGAACAGAATACTGTGGTTTGAGAAGTTTTTTTTACTACCTTCGAGGACACACTGTTCTGAAACTTTGCATAAAACACATGTCAATGAGATGGGTGGCTGGGTTTGACTTCTCGCATTGTTGGGGTAAATAGGAGCCACATTTGCTGACTTCCACTGGGATGCTTCATTAACAGATATTTGGAATACGATTTCAAATATAGATGAGAGATCTTTAGACAGTGTTTTAGGTATGAATAGGTTAATTTGGTCAGGACCACTAGCCTTATGAAGATTCGGGTTATTGAGAAGTTTCTCTATACCATTTGAACGGACTGTGCTATCCTCCATGTTTAGGATGGTTAAATCATTCAGGTTTCCAGACATAGTATCGTTGACTCGTACCATTATGCATGCACCCGATGAGTCCCGAGTCGAAATATTTTAATTAAAATGACGATAAATTCCATTGCGTAATTTACGTATGCCATACCCATTGCGTATCTTAGGTGTACTTGTCACGCGGTTAGCGCAAAAATGACTAGAATGAGTTCCTTGCTTACGTTTTGTTACATTATTTTTCAGTGTAACGTTTATTTAATACTTTGCATAGGTAATAAAGAAACCCCATTTAAAATGGGCAAAGTAAATTCAGTTTGGAACAAAGCTCAAAAGGTGTTGTTGCATTTCTTTGAATACTAGTCTGCATTATTATAGGTGCAGGTCATTTCATACCATGGACGTTTCGTACCAATTTTGGGTTTTTCGTACCCAATATCAGAGACGTTTCACACCGAATGTCTGATACATTTCTAGATCTATGTCGACTTTTATGGTGGACCTAATGTCTTTGACCTTCAACTCTTCAAATTCTTACTGCCGAACAATCGGTCATGATTATGAAGAGCCGCTTAAAGTGACCAAGCAAAGAATGAGCGGAACAGTAATAGTGACCCGACGTGGGACTCGAACCCATGACCTCCAGAACACTAAGTTGAAGAGCTCTACCAACTGAGCTAGCCGGGCCGATGTTCTACCCATGCCGAAGTACACTACACTCTTTCCCTCTTTTATTCTTGCATAAGTGGGCCATACACATATGAAATGGAATTCATCTTCCAAATTTTTTTAATTAAATTTTACAAAACAAGCAAAGACGTTCATTTATTGGGGTCCTATTACGGTATAGCATCCTGTTTAGATTCTTAGCGAATGGGCTATGTATGAATTATTTACTACAATTATTCATATATTAAATCATTCTTATGCGACATAGATTCTGGAATTGTGTATCTACTGACCAGTTTTACACCGGCGATGATGCCACTTGCCGTACATGTCACAAGCAATGTCACCACTCCGATGCACTCATTGCACTGGCACAGCATGTTTCAAACAAATCGGTTAATAACAGTAATACAAGAAACCACAAACAACTAGGACACAATCACAATACACATTAATAACACAGCTAATATCCACAATTTGAATACATTATATATTTGCAATCAGCACTTATACAATCACCATTTTTATTTTAAATAATCGTAAATTCGTAACAAGTTTTTCAAATAGTTAAAATGACAGTTTTCAAAGAGCAGTGCCAAACCGAAGACAAGCTTGTACTCCTATTATATACAGTACCGTATTTAGCTATGTATAGTGCGCACATTTCTTACTGAAATCCTCATCCATTTTATCTACTGCGCATTGTACACCAGTATAGACATCAGGACATTTTTTTCCGGACCAAAATTGACCAATATTTCGTGAAATTCGACCCGAACGGCCCACAGTCATTCTATAATTTGTTACATTCGACAAACGTTATAAACTAGCTATTAAAACCAGTTGCCGATAGTCTATATAAATAAATGAAATGAATAAGACCACAAAATTAGCATATATTGCGTTTATTTTGGCAAACTGAAGAATTTAATTGAAATTAGTAAATGCATAAAAAAATGGCGATTTGATAACATCACATGGTTTTATCGTATGTAATATTTCCCGTACTTTTTGCGTACTTCGCCGCATAAAGCGACCAGCATACGTACGATATCATAGAGATAAAGAATCTTTGTAATAATAGTTTATTTGATTTAATATACCGTATGTTTTTAATGTCACAGTGTGTTGGTTATTTTTACGGGAAATATTTACTATGTACAATGCATTGCATAAAAAAAAACTTTTGGCTGCAGTATTTCAATTGTTTGTAGCGATAATTAATTTCGACAAACCTTTCACAATGGGTCCCAGTTAATTAGGTAGGCTACACGTATTGAGAAGTTTGAGTATCTGCTGACATGTTTGAGACCGTGTTCAGATGTTTGAGAACGTGTTGAGAAATTTGAGCAGGTGTGCCGGAGTGTGTTACCGTGAGGTATCTCGAGTGATTAATATAAGTTGTAAAAATCACGGAGCACAATTTTTAGCGATTCTTGAGAAATGTTAAATTTTGACTTGGAAAATTGCGTTTTTCACGTGCGCAGTATACATCGGAACTCAGTTTTCCCCCCGATTTTCGTGCCAAATCGTGGGTGCGCATTATACACGATAGCGCACTATACATAGCTAAATACGGTATGTAACGTCGTAAACTACACCTAATTACTGATAATACAATACAATATTGAAAATGTCCACTGTGTCACAATGTGTGATTTTGGTTGATCAATGTCGCATGGAATTTAGCGCGAGCAAATGGACGATGCCAATTTACACTAGAGACAACGGGGAAGTTGAATTATGATGTCAAAAGTCATCCGATCCAAAAAATGAAACGGCCCTGGAGAGAGTGAATAATTTGAATGATCTTATGACCGTATTCCATTGTATTTGTAAATTAGTAAGAACAAATGAAACACGTAACAATATCTGAGGTTTATAGATTAGGTGGGACAGGCATTAGTTCTCTATGTGTCCTGTTTTCTCATATTATCTGGAAACTCGAGAACTTCTGCGTAAGTCTCCTCACTATATCTGATAACCTGAGAAGTCAAGAAGGAAGAATCGGGGTCGTAGCCAGACAAAAATGATGTACATGTACTGGGAACACTGAAAGTGTGACAAGACTAGGCGGGAACTTACTATTGGAAAATATCTCGCTCTGTATGGGCACTGTTTTCACTTAACCTGTAAAATCAACCTGTACCCAAGGCCAGAAAGCTGTTGTGTGGTCATAGTATTTCTGATATTTGTTTTTAGTCACCTCTCGTGGTAGCCGTTAGGACAGGCATGAATGCATATACATTAAATATTTACATATTGCAGAAATGGATACATATATCTGTTTACAGCATTTCTTTGTAAATTTGTGGGGAAATGATCAACAGGTACTGCCATTTAGTTTGCCATTCTTTGAGATTTAAATTGTGTGCCTTGCAATTTGTATATTAGACACACTCTGTGCCTCTAGTTACCTCAGGAATGTTAATGACGTGATAATAGCATTCATGTGTTGTGCTATGTGTATATATACCGCGCCAGAAACTATATATCCTGGTTTGTACACCCGGTATATTTCTCACATGTTATCATGTGCATGCCTTTCTAAGATTGTCTAGAGTTTCCCCAGTGGTTGAGCTTCATTCTGCAAACCCAACAAACAGTTGAGCTTCATTCTGCAAACCCAACAAACAGTTGAGCTTCATTCTGCAAACCCAACAAACAGTTGAGCTTCATTCTGCAAACCCAACAAACAGTTGAGCTTCATTCTGCAAACCCAACAAACACCGCCGTGTCAGATGCATTACTTCTCTTCATCTTAAGTCTTCACAGATGCGGAGACAAGTGACAAGACATTTGTGGTACATCGTTGAAACATCTGTAACCTCCTCACCGAAGAAGTGATAACATGTTGTGCTGTTCCACACTTCTGCAATGTCAGAAGTAATGATGCCAGCACAAATATACCAGTTTCAAACCAATGATTTTGTTTTGAATTGATTTTCCAGAGAGATATTTCGCCTGGCTGAATTCATAGATTTTCTTTGTATATATTTCATTTCTTCAGATTTTATTCCATGTTTGGTTTATATAATTTTTCCAAGCAAGCATTTTTGCGTACAGGTAGCTACGCGCTTGAGAATCCCCGAGAGAGTACTGAGAAGCGACGGTAAGACCAGAGTGCACCAAAATCGTATTGCCAATCACTAGATCAACTTAACCTGTTGACTGAAACCTTTTTATTAACTTACTCTCATGAACAAATTGTAGGAATTTTGCCAACATGATCTGGAAGTATGTATCCTTGGAATATCCTCCACCAATGAATTGAAGTGTGTTACTGGGAACAAAGGTCAGGAGTGTTTGTAGTCCTGTTGTATTTTAGAATTGGCCCAGCATGTCGGGAAATAATTTTGATTGGAATTCCATGCCTCTCTATGGTCATGAGGATGCAGTGTTCTCCGTAGAATATGAAGTAGCCGGTTTTAATTTATAAGTAACCGGCATTCACTCGCTACCGAGCCGGAGAGTGCGGGAGGGGTTTCCCCCAGAAAATTTTCCAAAATTGGTCTCATTTCGTGCAACCTGGTGCATTTTTAAGGCAATATTTACACCAATTTTTTTATAATTTTTACACATTTTATTTTCACAGAAAAAAATAAATTGTTAAACACAGATTGAGACTATATAACAAATGTTAGATCTTGGTGTCATCGAGTTTCAAGCATGTACATGTACTTTGTTTTACTATTGTTGACCCGTTCTTTCCACTTGTACAACTATATACCAGTTATGTATGCAACACACTCGACACTATCTTCTTCTAAAGGCAGTCTCTGACATTAATGTTTCCACCGAAACTGTTACGGTGTATGAGCAATTCGGGTAGCTATCCGAATTTAAAAAATCTACACCTAACACGAAAAATAGTTTCTATACCATTTCTGATTAAGACCAATACATGTTTTTACTCAATGATGTACTATATCAAAATAAGATATTCAATAAGTTATGGTGGATAAATTAAAAAAACAAGTACACAGTGCATAGCCATAGGTGCCCTGAAGTATTCAGGCATATAAACCGGTGCCGACCGACACCGTTGCGATAGCGATATTGAGCAGCAAGGTCACGTGATGAAGCTAAAAAATTCAACAAGAGTTTTGAAAGTTGTTTTCACGACTTAAGAAAATAATAATATACACGGCAAGTGCAATTAACATTTTATACTGGTCATTATTATATGTGGATATTATGCTTTGTATGCGATGAGTCGTGGGCAAACACTTCTATTGCAACCAGCGCGTGACGTGACGTCATGACCATATGCCAAAGCTGTGCTTACGTCAAGTAACTGGCCTAATTAGATGATTCATGCAGCAATGTATGAAATATTTTTGGTAAAAAAAGAATGACAACAACATAACATGGAGGTGTATATTGTGTGTCTGTCAAATAGTCTTGACCTTATGTCGTGGATTCTGATAGGTTCTAAAGTGGCTGCTGTAAACCCTGTAAAAATTAACACAGGTATTAAGCCACTAAATTTTATTTTCAGGTTGAGCTTCAATAAAGAAATGTATGTGTATAACATTAAAAATAATTGATATGAAATACATCCAAATAGTCTGCTAATTTATCATGTAGCGAAGTTACTGTCTAATTATTTTAACAGCAGTGGGGGCAGTGGAACTCAGCATTTCTCCTAACAACTCTCTCTGTAGTGCAGAATTTCAAATGGCACCAATGGCCACACAGGTCACACTGTGCCCAGTTAATGATTGACACTGTGAAACAGTTGCTAAAGTCCGGAGGAGTAAAACTCTTACAGACACAACACAGATCTTTTTCTTCTACATAATCATCTGAATCAGAATCCTCCTGGAATATTATTTGTTTTCTTGCAGTTGAAATTCCACTTGTGGATGGCTTGGAACTGGTTGGAATTTTAGCTTTTTTTGAACAAAATTCTGTTTGTTTTGAATTCTTGTTTGTCTTAGTGTCTTTCTTCTTTTTCTTAGTGTCGTTTTTGTCCTTTTTAGCATGTTGATATTGTTCAATTTGTTCAACTATTAAATCTTCAGTTATGCATTTTCCACTCAGTCTTGGTTTTTTTATATTTTGTTTTTCAGAATCTTCGGTTTGTTTCACTGGGGTGTTCTCTTTGGGTGGTTTTAGGGGCTGAGTCTTCCATCTTCTTGGCAAGTAACTCTTCCATCGAGTTGGATGTTTGTGGTTGCAGTTTTGTTTTCTTTGGGAAGCTTTTTGCTGGCAGGAATCTCTCTATGGGGACAGCCTGTCCATTGAACGGGTATATTCCACATTTGCGAAATGAGGAGATGATGTTTGTTGGAGTCATTGTCTTCAGGTATGCCTTACTGGAGATGGACGCAATGTCATATTTGGTAATTATCTTTCCCCTTTCCCTTCCCATAAACAAGTTACATTCCCTGTAATATATGTTCTTAAAAGGCCCAAAGCAGCCAACATCAAGTGGCTGAACCACATGTGATGAGTGACTTGGTAACACAAACAGAGACACATTGTGTGATTTTGCCCAGTTTATCACATCAATGGTTGTGTGAGTAGTATGTCCGTCATATATAAGTAAAATTCTTTCACTGTCTCCGGCCCCTGTCTGGACATACTTAAGAAAGTGTTCATTCAGATACCTCATTAGCACAGGACCATTTGACCACCCACTGTCTGACATATCATAGCCTGTATTTGGTGCAGCTCCTTTAATCAAATTATCATTGCGTAGTTTCCCTTTGAATACATAATAAGGGGGCAAAGTTGTACCAGCAGCATTGCAGCAAGCAATTAGGGTTGTGAGACCTGAATTAGGGGAAATAATTGCCTGAGTATAGTTATTGTCCCTGGCCGTGATGACTTTAGAAGGTTTATGCTCAGGGCTAAGTCCCGTTTCATCTAAGTTGTAGATCAGGTGCGGCTTCTCCTTGAAATTATATTTTTCTAATATATCACTCAAGTCACTAAAGTATTCACCAATGACTTCTTGGGTAACTGCTGCTGCTCTTAATGATGAAAGAGCTCTTGGTTTTATAACTTTTAGTTTGTTGTCCCATCGCTTCAGAAAGCTGTAGTACCATCTATCCGACAGTTTCTTTTCTTCGGCTATTTTCCCAAGTTTCACGGCCATTTCTGTTGCTAATATGTTGAGTTGTGATCTGTTGAGGCTGTATCCAACACTAGCCATCTCAGTAATGTGCTGTACTAAGACCACTTCTTCATCATATGTAAAAAGGGTGTCCTTGCCCCAATGACCATTAACATTCACTTTCCTTAGTATTCTGTCCCTAAGTGTCTGAGATGGTACTCCATACAGTCTTGCAGCCCTGTCTACTGGTAATTTCTCCTCTTTGACTGCCTTATACGCACTATCCATTGTCTCCTTAGTATATCTTTTCAGGCTTTTAGACACCCTTCTTGGATGAGTCTGAAATGAAACAAGAGTGAAAACATTTAGTGTCTTGCCTGCAAAATTATTCTATTCTATTCTATTACGTCATTTTAGCATGTTTACAGCACAGGTGAGAGAAATGTATATCTACACCGGTTAGTTGATATCACAACAAAAACAGTGGACGCACATATTCTTATATTTTAGCGAAAATATTCATATATGTCAGATATTTAACAGAAATATGCATATGAGAACAATGATTTAACATAATATCACCCATTTACCTGCTTTTTTCGCATTTTAACTGCACCAGCTTGGCTCTACTGTCATAAAATGGCGTCCAAGATAGAATGTATGCTCGTTCGGACATTCGTTGTGTAGATATTCCCGCAAAAAACCGAATCCACGAGTCAAGGAGGACCCACGACACAAAGCAAAGTACCATACGCCGAGCATAGGTTCCACAACTCTTAATAAACACACAGACCCATACACACATGGTAAATGTGCACTGCCCTACTACCTGTACCATCACTGATCATTACCTGTGTGACAAAAATCTGACATAACTCTTTGATTATTGGAAAGTTTTCTTTTCTTTTTTGCCTTCATTTTCCAAAAAAAAAAGTCTAAATTTAGAAACTCACGGAAAATCCAGATTTTTCCAGCGATTTGATTGGTAGATAGCGCTGATCATTTGCATTTGTACTAGATGCGCGTCTCTTATGCGCATTGTAACAAAAACATCCGATAAAATGGATGCGCCCACAGAATCACTTCCGGATCGATTTATTTGACGATTTCGTCCTAAATATTCGCTGTTTTGTTTCGAAATAATATATTTATTATACCGGAAAGTAACCGGCGCTCAGTCAGCGTGTAGTCGGCGAAATCGCCGGCCGCCGGGGCTTCCGGAGAACACTGGAGGATGGTTTTTAATTGGAATTTCTTAACTCCGTTTCCCCAACCACCCCAATCTTGACGATGACCTTTGTGTGTTTCAGCTACTTAAAGGGGAGAGACTTGCAGACTTGTATGCAGACCTAATTATTCAGGATAAACAGGAAAAGGAGCTGAAGAAGAGGAAATTTGATGGTCTGGACAAGGATGGTCTATTTGAAGCAGATGTCAGACAGGAGCTCGTCGGTAAGGATAATCATTAAAAATGTTACAATTTCTGATGTTCGCTTTTTGTGTCTGCACGATATCATCAAGAAATAAAACTGACCGGGACATCTTAAAGTGACTTCTTCTCATGAACCAATTGTAGGAATCAATGTTGCCAAATTTGATTACCGGTAGAAGCATCTTTCATCAATCTACACCAAAATTTGTTGTGTATGATCTTTGCAAAACCTTCCACCATGTGTGTCCAAATGAGGTCATTGAGGAAAAACCTCCACCATGTGTGTCCGAATGAGATCATTGAGGAAAAACCTCCACCATGTGTGTCCGAATGAGGTCATTGAGGAAAAACCTCCACCATGTGTGTCCGAATGAGGTCATTGAGGAAAAACCTCCACCATGTGTGTCCGAATGAGGTCATTGAGGAAAAACCTCCACCATGTGTGTCCGAATGAGGTCATTGAGGAAAAACCTCCACCATGTGTGTCCGAATGAGGTCATTGAGGAAAAACCTCCACCATGTGTGTCCGAATGAGATCATTGAGGAAAAACCTCCACCATGTGTGTCCGAATGAGGTCATTGAGGAAAAACCTCCACCATGTGTGTCCAAATGAGATCATTGAGGTTAGAAACAAGGTTACTATGTCAAGTTAATGGACAAAACTAACGAGTTATTTCTTCTCGTGGACAAACTGCAGGATGTTCCAAATTTGGTCAGTAGCATCCTTACAACAATCTCTATCAAGTTTATTTAAATGATGTAAAAAAACTTGGTCACTAGGTCAATTTAAGTAAAACGTTGTATTTAGCTATTATCATGAACAAGTTTGGTCAGTAACACGCAGCGTTTGTCTCCAGAATCAACCATACACAACCTAGTGTCAATATCTTGACTTTGAAAAGAAGACGGAAGGAAAATCCTATTTGCCGTTTTTCTAAATTTGATGTAGTTTGTGTGTTTTCCTAATTTCGATGTCCATTGCATCAACTTTTCGCAGTAAACACATAAATACAATTTTTTATGTCCGGGTGTTTTAGGTTGATGCATCTAGTCGTTAATATTATGGATAGACAATCACTTGCCCCTCATTGCTTTGGGTTGGAGTTGGATGGTTTAGTGGTTGACACATTAAACTGCAAAACCAGTAGTCATTCGGTTGATCCACTTTCCCACCATATTTATAGTAATCCTATTACAAGTCTTTCGGATGGGGAAACAGTTTAAACAGTTGTTCAAAGGGAACTGAGATGCAAACTATTTAACAAAATCCTTACTCGTATGTTATGGTTGTAGGTATTCTCAGGAGGTGTGATCTCGATCAGTATTGTATTATAGGTATTCTCAGGAGGTATGATCTCGATCAGTATTGTATTATAGGTATTCTCAGGAGGTGTGATCTCGATCAGTATTGTATTATAGGTATTCTCAGGAGGTATGATCTCGATCAGTATTGTATTATAGGTATTCTCAGGAGGTATGATCTCGATCAGTATTGTATTATAGGTATTCTCAGGAGGTGTGATCTCGATCAGTATTATAGGTATTCTCAGGAGGTATGATCTCGATCAGTATTGTATTATAGGTATTCTCAGGAGGTATGATCTCGATCAGTATTGTATTATAGGTATTCTCAGGAGGTGTGATCTCGATCAGTATTGTATTATAGGTATTCTCAGGAGGTGTGATCTCGATCAGTATTTGGTTTTGGGGTTGTTGTATTATAGGTATTCTCAGGAGGTGTGATCTCGATCAGTATTGTATTATAGGTATTCTCAGGAGGTGTGATCTCGATCAGTATTGTATTATAGGTATTCTCAGGAGGTGTGATCTCGATCAGTATTGTATTATAGGTATTCTCAGGAGGTATGATCTCGATCAGTATTGTATTATAGGTATTCTCAGGAGGTGTGATCTCGATCAGTATTGTATTATAGGTATTCTCAGGAGGTGTGATCTCGATCAGTATTGTATTATAGGTATTCTCAGGAGGTGTGATCTCGATCAGTATTGTATTATAGGTATTCTCAGGAGGTGTGATCTCGATCAGTATTATAGGTATTCTCAGGAGGTGTGATCTCGATCAGTATTGTATTATAGGTATTCTCAGGCGGTATGATCTTGATCAGTATTGTATTATAGGTATTCTCAGGCGGTACCATCTTGACGAGTATTTTACTGGGGAGCAGTACACGGCAGCAGCCGCGGACCAGCGAGTCGAGGATGCACACTATGAGATTAGAGATACCAGGTTGAAGAAAATGTTGAAGAATGCAAGAAAGGAAGGATTTACAGGTACTGATGCTAGTGAACTATATTTTCTGAGACGATATTCAACTGTGACGGTCATAAAATATGTTGTGTAAATAAAATTGCTTGTCTGATTTGTATCCAGTGCAGCAAGGACCACAACCATTCTTCCTGTTCTCATTATTGTCCTCGCTAAAGAGGCAAGAGGGATTTAGTAAATGTCCATCTCACATACATTTGTCTCACCAATAGACAGGGATTTCTTTTCGCGTCGTTTTGGGAGTACGAGATAGATCTGTCTAACGAGGTAGGCATTGGGACTACTTTATGCTAATTAGATATCAACAAACAAATTAAGTCGTTTTCGTTTATTTCAGCATCCAAATTTATATAATTTCATGGGATGACGGTGAAATTCAAACACTGCCGTGAAGTTACGTCATTATGAGAACAGCAATATATCAACATTGATTCAATCAATGAGGTATCGCTACCTATCATGTGTCGTTCAAGTGACTACTATTACCCATTGGCTCACAATGTACTTGCATTCTTTGTACCCCCCCCCCAAACCCCCCCCCTGTCTCTATGTACATCATTAATCATAGTGCGACTGATATCCCTTTAAAGCTTGTTATGTATTATTTTCTATAATAAAATATTTAAACAGGTCGCTTTTGATAGTAACTGGCACCATGATCACAATTTAACTGTAACAAGATGGGCTGGTGGTGGGTTTTGTCGAGTTCCCGGGCTGCTGGTGGGTTTTGTCGAGTTCCCATATTGTTTAAGTTGCGTGTTTCTTTAATACCACCTAGCTATACGGTATTACTCTGCTTATGGGCTGTAAAGACTGCCTTGCTTTAATTTGTTTTTATAATTAATTTATTTTGTTCTTTCATAACACACAATGAGTTTGCCAGCAGTTTATCATGTAATATGTCTCTTACAGAAACTGAGATGCAACTGTTAAAGGAAGAATTAGGTCACCATCAATTGAAACTTGATGAATATAACTCCCTGAAAGAGAATTATCATACACTAGAAGGTATGATAAATGTGATTATATGATAATGCTGTTAATCGACAACATTTTTTCATAGATAAATACCCATTGTGTACTGTAAGATATCTATTGAGATAGATTAATTTATTCATTATCAAATGAGATTAATTTATTCACTATAAAACGAGATAATTTATTCATTATCAAATGAGATTAATTTATTCACTATAAAACGAGATAGTTGTTGAAAATTGACAGCATGTTGTGCAAAGGAAACAATGATAAAACCAGAGGAAACCACATTAGAGGATCTATCTACCTTTAGGGGGCGGTACTGTATTCAGGGGCAGTAACTGACCGATGTCTCTTATTTTTGTTGGCAAAAATTCCTTTTGAGAATTTAGTAATATACCTCTTTGTTCTTTCTATGCACATTTACATGAACATAGTGTCATGCATTGGAGAGTGAAGTATCTGCCAAGATTTGCATAGCTTATTATTTGCATGTAGGAAAAATGACTGAAAACAAAATACATATTTGTGTTTATTAGTGTAAGGTAGGATTTTATTTCGAGTGATCACCGAAATTTGTATTTCCACGAGTGGCTAAACTAACACTATCTTACACTAATAAACACACAGCTACTTTTTCTTTATGATTTCCAATGATTTTGGCTAATATAATAATTGTCATCAAATTGAATTAATTTTAACTGCACCTGTCGGGAGCCTCATTTCACTACATTCCACATCCGCACAACCAACTTATGCTAGTGTGAACGTCCATAATAAATAGTTCCGGTATAATTTGTTTGCTGTCAAAATTAGAAACTACAGACAAAACAAATTGTGCCCGAAGTTCCGAAAATACTCGCCCTCATGTGCCTAAATTCTCAATAAAACTTGATGATAAGTATTGCAATAATGCCTGAAATCCCCCCCAACAATCACCATTACCCTTACATTTTTGTTAAGATAATTATCTCGGAAACCACACCATTGTCACAAACTTTTATATATTTTGAATTGTAATATGCAACAGGTTGCAAATTGATTCGTCCTCAAAATGTTTCGTACTCATAATAACATAAATAAGACCTAGTCAATTCTGCCCTTTTGAGGACAGGCAAAAATAAAAATGCATTTTTTCTACCTGCGCCCTGCCCTTTTTTCACTGGGGGAAACTATAATTGTTCCATGATAGTCAGAAAATCGCTAAAATACAAAAGTACATCCAACCTCAGAGGAATACGATACGCAACCAGTGGAAAAGAAAATGCCATCTTCCACTGTTTGAAAACAGAGGAAGATGGAGTTTTCTTTCACTGAGAAAACTCTATAGAAAAAAATCATTCATTGGAAAGCATAAAAGAAAATGTTTTCATTGAACTTTCTCCAGAACGGATAGACAATTCCCTGGATAACCTGGATGAGCAGGAGACTGTGTGGAGTGAGCTGGCCCAGGGGAAGATTGATATGAAAGATAAACACAAGCAGTTCACAGAGGGGCTGAAGAGAACGGAGAATAAACTGTCTGATTGGGAGAACTCTGCTGGAAAGTTTGAGGATCCTAGGGTGTACAAGTTGTGGGCATTGGCACAGAAAGCTGGTTTGGATGAGACGGAGCTGGACTCTATTAGAGTAAGTTATAAATAATGGTCTATGACTACAGATGAATGAATGTATTATTTTATTTGTGGTTTCATATGTGGGAGGAATCCGGAGTACCTGCAGAAAACCCACCAGTCCGATTTGGCAACCACTGTACCATCTCACATACCGTCTCGGTTCAATGATCAAGCAACAGTTGCATTGGTGAGAAGCGAGTGTGCTAATCATTTGCAATTTGATGTTACTACTATGTTTTGATTAAAGACATCATTATGAAGTTAGCGACATTCCTTCATGTTCCATATCTTGTTTGGCTCTGCAATACAGTACACCTAGATTGACAGCAACAATTTATATATACCTGGCCTAGCCAAGTGTTAGTAGAAAGAGTGGAAAGGTCTAGTGTGTATTATATGGTTGGGGGGGGGGGGAATTACATGTACGTAAAGTACCAACATGCCTATTTTTAACTCTTGAAAAATTCCTGTTTGACTCTTGAGACTTGCAGTCAGACAGATTAGGATAATTACTCCGCTGAGAGAAAATATTTCATGACGCATGACCTATCAACAACGCCCTGGGTCAAAGTTGACTCTCATGGCATTTTCACCAAGAGTCAAACAAGCTTCTTTAGCAATTTCAATGCGTCAAAACCGGGACCTCGGGTCAAATGAACGCGCTGCTGTATAGGCATTAATTTGTGCAAATTTATTTTAGCTTGATTGCAAACAAGTTCTTACAACATTAGACTTATCGCTGTTGTCACCTCATTCCTGAAGAAATCCATCGACATTGCCTCTTATCCCAAGGACACCAATTACTTTAGTTCTGGCCGGACTCGAACTTACAACCCCTCAGTTACAGGCCAGACACCATATCCATTACACCGTGGATGATCCACAAATGTGGATGATCCACAAATAGCTATTAATGTTGTTTTGTATATTTACTTGCAGACAGAGTTAACACACTTTGAAACGCGTATACATAAAGCAGAGTACATACAGGGTCAAGTTGACAAAGCGGAGAGGAAACAAACCATGGGGGAAGATATAGATCTAAATAAGCATTCTGAACTACAAGATCGTGCTAAATTATTCCATAAAAAGGTAGTGTTGTTGTTAATGAAATAATTATACGGCCGAATGTTGCTTCATATGAATGTATGATGTAGAATGGGATTCTTTTTATACACCTGTTTGAAAAATGGTTTCATATTATGTGTCCACCTTTGACCGGGCGGAGTCCACAATGATGTCTGCTCTTGAACAGTTATTATCCAATCTTCACTAAGCTTGCACACGATGTTTGTTGGCATAATATCTCAGCCCAGTTCGATAACCAGATGGATTGCCACCGTCTGGAGTTATGGCCCTTGAAGTGACCAAAATTTGCATTGTTCACTCTCTAACTCGAACACCTTTAGGTCTTACGCCTTTATACTATTTATTGGTCGTATAATAACTAACGTTCTACACAAATGTGAACAATTTGGAATGCATGTTTACCACACCAAGAGAAAAATAATTGGGTTGTATGCCTTTATACTATTTGTTGGTCGACCAATTATATTCATATTTTAAAGGTCCATTGAGTTATCTTCTACTGGCAACTGAAGCTTATTTATACGATGCTAATTGGTTCCTCGTGTATCCCTCCCTGTCCATGCGATTGTTGAAGTTATACAACAGATCTAAACCAAATTTGGTATGCATGTTTATTAACACTTGTATATTGTGATCTTTTTTACGTTTATTTATCGTCGCTACCGGTTGCCCATATGAGCGACGCCTCCCGAAGAGATTAGTCATTTTAGATTTTTGGAGGATAGTGTCTCCTCTGGTTCATTTACGTGCACGGTGTAAAGCACCGACTTGGTTTAAAGTCCCATCTGAAAGACTGTTAATTTATTAGGGTCAGACAGGGGATCGAACCTGCGATTCCTGGATTACCAATCCAGCGTGTTACCACTGGACTACAGATCCGTCTGTGATCTTTGCAATGAACTTCTGTTTTTATACTAGTATTCATTGTTGTTTGACCTAATTAGTGGATGAATGTATCTATACAATGCTTCTTTATAATTCCACACATTGTCAGTATGTTATACTTCATCACCGATCTGTCCTTGTTGAAATGGAAAGTTCATGAGCATCTGATCAGACTCTATGCTGTTTGCTATTCGGATAGTTGAGCTAAGTAAAACACTTGGCTGAATAGCAAACAAACATAGATCCTGATTAGACGCGGGGGCAATGTGTTCTATGTTGACTGTACAGTGTCTCTGCTCACAGAAAATATTTTTAACAGACAGGCTCAGGGATTGTCCCCTCTGAAAATGGACAGGCCCCAATTTAAAATGGACAAGCCCTGATTTAAAGTGAACATGCTCTGATTAAAAGTGGACAGGACCATTCATTATATGCATGCTATACCAATATGGGTGACTTTCTAGTATACAGTCCTGGTCTGTGAACTTATCCTGATGAAAGTACTGAGTGGCACAAGCTTTGTGTGAGCTGCTTGCCTGGTGTGCCCTTATTGGATCTAACCGGAACTGATCCATACCTGTAGTAAACACATTCTGCCAGAATAGGAAATCGCTCACAGTAGATGCAAAAAACCGTTAACGATAGAGGCAGTAACGAAATATACAATTAGCAGGAATCTTGGGACAATTGGCAGTAATCTTGACATTAGACATAGGGTTAAATTTGATCTTCAATTGAAGAGTATTCTTTTCAGCTATAGTTTACTGCCACCTGTTTTGTGGGATTACTGCTTCTATCCCTAACCATACAAAACATGTGTGTTATTTCATCAAACTGTAGCTAGTGGAAAGTTTCTTTCCACGACGGCTGAAAAACTCTTCCGTTTTGAAGTGTTTTTACTGTCATTGTTCATTATTGTGTTTACATTTTCTACTTTCACTTTCATTTTGGACGACCTGTGAGAAATTTCAACATGTTTGTCCACTTCACATCTGTAGAAGTTCCATCTACTCAATTATGCTAATATATCCTATCTCGCCGCTAATCTGCTAATTAATCCGTCTTTCATGCATTGTGCAGACCACGCAGTTTATTTATGCATATTAATGAAGGTATATACCCGATACAGCCCCGATACAGCCAATCAGCGAGTCATATGCTAATGTATCTGGGATTTCTCAGCATGATTGAGAAATTAGTGACGTCATTGTTTATTGGGGGCTATAATTTAGGTGTTGCAGTAGCTAATGTTCTAGCAAACAGAGGACAAGAGGTATACCTGTAATTGATTGATTTAGTCACCAGGCCCAAGAATGTTTACGAGTGTCGTCTCCGAGACTGGAAATCATGCGGCATCAAAATATTTCTGCGGGACCGGTGTTTTTTTTTAGGCACAGGCCAGCGTGCTTGTCAGATTTAGAGAGAGACAGCACTGAGTGTAGAATAACAGTTACGTAGATTTGTAATTGCTATGCGACATCACCATTGTACTGCATGTCTAACACCTGGCCTATGCCCATATACTTCAATATTTACATCTTGATTCTCTACTGGTGTTTGATGCTGGGTACAATGAGGCACGCATGACATATCTCCCTATCACCAGGTACAATGAGGCACGCATGACATATCTCCCTATCACCGGGTACAATGAGGCACGCATGACATATCTCCCTATCACCGGGTACAATGAGGCACGCATGACATATCTCCCTATCACCAGGTACAATGAGGCATGCATGACATATCTCCCTATCACCGGGTACAATGAGGCACGCATGACATATCTCCCTATCACCGGGTACAATGAGGCACGCATGACATCACCCGGTACAATGAGGAATGCATGACATATCTCCCCATCACCGGGTACAATGAGGCATGCATGACATATCTCCCTATCACCGGGTACAATGAGGCACGCATGACATATCTCCCTATCACCGGGTACAATGAGGCATGCATGACATATCTCCCTATCACCGGGTACAATGAGGCACGCATGACATATCTCCCTATCACCGGGTACAATGAGGCACGCATGACATATCACCGGGTACAATGAGGCATGCATGACATATCTCCCTATCACCATCAACAGTATGGTGCAACTATATGGTCAAAATTGTATTGCGATATATAGCGATACGACAAGCTCGTATTGCGAACAAACATGATGTGTTATGTCTATTTCAGGTTGAACAATACGAGAAAGATCTCACACACAGAATACACAGACGGTTGGACGAGTTATAACAGAATGTGTTCCGGTAGAGTACACAATGTGATAACAGAATGTGTTCTGGTAGTGTACGCAATGTGATAACAGAATGTGTTCCGGTAGAGTACACAATGTTATAACAGAATGTGTTCCGGTAGAGTACACAATGTTATAACAGAATGTGTTCCAGTAGAGTACACAGTGTTATAACAGAATGTGTTCTGGTAGTGTATACATGTTATAATAACAGAATGTGTTCCGGTAGAGTACACAATGTTATAACAGAATGTGTTCCGGTAGAGTACACAGTGTTATAATAACAGAATGTGTTCCGGTAGAGTACACAGTGTTATAATAACAGAATGTGTTCCGGTAGAGTACACAATGTTATAATAACAGAATGTGTTCTCGTAGAGTACACAGTGTTATAATAAAATGTGTTCCGGTAGAGTACACAGTGTTATAACAGAATGTGTTCTGGTAGAGTACACAATGTTATAACAGAATGTGTTCCGGTAGAGTACACAGTGTTATAACAGAATGTGTTCCGGTAGTGTACACAGTGTTATAACAGAATGTGTTCCGGTAGTGTACACAATGTGATAACAGAATGTGTTCTGGTAGAGTACACAATGTTATAACAGAATGTGTTCCGGTAGAGTACACAATGTTATAACAGAATGTGTTCCGGTAGAGTACACAATGTTATAACAGAATGTGTTCCGGTAGAGTACACAGTGTTATAATAACAGAATGTGTTCCGATAGAGTACACAGTGTTATAATAACAGAATGTGTTCCGGTAGAGTACACAGTGTTATAATAACAGAATGTGTTCCGGTAGAGTACACAGTGTTATAATAACAGAATGTGGTCCGGTAGAGTACACAATGTTATAATAACAGAATGTGTTCCGGTAGAGTACACAGTGTTATAATAACAGAATGTGTTCCGGTAGAGTACACAGTGTTATAATAACAGAATGTGTTCCGGTAGAGTACACAGTGTTATAACAGAATGTGTTCCGGTAGAGTACACAGTGTTATAATAACAGAATGTGTTCCAGTGTAGGTTGTGATCATCCAAATAGTATGTTGATTAATTAACTATTTATACCATGAAATAGTATTACTCTTGACTAATTTATGATAAAATCATAAAATGTCGGCACTAATTAGTAAATCGAACACCGATGTTCACAAAATTTAGCATACTAAATGTACTAGAATATAATTGTGCTCGAGTACCAGTCCATGCATAATTATTAGCTAATTAGCAATCTTATTGAAGTACGACATCGTCACCTCTGGATCAATAGCTGGTCAAAATATACACATGTAATATCAGGGCCCAAACTGAACAGGAAAAATGTAGAGCCCTTTCTTTGTCGGTGCTGGGACGGGGGTTTATTCTGTATTTTCATTGGTCAATTGTGAGACTTTAGCGTGTTTTTGAAGATTTGAAAATAATATTTAAAAAAAATAATTCAAACAATTCAGCCATGCCAGTTTAAATCTCATAAATAAAAGTTTTTGGTTGTTTTTATCTTGTACCTATAGTTTTAGCATGTTTAGTTAAATCATCTTTTTGAAGATCGGACTTCTAACCATAAGTGGATTTGACTTTTCATGCAAGAGTCACAATACATTAGCTTCTTTGTCAGCTCGAACCCATGGAGTAGCATGTTATCAAGACTCGATGACCCATATAGCTATGCAGTGAAACCCCTCTAAACCGAACAGTCATTGGACCAGAGGTAAAGTTCGGTTTGGACAGGTTTTTCAGTGTAGAGGGGTTTTCATAGTGGGGGCAATGACAGGCTTATACATGTAGTATGGCAGTTAGGAAAGAACCGATTCATTTTCTGTATATAAAATATAATATTCTGAATAAATAATAGCTGAAAGTTGTTTGTTTAAAAGAACAATCAGTTTTTTATATTTGATCAAAACAAGTTGGCTGTTCAGTTTGTGTGTAAATTACAGTTGAAAATGCACATTTTTAAAAAAAAAATTGGGTTTTCGGAAGAGTGGTTCTGATTTACAGAAGTTTGGGACCAAGAAATTTGTTTGGCTTGGAAGGAATTCCATGTTAAAGGAGGGTTATCACTGTACTGACTTGACCAAGTCATACAAACCCAGGAAGACAAACTATTAGACACAATCAACCACAATATTCACTCGGTGCTACTAATATAATATAATGTGACATTTCTATAATTTGTATGGATATAATCATACTGCAATGTTATTTTATAATCCCGTATACATGTAATAGAAATCTTAAACCTAACAATCTTATTTTATTAACCAAAGATTATAATCTAATGTGAATTAAATTCACACAATTCACAGAGAACTGTGTAGAACTCTAAATATTGATGTTAATATAGCTATATGCTTGTATGTAATCTAGTGTAAAATAAAACTAAGCCGAATCCTCGAGTATCTGACTGGAGGTCAGGTACTACTCTACTAACAACGACTGATTTCAGTTTATATAGAATAAATTCCTGTGCAATTCATGTTAAATGATGCAGAGTTAATATATTGCCACCAGACCATGTATCAATTGCATGTTTGAAGACATTTTCAATATCAGAATGCTTTCTTTTCTAAAGCATAATTATGGATACCATTTAACACATTAACTGTGGTATCGACACATTAAGAACTGTTCTCAGCTTCTTCACCGACCTGGGTAGCATAGTAGGATTCCCCCCCTTGTTGGATGGACCGGTCTGTTATATGCCCCTGATTGATGTTTTTGCCTTCTCGGGACCCAGTCTTCCTTATCCGACGAACCGGCCTGCAAGGTGCATCGCGATGGTAGGTCTCTCTTTTGAGCTGATGCATTGGTCCCCTCGAACATCATACGTGGCGGACAAGTGTATGGTTTTTCATCCGATCTGTCATCATTCCTGCCATTATGAGTTGCGTAATACCTCGGACAGGCGCCCCCCCCAAATTTCCCAATCTAAT
Source organism: Archivesica marissinica (assembly GCA_014843695.1). NCBI lineage: Eukaryota > Metazoa > Mollusca > Bivalvia > Venerida > Vesicomyidae > Archivesica > Archivesica marissinica. Next base: position 67,345,832 of record CM026390.1, read on the forward strand.
GGTAACCGTTCATTTGGAGTAAAATCCCAACATCTGTAGCAATTCCGCGTAGAATTTTATTCTTAGAAATAAAGTAGTCGCTACAGGATCAGGGAACTTACCTATTGGGTACCTAATAGCAGCTACTATTTCACAGGATAATTTACAAGCACATGTCTAGCCTGGAGAAGCTCCAGGGTTTGCCTCAGCCCCGCATCTGTCCAGGCCACTTTTCAACCGGTTCGGTGTGGTTTAACCCCACCTCACCAAGTCCGGATACATCCAGGTTTTCTAGGAGCAGTTGCAGCTGCTGAAGGTCTGATCCTGTGACATTCTTTTTGGGGTGTAGTCCCACACAGATAACCACCCCTTGTCCCTTTCAGGTTTTGACTTCCTCGGGAGTTGGGTATGTTTCGGGGTCACAGAAATTCGCGACTACCCCGACCAACCTCACCGCATGGGCTTCGTCCAGTGTCGCCGAGTCACATATCGTGGCCAAACTAGAATCCCGAGGAAGCTTGTATTCGCTACGGGTTCGGTCTAGGTGGCAGTGACTATCAAATGTTTCAGGGATCCTCTCTACCTGAGCCACTTCGTCCTTCGTTAGGGAGAACTCGTCCATCAACGACTGTCGTTGGTGGGTGTTCCAACACTGAGAGTAGATCCAGCAGAATACTCCAGTTCACCAGGAGAACCGGCGAGTTACCGGATGGTCTGACCATCCAGCCATTTGGAGTGACCTCCTCTAGGGCCACGCACATGCTCTCCATGGCTTGCCTTTGTAACGGGCCTAGAACCACTTTCAGAGCAGGCAGATCAGTCAGCAGCTCCACATAACGCATAAGATTATGCAGAGTGGCGCGATGACCGAGCATCCATCTCATGACTAGCTTCAGCGCCGTCTGCCTGCGTTCTATAATGTCATCGGACATTACCTCCAACTGAAAGACACCTGGAAGATGGCAACTAAACGCATGTAACTGCTGCCATTTCCCAGGGCAATCTGGTACGACGAATCTGCATATTCTCTTCGGGCCTACATTCGCTGGAGTTACCCGGTGATGTCACTGTGGCAGGAACCAACTGTAGCTTGGTGGTAATCCACAGTCATACCATGACCCACAGGTACCATCACTTGGTCTACCCGGCTTCGCTTATTCGGATACGATTGAGTGGTGTTATGTTCGGTGACGGAGAGATCTCTTCCACTCCTCCTCGACGCCGATTCCTCCCTGTAGGGCATCCTACTAGGGCCAGGTCCATAATGACCTTGACCTCTGCCGGTTAGCTTTTCCTTCGGGTAATGGCGAGAACGATGACCTGCACCTCTATGTCTAGGCTGACTCCAGCCTTCAAGCGTCACTCGCTCATCCCGCCATGGCTGTCCACCACTACTCGGCCGTCCCCGATCTCCAGAAGGCCGACGGTCACCACCCCTCCTAGATTCCCCCATAGGAGAGTGATGGGCTCACCCAGGCTGCCCCTGCTTGGGTCTGGCACCTTCATACCCCTTAGGGACCGAGCTGCGGGCCTGACCCTCGCGCTCAGCCGTCTTGGGTTCATTCCGAACCCTGACTGGAGATCTGCACTCCACCTCCAGACAGATCTCGCTGTCCGATGCCAACAAGCCTGTCTTCCTCCACGGAGTCCAAATCCATGGAGTCCAGATTCTCCCCGCTACGTTCAATATTGGGGTTCTCCTTTATCCTCGCATCCCTCCGACAACTAGGTCCGGAATCCTTGGGAGTGACCTGTTTTTTAACCCCAATATCCTGGATATTTTCCCGTATCCATGTGTGGGAGTGGAACTGCATTGTTCTTTGCCAATGCCACCTGTCCCAACAGAGTCGTGGACCTGAAGCAGCGGTTCAGCACATCTACCACCGACTGGGGAGGCAACAAATCCCCACGTCGGGTACTTCGCTCTACCTCCTCCAAGTAGGCATCAGTCAACTTCGTCATGTGTACAGCCATTATTCCTGAAAGATAAAAACCTTTGTCAGTGACTGTTGCACCTCATACAGCGGTATTTATCTATATCCAGGGCCTCTGTTGCAGTGATATCAACACATGACCCGTGATACCACTCCTCGCAATAATCGCACTGGATCATGAAACGATCCTGCCATGGCTTTCGACATACACAGTATAATTCTCCATTATCACTGGTGTCGACATCCCTACCGGGATGTGCTTTCCACTGCATGATCCATGCGGGTGGAGTACGGTCCTTACATGGCTTTAGTCGGTCATGATTCACTACAACTATTAACGTTCTTCAGCTTAATCCTGAAAATGAATGCAGAGAGCTTGGTAACTATGACACCAATTTAAATGCAAAATAATATGCTAGCAATATCAAACATTTCTCAATACAATTATAATACATTTGTATACTTACACAGTGTTGCTAAAAAGCTGAAAAACATTAAAATAATGCCGATACCAAGTTATTACTTCGACTGCCATGTAACAGACTGTTTTGTTTTGTGCTTTCATTTTGTTTATAAAGCATATACTATATATAATATCATGATGAAACTATGCATATTAAATAATAATAATAATAATAATAATATATTTATTGTTCCTCCAATATTGAAGATTTTAACATATATACATGCATGACAAATTAATGAACATACATAATTACATAAATGAAGATGTACAAGAATGTCATTTACAACATACATTTTTAACACATATTCGTATCCGACAACACTCGAGTGCAGTTTTATGCACTGACGATAATGAAACTATTTAGTGAGATATTAATTTACACTATCTAAAACTACTGTCAAAAATAAACTCAAGAAAATGAAAGATTGCTTTTAGTATGTAAATTTTAGTAAGTAATATTTATGAAATTTAAATTGCACAAAGCCATTATACTTATGACTTGTTTGTATCAGAGATGAGGAGGAAATAATACCTATTTTAACCAAATCTAGGAAGCCAAAATTAGCCTCGACTTAACGCGAAAACGAAAGTTAAATCTAAAGTATTGGCATTGATTTAATTATTAAATATTCATTTAGTACCATAACTCTTACCGAAATCTTGACCCGAGACGAAATAGCAAGAATATGCGGCACAGACGACTATGTACTAATAGAATGTTTGGTTAGTTGGTGTCAATAACTTACATCGCATAACCAAAACAAAAAGAAACAACTTTAAATTCTTATACGACATTGGCAATATACAACCATTTCGAAGCAATGACATGTTAAGTAATACACATATATTCACTATATAATAATACTATTTAAACACATCGGATATATGAATTGCCGTAGTTGTGATAGTGACTGTGTATGATGACATTAGAAGTACGTCACATACATCATGTAACTATTGATAATGAGTCATAAATAGTGACCTACTATTCACTATAATTGTTTAATGCATGATGCGCCACAGAAGTTTACCAACGCTATAATTAGACAAGCAGTATCCGTCGGTATCTGCAGCTATTGTAACATAAAACCAACACTGTTCCTTTGGGCTCATGGAGAACGTCTGCGCAAACGTTTCAACGCCGTGATGCTTGATGGTAATATCCCACAATTCAAGTTGAGCGGAACTATTTGCCGTGCAGAAACAAACCAAGTGAACAGTTAGGTCTTCAGTTAGGTAACCACACTTGTGACACTTTTGAACAAAAGTTCTTGACATTACTTTAGCAATGCAATCCATTACAAAAGTACACATAAATAATAGTTTTGGGTTTGATTTCGCAGTTGCCCATAATATACACGGACGGTTAACTGTGATCACATTGGATATCTTTGGCATTATCCCTTGGACGCGTGTCACCCTTTCAACTGATTCTGATAAGCCTACCGCTTTTCTCAAAGTAGATTTCCACACGTATTTTGTGGGGAAATATGCCGTCTGTAAGTAGTCTGTGACGAAAGTCTCCAATCCATACTTTTGAAAGAGTCTATGCAAGTCTGGCATGAAACCGCATGCCTGTTTGTCATAATTTGCAAATCTTGTCAGTCTATGTAGGAATATCTGCTTGGCTAAATACTTATCCGGGAGCTTGCACAACTGACCGAAAAATTGGAGCTTTTTATAGTCAATAATTGTCTCAATAGAATTTATATCAATAGCACTTAAACAAAAATCAGTGTTAGTGTGTACTTTAAACTGTTGCATGGATTTTAAGCAATATCTGTGAGCTCTTTCCAAAGATAACATATCAGTATCAGAGTACATATTCCACAGTTCACAGCCATAAAGAGCTCTAGGTAAAACAACGCACTTATATATCGTTTTTGAAGTCAAAGGGTTTAACGACTGTGTATCAATTCCATTCTTCGAAACACAAAGAAACGTCCCTCTGATTTTTACACAGGCTTGATGGATCAATTTTGTTGTCGAGAGGAATTTGTCATATATAATACCAAGATGCGTATAGTCTTCAACTTCTTTTTGTGTCACGCATTGTGATTTCGACGCACCTTTGTCAAATATTCTCAACATGCTTATCATACTTTTGTAAGTTTTAGTAATTTGAATGTAAAAAAGGTTTACTATGAATCAGTTTTGTTGAACCGGTACATAACATACGGTTTTTACTTACGTTTTCTTTTGTTTATAGAACATAATATCACGATGAAACTATACACATATTAATTACTCTTGTAAGAAGATGAGTATGGTATGATTATTCTATAAAACGCTTATCGTAGTTTGTAGGATTTAAATATTTTGGGATGTATATAAAAATTAATCACGAATCTGTTTGTTTGAACAAAAGCATATAGTACAGAATACATAGAATTATACTAGAACTATTATTAGTCGCCTATACTAGATCTATTCTATTTAACTTATTTTTGTTACTTTTTTCACACTAATATGAACATTCTTTTCTCTAGCAGATCGTCCCCAATGTCACGCTTCTTACTAAATATTAACAAAACCTTATCTGGAAACTATCTCAATATGTTCTCTTAACGTGTGAGATTTAGGTACCGTAGTTACAAAAAAAGGCAGCACATATTTCAATGGTTAAAAGATAAAAATTATACTATATGCTTATTACAGGAAACAACATTCAACACCCAATATTATTGAAAAATGGAAAAGTGAGTGGAATGGAGCAGCCTTTTTTAGCGGAAACAAAAGTAATAGGGCAGGAGTAGCGATGCTGTTTAATAAGTCTTTATCTTTATCAAATAGTAACATGTGTTATAATGAGATTATAGCAGGCCGTCTGATTAATATAGAGTTAAATATTAACGATAGAAATGTATCTATATTTAACATTTATGGACCAAATGAAGATAATAGCTCAATTTTCTCTGATTTAGAGACTGAAATGTTAAAACAATATGATAATAATATTATATTAGCAGGAGACTTCAACATCGAGTTAGATAAAAAAACATGGCAGAAAAGATACACACGTACAAATTGCAGGAAAAAACTTTGGAGATTTAAAAACCCAACTCAGTTACAGTATACGTGGCATTCTAATACAAGACCAATTATTTTTAGCCGACTAGATTATTTCCTTATATCAGATACACTTGTCAACTTAACTCAAAGCTGCAAAATAAAACCAGGCTATAAAACAGATCATTCTACAGTAGAACTAAATATTAATTTCACAGATTTTAAAAGAGGCGCCGGTTATTTTAAAATGAATAATAGCCTACTGTACATTGAAGAGTATCAAAACCTTATAAAAGATAGTATAATTGAAATATCCGAAATAAATGAAGAATCTAATCCGAATACTTTATGGGAGATTATAAAAGGTACAATAAGAAATCAGACTATAAAATATGCATCATATAAGAAAAAAATGGAATTGAAAACAAAAAAACAAAAATAAGAAATTGAATATTTGGAAAAACAACTAGCAAACACAACTGAAAATATGGAAGAAACAAAACATACTTTATTAAACAAACAACAAGAAATGGAAAATATACAAGATTTGAAAATTAGTGGTCTTTTAATAAGAAGTAAGGCTATAAGTATTGAAGGAAATGTCAAAAAGCTCTAAATATTTTAAAGGTTGTGGCACATTCCGATTGGGGAGCTGATAGAAAGGTACTTCTACGGCTCTATCGGTCATTGGTTCGCTCTAAGCTGGATTATGGTTCGATAATTTACGGATCTGCACGAAAATCGTACCTGAAAATACTTGATCCTATACATAATCAAGGATTAATAATAGTCCTTGGAGCTTTCAGAACTTCCCCTGTTAAAAGTCTTTATGCTGAAGCAAATGAACCCTCTCTGTATGCTAGACGACAGAAGCTAGCTCTTCAATACCTACTGAAACTCAAGTCAAATCCTCTAAACCCAGCTCACAAAGTGGTCTTTCAACCCCAATTTAAAGTGCAGTTTCAAAGAAAACCGAGAGCTATTGCCCCACTAGGTATACGTATGGAACAATGTCTAGATGACCTACATATTGACATGAAATCTATTGCACAGTATAAAATCCCAGATTCTCCTCCTTGGACCCTTAAAACTGCCGAGTTTCGCTTTGATCTCACTTCTGATAAAAAGTCTATTACAGACAGGAGCCAGTTTCAAACAAAATATCATGAAATCAGGGAATTTTATTCCGACTTCAAAGCCATATACACAGATGGTTCAAAAGCTGATGACACTGTTGCGTCAGCAGCAATCTTTGGAAATAAAAATCGGAAATGTAGACTTCCAAACAAGTCCTCAATTTTCTCTGCCAAACTGAAGGCCATAGATCTCGCTCTAGATCTTGCAGTGGAATCACACTATGTTCAATATATCATTTTCTCTGATTCCTAGTCTGTTTTACAGGCTTTGATTATGAAAAGTTTGAAAATCCTATTGTTTGTACTTTGCTTGAAAGGATTTCTTCCCTTTCAGAAACAAATACATTTGTGTTCTGCTGGCTTCCGAGTCATATGGGTATAAAAGGTAATGAAATGGCTGACCAGAATGCAAAGCTGGCTTTGTCATTACCAATTTCTAGGATTAAAGTGGGTTATACCGATTTTAAGTCTGCAATTCTTACCTTAATTCAATCCTCTTGGCAGGCCCAATCACAGGGATTCGGCAGGTTTGGGGGTACTAGTACATGTATATATATTTAAGTACAGGGATTCTACTCTGTGGGATGTCAGATTTCGCATCGATCAGTAAAATGGCTCTATCTGAAACAATTTTGTACAAAGCTGTCCAAATATAACGCCTATCCCGAGTCTTTATATTGTTCTTCAAATAAAACACAACTGTAAGCTGCATGCATGTATACTTTGCAAACAATTGCCACAGACATTGGCCATAGCAGGTCACATTTCCATACTAGGACACGGGTTCTGTCAGCAACAACAAAAAATCTTCGACGGGAGAGTTTTAACTGTGAATAACATTATATAAAAATGTGTTTCACTAACGTGTAGGTTTATCGGCCGAAAAATGTACGTCAAAAAGTGATTTCGTAGCATTTTCAATTTGTTTTGAAAATTTCTAAAGCGGCGCATTCGCATTGAAACGAGCGTTGAAACGAGCGTTCTGATTGGATTATGATTATTCTTCATATATAAAAAAAACATCTTGTTACATTCTAATAATCCAATCGGAACGCTCATTTCAACGCTCGTTTCAGCAAAGCCACCGGATGCATGTGCTGCAGGCAATTGCCATGCTAGGGGGGTCCGGGGGCATGCCCCCCACGAAATTTGTTTTAAGTAGACACAAATATTTGATATTTTGTTAATTCGATGAGAAAAAGCGCCTAAAATGGCGAAGATACTGTGTGTCCTGGTTCAGGCGAGTATGAACTTCAACAACCAAGGGCTATCAAATAAGACTCTCATCTCATAGTATGTGAGATGGTACGATGGTCGCCAGATCGGACAGGTGGGTTTTCTCCGGGTACTCCGGTTTCCTCCCACATGAATGACCACATATACGCTTACATCCGAGCCAACGAGAGTGATTAATATAAGTTGTTCAAACTTGCTTCGCAATCGTTGTAAAATAAATAAAGTATAATAAAAAAATTATAAAAAAAGATCTCGCCACGATGTCGAGTGCGTAGTAAAAGTTTCTCGCCAGTCTAAAAATGTTATCGCCATGGCGAGTGCGAGTGTCCAACGCTGTGGCCAATGTCTGTGGAAATTGTTTGCAAAGTATTCATGCATGCAGCTTAAAGTTGTGTTTTATTTGAAGAACAATATAAAGACTCGTTATATTTGGACAGCTTTGTACAAAATTGTTTCAGATAGGGCCATTTTACTGATCGATGCGAAATCTGACATCCCACAGAGTTGAATCCCTGTACTTAAATATATATACTAGTACCCCCAAACGTGCCGAATCCCTGTGGGCCCAATGGGATGATGAAATTTTTAACAAACTTCATTCGATCAAACCAACACTTGGCGAATGGTGCCCAATTTACAGGCCTAATCGTCGAGAAGAAGTCATTCTTGACCGTCTCAGGATTGGTCATTCTCGAATATCACATTCATGACTGTTGTCACGAGATGATGCACCAGAATGTATCCCATGCAATACTCTTCTATACACGGTGGAGCATATCTTAATACACTGTGTTGACCTTCAACCAATCCGGTTGCAGTACTACAATGTGGATAACATTAAAAAACTTTTCCAGAGTCCATCATATCATTTATCAAGGCAATAGGAATTTATAATAAGCTGTGATATCAATTGTTAATCATGCCTTTGTAGTAATCATTCATTCATATATTATCTGTAATTAATCTTACGTCTTTATAACTTCTTAGTATTAATTTTTACGTAATGCATATACTTATATAGAATTTTATTTCATACACTCGACAATAAACATAACTTTAATGCGCGCTACATTACCTTAGATGTCGATGCGCCGTAAAACACCATTCATTCATTCATTATTGAAGGAAATGAGAAAAACAGTAAATATTTTGCAAGTCTGGAAAAGAAAAATGCAGAGAAGAAAAATATATTTAGATTAAAAACTGCAGATGATGAAATAACAGACCAAAGCGAAATTCTTAAAGCTGAAAAAGAATTCTATGAAAAATTATATTCAAAACAAAACGATGTAGATTCAGAATATCATTTATTCGATAATGACATAAATAAATTAAATGAGGCTGGGAAAATTAGCTGCGAAGGTTACTTAACTGAACGTGAATGTTTTGAAGCTCTAACAGAAATGAAAAATAATAAAAGTCCTGGCTCAGACGGAATTACCAGTGAATTTTATAAGGTATTTTGGGAAGCAATTAAAACATTATATTAAATCAATAAATTATTCCTACAAAATAAATTAATTAACTACTCTACAAAAACAAGGAATAATAACATTATTACCCAAAACGGGAAAAGATACATTGTTTATTTCAAACTGGCGGCCGATTAGCCTATTAAATGTGGATTACAAAATTGCCACTAAAGCAATAGCTAATCGATTAAAGAAAGTTGTAGGTTCTGTTATAGATTCCGCTCAAACGGGATTTATTAAAAATAGATTTATTGGGGAAAATGTTAGGTTACTCTTTGAAACCATAGAATATCTACAGGTTAATCAGAAACCAGGATTGCTATTGTTCGCCGATTTCGAAAAGGCTTTTGACAGTTTAGATCACTCTTTCATATTCAGAGTCTTACATAATATGAATTTTGGGGACTCCTTCTTAAAGTGGGTAAAACTCTTTTATAATGATATAAGTAGTATAGTCATAAATAATGGTTATCTTTCTGACCATTTCCCTATAATAAGGGGTGTGAGACAGGGCTGTCCCCTATCATCTCTTCTCTTTATATTATGTATTGAAATATTAACAAACTATATAAACAGGGATAACTCTATAAAAGGTGTAACAATTAACGGAAAAGAAATTAAACAGACATTATTCGCAGACGACGCTACGTGTTTTAACAATGGTCAGAGAGAATCCTTCGAAAAACTTTTAAATGTAATCTCCAATTTCGGATATATATCGGGTTTAAAACTCAATTATAACAAATCAACAGTTTTACGGGTTGGAACATTAGCAAATACGAATATTAAACTATGTCCGGATAAAAAGTTTAAGTGGACTTCGGAGTCTGCCAATACATTAGGCATGCAATTCTCAAACAACACTGAAATGAAGGTAGAAATGAATTTAATACCAAAACTAAATAGTTTTAAGAACTGTCTCGAACAATGGGAACATAGAAAATTAACGTTACTTGGAAAGGTAACTGTGATAAAAACATTTGCATTACCAAAGCTTATATATCCATTAACAGTTCTACCAAATCCCACCGAGGACAAAATAAAAGAAATAATAAAAATCATGTGAAAAAATAAAAAGAAGTTTTACAACTTGATTATGAACATGGAGGCATTAAAATGGTTGATCTTCGGTGTTTTATAAATTCAATCAAATCATGTTGGGTAAAACGTTTTATCACCAACATAAATAATAATCTCTGGGATACATTTTACAATGAATCCCTAAAATCGGTTGGAGGAAAATTAATTTTCGAAAGTAACATTGACAACAAAGATGTTAAAACTATATGTAAAACAAACACGTTCCTTATGGATGTTGTCGTTGCATGGAATAGCGCAAAAGGTAATTCAGGTGAAGTGGGTGGTAAGCAAATAATATGGAATCATTCTAACATAAAACACGGAAATAGTTCATTTTTCTTCAAAGAATGGTATAACAAGGGAATCAAATATTTAGAACATGTTTTTGACTACAGAGAGAACAAATTCTACTCATTTGAAGATTTTATATATATATATGATATAGAAAACAACGATTTCCTAAAGTTTCATCAATTAATTACCAGCATTCCAGCATATTTGAAAAAATCACTTACAAACGAAGGCATAATACATTCACAAAAGGAAAGTTTACTGAGTAAAGTCTGCAATTCTAAAACACCTAACAAGCTAATCTATACTAAACAGATATATAACAAACAAAAAACGGAATTAAAATCAGAGTAAAGGCCGTTTCACACTTACACCGAAACGAAACGGAAACGAAACCGATTTCCATCGTTTCGTTTTCGGGAGGCCTTTCACATTTGAGCCGATTCCGTGGACGAAATCTATGACTACTTTACACGTTGTGAAATTCTTTGTGTATCACAGATGCATTGCATAGAACTATACTGTATGTGATTCAATTCAGTGATATTTAAAAATGCTACTGATGGGCTATCATATTTTAAGAAGACGTAGGCAAAGAAGAAAATGGGTACATGAAATCAACACTAGACGTGAAGAATTGGGTGAATACCATAAGCTAATTCAGGAATTAGAGCACATCCAGACAAATTTTACACATACTTTCGTATGAGTCCGGAAAAATTTGACCAACTTGTTGAAATATTAACACCTAGGCTCCACCGTCAGACGACACGTTTTAGAAAACCTATTGGTGTACCTGAACAACTTGCGATATGTTTGCGCTTTTTAAGTACTGGTGATGCATTTACAACCATCGCATACAGTTTTCGATGTGGCATTAGTACAGTAAGTGATGCTGTCTATGAAGTTTGCGATGCATTATGGGAGTCTCTCAGTGACACTTTACTCCCTGTTCCAACTGAAGAATCATGGTTGGAAGGCGCAAGAAGATTTGAAGAAAGATGGAACTTCCCTCACTGCATCGGTGCTATCGACGGAAAACATGTGACAATTGAAGCACCTCCAAATTCCGGATCCTTATATTTCAATTATAAGAAGACATTCTCTATAGTGTTGTTAGCTATAGTAGACGCAGACTACCTATTCACAGCCGTAGATATAGGGAGTTTTGGCAGCAGCAGTGACAGTGGAATTTTAAACAAATGTCCCATGGGGATAGCCCTTGAGCAACAACAGTTTAACATGCCACCTGCAGAGCCATTACGAAATGCTGAGGAACACGGCCCGTTACCGTATGTGATTGTTGGAGATGAAGGATTTCCGCTGAAAGATTACATGCTACGACCATACCCTGGAAAAAACTTATCAGAGGACAAACGTATCTTTAACTACAGGTTGTCGCGCGCTCGACGAATATCAGAAAATGCCTTTGGTTTGTTAACTCAACGCTGGAGGATATACAACAGGAGACTACGTTTGCATCCTGACAATGCCACTAAAGTAGTTAAAGGTACAATAGTGTTACATAACTTTATCCAAAAGGATTCTATTGGACAACATGGGATGGATGACAGTGGAATGCCACAAGCAGTTTGCGAAGGGAATCAAGAAAATCACAGCATACCACAAGTGCCTACACGTAACAGACCAAAGGCACATTCTGTCCAAGTTAGGAATCGGTACAAAGATTACTTCGGTTCAGAGGAAGGAGCTGTACCATGGCAGTATTCAATAATTAGAGGGGAACGTTAAATGGACGTTCGTATAAAGACGAAAACATAAGTGAATAATGATGTGTATATTCAGGTGCACAAATGCTACTGAAATAGGAACCTCAATCAAGTTAGTGATATCAAGTAACTGAATGTGTGATATCAAACATTGCGTTTGTGATAGAACATATTCCATTATTTGATAGCATATATATGAATCGGTGATATGACAGTCAATAGATTCATAGTGATGTCTTCATCAGAAACTGTAATTAACACTTACAACAGCGTCTCATATAAACATCAACTTTATCTTAGAGATTGGTATACGTTTGGTATACACCACCATCATTATCATATGATTGTTGAACACTATCAGTATCGCTGCCTGTGCCTCTATTATTACTGATTGGTGGTTGTTGGTTGAAGACATATCCCTGCTGCTGTGACGCCGGTTGTTGATATGGCACTTGCATACGAAGTTGCTGTTGCCGAGGCATCTCTCCTCGTGTAGGCGACAGGTCATCCGATTCAAGGAACAACCCTTGAATTGCATACTTTATGCGATTCTTTTTGTTCAGCGGCATTCCCTTAAAATTCGGAAGCAAACTCAACAGCCAAAGCTTATCAGCCTCAGCATCCTTATCAGCTTCTGGTTCTTGCTTCTCTTGCTTTTTCTTTAAATATGACATGTACAATGATTCCAGCTCATCATTAGGCATACGTTTCTTCTGCCTTCTACCTGGAGTTAACTTCGGACCGACCACTTCTTGCTGTGTAGACGCTCTCGAAGGTGGTCGAGATGAAGTTCCACTTTCGTCTTCAATGGACGCATCATTATCTGACTGTGACTCATCATCTTGTCCTCCTGGTTCCATCTCTGGAATGTTGCTGACTGTACTGAAACACAGAATATATTGTATTAGCACAATCCAACACCCCGCACAGGTGAAAGACCTACGTGGAAACGAAATACACCATAATTTTCCACATTATAGGGGGGCAATTATGGTGTATTCAGTTCTCAGACGCGTCTTTCACCATTGCATCCGCGGTGTTCACCCACATGTAGAACAACGTTCTAAAAACGATGAGCCGATGAGTTAAAGATGGTCGATGTAGACCCTTCCACATGTGAAAGACACGTACCTATGATACAAAGAACTAGAATAGTGCAACACATTAAGACTGAAAACGGAATACACCATAATTGCCCACATTATGTGGACAATTATGGTGTATTCCTTTGTCAAATTTAATTTGTTGCATTTTTTTTCTAGTAGCCATGCTCAGCGGGTTCCATGGATCACACAACCGTGTTGACTTGTATTGCATATTCGAAACTGTACTAGACATATTGTTATATAATAAAAATTATGGTGGTAATTGCCATCCCAGCAAACACACCGTTTCAATACAACGTTGTGGCAATGCTGACACAATGTTGCTGCTACGCTGGCATAATTTTATTATGTTGCGAAAAATAAATTACTGTGTCAACGTTGTAGAAACGTTGTCTCAAAGCTATTTTGTAATGACGAGAACGTCCTCTGAACATTAACTTGCCATTTTAGGGCCTTACAACGGTGTAATGCAGTGGCGCCACAACATTCGCGCAACGTCTAAAGCACGTTGTAACAACACCCATTTGTTAGCGGATATAACACTCACCTTTTCGGATACTCTGCAGTTGACAGAAAAGCCAGTATTTTCGCCCACTTCCAAGACTCCATCTTTCCGCGTTTTGAGGCAGAGCCACTGGAAAGTATCTTCGCGTCCTCCCTCATGTACCTCGTACGGGTATCTTTCAGGTTGCTCCATACCTTTTTCACACGCTCACCTGATATAAAAGATAAATGTCCTTAAAATTACAACCCCAGGGATGGAAGGCCATCGAGCCAATTCCACCCTATAAATAACAAATATAAATATAAAAAATATAAGAATTAAAATTACAACTGAGAGCGTATATTTCGTGCGGATGAATAGGCTGATCTGGAATTACATTGGTTGCATAGGTCACAGCCATTTTGCTTCATTCACAGCCACATAGCAATGTATAAGACGAGGCACAGCCACATACAGGTTTATGATAGTGATGCCGCCTTGAAATGGTCATTCAATATACTAGCGGACAGACAGTTCCTAGGTGCGCATGTGCTCATGCGTGAAAAAAAGTCTGCTGTATGAGCAATGACTACCTGTATTCACATACAACATAGGTAATAATCGCTCATATAGCAAACTATTTTTCACGCACACGCGCACATGGAGAACCGTCAATGTGCACGTCTGCGTATGTGTGCAGTGTTGTTGGTAATTATTATAGGTGGTAATCATTGTTTATATAGAAAAAATTGGCTTTCCCGCATACGCACACGAAAACGGACACATGGAAAACCGGACACTAGCAATGTGATTCCTGAATAAGCACACGCACATGATGAAGAAAGTGTCACCAATTGATTGTCCATCACAGAACAATAATGATAATAATACACATGACAAGCGTTTTAGAAAAGCTAACACGTATAGTACAATAACATGCACATGTATGTATAATTTAGCACAGACCTGATAATTCTACAGACTTCCCGATGTTGTTCCATGTCACTTCCTTCAAGTCATGGTCTTTATAGTCGGCCTGAGCCTTGTCCCACAAACATCTGTAGTCTTGCACTTCTAAAATAATCGCCTCTATTGTCTCGCTTGACAATCCCTTCATGGCTTCCATGATTACTAATTAAATTATATACAACGCACGTGGTCGTTTATATGCAGTTGTGTAATTTAATTATATGTTGTGTGATGCTGGACAGACCTGGCATAGATGCTATATTTGGCCGCCGAAACCGAAAAATATATAATCCAATTCGTGCATGTTTTCGTTTCGGCGTTCGGTTTCGGCGTAGATGTGAAAGCCTCCATAGGGTCCAACGTACTTATATTTTTTCGTTCCGGTTTCGGTTCGGTGTAAGTGTGAAACGGCCTTTAAAATGGGAACATAACTTACAAATGAATAACATAAACTGGAAAAAAGTATATACACAACCATTTAGAGCTACAATAGATACAAAAATTAGAAGCTTTCAATATAAATATATAATGCGGATTTTACCAACAAATAAATTATTGTTTAAAATGAAAATATCTAACACAAACCTATGTGATTTTTGCAACATGCATATAGAAAGCATTGAACATCTTTTTTGGGAGTGTAATCATATTCAAGGTTTATGGAATAGACTGACGCATTTTCTTAGCACCCACAATTTCTCAGTATCTTTCAACTTAGAAAATATAAGCTTTGGGATCTTAGAAAAAGGAATAAAAAGCAACATTACAAATTTCATTATCTTTTTAATGAAATCATTTATAGTCTCCCTAATAACTCAGAATATGTGACTCTTGTAGGCATTTTCTGTTAATGCTCGACAGCCATGCCTAAACTAATATATAGAACAGAAAAACATTTCTCAGGGGGGCTGTCGCATTCTCAGGGTCATAGTAAGCATGGAATGAGGTCAAAGGTCAAATGAGTGCATTTTCACTGTGCGGTAACATTTAGATGCCATATTATACATATGAACCAACTAAAATTGGCGTATTTCCTGGCAGTTGTGTCTGAACTGGATTGAAATGAACCATGAAAGATAAAAGTATGTGTTCCCTATAAATTGTTCCACTTTAGGCAGAGGTGGGGGCACAAGGAGGGGGTTGAACAGTATAAATATTCTTTGTGCATAAAAAAAAAATACACAGTTTAAAACGTTTAATTTTATCATTGTAGTGTTTATAAATGTTGAAGAGCTATATCTTTCTTAATGTTGCACATAATGTAACTTTCTAAACAATTATAAGTACACAACAAATGCAAAGTCCCAATGTAATTGTAACTATAGACAAAACTAATACACATATCCAGAAGAAAACTGCAATGTTAATATTGTGTAAAACTGACAAAGACTGTATATTGTGAGACCATATTCAATCTTAATACAAGCTAACTCATAGCATATAGTTACGGTCTACAAACGATCGATGATATATTAAAGGGAAGTAATTCTAGCAGTGTCTGACTCTAATGGGAATAAAGCGAATGTAATTGCAATGAAACATATAATATAGTCACATCTCATCACACATGAAACTGTACCACTAGTGAACATATATTATCTAAAGCGTCTTTATATTATCATTATCAGATTATCATCACACATGGAAACATGTATACACTTAGATATAGTCACAATTGCAAGCTAAGTGTCCTCTAGACCAGTCGGGTTTGAACAGCCTGTTGCATCACACGCACATTCGAACATACATAGTTGTCCAGACCGATAGCATTTGCATCTGGCGGTCCTGCATTTCGTCTTACAACCACACGTAACTAGCTGTAGACATGCCGTTGGAACCGATGGCAATCGCATCCACACTGGCGACAGACTATTGGTATCTGCCTTCCATCCACCTGATTGTGCTGGGTCTTCAACATTGAAGGTCGGGTCGCTCGCCTGTATCCAAATCTTCGCTTGCAAGTTGGATCTCGCGAAATGGAGCTGTAATGCGTCTTTAGTTGGAGGCAATAGTTCTAATGATTTTCTGGCTTTCATAAACAATCGATATCGACAAACATCTATGTCTGGATCATGTGCAATATCGGAACATCCATAGAGGCCACATAAATACTTTTCTACGTCTGCAATGTTGCCATCTCTTCCGACTGGTTCCAGTAACTCAGGACATGCCACAAACCTCTTCCAACACGTTTTCTTGCTGATGCCGTGGAAGGAAGAAGTTGTATCACATCCAGTGATGGCGTGAAAACCAAGTATGTTTTGTCTGATGTTGCCACCCAATGTTAGCGAGATTTGATGGACTGGAAAACATCTTCTCTGTTTAGATGTCCCAGATACCATCCATGTTTCTACAGCCAATTCTCCAAGATGGTAAATTAACAGTAACAACACATCAGTGTCTCGGCAATTCACAACAATTCTCTTATAGCCGCGGTCGATGGCATCTTTTGCATGGATTATCATGCGCGTGTCGGCCTCTTCATGACTGACAGACAGGTGTTTTGCATCAAAATTGTTAGATTTTGCATTTTCCGGATCAGGAAATCCACCGCCAGCAACAATTGTGCATCCCTCTGGAAGTGTGCGCGCCCTTTTCAGTATCTCGTTTGACAGAAACTCGGCGAAGTCGGCTTTGTTTTCATCCAAGGAAATAAACTGTTCCCATACCTGAGGCAGAGGTACTTCTGGGTTCTCGATAATCTTACGAATCGGTCGTCGTTTGCTAGTTCTTTTTGCCCTTGTTGGAGCTTTGATGGACATTGTTCCAAAGTATCGATCAAATGTAACATCGACTCTTGTGGTTCTTCCTACTTCGAAGTTCTTGTACACAGCCCGGACGAAAACACCGGCGTAATCGCCAAAGTTTTGACAACCCTGAGGCTTTCCTAGAGTCTGAATCATAGCATGACCATCAATGATGACACATGTTAGTAAGTCTAGTCGGGGTATTGTTCCAGGAGTGGCTATGTTGAGATCTGATGTCAGTATGTTAAGCATTTGTGACTTTGCGGTACTGTTCATCACTCCGTTTGAACTGACCAGAGACATTGGGACTGGTGACAGTTCATGTTTCATGATATCGGCAATTTGTACAGATCTTCCTGAATTGGCAGCATTGAACAGTCGCTGGAGAAGTTTTCGGTCGGCTTTGATTAGTTTGGTTGCGCATTGCTTTTCCGGTCCTGTTGTCTTGTATAGGTGGGCAAAAGTTTTAGACCTGTTCTTCTTCATCGGATTGAAGAAATCGACTGCTTTATCTTCAAGTCTCTTCTTTGTGAACTCGTTTACTAAGGTTTTTCCTCTGTTTTCGCAAGACAGCAAGTCCTTTGTAATTTCATCACCTGCAACATCCTTAGTCGCTATTGATACCAATTTGGATTCAGGCTGTCGATGTTCGCTGCTCTCAACTGGAGTCACAGTATGCTTTTGGTAGAAAGATATTCCAAATACATCAAGGGATCCAAATAGCTGCATCAGTTCCTTGATCTTTGCTTCTTCTGACTTGATTCTAGCTGTCTGTGAGTCGTTTCTGTTATATGTTATCTCCTCCTCGTCGTCTAGGAGACCAAATAACAACTTGGTTTGTTGTGATATCTCCGTTCTAACAGACCAGGTCACACACAATCGGTCCCGTGCTTGGTCATTCCTTGTCAGTCCAATTATCCCACCAGATGCCTTGCAAATTTTGTTTATCCACTCTGTGGCCTGATCTGCAGGTACTTCGTTAAAGAAGTTGTTGCTGCGCTTAACAACAAAGTTGCCGGCCATAAATTCCTCGTACACTTCTGGTGCTGTGGATTGTAATGACTTCATTTCACTCAAGTACACTGGACCCCATCTTGCATAATTGGTGTGGTCATACACTGCGAGCCATGGCAGCATTGCACTAAATGCTTGTATGTGGAGAGGCCAGTCACCAGTTCTTTGGGCTCTAATGAAACTCAGCAGGATTTCTACCATTCTCAAGTATGTTTGCCAGTAAGCAAAGTTGTTAATATGCGACATTTCCTTGTCATAATCGTCAAGTAGTTCAGTTACTCTCAGTTCTGTGATTGTCTCCGTCAAGTTAGTGACTGTCTTGTAGATGTCCTGTCTGTCTGCCTTTGCTTCGAAAGCTTCTGACACATCTTGTAGTGCGGGTTCTAAGTCACGCAGGTCTGCTTCGTTTTTATTTTGAAGCCAGGTTTGGAACATACGCCATTTTAAGCGCCATAGGGCCTCATAAGTCAATAAATGACCTCTGACGGCCCTGTAGTAGGCTTTGCCATCCAACACGGTAGACGCTGTATTGGGTGCAAATATTCCCGTTTCCACCCAAACATCCTCAAGACCTGCGCATTCCATATGCTGTCCTATTGCTCTGAGGTAGTTGAAGCATACGTGGAGTCCTCCCATGCAGAATATTACATTCTTGTAATCTGTCTGGTTCGCCCAAACAAGTTCTTTGGCTTTACTGTATAGGGGCTGATCAGCTGTGATAACAGTGTGATTTTGGCCAAGCAGTTTGCTGATTGCCTGGAATTTGTTAATGACAGTAGTTATGGTATCATATTCATCAGCTGGTGCTTGAAGAATTGGCAACATACCAGCCTTAGTAACTGGATGTTTAACAATACACGATGACTCATTAAAGGCACCCCACAGTGGTATCCTCTGTTCTGTTCCCTCTGGATTTCTGACCAATACCCACGAGAGATTAATGGCAGATGACTGTCTCACTAATGTATCATCAGCGAGCCATGATTCCATATCAAGCTTACAATTGTCTGGTAATTGTGGTACAGGCCTTTTGCTGGATGTGAATTTTGCTTTGTCTATTTCATGAAACACGTTCATCGTTTCTTTGTCCAATGTCATGCTGTCGTTTATAGGTTGTTCCTGACCGGCAGCTTCTTCTAGGTACATTCTTCTTTGCCATACCATCATTTGTGTACAGTGGAATGTGTTCTTTCCATCAATTGTCGATTCTAGGACATCGATGTTATCACAGGAGAAGTGCATGAACGTACCAGCTTTTATGTTGTCAGGAACATATACATATCCGTTGCTCTTGTACCTGTCTAAAATGCTGTTGGCTATGGCATTGTCAAAAGCCCGAACTGTCCAAATGGGAATACAATGATTTGCAGCATGGAACATATTCACTAAATTCTCAGATCGCGTAGCTTGGTGTAATGTTAATGCCAGGCCGATGTGCTTTGGAGTTAACTTTTTACCATTAGATATTCCGTATACAATGTCCTGTGCAATACTGAAAACTTTGCATTTAGTGTTAGTGTCCTCTGATACTTCACCACTCTCTTCCAAGACTTGAGTTCCTCCGAAAAGTAGCATTAGGAACAGATAAAGACTATCCGGAATTATTTTCTCCACATGTGTTTGGTCGATATTACGCCAATTTAATTCATGTCCAGGCGTTTCTTCCAAATCAGACCTCAGGCGTATCGCAACATGCACCATCTCTTGCAAAAGGTTTCCATCAGAACGATTGGTCTGGTTCCCTTCTTCTCCTGACGATTCTTCCGATGATTCCGAACCAGAACTAGCAAATAACTCCGGTCTTTCACCACCTTTACTCAGTGAATGTGATATTACATATTCGGACTGGTTTCCAGGATACATCAAAAGCGACGCCTTAACATCCATTGGTCGAACAAAATTTGCTTTGCTACCTAGCGCTTGTTCAATATCAGTATAAAATGACTTTTTCCTGGATAAGTACTTCTGTGGTATTTCTGTTTCGAGTTCCTTTGCAAGTTCAGTATAATTATTCCACACTACTCCCATATCATATACATGTCCTCGGGATAATCCAGTTTCCAACTTTGTACACAACTGTGAAATAACAATGTATTTATTATCGCGATCTGACATAGATATCTTGCGAGCTTTCCTCTCAAACTGCACCAGGCATTTCAAGTGGTATTTGCCTTCAGCTGCAATCAAGTCATTCACATCAGATAAACGCAGACACATCACGGGATCATTTTGTGCTAACGATAATATGTCTCTTGACTTTTCTAGAGTTTCAACGTTATGGATGCTTTTTGAATCTGCTTGTTGACAAAACATACATTTCGCCCAGTCCACAGAATTGCTTGAACGTCGAGCAGGTTTAGTACCTGAAGGAAGAGGCTCTTGCTGAGAATGTAACTTTTGTTCAGCCTCTACTGTGTACCTCTTTTCAATTCTTCGCAAATTACTTGATGATGTGAAAGATCCATGACAGTTTTTGTGCCACTTTAAGTTGGTGGACCATTCGTTAACATTTATTTGCTCCAGTCGGTCCAGCATGTTTACATTAGAAATGTCTCTCCATTTTCTCCTCGAGTGTATACAGTCTACCACTTTCGTTTTAGCATCCGTTGATGCAGTCCGTAATGGTTCTTTTGTTCTATCCTGGCAAAATATACAAAGGTCATAATTCGTTGTTCGTGACGAAGATTTCCTCTTCAAAACTGCTACCGGTTTTACATCCATATTTCCAGTTCAGGTATTATATTTTATCTGAAAATACACAACAGATTATGATGAATATATTGTCCACATATATCTTACATAAGAAGTATTTGTGAAGCATGAATGCTTAACATTTAATATACTGTGGAATATGATTCCCTAACATTAGAAAATGGCAATTCTATATAAAAGGGAGGTAACTGCATGTATGGAACAAGCACGAACAGGTATCTTATTTATATGCATGTAACACATTATTCTCACTATGTCTACTTATTTTGTGTACATACTACATACCGATCATTCTAAACTTAACAATAAATATTCCATTTTAGTTTATAGTAACAATTATTATACAAAATAACTTATATTGGGTGTTATCAACATAAACATAAATCTTTGAACACATACATTTTTGTATTTGTTTATATAAAATGATTGATATAAAACATTTACCTCACTGCATCTCGCCATTGACATCACATCATTTGTGTGTAACTATATAAACAATATACTGAAACTGATAGCTGATACAAGTTCGCGGGAAAATGAGAAATTATATGTAGGGGAGTTAACTTTTCCATTCACAGGTGACCGTATAATCCGGTGACAAATATATATATATGTATTAGTACTGGAGATGTGTTAATTGAATGCTATTTATTATATTATTAAGTCTTCGTAGTCTTTGTATATACGTTGAATGATATAAAACATCTGCATAATATATAATACAACTCATCAAATTATGATACAGGTCTGGTATATGATTAAATTACAAGGATGCTGCTCTCGATCACAACTGATCATTATGACATGTATAATTATGAAACACGGGTTTCATGTATAACATATAAACTCAACGTTTATCTTCATGTTATAATAATTTATGTATAATATAATGTATATACATGCATAGAATCTAAAGATATGGTTAACACATTTTAAATTAATGTTAGACTATGTATAGTATAAGTTTTTTCACAAAATGCACTCATTTGACCTTTGACCTCTGAGAGTGCAACACCCTCCTTCTCTGAGACTGTCTTCAATATATCCTATAAATTACTTCAGACATGGCTTTTGAGATTTTAACCGATAACCTCGTTGCAGCATAGAAGGAGTATGGCTTCTAAAAGAGAATGGGTAAACATGAAAAACCTACAGAAATTTCATCCAGACTCCTTACAAATAAATGAGGAAAAGTACGAGGTATGAGGCTTTGTAGGTGGCCTTTTATGATATTTGTTCAGATTATATATATTTCGAAGTTGTACACTTTCTAACGACGGACTAATAACGAAACAGACACACGTTTGTACCACAGTTACACAAACATCATAGAGAAAATGAATGTCTTTAAAGTACAATGGCGGCCATCTTGGATTTGGCGGCCATATTGGAACTCTTGACGGGCAGGATCAATTCTTATATTTTAGATAATTATATTGTCTACTATATATGCTATGTTTCAAAGCTTTAAATCGTTATTGTACAAATCCCCTGTACGTTACTGCAAGTCATGTCATTTTCATTTACAAAATGTACTTAGTTGACCTTTGACCTAATTAAAGCCTTAATATGACCCTTAGAATGCAACAGCCCCCATCATATTTCGTTATTTGCCCAATATATTGTTTTAGTGATGGAAGTCGAGCATTAACAAGAAATGCCTACAAAACCATTTTCCAGCAACCTTTTCTGAGTTATTAGGGAGACTATTATATTTCAAATGAAATACAGAAAAAATATTCCCAACATTGAGCAGTTCTTAAACTACTTGAACATGAGAATTTCTCTTGAAAAGGAGATTGCAATGAAGCAGTTACTATAGGATAAGAGAACTTACCAATCGTGTACCCTACAGCAGCTTCTATTTCTAGTGGATAAATACGTCTTGTCAGGGCGTATAATCAGAGCGTGTATGGCGTGCTTGCTTTGTTCACACCCGGATCTAGAATGCCTCACTTCCGGTCCAGACGGTGTCTATCTTCCGCATCAGACGGTGTCTCTTAGGAACCCAATTGCCATTCACTACACTCCTCCCCACTTTATCTGGAAGGACTTCCTCCACATCCTTCTGGCAATGGGTCTGTTCTTCAGGCACAACCGGTCTGACCGGCTTGTGACATCTCTCGACGGAAATGACATTCTCTGGACCTACTTGGTGTCTGACCCCCAAGTAGGTATCTTCCAAGTTTTCTACTTTTCCTGGGCAGGCTTACCAGCGGTTAACCAGTACTAAGTCCATTCCTGAACACCTATGGCTTAGTGTCTTACCCCTAAGCTTACACCTACCTTTCCTGGGCAAGCCTAGCCTCCATAAGCGGTTAACCAGTACTACGTCCATTGATGACTCCTTCCCTGGCTTTGTGTCATACACCTAAGCTTACCTCTACCTTTCCTGGGCAAGCCTACATAAACAGTTAACCAGTACTACGTCCATCGATGACTCCTTCCCTGGCTTGGTGTCTTACACCTAAGTTTACCCCTACCTTTCCTGGGCAAGCCTACATAAGCAGTTAACCAGTACTACGTCCCTCAATGAACCCCCCTCTGGTTTAGTGCCTTACATCTAAGCCATAATTCCAAGAGATACTCCAAGCATTTCTACGGTTCCTGGGCAAGCTTTAGCCGACTTAAGCGGTTCACCAGTACTAAGTCCCTCACTGGACCCGAATCCAGATCTGGCTTAGTGTCTTACCCCTAAGCCATAATTACATGCAATCCGGTCCTTTCGGTCGGCTTACTTGGGAGGTTGATGATGCAAATAAAGACGACGTGCGTTTTCCACTGCCGTCTTCATCACATCATCCCATTTGCCTCCCCTGATCCTGGCCACTTTTTCCGCAACCATGCCAATTAGGGCTGGCGTGGTCCGTTTATGTCCAAAGAAGTGGAAATATGGAGCATCTGTTTCCAACAACAACCGGGACCTCTCCATTTCCTTTACCATAAGGATGTGGTCCTTGTTTTGCTCCCTAACAAACTGATGGACCAACCTGGTAAAACCAAAGTATGTGTTTGGATAGTGCTCCAGCCATTGTCTGACAATGCTGGAATCCCCACTAAAGCAATGCAAGCTGCTCCGGCTTAACACTGGCCAGTAGAACAAATAGCAGGCTAGTGTAGGCCTCACCATTGTCTACTCCGGTCATCCCTCTGCAATGGAGGACAAGCACATGTCTAGCCTGGAGAAGCCCCAGGGTTTTCCTCAGTGTCTGCATCTGTCCAGACCACTTTTCAACTGGTTCGGTGTGGTCTAACACCACCTCACCAAGTCCGGATACATCCGGGTTTTCTAAGAGCAGTCGCAGCCGCTTGAGGTCGGATTCTGTAGCCTCCTTTTTGGGGTGTAATCCCACACAGATTACCACCCCCTGTCCCTTCCAGGTATCGACTTACTCGGGAGTTGGGTATGTTTCGGGGTCACAGAAATTTGCGACTACCCCGACCAATCTCACCACATGGTCTTTGTCTGGTGTTGATGAGTCACATATCGTTGCCAAACTAGAATCCCGAGGAAGCCTACATTCTATACGGGTTTGATCTAGGTGGCAGTGACTGTCAAATGCTTCAGGGATCCTCTCCACCTGAGCCATTTCGTCCTTCGTTAGGGAGAACTCATCCATCAAGGACTGTCGTTGTTGGGGTTTCAACACTGAGAGTAGGTCCAGCAGAATACTCCAGTTCACCAGGAGAGCCGGCGAGTTACCGGATGGTTTAACCATCCAGCCCGTTGGAGTGAGCTCCCCTAGGGCCACACACATGCTCTCCATGGCTTTCCTTGGTAACGGACCTAGGACCACTCTCAGAGCAGGCAGATTAGTCATTAGCTCCACGTATCGCATCAGGTCATGCAGAGTGGCGCGATGACCGAGCATCCATCTTGTGACTAGCCTCAGCGCCTGCGATCTGTAATGTCGTCGGACCTTACCTCCAGCTGAAAGATACCTGGAAGATGACAGCTGAACGCATGTACCTGCTGCCATTTCCCAGGGCACTCTGGTACTGGGCACCGACAAACCTGCATACTCTCTTCCGGCCCACATTCTGGAGCTACCAGGTGAGGTCACTGTGGCGGCACCAACCGTAGCTTGGTGGTAATCTACAGTCATACCACAAACCACAGGTAACATCACCTGGTCTACCCGGCTTCGCTTATTTGGGTATGATTGGGAGGTGTTATGTTCGGTGACTGAGAGGTCTCTTCCACTCCTCTCCGAAACCGATTCCTCCCTGTAGGGCTTCCTACTAGGGCCAGGTCCATAATGACCTTGACCTCTACCCACAGCGGCTTTGCCGGATAGCCTTTCCTTCGGGTAATGGCGAGAACGATGACCTGCACCTCTATGACTAGGCTGCTTCCCGCATTCAAGCGTCACTCGTTCTTCCTGCCATGGCCGTCCACCAGAAGGCTGATGGTCACCACCCCTCCTAGACTCCCCCATAGGAGAGTGATGGCCTCGTCCAGGCTGTCCCTGCTTGGGTCTGGCACCTCCATACCCCTGAGGGACCGAGCTGCGGGCCTGACCCTCGCACTCCGCCATCTTGGGTTCATTCCGAACCTGGACTGGAGATCTGCACTCCACCTCCAGACAGATCTCGCTGTCTGATGCCAACAGCCTGGCTTCCTCTGCGGAATCCAATTCCATGGATTCAAGATTCTCCCCGCTACGCTCGATACTGGGGTCCTCCTTTAACCTCACATCCCTCCGACAACTAGGTCCGGAATCCTTGGGAGTGACCGGTTTCTTAACCCCAATATCCTGGATATTTTCCCGTATCCACGTGCGGGAGTGGAACTGCAGAGTCAGTTGGCATTGTTCTTCGCCTTCGACAATGCTACCTGACCCAACAGAGCCTGAACACGCTGTTCGGTTGTGGACCTGAAGCAGCGGTTCAGCCCATCTACCACCGACTGGGGAGGCAACAAATCCCCACGTCGGGTACTACTAATTACCTCCTCCAAGTAGGGGTCGGTCAACCTCGTCATTTGTTCAGCCATTATTCCTGAAAGATAAAAACCTTGATCAGTGACTCTTGCACCTCTTACAGCGGTATTTCTCTATATCCAGAGCCTCTGTTGCGGTGATATCAACACATGACCCGTGATACCACTCCTCGCAATAATCGCACTGGATCATGAAACGACCCTGCCATGGCTTCCGACATACACAGTATAATTCTCCATTATCACTGGTGTCGTCATCCCTGCCTGGATGTGCTTTCCACTGCATGATCCATGCGGGTGGAGTACGACGGTCCTTGCATGGCTTTAGTCGGTCATGATTCACTACAACTACTACGTTCTTCAGCTTAATTCTGAAAATGAATGCAGAGAGTTTTGTAACTATGACACCTGGACCCTTCCAAGGTGGACATAGTTTTCTGCATCTGCCCTTCAGAACAGCCGTGTCTAACAGGTATACCACGTCACCGACCTCATAATTTCTTTCTAAGATACGGAGGTCATAATTCTTCTTCATTCGTTTAGAAGAAGTTCTCAGGGTAGATCTGGCAGTGGTATGAGCTTCCTGCAGCTTCGCAGTCAGCTTTGCCACATAACCCTCCTCCGTCTCATGTTTCTCAATCACTTGCGGAAACATCACAGCTGGTATGTTGACCTCTTTCCCGAGCATCAGCATATTGGCCGTGAACCCAGTATTACAGTTCACTGCTGATCTGAGAGCTCCAGCAATCTGTGGGAGTTTTAATAACGTTATCTTTTTAAACATTGTCCATGTATTCCAAAACCCCTTTTCATGAATGTTTTTATACTTTAATAATTTATCCGTCAAGCATGGGAGTGTCACATTTAAGACGGAAACCTTTTATGGCATCCATGAATCAGATGCAAGAATTGTCAGCACAAAGTCATAAATAGATAAGAATTATAATTATATGTTCATTAAGTACTATGTATAGTGAGAGCTCCAGCAATCTGTGGGAGTTCTACATCCCATTGATTTTGATGCTTACCTATAAAGCATCGCACAGCCTCCATGAGGGTGCGGTTGTACCGTTCCACTTGACCATTTGCCGATGGCCTATACGGATTTGTTCTAGCCGTATGAATGTGAAGTGCCTTGCACAATTCACTAAAAAGCCTAGACTCAAAGTTCCAAACCTGGAAAAGACACAATCTACTAGTGCTTTTGCAGTAACTTCAGCAGTTTGGGAGGGCAGGGGTATACACTCGACCCACTTACTAAACTGATCTACTACCATCAAAATGTGTGCATTTCCGCGGGTGTCTTTGGAAGTGGACCCAGGAAATATATATGTATTCATTCCATCGGATCCCCTGCCTGGTATTCTGTCATACTGACTTTATTGCGATTACAAGTTTCGCAACTGGCTACGTAATTAGCCACATCTCGACTTATTCCATACCAGGCAAACTTCTCCTTAACACGTTCAGTTGTCCGTGCTACCCCTTGATATCCTGCAGACTAAGATCCAACAAGGTGAAGCCCCATGCCGATGGCTGAATATCAGTGCTATGTACAGTGGTGCTTAATATGGAGCCACTAATTCCCTGCCCTACTTGATTATTGCCAGCATTAGACATACCCTTCACCTGGGTCACTTCGCAAGTCTCTGTCTCATCCTGGTTCAAACTTACACCTGCAAAGATTTGCCTTTTAGCTTGAACTGGCTTGCCACTGTCGTATAACTGATTTTCTGCAGTTCCCTTCGAATCCCTGTAGACCGACCAGTTCCCTTCTCGGCTACCCTTAGTACTGACGCCGACCTGCGCATTGTCGACCGCGGATCCCTGTACTCTTTGCAGGCGTAAAACCCGAAATATAACATAACTATCTTTAGATAAAATTTCCCATTTTGATAAATGAACTGGTCCATAGGTAATTTTCTTATTAATTTATTGGTCTAAAAATATCATTTCAGTTACTTTGGGTTGAATGGGTTAAATATACAAATTACAAAATGTCACATGGGGTTTGTAGTTAAAGCACAAACTCGAAGTTCCTTATTTTAATCCATATATTCTCAACGAGAGCCAGAGTCTCTGTATCAGTTCAGTCATACAAATCTACTTTAGTCAGTTTTAATTTACTGTAGATAAGATTATCGATGTGTGATGGTCCTAACCAATTTAGCGGGAATTGCACATACCGTACTTACTCGCCTATAAGACGACTCGCCTATAAGACGACCCCCCTACTTTGGTTCTGTAATCTGTGGATTTCGCATGCACTCGCATATAAGACGGGTTGATAAAATTGACATCGGGAGTTGAAGAAATTTTTCAATAATTGATTCATAAGATTTTTGTGAACAATAACAATGTTTTATTGCATGCTGCTAATTACTCAAAAAATCCGACATGTAAATTAATCCACGGCATAATTATACAAGGACAACCTTTCTTACAGACACAGCCAATCAGATCAATCATTAAACGGTTAGCCCGCATAAGATCACCTTAGACACGACCAATTTGCATATTGTCCCATTTATAATTGAGTAGTGGCATGGGACAATACACAGGTGTTGTTAGGTAAACTGCCCGTCGCTCAAATGGGAATCTGGTCGCAACAGTAAATAAACATAAATTAAAAAAACAAAAACAATTAGAAATGTCACACAAACTTGTGAAATTATCAACAAAATATGATGTTTTGTCCAGTTAGGCCGGGATAATTGATATGATTACTTTTGGTTACTGCGTCGGGTAGTTTTTTTTGAAAGTGGCACATATATTCAAAGTGAGTTTTAAAACAAATATTGCAAACTGACGTCGGCGAATTGAAATATTTTATAGTTATGGTAGGGTTATCAAAGCGAGGGAAAATATATTTTCAACCTGTATTCCGGTAGGTTTGGTACATAATTCAGAAAAAATTAAAATTTACTTGGCCTGCACATGTCAAAATGTCATTAGTTCCCACAGTATCACAGATCAAAGACATATGTAAGTTACACCAAAGAGAATTAATTAGTTCCCTGGCTTCCATTTTTAGCTTCCATTTTTATGACGCATTGCCCGTTGGTGATTGACTTTGAAGTTTTTCCCTGCTTCAGCCCATGTCCATATATGGAAATCGATGTAGGTTAAACTGCTCTCCAGGTACTCACACTACACACGTGTTGGTTCGTTGATATTGATACGCTATACTAGTGGATAATAGGGACTGTTTCAAGAGGTATGAAGAAAGGGGGGCGTTTAAAGGAGTCCCAGATATACTTTGCATATAATTTGTTTAAACGGGGGTATATAGTAATTATTGAAATAAGAATTGTCCAGGGCTAGAATCTTTCGCAGTTT
Source organism: Archivesica marissinica (assembly GCA_014843695.1). Taxonomy (NCBI): domain Eukaryota; kingdom Metazoa; phylum Mollusca; class Bivalvia; order Venerida; family Vesicomyidae; genus Archivesica; species Archivesica marissinica. The sequence goes on from CM026390.1 coordinate 67,375,478, forward strand.
TTAATTTACCAAGGTGTTCATTTAATACCCAAAGTCGGTGAAAAAATGTATAAAAAGGGATCAAATTGGTCAAAACAAATTATATACACATATACAAATTTTGTATTTGGTGCACCCGGCGATATATAAACGGTTCGGTAATTATTGTGATTTGCACAAAAAGTTATGAAGGCGTTGACGGAGATTAATTTGTCTCAGTTTAATGTTGCCAAACAATAAACCCAGATAAACACTTCTGTATGACTGACTTTTTGAAAACTGTGACCAACTGGTGTCATTGCTAACTTTTCCACATATTTCGAATTAATTTACTATACACTTTAGTGTTTTGTTCATTTAATGAAAATAATATTAATATTGCATGAATATATGAATTAACAAATATGTATATATTTAATGTCAGTTATTATTACATTTAATACCCGTCAAAAAGTCGGTGAAAAAATATAAAAATGGATCAAATTGGCCAAATAAAATATAGCTGGCTGACATTTAGAAAATGCCAAACCAACTGATAATGACTGAAAACTTTTAGGTCATGTTTTGTGACCCGCTTATAAGACGGGACCCTGACTTTGAGCCTTAAATCAGCGGGAAATATCCCTGTCTTATAGGCGAGTAAATACGGTAATTAGTTATGTTAGGAATTCACACACCTGGCTTGACCAGCACTCACCCATAGTACTATAATATATACACAATAGTAATACAGTAAAATACAATGGAATCATATGGGACTGCATAATTATAATATGGCCCAGACCAATGATTTTATTAGGCCATATCAAGAAAAAAACTATTGGTTGTATGCTTGCAGCGGGGTTACAAAATATATTATATATCATCATTATTTATAGCTAGAGTGGCTAAATATGACATGGGTTACATAAATATAATCTAACACGTTACAGTACACAGGACAGTCTATTATGTAATAAGCAATGTACAGTATAACCTCCTAGCCACCAACTCTAATAAACGGCCACCTCCAATGAACGAGCCAGTTAATTTCCTCCAGAGAGATTTTGCTATATATTTGACCTTGGCCGTTCTCTTCGTCTGTGTCGGTATCTATCTAAATCTTAAAAAGGACTGGCAATTGTGGTCATTACAGACACAGCGTACAAAACCATGTCCAAACTGGCACGCGATTAAGTATACGTATGCCACTAACGGACACATTTTGCTATGCGAGATAGTACATGCATATATATACTCCACACAAAAAAATCCAAACACGTTTGCAGTGAGCGAGACTCGCACTGGTGATATCTACTTGCGGTCTGGCGTTTATTTATTTACAGGCATGTTTAATATAAACACAATTTATGACATACAAATAATACGTATCAATGTTATATACATATCTAATCCTCTACCCTTTTTGAATTCCATATTGCCAAATAAGTTTGGACTGGGCCAGTGTAAAAACCAGAGGTAAAAAATTCATAGTTTGTTGTTTATGAAAAAAACTCTACCCTCTAACTATCATACAAACATACGAAAATTTCGGACTTAAAATGATTAATATACATGCATTCATAAATTCCTTGAAATGTTCATGGCTTAAACGACTAAAAGGTAAACAGAGCCACTTAAAACTAGCATACAACGCTGAACTAGAGAAGTATGGAGGAGATTTGATATTTAAAAGTAATATTAACCCAATAGATGCTAGTAAAATCACAAATCGCTACCATTTTTTAAATGATATAATAGTTGCATGGAGCAAAAATTAACTATACTACATAATAGTTGCATGGAGCAAAAATTAACTATACTACAACAAGTATTAATATATCTAATACCATTTTATGGCACAATTTAAAAACGCAAACAGTAATTACAGTAACAGTTTCTACAAGGAATGGTTTAATAAAGGAATTATGTTCACACCTCATATATATGATTATAGAATAAAAGACTTTTACACTTTTGATAACATTATAGCTTTATACAATATAGACAATAGAGATTTTATGAAATACTACACATTAATAGGAAACATAAAAAATGAATGGAAAATAAGGCTGAAGACAGAAGTAGCAGACAATAACATACCAAGCTATCTAATTAACAAAATATTATTATTAAAAAATATTAATAAAATATTATATAATAAACAAATTGAAGCAATAAGGTTAACACAATTGAAACACATTATTAAATGCGAAAACGAAATAGACAAACAAGATATAGAATGGAAGCAAATATTTTCAATACCATATGGATGTACAATAAGTACAAAACTTAGGGCATTCCAATATAAATATCTCATGCGAATTGTGCCGAATAACTCTTTTTTTATTCAAATGTAAACTAAAACCATCTAATCTCTGCGAGTTTTGTCTGATGTCAATCGACTCAAATAAACATAAGTTTTGGGAATGTAATATTGTGCAACCATTTTGGTCTGAAATAAAAAAAACTTCTACTTTCTAGAAGATTGGAACTGTTATCAAATCTATCCTATGAAAATATATCATTCTGCAATGCAAATACTGCAAATTCTAGTAAATCAAAACCTGTCATAAACTTCATAATTCTATTAGCAAAATACTCTATTTTCAAGTGTAAATGTAATTCAGAAATACCATCAATTATCATGTTTAATCTATATCTGAATCAAACTATGAAACTCGAAAAAACCATTGCAACAATTAAAGATAAAATGAAAATGTATGACAATAAATGGAAATAGGGTTTAGGGTTAGACTTTAGGGTTAGACTTTTTCCAGTCAGGAATATGACAAGTCAATTATTACGTGTTACCCATTTATTAGCATAAAAACCGTCAAATATAAACACATTCATAAGGGTATGGATATATATAACACAGTGTCAATTATACACCATATATTCCCCTCATTGTCATATTGAAATCTAAAAATACTTAAATGAACACAGAATATACAATATAATATATAAGGATCCCTCCTATCTCCATTCCACTATCCTTCTCTATCAGTGTCCCCTACACCAATCCCCAACGATAGCTACCCATATTACTACACATATCAATCATAATGGTTTACATAAATACCTTATATAACCTCTATTTGTCTGTCTACACTGATCCCATAAACATATTTTTATAGTCTCCCACAACATATATAAAAACCTCATTTGTTTATAATAATGACTATGTACATAATATATTAAGTAATGCATAACGTTGATACTGTCATGCTATGTACTAATCTGTATATATATTATGTTAATAATACCATGAAATTATGAGGAATAAAAAACAATAATAAATATAAAAAAAAGAACACTTTGAAAGTGATTCACTGATTTCCAGCAAATATGTAGCTGAAGTAGCCTCACTGACAACTTGGACTGGACTGTATTGTGAGGAAGCCCAGTTATGTTAGTGTTTGGAATTGACATTGCTGCCGAAAGCCTCGTGATAAAATGTTCCTGGAATAGCCGTAGTCAGTTTGGATGTCAACCACATATATTCAGGCGAAGTGCCACCATTTCTAACTAACAATTAACATTGTTTTCTTTGTGATTTTCGTATCTTTAACTATCAGAACACCTTGAGTATAAATACATCCTTTCAAACCACATAGTTATCAAATGGACAAGTTCTTCATTATTAAGCGAATTGTTGAACTATATGCTTTTTACAAGGATACAATTATAATGATACCACTGCTGGCAAGCTTCACATTCAACCATTGGCCAGCCACCTTCCAATTTCTGGCCCCACATATACAGTAAGTGTCGATAGCCTCATTTTGTTGTGCTAGGTTGGATACATACTGGACTGGGGTAATTTGTTTTGGTTATGCTGATGTGGGGTTATGTTGGGCACACCTTTCAGGGTAGATGTCTGGATGATTTGTGTTGGACATGTTCATGTGGGGTTATTTTGGGCACATGCTTGGGGGTAGATGTCAGGGGTGATTTGTGTTGGGACAGGTTCATGTTGTGGGGTTACGTTCGGCACACACTTCGGGGTAGATCTCTGGGGTTATTTGTGTTGGATTGGCTTATGGAACTGCCTCATGTAGAAGGTCTGAAGGTGTTTTCTGTTTGCCTTAGTCATTTTCATTTTAATCAAAATACAAGCTTCTGCAAAAGCCCATTTTCCTTCAAATTTTTTACATTACCTGTATGGATTAAATCCATCCGGAGATGTTTCGTTTTATTTCGGCATTTCCGTTTCAGCTTACCAGATTTACTCCAATACCTCCACTGCTGCCACCACCAATAAGAGTTCTTTGCTTAAAAGTACGGAAGTCATGCAACGAAAATTGTCTTCATTACGTTCAAACAGCTAATAACCAAGTACAGTAAACTCGTTATCAAGAATGTCATAATTTCACACCACCTAGGTTTGACCATGTTCTTTGAGATACAGACCCGACTATTGCATATTTTACTGTCTGTATGAAAGAATTTTTATACAATATCTGCATTACTTGACGAACTATACTTTGATCAACTGTCATTTGGTTAAGTTGGGCATACACTTCGGGTTAGATCTCTGGGGTGATTTGTATTGGGCGTGTTCATGTTGTAGGGTTAAGTTGGGCATACACTTCGGGGTAGATGTCCGGGGTGATTTGTGTTGAATAGGTTCATGTTGTGGGGTTAAGTTGGGCATACACTTCCGGGGTAGATCTCTGGGGTTATTTGTGTTGGACAGCTTCATGTTGTGGGGTTATGTTGGGCACACACTTCGGGGTAGATCTCTGGGGTGATTTGTGTTGGACAGCTTCATGTTGTGGGGTTATGTTGGCCACACACTTCGGGGTAGATCTCTGGGGTGATTTGTGTTGGACATGTTCATGGTGTGGGGTTATGTTGCGCACACACTTCGGGGTAGATCTCTGGGGTGATTTGTGTTGGACATGTTCATGGTGTGGGGTTATGTTGGGCACATACTTCGGGGTAGATGTCCGGGGTGATTTGTGTTGGACATGTTCATGGTGTGGGGTTATGTTGCGCACACACTTCGGGGTAGATCTCTGGGGTGATTTGTGTTGGACATGTTCATGGTGTGGGGTTATGTTGGGCACATACTTCGGGGTAGATCTCTGGGGTGATTTGTGTTGGACATGTTCATGGTGTGGGGTTATGTTGCGCACACACTTTGTGGAATATGTCCTGGGTGATTTGTGTTGGGCATGTTCATTTTGTGGGGTTATGTTGGGCACATACTTCGGGGTAGATGTCCGGGGTGATTTGTGTTGGATTGGCTTATGGAACTGCCTCGTGTAAAAGGTCTGAAGGTGTTTTCTGTTTGCCTTGGTCATTTTCATTTTAACCAAAATGCAAGCTTCTCCAAAAGCCCATTTTTGGTTTTTCCCTATATTTGACACCTGGCAGGAAGTCGACCAGATGTTTCTCAACTGTCCTTATATTTTGTCAAGGAACATTGTCAGTTTGAAATATCTATGATTTCTGAAGTATTGTCATTGGTCCACAGTGGGCGAATCAATCATCGGTGCTGGCTCAATCGAACACGCCTTCAAGAACTCACACAGGTCCTGCACATGGGTGTATAGGATAAGATATAGACTGGGCAAGTATAACGGCAATGGGTGTGAAGAAATTTAACACGTACGCTGTTTCTTATTCGGCACAATTTCTTCCGACATTTTGGTGCGAATAAAAAAAAAAAGTCGCTTTCATTGGCTAACATTAGCGCCAAATACAAACTAACCAATGACATTTCACGAATATTACGATTTACCTAATCAATTTAAACGTGGTTACTATGACACTATCAGCCATAATATAATTTATTTCTGAATCGGTCCCAATAATTTCAACCACTACGAGAATCCTACCTAGACTAAGTTTGATGCAACATTTTCGTTTTTTTGTTGTGATATTGTCGCAATTAGCGGATTTGGTCATGTAAATATTTTATCCATTGGTACCAAATTTCACTGTCACTTCAGCGTGTTATTTGTGTGACGGAAGAATGGTAGCCAGCTCTATAAATTCATTGGCCCATATGACTTCTTTTCTGTTCTCCGACACGCGTAACGCCCGCAGTGGAACACTAAGACTGTAAATGCCCGAAAGGTATAGTTTCTTCTTGCATGGACATTATCTTTATATTTACCTCTCCATGACCATGACTGGAAACTTCATGACATCCTCCTGAGTGTGTTTCTATGACCTAGGCTTGAGTCACTAGATTACATGCAGGTTGTAACAACCCACTCTGTTCCAGTGCAGCCGGCACATTGTGACTGATGTTCTTATCCCCTGGCATTGTGCAACTCTTTTCGTTTTCTGCTTCTGAGCGCCAGGACACGTGATTTTTAAAACGAATTTCATGATATAATACATGCACAGCACTTGTAGTATTTATAAAGACATATACAAAACATATAGACGAAACTACAGGTAAAGTAAAGCTAGCACATAGAACCAACACCAACATACTGCAACTTGTAGACATGAACCACATAACCAACACCAACATACTGCAACTTGTACACATAACCAACACCAACATACTGCAACTTGTAGACATGAACCACATAACCAACACCAACATACTGCAACTTGTACACATAACCAACACCAACATACTGCAACTTGTACACATGAACCAACACCAACATACTGCAACTTGTACACATAACCAACACCAACATACTGCAACTTGTACACATGAACCACATAACCAACACCAACATACTGCAACTTGTACACATAACCAACACCAACATACTGCAACTTGTACACATAACCAACACCAACATACTGCAACTTGTACACATAACCAACACCAACATACTGCAACTTGTACACATGAACCACATAACCAACACCAACATACTGCAACTTGTACACATAACCAACACCAACATACTGCAACTTGTACACATAACCAACACCAACATACTGCAACTTGTACACATAACCAACACCAACATACTGCAACTTGTACACATAACCAACACCAACATACTGCAACTTGTAGACATGAACCACATAACCAACACCAACATACTGCAACTTGTACACATAACCAACACCAACATACTGCAACTTGTACACATAACCAACACCAACATACTGCAACGTGTAGACATGAACCACATAACCAACACCAACATACTGCAACTTGTACACATAACCAACACCAACATACTGCAACTTGTACACATAACCAACACCAACATACTGCAACTTGTACACATAACCAACACCAACATACTGCAACTTGTAGACATGAACCACATAACCAACACCAACATACTGCAACGTGTAGACATTAACCACATAACCAACACCAACATACTGCAACTTGTAAACATGAACCACATAAACTGTGAATGTCAGTTTAATAATTCATCGATGGTCTGTACACCTGGGAAACTGCCTTCAACAACTTGCTGGATGATAGCTCATCGCTGCAATACAGGTCCCAGATTTATAGCTCATCGCTGCAATACAGGTCCCAGATTTATAGCTCATCGCTGCAATACAGGACCCAGATTTCTTGTTTCTTCCACAAAAAGTGGGTATAAAAACATGTTCGCGATTATACTGTATCTCCCTAGGTTGACGTTCACAATATCTACTTCAAACTCCAGGTCTTTTTGATCCTCTGGCCTGGAGTTTTGTCTGTGTCAGTTGGTATGTCGTACTATGTAATCAAGGTTGGGTATATCTGAATCACTGAGTGGGTCTTCGTTCATCACATCTTCCACTATATAGTCTGGGCAGAACGGAATGGCTGCGTTGATGGTATCTTCTTGGACAAAACAATATAAGACATTGTTATTGGAATTTGATATTATGTAATCAAAGTTCAGTAAACACAAACCAAAAAAGAATTATTATACTACAATTACTAGAGAAATGTTTAAAAAATAGTGTAACTGGCTAGCTGCATTACAGCAGTCGCCGGCAAATTACCGACAAGCCCTTCCTGTTTGCATAACTGGTGACCTTTATTGAACTGTTAAAGACCAACGTCAAACTGCAAATATATTAATAAGCAGTTCTAAGAATAACTATACAATGCACACATAATCATAATGAATACGTACCTGTACCACACAAATATAGTTACGCAGAATATAACTAATATACAAATATTCGTTATCCGAACTTATTTGTCCGAATACTCCGATACCAACTTACAGAGTTAATGAAAATAAATTACATTAACTAACAATTCAAATAATAATACCAGTTGTAGTAAACATAGTAAATTAGAACAACTAGTCTACAATCAGTTACCTTTTTGGGGCTTTTTGTCCTTAGACAGCCATTCAAAACGCCACTAAGTGCACAGCGTGTAACACGATGACAAACGTTGATCGAACGATGACGGTGTCGCAAAAAAGGGGAGATAATTATGTACGCGATTCATACTCTCGCTTGCTCGTACCCTTTAACAAATAGCAAACATTTAGGGGCCAGGGGCAAGTCAAAATATCCACTTTTATGTGCGACTGGATTTGTCTCGGTGATATGTGGTATGAGTGCAGGGACTTGGATGTATTTGCGCACTGCTCTTGATTTCCACCGGCCCATTCTCATGACATCAGACTCTGAAGTCCCAGACACAATTGCATGTGTGCAAGCACCAATGCGGAAGCTGTGGGGTTTATAAAGGCTAGTTGGTAAGTTTAGGAATTCCATTGCCTTTTTGAGAAATTTCCTGAAGGATGCATAACTAGTTGATTGGGATCGGCAATCAACGAAAAGTGGTCCTGGATCGTTCCCGCGATTCTTTAGGTATGCGATGATATGTTTACGAGGGCATGGGTGACTCTTAGTAGCGGGAATGTACAGATTCACTGCGGTTGTGCTCTTCTTTGTTTTATGATGGTGCAATCGAATGTGGATGAAGTCTGTTGGTAGACGTACGTCACGGTATTGCACTACATGTGATACGCATGACTTTGTTGATGCTAATAGTTCACCTATCCTAAAGAAACCATGAAAAGCGAGCAAAATAATGGCCCTGTAAAGAGTGATATCATATTGGCCAGTGAGTATTGACGGACAGCAGTCTACAAGCTGGCAAAGCTGTGGTAGCAGAATCGGCAACCGGCTATCGGGCATTCTCCGGATAAGGGGTTGTTGTGTGGGGTCAGCGAGTTGTTAGGTCTGATGTTGGAAAGCAATTGCCGATAGGTGGCTACTAATAGATGATGGAGAGAAACCACTTTGGTGTAAATGAGAAATGAACAGTGCTACCGTGGAAGTTGTGGCAGGTAAAGCATTAGTCTGTACAGTACGACCACAACAAGTGGTGAATCTGGACCAATATCTAAATAAGAACGTGGTCTATTTGGAACTTTATTGACACAATGATCACGGTCTGAAAATACAGAAATAATGGAAGTCTTTAAGCATTGGTAAATAAAACAATACATTGGTAACATTCAAAAAATACAATGCGGCCAGCTAAACTTGCAGGACATATAGCTGCAATAATATATTTACCTCTTAAAGACTTTGAAAGATTGATTAGTACAATGAGAATTGTCTGTTCACTCTGTTGTTGTTGTGGTGACCGGAAGCATGACTTAATGTGGTGGTTACCCAAATCACACAAGTACACCCAAATACACCCAAATAGATCAGAATCCTATATCTCCCCCCAAGTCATTTGTTGAGTTCCTCTCAAATACTGATATAACTGATCAAATGGAAAAGCGGAAAAGAACATGAATATGAAGGGCGACTACATTTCAAAATCACTATGCCACGTAGGTATCCTGACTATGCGACGCGAGCGACGAGGTGTCGTCGGTAGGGGTCGTCCACTGGGCTGGGGGATGATGGTGGAGGGGGTCGCAATAGCCGGTGTTAGTGGGGCGGTAGTGTCACTGGGATTATCAGAGGTGAGCGATAGATCTGGGGGCTGCACTGAAGGAGTGCCCTCAGAACTGTCGGCATCAGGAGTGCACCGCAGGGGATTGTCAATTGCAGGCGGTCGCAATAGATCTGGACCTACTGGAATGGCAGGATGTTTCCGAGACACAGGTTGGTCCTTCCATATAGGGTCAGGTAAGGTGGGCTGAGGGTTGAAAGTGATATGCGGAGGTGAGGGATACACCGCTATGTACTTCCTAAGAAATTTCCTGTTGCGCAATGTGACCCGGCCTGAGCCATCTACTTTAACCACGTATTGGTCAAACTGTCGTACCTCTATAATCACCCCTGTTTTGTCCCACTTGAGTGGGTGTTGTCCAACCTGGTTCTGAATGCGAACATGATCTCCTACAGAAAGTTGCGGGAGCCTCTTAGTGTGCTCAGACAGTCTTTCAGCGGACAACATGTGTCGTTTTCTGAGGGCCTCCTCTCTGGCTAGAAGGGTCTCGCGCCAGGTACTATGGGGTTGGTATCTACCTGGCGGTATCGGGATAAAGTCACGTATTGGTCGACCGAAAACGCACATGGCAGGTGATAGTTTAGTATCTCTGTCTGGCGTGTTCCGGTATTGGAGTATAGCACGTTGAAATGGGTCAGTCTCAAGACCACCATCTGTGTTTGTGTTGTCCATAAGAAGGCGTTTGACGGTTTTTACGCCTACCTCAGCACGACAGTTGCTGTGAGGAAAGGCAACTGACGATACACGGTGGTTGACCCCCCAGTCCTTAAGGAATGTGCGTGTGGCAACAGATGTGAATTCGGGGCCACCGTCTGAAGATAACTCATCCGGGATCCCGAATGTCACAAATGTGCGGCGAAGACAGTCTATCAACCCTCGAGCACCGTTGCTTGCTCGTTCAACAATTGGCCAGTTTGAATAGCGATCTACTACCACTAAGTAATTGCAACCTTTGTAATGAAAGTAGTCGGCGCAAATACACTGAAAAGGATAGTCTGCGTTCATAAGTGGTGTAGGCGGTGCACTGGGGTTGGATGGCGCTGTACGGTTACAGTGCTGGCATGATGCCCTAAGTGCTGAGATGGCAGGTGTTATTCCTGGCCAGAATATGGATGAGTCTGCCCGAGAAGTCATCGCTGTGACTCCTTGATGGGCAGAATGAAGTGAAGCCAGAACGTCTTGATCACCCGGTCCTTGTACAGGACAACACCATCAATAGTGTGGAGGTTGTCACGAAATTGGAAATATTCGCGCAATGCCTCTGGAAACCCTGTTCGAGTATCTGGTAGGCCAGACTCGACAAGGTGTAAGAGAGTGTATATGTTGTCATCACTGGATGTAGCTAGCCGAACCCTATCCCAGGTTACTGATCTGAGGTTTAGGGATTCTAGGGAATCTGCCGCTGAGGCAAGGTTTGAATCGTCAATGAGGGCATCAGAACTCAAGCGAAGTCCATTTAATATGGAGGAGCAGTGTATGACTGCTGTCAATTGTGCTTGTATCTGGGCCATGTCATCTGTCAGAGGTAGCATGTCGGGGTTGCCAGCAGGGTGACGTGATATGCTATCAGCGGCCAGGTTTTTTGCACCTGGGATGTAAACCATGCGGAATTTGTACCTGAGTGTTTTCTCTTTCAGATTCCGCAGGCGTGAGTTGGAGATATCCTCAAGTGACCTATCTCCAAGCAGCTTGAGTAGGGGCTTGTGGTCTACTGCAACGACCAGATCAGTGCATCCCAAGACAAAGTATCTTGCCTTGTCAAGGGCGTCTGCGACAGCCAACGCCTCTCCCTCAATTGGGGCATAACGTGACTCGGCAGCATGTGTAAAGCGGCTGCCCACCAGTGTAACCCTCCAGCCATCTCTGCAACAAAATGGTTCAGACCTTGGGCAGGAGCAGTGTTTCTGCAATAGCCAGAAGCCAATACCATCTTTGGACCAGTCTGTAGCAAGACACGTTGTCTTTTTAGGGTCAAAGATCTGAACCCCCATCTCAATTTCATGTGCAATGATGCGTTTCGACTCCTCAAATAGGGAGTCTAGCTCACTGGTCCATTGAAAAGGAGTGTTGGGTTTCAGTAGGCAACGGAAAGGCAGCATTTTCCCCGTCATACTGAATGCATACGCTACCTGATTTATCAGGCCAAACCATGAGCGAACATCTGTGATGTTCATCGGGGTAGGAAATTCCAGTATGGCACGGAGGTATTTCTGACAAGGGCGGACAGAGTTGGGGGTTATCTCAAACCCAGCAAACTCAGCTGTGTCCGCGGCAAATACAAACTTCTCAGGGTTCAGGGTGATGCCATTGCGACCGCATAGGTCCAGCCATTCAACTGCCTGAAAGAAGCTTTCTTCGACCGTGTCAGACCATAGCAGGGTATCGTCAATACATTTTGTCTTATTGGGGATGTCAGAAGTCAGTTCATCATACCGGCGGGTGTATCCGTCACCAGAGGCAATGTAGCCTTGTGGGGCTGTTTTGTAACGGTATCGTCCCCAAGGTGTGATGAACGTCGTGAGGTGTCTGTCCTCTTCACGAATAGGTACGCTGTGATATCCGTTCCAGGCATCAAATACAGTTTTCTTTTTGCCTTGGGGAACGGAGCGAGCTTGGTGAAAGGGGGAGGGTGTGTGATGTGTCTCACGCACTGCATGGACATTGAGTGCCTGGAAGTCCACAGTGCGTCGTGGCTCTCCATTTTTCTTGGCACAGATCACCATCCTATGGCACCATGTAACTGGTTCACCAATAGGGACGGGTTCAATGACACCCAGGCGTACATCCTGGTCTAATCCAGCCTTTACCTTGTCTCTCCAATGGATAGGTACAGGGATAGGTGTGTGGCGAGCAACCGGCTCAGCTTGGGCGTCAACCATTAATTTCATGGGGGGTGTGTCCATTAAAGGTAGTGGCTGGTGCTCACAGGTATTGAAAGTACTAGACTTGTAATGGTCTAGTAGGAAGGCTTTTATCCGAGGGATATTCTGCTCTATCCCCGGAAATGGCATGTCGGTTGGAGCGGGAGGGGGTTGTTGGCGTCTGGGACAGTCGCATACATTTGGTTGATCCTGTTGGGGTGGTTCACAACCTAGGGCTTGGGCTGGTTCAGACCCGATTATGGGGAAGGTCCCGGGAACAATACCCAAATCCGTGCACGCCTCCCTACTGAGGAAGAGTTTGTCTGACGCATCGGTTACATATGTCATTTGTCTAGTTTCAGCGGTTCTGCCGCCAATGTTATCATGCGCACTTATGTTTAAAACAGTTGCACCGAGAATTTTGATGCCATGATTGGTGGCAGTGTGCATTTGCATGGTTACGGGTATGAGATCAGACTCTTTGAGGCCTAGACGATGTATGACCTTGAGACCGGCAAGACAACTAGCGGTGACATCAACAAAAGGTAGAGATCTAGATTTCTGCTTGACCCAAGTGTCTGAGAGTTTGTCGTATATGTGATGATCAATGCATAATGAGCGGTCGAAGCCACGTTCACTGATCACACATGAGTTATCGAATGAATTGATCACGTCTGAAGTAGAACATAGGAAATCAAAAGTAGCAGAGTTTGCAGACCATTTGTCTGTGTTCTTGGATTTTGAATTGCTGCTACTACGACAGACACTTTCAAAATGATGGCGTATGTTGCAACTAGTACAGAGGTGGCCGTATGCCGGGCAGTCATTACGGCGAACGGCAGCAGATGCCGGTTTACCATGGCCTCTTTTGCCACAGTAGCCACAAGTTTCTGCCTTAAAATTGTCTTTCTGATTGTTATTCTTGTTCTTCCTGTATGAACTGCTCACGACCCCCGCGGTGTGTGTGTCCAGTAGTCTGGATGCTGATCGTTTGCCGACCTCTTTCGCTTCTATAAACTGGAACACTTCTTCAAGCGTCATGTTTTGATTTTTGTCGCCCAATAGATCCATCTGAATGTCCTGGTCTGCTATGCCTTTAGTCACCACATCACGCATGATTTGTTGTGTGTAGTTAACATTGGAATCACATCCTGGGCACTTAGTCACGTATTTGCATATGTCCGCTTGCCCGCGAATTCGCGCACCAAAACTTCTGATTGTCTCATCTGCGATCCTGGTACATTTTATGTAGTACAACTCTAGCAACCATTGTACTTTCCTCACGCACGGCGAGTTTGCGTATGGCAGCTAGCACATAAGCTTCGTCTTTGTCTGCTAGGCTGCCCCCTTCTGCATAGGTAAGGTCTCTGCGGAGGTGTTCCTCACAGCATTCGAGTAGTTGTAATACCTTGTCACGGCCGTCAGTCTTAGTAGCACTCACATAATCACTCCACCGCGTTTGAAAGTAGGACCATTCTTCACTTGTGCCTGCAGCACGAACTGATGGTCTCTTGACTTTTTCTATTGCTGCAGTGGGCTTTGGGGCAGGTGTGACATGAGTCATGGAATGTGCCGTTATGAGTGCAGCGACAATTACTGCATCAAGGTCATCCGTCGTGTACCCGCACCCAGGGAGTGGACATGAGACTGCTGGCATTCTTTCAAAGTCTTTAAGAGACCGTGATCATAAATAAGAACGTGGTCTATTTGGAACTTTATTGACACAATGATCACGGTCTGAAAATACAGAAATAATGGAAGTCTTTAAGCATTGGTAAATAAAACAATACATTGGTAACATTCAAAAAATACAATGCGGCCAGCTAAACTTGCAGGACATATAGCTGCAATAATATATTTACCTCTTAAAGACTTTGAAAGATTGATTAGTACAATGAGAATTGTCTGTTCACTCTGTTGTTGTTGTGGTGACCGGAAGCATGACTTAATGTGGTGGTTACCCAAATCACACAAGTACACCCAAATACACCCAAATAGATCAGAATCCTATAATATCGACTATAGGTGGCGCGTGTTGATGTAGACAGGGAGGACTGCACAGCTGACGTGTTATAGAAGTAAGCTCTCTGGTGAGAGTTTCTCTGGAACCTTTGTTTCTGTGGGTTCTAGGTGTGGCGCCAGTCGAAGTGATTCTGCTACCTGAAACCGGGAGAGTTTGTCGCAAATCACATTTGCATGGGAAGCTATATGTTTAGATACAAAGCAGAAATTCTATTGTAATCCTTTCAGAACGATCCGCCTAAGGAGACCCATGATAATAAGCAATGGACTATGCTCAGGTTATCACATATGAACAACAGGTTCTTGTTTTCCCAATGCTGACCCCAAAAATCAACTGCTAGTGTTATAGGGTAAAGCTCCAGTATGTTAATGTGATGTTCCTTGACGTCACTTGAAAAAGGACCATAAGCCCAATGGCTAGAAAAAGTGCACCCAAACCCTTTTGTTGATGCAGCATCAGTATGTAGATATAATGTGACGGAGGATATAAAGCGGTCCCTTGTAAGGAGTGTACATCCATTGTAAAAGTCTATAAACTGAGAATGGCTTTAGTAAATTTGAGAAAGTGATGCGGTTTATGCTTGCCCTTTGTCAGGTCGTGTAATCGACGTAGAAAACAGCGGCCTGGTTTTATTACCTTACATGCAAAATTCAGGTGACCTATCAGGCTTTGAAGTTCTTTCAATTTCATTTTCTTGCTAGATTGCAGAAGAGATAGCAAGGCATTGACTTTGTCCGGGGATAAGGTTGCCCGAAGGGTGTTTTTGTCGATGGAGATGCCATGCACAACAGCTTTAACTGAACTGGAAGCACCCATGGGCAGTAGTACCCTGTCAAAATAAAATTGATTGTTGAAGCTGAACCCCAGCTTGTGGTAATCAGTGGGAGATATTGGAAGGATGCGAAAGCTATCCTTTAGATCTGCTTTTGCAATGTAGCAGCTTTCACCAACAGCTAGTATCAGATTTGCCACTGTATCGAATGTCTCTAAAGAAACTGTGGAATTACATTCTGGAATCAAGTCGTTCAAAGAAGCATGTGCCCGGCTGAAAAATAAATCATGAATGACTCTGAATTCATTTGGAGTCTTCTTCGGTACTATTCCATGTGGACTGCTGACAAACGAGTCTAATGGGGGTGACGATTATGGTCCTTTAATATGTCCCAGTTGGGTTTCCATTGCAAGGTAGTTGGTAACAAATTGTAAATGTTTGGACACCGAAGGATGGTTAACCGATAGTGAAGAGGTAATATGACCGACAACTCTCAGAGGGAAACCGAGAGTAAAACCATTGACTAGGAAAGATAGTTTGGAATTGTTGTAGCCTTCTAGATAGGACGCGAGAACTTGCGGATTAACTGTTGTTGGAAGAACGAGGGTTGGTTTGGGCAGACACGGGTTGGACTCCTTGGGGATTTTGCCGAGTGGCATGGGGCTGTGTGCTTGTAGGGGTCTTCTGCTGGGGCCTTGGCCATTGTGTGGAGCAGTGTGATGCACCATGACTACCGTTGCATCCGCCACATCTGTGCAAGTTTTTGCACTGCTTCTTGGTGCAGGACCCTGTGTCTTGATACCCCCAGCAGAATCCCTTTCTACGGTATATATTGGTTGAGGCGGAATAGGGTTTGTTTGGAAAATGTGATTGTGGAAACCGCCGAGACTGCTGACGAAAGGGCTGAATCTGTTTGGGTGCCTCTATGCAGCAGTACAAGTATGTTTCCGTATGAACAGGGACCCACGGAATGTCCCTAGTTGAACGTTGGGTACGGAATTTCTGGTCGTACAACTGCCAGTTGGGGGAATGTTGAGATAGGGACTGGATCAGTGACATATACTGAAACATTTGGGGGGCCTCAGATGGGTATTTGACCGTAAAGATAGAGGCATAGAGTTGGAATGCCTTCGACCAGAGGAGAATGGAGGTGATTTGGCGCTGAGCCGCCTTTTGAACTGATGTGACGGTGGCTGATGACATGGTCTGCACGGTGGTCAGTGTGTCGGTTTTAGTGCCAAAGTAAAGCTTGGCCATATCAACAAACTGTCTAGACCAAATAGCGGTCATTAGCTTTTCTGGGACAGTAGCTGCACCATAGGTGAACATGTCCAGGCTGGAGGGCACTGGAAGCGGTTATGATCCACATTAAACACTGAATAGCACAAGTCCTCCACACCCACCGAGCCACAG
Source organism: Archivesica marissinica (assembly GCA_014843695.1). NCBI lineage: Eukaryota > Metazoa > Mollusca > Bivalvia > Venerida > Vesicomyidae > Archivesica > Archivesica marissinica. The sequence continues at coordinate 67,392,379 of CM026390.1, forward strand.
TCCTCCACCCACGGTGCGTCACCCATGGGTACAGACATAGCTGAACCAGAAGAGGGACATATAACAGACGCGGCAGGAGAACAAACAGGCGAACAAGATAAAAAGATTATTACAGGTGGGTTGATGTTGCTGGCTTGTAGATGCTGTCAGTTCAGTTGGAGATGTAGGCTGTAGCGCCGAAGCTAGTTGCTGTTGCAGTATGGGGTCTGCAGATATGGCAGCTGAAAAGACTTTGGTCAAGCGAGAAGAAGAAGAAGAGTCTGGACTGGTGTCTGTGGGCGTGTGGTAGACTTCCCTCTTTTTTGCTGGCATTCTGCTGAAATAAATACGAGAGCTTATATGTTTGTCACAATGGTTTTGCATAAATAGGCGTCCAAACCTGGTGCAAATGGTGGCACAATTGCTGAGCCTACTCAGAACATGAAGCCTATATGCATTACCTCTGGTAGTGCATGTCATACTCCACTATTGTAGCAAATGACTGTGTTAGTACCGGTACTTATGGATGGGTAACTTGCTTGCTAACATATTATATAGATGTACACCAACCATGTAGTGAAGCATGGGGATAGACCACGCATGCTAATACCACCGCAATACAACACTTATCAGGCGACAAGTCGTGGCCAGACTTATGAGCCACCACTAAAGGTCAGATTCAAAATTATGTTAGTGTAAAGGTCGAGTGTATGTGAGCTGGCGATAAAGGTCAGACTCAATAATATGTGAGCTGGTAACAAAGCCTAGACTCAAAATGTATGCGAGCTGGTAATAGAGCCCAGACTCAAGAATATGCGAGCTGGTAATAGAACCCAGACTCAAGAATATGCGAGCTGGTAATAGAGCCCAAACTCAAGAATATGCGAGCTGGTAATAGAGCCCAGACTCAAGAATATGCGAGCTGGTAATAGAGCCCAGACTCAAGAATATGCGAGCTTGTAACGAAGCCCAGACTCTAGCCGGCAATACGGTCCTGACTAAAGAGGCCGACAATAAATGTTGACAGCGCATGCTATGCTCAAGTTGCTCAATGATTAGGTTGTGTAACCGAAGTAAAAATACTTTACATTAGTCTGTGGAGGCAGGGACAGATCCGGTAGTGTAGATGACAATAGGAATGGGATACAGTAGTTCTGTAAAAGGAGAGTAGCTGAAATATATAATGAAGAAATGTAAACTATTTAAATGCGGTTCTCGGCGGACATGATAGCTCCACGTATGGATCGGAGATACTTTGCCATACCACAGTCGGCAATGTGAACGCCACTGCAACATACTGTGAAAGAAAGCGAGAGTTGAAGTTATTATATGAATGTTGCCAGAATGTAAGCTGTGGATGTTCATCACAGTTCGACTGTAACTAGTGGTTAGTCTCTGTTGTAGTTACTAGTAGACACATTGGCTAACGCCAAGAGCAAGGCAATGACTAGCATTTTGCATAATAGCGGCATACAAACTGTAAGCATCAAATCATTGCTACCAATATCCAAAATAACAATACTCGGTGACAAATTGGAGACCATGTCTATCTCATTCCACAACGACTTACGTCGGGCAGGAACATTGTTTAATATATAGGCCCCTCCCTATGCCGTGGAGATACACCTGTAACCGTTGCTTGTCAAAGTTGAAATTGAGCTAGTCGTTAACTGGTGTCCAGTCACGGAGCCGACGTATGAACGAGTGGCCTAATACAAGGACAGTGTGTGCTGCATCAGACATGTTAATATATGTTATCAGTGTGAGCAATATGCAGGTGTCGATGACCAGGCAATCTTATCCTCTTTTCCTTTGTCTTCGTGAAATGGTGGCAAACTCAGCGTTGTAAACAAAGCAATATATTTCGCATGCGTTTTGCAACGCCTACGGCCTGTTCCAACGACTCCGGTTATGGATGTTTAGGCAACAAGTTAAATAATAGCAAATAAAACGGGAAATAATAATTAATGATACAAGGTATACTCAGAATTCCAGAAGATTGCAGAGAGAAAAAATTCTGAAGCCACACACATGACAAGGACGACTGTGATTGGTTAACATCAGGTTTCTGTAGTGCATGTTATGCAAAATGACCTAAAAACCGGTGTCCGGCTGAGCGTATATATACCGACACCCTGTGCAAACTGTAGTTACTACAATTTTAGCATTGTAGAAATTATAAACAAATTTACACTATACTATTGTAAATTGCGTTTACCTTTGTTGCAATTTTCGCTTTCAGTAGGTGCACTCCTCATTTGAATGGTTGTGGCCAATGTCGTTTCTTGTGAACTCGCCGCCTCTTTCTCGGACACATGCTGAGCACCATTGCTTACTATTAAGCACGGAGCATGACCAATTGGTTGTCATAGCCCTGGCGTTCTGCAATGATATAATGTATGCAGTATATACGTGTAAAATGTTTTTTAAAAACTCATTTCAATACCATACTCAAAATTGGGATATATCTTTGAAAAATGTTATTTCAATATCGTACTCAAATCATCGGCATACTCAAAACACATGACACAACGCTGTAAATTGCCCATACTTACAGAGCAAGTGTCCTTAAATGGAGTATATTTGGTGTGGAACATGTAAATTCCATTGATCGAAAAGCCACGGTCTACCACCCTTATCTCGTTGAACTTGCACCCAAAACATCACACAGCAATCAAACAGTTGCTGCTACCGGCCATGTTGGATACGGGATAGATAAAAACCCGGTCACGACAACATTTTCCGGGACCGATATAAAATTGGCAATAAAAAAATTACAGTCAGGTGTAAAACTAGACGGTCGGTCGGGGAACAGGAAACAAACCACCTTTTTTTATGCCTATGCAAAATAATAGTATAAAGTGACAGACTGTGAGTAACTAAACCCTGTAAATGTTGCCAGTCATTATAATCATCATAGTGAGACAGTAGTAAAATACAATATCATATGTATATATAACATTATATGGAATGTCAAGGTGGCCTAGATAGGATAGGTGGCAACCACAGCAGCCAGCTCTAATGTTGCTCATGAACCTAGATAGGATAGGTGGCAACCACAGCAGCCAGCTCTAATGTTGCTCATGAACCTAGATAGGATAGGTGGCAACTACAGCAGCCAGCTCTAATGTTGCTCATGAACCTAGATAGGATAGGTGGCAACCATCGTCTGCGAAATTACGATGTTTCGATTCCTCTGACCAGAATCCCTTCATCCTCCAGAGGTATGAACGACCATGATCCGTCCCATTGCGTGCTTCAGAAGGCCGAAGGTTAAGCTCATCCACTCGTGAATTAAACCAGACCAGGTCCACAGGGTACCTAGTGTGTACTGAAGGTACTGTTCTGTGCAGCGTTTGTAAAACAATCGCCTTCGGTACCCCAATGTGAAATATCGGTGTCCACTAAATCTGAGATACTAGTAGCAACAGTTTGTGTGGTAGCCGACTCCTTGTAAATGTCTACTGAACACGATAACACGAGAATATCGGGGGTCAAAATCCTTTACGTCCTGCAAATTCTGACATAATTGCCTGACCGAAGCTCCTGGAAAACCTGTGTATTGTAACAATGGGGGTTCCTGTAATCCTAAATCGTAACGTGCAGCACCAGTGTCATGTAAACATTTCCTAAGTACTGACACAAACGAGTGTCCAAACAATTGTAGATCTGGAGCAGGCCATTGTGGCGCGAGTCTTTTGTTCTCCGAAAATGCGGGATTCCTTTGTTCACGGAAATTGCCACTTTGTCTATCCGAATTACGCAAGCAAAAAAAAAAGAAAAAACTTATTTGCTGTATAAAACGCAATAATTATTAATAAGATACATTTTTAAACTAACACAACCATTGTTCCAGTCCAGCTCCATGAATCGATCATAATACCAACTTATGTTCTTAAAATCCTCCTGCGCTTTCTCACTCTACCACTCGTCTCTCGTTCGATCTGCTTTTCTTTCCTCCTTTTTTATCCTCTTCCATAATCTTCCTTTGCTCCTCCTCTATCCTTGCCTGGTTGGGACTGAACATTGCCTATTCTTTAGCTGATTTCCCGGGTTTGAATAATATGGATTGAGAACCCTACGCTCTTCGCGTAAATGTCGACATACTGCGTTCCTCTCATATGTCTGATATTGGTAGCCGCGATACTATGTGGCATTTCTCCCAGTGTCGGTAATACTTGACATACTTTGAGTAAATCTTGTTTGGCTTGCAGCCCGGTACATTGCATGGTCCTGGACCAGGCCACCATGCGCGTATTCACCACTTGTGTATAGCATAGCTTGTACCATGACGATTTATACTGAAATTAATAATGATAATGTCATGGTAACTTAATTCAATGGTATCATCATATGTTTTTATTTATTTGTTTGACCTTCACAGAACTGTCACTCCATACCAAATATATACTGACATTCAATGATATTTTAATTAATATAGCACTTGTACATTGTGAAAGACCAGTACACTGTACACACTTTATGCATGATTACTATCCGATAGAACAATACTTTAATTACACATTTATCGGCTATCCGATATAACAATACTTTAATTACACATTTATCGGCTATCTGATATATATAATACTTTAATTACACATTTATCGGCTATCCGATATAACAATACTTTAATTACACATTTATCGGCTATCTGATATATATAATACTTTAATTACACATTTATCGGCTATCCGATATAACAATACTTTAATTACACATTTATCGGCTATCTGATATATATAATACTTTAATTACACATTTATCGGCTATCCGATATAACAATACTTTAATTACACATTTATCGGCTATCTGATATATATAATACTTTAATTACACATTTATCGGCTATCCGATATAACAATACTTTAATTACACATTTATCGGCTATCTGATATATATAATACTTTAATTACACATTTATCGGCTATCCGATATAACAATACTTTAATTACACATTTATCGGCTATCTGATAAACTTTAATTACACATTTATCGGCTATCCGATATATATAATACTTTAATTACACTTTATCGGCTATCCGATATAACAATACTTTAATTACACTTTATCGGCTATCCGATATAACAATACTTTAATTACACTTTATCGGCTATCCGATATAACAATACTTTAATTACACTTTATCGGCTATCCGATAGAACAATACTTTAATTACACTTTATCGGCTATCCGATAGAACAATACTTTAATTACACTTTATCGGCTATCCGATATAACAATACTTTAATTACACTTTATCGGCTATCCGATAGAACAATACTTTAATTACACATTTATCGGCTATCTGATATAACAATACTTTAATTACACATTTATCGGCTATCTGATATAACAATACTTTAATTACACATTTATCGGCTATCCGATATAACAATACTTTAATTACACTTTATCGGCTATCTGATATAACAATACTTCCTCATGTAAAAGATCTGAAGGCGTTTTCTGTTTGCCTTAGTCATTTTCATTTTGATCAAAATGCAAGCTTCTCCAGAAGCCCATTTTCTTTCAAAATGTTTACATTACCTGGATGCACCTCCACTGCTGCCACCACCACCACCAATGAGGGTTCTTTGTTTAAAAGTAAGTAAGTCATAAGCTGGCATAAAAAATGTATCTAAATCCTTAAAACAAAATAGCAATAATTATAGCCTAACGCCCGTGTCCGACGAAGATTAAAATAAATAAAAATTTAAAGTTACACTGTTCGTTAGTAACTGATAGGCCATATTCTGACTGAATTTTCAATTGATAATATACATTCATTGTTGAGAAACATAATTTCTGAGCGGTAGCGGCCTCTTTCTGTTCTTGCAATCCCTCCACTGTGTATCTTGCATAGTGTTCTCTAGCTGTGCACGCTACAGCTTACCATTGCCTGAAAATGATACATGATATTGCTTGTCATTTTATAATTGTGGTTGGACATACCGCACCTAATAATGTCTCGTGGTTGGACATACTGCACCTAATAATGTCTCGTGGCTGGACATACTGCACCTAATAATGTCTTGTGCTCAGACATACTGCACCTAATAATGTCTTGTGGTTGGACATACTGCACCTAATAATGTCTTGTGCTCGGACATACTGCACCTAATAATGTCTCGTGGCTGGACATACTGCACCTAATAATGTCTCATGGCTGGACATACTGCACCTAATAATGTCTTGTGCTCGGACATACCGTGTCTAAATATAGCGTAAATTCTTAGCAAAACTTCTCATGAACCACCAGTCGGATTTGGACAAATCTTAATTTAAACAAATTTATTTTTAGCTCTATTGCGAAACAAGTTCTTACAACTTGTATTAATCAGTCTCATTTCTGATGCAATCCAGCCACGAAGAGAGAGAAGAGACAATGTGGATTTAAATACCTTGGCTAAGGGCACAAACGTAATGGCTACAGCTGGGCGAATCTTGGTAGGAATGATCGATGTACAATGCTCTTTCGAAGTTGGTCAAATGGTGACCACGAGATAAAAAATGGGCATGGCCCTGAAGGTCAAATTTTATGAACTTATCGACGAGGCCATTTAAATCGGATGAATACGTCATCCAAGATGGCCGTTGAAAGGTCAAAACCTTTTATGAGAGATTTCAAAACGTCTTCTCACAAACTGATCAGCCAGTATATGATCCTTAGGGGAAACCTTTACAAAGTTGTTAAAATAAAGTTCCCCTGAAATCTACGATGGTTGACGTCTAAAAATAGCACAAATTCTTTTTTAAAAACTTGCTCATGAACCGCCAGCCAGATTTTGACGAATCTTGTTAGGAATGATCGATGTACAATGCTCTGAACAAAGTAGTTCAAATGGTGACCCCGGGATAAAAAAATGGGCATGGCCCCAGGGTTACGTGCGTGCATGCATCGACTGTAATTCTGTTATCCAGTTAGTTTTAGTGACCAGTTTATTTAAAATTGTTCATCAATGACGATGTCTTTGTTAATTATATCATTAACCCATTTCATTCTGGATATATTTAAAGGCTTTTGCAAACAACATAGATCCTGATCAGCACGCAGCGTCACGTTTGCTACATAGCCAAGTATCTTAGCAAGATCATCTGAATAGCAGACAGCCTAGAGTCTGATCAGAGTGCACGTTACGTGGCGGTTGATTTGGCTCTATGTTCTTTGCAAATACTGTTTGAACGGTATCCAGAATGAAATGGGTTAATAAATAAATTCCCCGAGTTCATCCAGTTTTTTAATGTAAGACATTTGTTGCTGTCCGACGATTATATTGATGCGATTGCCATTGTCGTTCTTTCGTTGACTGCGGAACACGGCGGCTTTAACTTCTACGTCCCGATTTCCAGCATGATGAAGTTTTACAGAACTGATATACGATTCGTTTGCAAACTTCTTAGCTTGAAATCTTTTGACGCAAAGAAGTTCTATACGGTAGAAAATACTCCTCAAAGTCACATGGTAAATCATTCAATCTAAGTGCGTCCATCATTTTTGGAATTTGTTTGTCGGAGGTTTTGCGTTACAGGGTCACGTGATGTTAGGTGCGGAGCAATAGGCCATCTCGTGACTGGTCAATTGCTCGGTTACCCCATATTAATTGTGTACATATTTCGAAAAAATTGCGTGGATATTTGTAGTCGGAATTATTATCCAGGATTTAAATTTTCCTGGTAGAATTTTGGAAGGAGTCTGGTAAGCATTTTACTGAGTCTAAATTCGTGTAGAATATTAAAAGATCAGCACCGAACGTATCTAGTTGGTGGTATCTTGGAATAATTTTCCAATTAGAATTGTCTGCGCTTGCTAAAGATCTCGCCCATTTTATTGTAGCATGTAAGCATACGACTGTAAAACTATCTAATTAAGTCCACGTTCAAATGGTAACCCCGGTATCAAAAATGCGCGTGGCCCGGAAGGTCAAATTGTATTTTGGAGCGAATATGGTCATGTCATATATCAAATCGAAGGTATCAGCGTTGCGATGGCTCTGATGCAATTGTTGTCAAAATCAGATGATCTTGTCAATTTGGAGAATTTGTTAATCTCCACACAAATATATTTTGTCCTGTTGGTAAAATGTTATTCAAGTTTATATTTGTGTTGCTATTATCTACACTGCTTTCAAGTGCTACATAAAACATTGACCATGTGATCTACAGAGAGAATTTATTTTCCCAGAACCTGTGTATATGGATTTGTTGTTTTTGTTTCGATATTGATAGTATGTATGTATGTATCTTTGTTTGTCTTATTTTCGAATGTAATTCTGTTATCCTAGTTAGTTTTAGCAAACAGTTTATTTAAAATTGTTCATCAATTACGATGTCTTTGTTAATTATGTCATTAATAAATAAAATCCCCGAGTTCATCCAGTTTTTTAATGTAAGACATTTGTTGCTGTCCGACGACTATATTGATGCGATGGCCATTGTCGTTCTTTCGTTGACTGCGGAACACGACGGCTTTAAATTCTACGTCCCGATTTCCAGCATGATGAAGTTTTACAGAACTGATATACGATTCGTTAGCAAACTTCATAGCTTGAACTCTTTAGCGCAAAGAAGTTCTATAAGGTAGAAAATACTCCCCAAACTCACATGGTAAATCATTCAATCTAAGTACGTCGGCCATTTTTGGAATTTGTTTGTCGGAGGTTTCGCGTTACAGGGTCAGGTGATGTTAGGTGCGGAGCAATAGGCCATCTCGCGACTGGTCAATTGCTCGGTTACCCCATATTAATTGTGTACATATTTCGAAAAAAATTGCTTGGATATTTGTAGTCGGAATTATTATCCAGGATTTAAATTTTCCTGGTAGAATTTTGGAAGGAGTCTGGTAATCATTTTACTGAGTCTAAATTCATGTAGAATATTAAAAGATCAGTACCAAACTTATCTAGTTGGTGGTATCTTGGAATAATTTTCCAATTAGAGTTGTCTGCGCTTGCTAAATATCTTGCCCATTTTATTTGTAGCATATAAGCATACGACTGTAAAACTATCGTATTAAGTCCACCCTGAGTACACTTATTAAATAAAGTTCTAATTTTTATTTTTTCCTCTTCTATCTTGAAACTTTAAACATTTTAATTCTATCATTCCAAAGATATATGAATTTATTTCATTTATATTATATTTAGATACATATGATGATTACATGATATATGTAAATGTTGGTAGTTGGAACGATTTAATGACTAATTACATCAACCATACACGGTCAAATTCGTTATTTTCCAAGTATTCATATCTTTTCTGCAGTTATCTATTTTTGTATCCCAATTTAGTTTTTCACATTCATCACTATAGGAGCTGAAGTTGCCCTGCCCTGACTTGCCAATCCAAATGCCTTCTATTTTATGAATATTTAGTTGTAAAGCAGAATAATTCCCAAACACTTGAATTTAATGCATTCATGATGTCGGTTTCACCCCCGAAGGAGGAGTGTTGCAAGATTATTCTATCCCATTAATATTCATAGGCAATACTGAAGCAGACTACTTATTCATTGATGGGACATGATGTCCGATTTAGAAACCTAGCATTATTTATTATCTAGCATTATTTATTATCTAGCTGTGATACATGATCTAGATCATAACACCCTCAAAATACCTCTTTATTTTTCATCGTCATTCTTATTAGACAGGTCAATATACGAAAATACAAAACAAAAGGTTTTTCAATGGATTCTGGCACCATTGGGCATACTAAATAACATACTAAAAATCTAGGAAAATCTGACTTTCGGAAAGGGGTCATTTTCAAGATGGCGTCCAAGATGGCCGCCGGGAGCTTAAAATGGCTATATCTCAATTATTATTCGACCTAGAAAGGTGGTTTTGGTGTCTAAACCTATGTTTTAAGGGTCAAGGAATCCAATTCAATCAGAAAAATTACCATCAGTTAATTATTTATTGACAAATCCAAGATGGCATCATCAAAATTACTTAACTAGTCACAATGTAATGAGGTAATCCTGCAATTTGTGGGTGTGGTGGTCAGCCAAATAGTAATTTCTATATTTTAGTAATAACACAACAATTACATACTATGTCCATCATTCTTATCTATTCAGTTTATTTTCAGGATTTGATGAAACTGGTAAGTTCCAGCGGTACATGTTGTTTTATACAGTGACTATTCATCATCATCCTCTGACTCCTCTGGAAGAAACTATTTATGTGGATTGTTACACTCTTCAAGTTGGCACGGTCCACAGGCAGTAGTACATGGCAGTCCATATCGTCTACAAGAGCAGCGGAGTGTCTTGCAGGCAGTCGAGCAGTTACAATGAATGACCTTCAAGAGACTGTCTGGAGCAGCATTCATTCTTGACATAAGTGGGACAAACTTATTATCCTGCAGGCTCCAACCCCATTTCATGGTGTCCATGCCCTCTTCTTTTCCTATCCAGACCATGATCTGGTAGTATGCTCTACGACAGTGAAGTTTGGTAGCAGATTCAGTTGGGGGCAGACGTTCGGATGTTACAAATGACGAAGCAGAGATAACCTTCTTGCTGAAGGTGTTATATCGCATTGTTGCAAGGGAATCTTTGCACTTGCCACCAAAGAGGACAACCATTGCTTGGCACCCAAGATCATCGATCACCTCTGTGGTCTGGTTTGGGATGGTGAATGCGTTGGCACAAGACTGAAGGACAGGGTCTCCTTTTACAAGCTTCTGGAAAGCAGTTTTTTTGCCAATACCAAAAATCCGAGAAGTCGTGTCACAACCAGTCATGGCATGGATGAATAACAACTTAGAACACATGTCATATCCGAGGATTTCTTTTAGATGGTTGATGTCATACACTTTAAAACTGCCATCAGCTTTGGACTTGTCTGATCTGAAATAAAGGCCCTTACTAGCTCCCTGTGCATAGTAAAGGAGTAAGACAAGGAGATCAGTATCTTCTCCTATCAGTGTAGTGGTGTGTAGAAGAGATGCCTCCACTGCAGCCTTTACTATATCTACGTCAGCATCCCCAGGTGCATTGACCACGTTGCAATGCCTTTCTCTCAGTTCATCACTTATCATCCTGATCAGTCTCTGTTTATTGATATGTCTCGGCAGTGAAGCTGACAATGGGATGAATATTGTGTCCTCTTCTCTGATGTGTGTTGTCTTTAATGGATGGCCCTTCCTCATAGCCGTCAAAGACAATGGTTATAGCTGCACCATAATGCTGGATTGTGAAGTCAGCATATGACTGTGCTATTGCACCATACCTTTCTCCAATCTTCCATGGTATTCTATGAAGGAGTGAACCTCCATCAAGGATGTGGAACTCTGTTTCTGGTATAGAATATAGGATGGCATCATTTGCATGATCACAGATTGCATGTGCAAGTTGTGGCTTATCAGCCTTTCGGAAGATGTTTCTGGCTTCAAAGAGGGCAGGAGGGAAAGGACTTAGCTCATAGCTCATAACTTCCTCCAATGACAGCTCTCCAGTTTTGGAGATTACCAGGAAACGTTGGAAGAGAAGAGCAGAATCAATGGCTCGATCAGGAGCAACCTTTATAGCTGACGTTTGTCCAAGGGTTCTGGCTTTATCCTTTCTACTGAACGAAAATGTGAATGCAGGGTGTCCAATCATTTTTTGCATGATTTTGTGTCCCACAGACTCATATTCATGCACATTCACACCTTCCTGAGCCACAACACCAGTGACAATGTTCCTCAATGAAGAGTTTGGCAAGAAAGGAGAGCATTCTACAAGTTTTGAACTGATCTTCTCCAGGTCAATAGCATCCCTTTTCATCCTTGACTCCGTCAAATCCTTGTGCTGTTCAGATGTAGTGTATGACAGGTTTGTGAACTCCTGCATTGTGATGTTGTACTCCGATGATATAGGGCTCTCTGCTCTTCAGACATTCCGCTTCCATACGTCAGACCTCCACTGGTCTTCAATGACCTCATCAACGTCTGCTCAATGACAAGATCTGAACTGAGGCCTGCCCAAAACTGACTGCTGCGACGGATAACATGAAAACCCTTTTCGAATTTTCTGAATATGTCTGGGTGGTTAATGTCGAGCTGAGCCATCTCTTGGACATAGACGTATGCTGATTTCAAGTAACTGTAATGGCCAGCTGCAGCGCATATCGGGATGCAGTCAGAAACGGCTTGTAGGTGCATCTTCCAAGAACCTGTTCGATCTGCCTTTATCAGTGACATAGCAACTTTCACCATGCTTTGGTAATTTAGCCACAATTGACTTGTCTTGGACCTAGCACATAGTTCCATCTTCCTTTTCTCCAGCTCTTCATTTATACGATCGAGAGTCTCTGAGGTGATCACACTTTCGAATGTAATCTCACCATTCAATAGTGATGTATACATCCCTTCAGACTCTTCAACCATTGCTGCGAATTTGGGACTATCATCTGCCATCTCTGACACTATCATATGGTTAAGACATTTGTCTACAAGAAGATGGCCACGGAATGCTCTCTGCACTGATTTGCCTGTCATCATATGGGCTACAGAATTTCCACCGTAGACTACCTCTAGAATGTCCTTAAGTCCTGTGCCCTCCATCAGTGTACCAATAGCTCCTAACAAATTCATAAATGTGTGAAAGCAGCCTAGTAGCAGGACAATGGATTTTAGGTGGCTGCCTGCTGGTGAATCCAGGATTATTTCTGTCGCCTTCCAATATAGGGGCTGGTCAAATGTAACTACTGGGGCAAGGTGGTGCTGGGACGCAAGACCAGAAAGGAACTCCAATGTTGACAGAATGCATGTCTTGTCCCCTGAGTACATGTCTATCATTGGTAGATACCTGACTGAAGACTGGCCTGGGTGTTCGTTTCCCTGATATATAATGTGCATCATCCCCTGCCAACCTGGTGTAGCCTGTTTGAAGTTGAATGACAACTCCCAAAGCAGATCAACCTTCATGTCACATTCAGTGAGACTCGGAAGTTTGGCAAATGTGATGTTTCGGCGAACGTGTTTGGCAAAATGATGATCTATTATCGCAACCTTTGACTTCTCTACAATGTTAAGTTCTGTGGTTTTGTGCCTTGGGATACTCTGGCCTGTCTTCTGTCCTGGTGTCATGGCAGCTATCATTCCCATCCCATGAAATGTTCCTTTCCCATCGATTGTAAGAATGTTGTGATCTACATTGTCTGCTGCGAATAACAAGGCCATGTTCAACACATCAATATCCTTACCAAGCATGTTTTGTACAGTACAATTTGCAGCATTCTTTTCGAACCTCTGAATTTCGCTATAGGAAGAGCAGAACCCCATGTGACACAAGGTATCCACAAGAAACCTAGACCGATTTAAGTGGTGCATTTGCACTGAAAGGCCAATTTGCAAAGGAGCAAGGAAAGTTCGTGGTCGGACTGCCTGTATGATTTGCATGGCCAATGCTAGCAACTTTTTGCCGTGTGTCTTTACCAACAAACAAGGCTTGTAGTACAATGCGGAGTGATTCTGGAATGTAATCAAGAGCTGGCTGGAGTTGGAGTGTCTCTGTAGTCGGGTACTGATCATTTATCGGTGGCACATTTGTCTTGATGTCACTTTTTATGAGCCTTGCAGCTGTCTGAAGTATTGCTCTCTTCTGTGACTCATCATCACCTTCTTGGTTTGTGCTGTTGAAGTATGACCTGAGGATGTGTGACGTTTTCTCTCTCATTGTCACTATGTCATCTAAACCTTCTCCTTCGGCAATATATATGGAATTCCCATACTGTTCCTTCAGCCGTCTTTTTAGGTATTGATTACCATAGGGGAGGGAATCAGCCTTAGACAAATACTGTTTCATTTGACACTTAAGGTCAGAAACAGTCAGCTGTTCTTCATCATTTGCTGCAAGGTATGCACACATCTTTGAGAAGGCTTGTTCCTGGTCCTCATCTTTTGGCCGTCAAGATTTCCTCCTCTTTGGATTGGGGTCAGTCTGAAACTGCAGGGGTACATCACGGCCACACCTGAAATGGCTGCTACAATCTTTATGATACACACAGTCTGCAGCATGTAGATCACAAAGATAGTATTCAATTCTACCTTTGACCTTGAAAGACCACTCATCTTGCCGCTTATCACAACATAGCAATATTGACTTTGCAAAGGTATCAGTTTTCACATAACTATAGTCTGCACTTCCTTCCTGAACACTAGTGCCGCAGAAAAGGCATTGTGTTTTGCTGTCGAATGGACCTTCAGAAAGCCTAGCACTCCTTTTAGTGGTACTGGATTCACCATCCTGTTTCCTTTTTAAATGAAGATCAATTTCTTTTCTATTTGTGTATAATTTGCGACATTCCAAATGTACTTTACAGCCAGCACTCACAACGATTGTGTCACCTCTTCTAACACTAGCATCATTGATACCATCAGCACCCTTCTGGTGAATAGTGACTAAATCACCTCCATCCTCCATGCCTTGACAAATGGGACAGATCTGGTCACTGCAGGATGCACTCATCTTGTACCTGAAAAAATGCAAATAGCCTCTAGAATAGTCAATATGCAGAAAGGAACCACCTTACCCCCCAAAATTACTACACAGCTCTGACATCTGGATGTGTTCTGTATGTTTATTGACCTGGTGTAGGTGGATGTAAATGTTACATGGATGTTTTTTTATAAGAAACGTCACCTTGATCCCTTGTTCCAAGGTCAAATTTGATGATGCCAAATGATTCCCCATACATGATTTCCTATTAGTGCCTAATACATACCTAACCTCTCAGACCATTATTTAAAGAGTTACATGGATTATTATTAAAAAGGAGGGAAAATGGAGGAATTCCCTCCTTTTGTTCAAAAGTTAACAGATTTTCAGTGTTTTCCCTATTTTTCTTATATCCTCCTTAAAACATGTCATTTTTTTAGTTATACATGTTCTTGGTACTCTTATGTATAATATTGCTACATTATTTCATTTAGAATTTTTTTATCTCTTAAAATCTTACCTTTTTCTTGTGACCTCAGAAAACAGATGACCTCAAGTGAGAGTTGAAAGTTTAGAGGATTATGTCATCAGTCACATGACATAAGGGGGTTTCCCGAAGTTATTTATAGCTTATACTTTCAAGTGCCTGTACTGTAACTCTTTAAATAATGGTCCGAGAGTTTAGGTATGTATAAGGCACCATCAGATTTGACCTTGGAACATGGGATCAAGGTTAAACTGTCAATGTAGCATTAAGATAAGGGATTTTGCAAGATTTTTAGTGTATATTATACTGATTTTTTTCACTATAATTGAGATATAGCCATTTTAAGCTCTCGGCGGCCATCTTGAAAATGACCCCTTTCCAAAAGTCAGATTTTCCTAGATTTTTTGTATGTCATTTAGTATGCCCTTGGGTACCAGAATCCATTGAAAAACCTTTTGTATCAATTTGTTTGGGGTTCAACCACATATTGACCCGTCTATATGCACGCGTCTGTCCGCACTGTCTCTTCGGCCAGGCCAGGTCTGTAACTTCAAGGTTAAGCTCACACTTCGGGGCATTCATCACCGACTGTGATATCAGAACTACATCTAGAGCTGACCGACTTGCATCCATATGGACAATAAACTGTTGCGAAAAATCAGCAAATGCCAGTACTGGTGGTTGGGTGAGCTTCTGCTTCAACGTGTCAAAAGCATGCTGTTGCTCGTCTCCCTCCAATTCCATATGACGGGTACCTTAGGCTTCCTCTTGCTCTTCTTGTCCCATGCGGGTATAGGCCAACTCGAAATTGCCTCGGTCTTTTCTGGACAAGTCGCAATGCCGCTTTCGGGTATCACGTGACCCAGGTATGGATTGCTTGAATAACTCGCATTTCGAGGGCTTAAGCTTCAATTCGCCTTTTTCCAAACGTTGGAAAACGGACTCCAGACGTTGTTTATGCTCATCAAAGGTCTTGGAGAATGTAGTCTATAAAGATTAAACATTTACAGAGTTTACTTTCTCCCATACACTTCTCCATGAGCCTTTGCAAAGTAGCGCCACTGTTCATTAATCCGAAGGGCATGCGCTGACACTGGTAAAACCCTAGATTGCCGACCGAAAAGGCAGTCTTGGCTTTGTCAGCTTCCTCCATTTCCACCTGCCAGTAACTTGATCTAATCTCGAGAAATATCGGGAACCAACAAGTGTGTCGACAGTGTCATCGAAACATGCATCCTTGCTTGTCCTGGAATTCAACATTCTGAAATCCAGACAGAAACTCAAAACACCCATTTTCTTACGACCGAAATCTCTCTCTCCCTCTGCGAAAAAAACATTTGTGACACGATGATAATTAGCAAACATTGCAAAGAAAAAGAGAACCAACATATGAACATATATGCAAATGTTACCGGTATAATTATGTAAAATTTCTAACGACATGAAAAGTGGCATAGTGGTGAGTATCCTCATCTGTCACGTGAGAGACCGGGGTTCAATTCCCTGACGGGGCGCCAATGTAAACTCTTGTGGGGGTTTTTTAACACCTTTTTAATACGCATCTTAAAAACCAGCAGCTAAGTGGCTGTCTATGACGTTAATAGTAATCTCCTACAAAACGACTGGCGTCTGTCATATCATGGGTAGCACTGAACGGATAATATTGAAATGGGTCTACCGATATTTAGTGCGGAATTTTGATTGGTTTAGCATGACCAAACAAAATGTTTTAACTTCCGCGATTTTACCACTCACTAGTATCTAGTACTGACAAACAATAACTCGAAACTACAATCACTCTCAATTGTATACACCCAAATTCCACTACGTTGCATTTATATCAATGAAAAATTTATTTATCAAGACTGGGTGAGTACAGCAGTGTATGAAGGGAACTATATGTAATCCGTGTATTGCTATCTACATATAAGCAAGAGTGTTTCACAATGACAACATTAGCTAATATTGTGTTATATATTGCTGTTGTAATATAAAGCTTTATTAACTATTTTTATATTAAATGTAAATTGCAATATTGCGTTGCCCAATTGTTACTAGTTACATAGTTATATATCATTTTATAAACCGTTCATTTTCAACAGTTTTTTTTTACTGTTTCATGAAAATGTGCGAGTTATCATTTGTGCATATTTGATTGTATTATTAATTATATATTGTGTACAAAGTGAACTACATTATTACTACATCTAGTACATAAATCTAGCTCGGTTCCCTAGGTTATAGTTACCAGACATGATTGTGGGGTGAAACCAAAAAAGCTGAAAATAACGAGTCGCAAAGCGGCGGGAGGGGTTACCCCTCCTTCAAGGGGGGTTTGGGGGATCACCCCCAAGAAATGTTTAAAATGACTACTTCAAATCCTGCATTCTGGTGCATTTTAAAGGTCTATATTTGAAAAGTTTATATGAAGAAGTTTAGTAAGTAAATTTTGTCTTTTAATATATGAAATGCATAATACTTATACTTTTCCCATTGTGGTCCTCCCCCATCGGCCATCTTGCTCGATACTGTCGCGATTTCAGAGACTATTGAGATGTTTCTCATCTGCCATTACATGACAAATAACTAATTGAAAAATTGGACATGTGAATAAAATTAACTATAAAAAAGTACTCAACATAACAAAGAATAACTCTTATTTATCAAACAAACTATATATCTCTTCCCTTCCAACTAGTCTCTATTTACACCACATTCAAACACTATTCGTTAATATCCTATTCATTATTATTTACATAAACTTTATTTATTTTACTTCATCACTTTTTAGACACAATCTTCTGTTGATGCGACAGTCTGGCTTTTTTGGCAGCTTTCACTGAAATTTCTTTAGCTTTTCTTTTTGTAACAATCTTCTGTGCCTGTTCTACCTGTAACAGTTGTTTTTGGTCTTCGGTCTTCGGATGCAGCTTTCTTTTTCAGTAAAATAGTTTTGTATTGACGATGAGCAGTCGTCATATCTCGGCACAAACTTGGATTGATTTTCTGATGCAGGAAGTCATCCTTCTTAAAATACTGCACAGCAGTTTGTCCCGATGCAGTAAGCTCATACTTTATGGTCTGAATGGAGTTGTATGTTTCAATGTTAATTCTGCCAGATTTGGCATCGATTATGTCATTCATTGTATTGAATGATGACTCAACCTGGGGTCCATGGAAGCAGCTAAGCAGAGATTGAACCATTCTGGACATTGAAGGATATGATTTGGTAATAGCCTCCATTCCCCACCAGTTGTCAATCCTACCCGTTATTGAGTGTCCATTTGAAATGTTCTTATTTCTCTTTCATAGAGGTCAACCTCGGCTTCGGTGAAAACATTAGGTATAAATGTTGGTAGTTGTTGGAGATACTTCAGGGTGATTGTGTGACCACTAGCCTCTGGATGGATAGCAGCTACTGCCTTCAGAAACCCGTTTGTTAATGGAAGTTTCTGCTGCAACGTCTTACCACATGCTATGTAACCATCCTCAACCTAAATATAAGGAATGCATGTTATATTTTACTTCCAAAATTTCACCATTAAAATGTGCTGTAGATTTTGTATTTAAATTTGCATAAAGGGGAAACTATATTGTATCACTACTGAAGTAGGTAATAGCAAATACTCTTTTTTTGAACAGTATTGATTAAACTTTTTACATTTAATATTCACCTGATTAAGAAATAATTGTATTTCATGATCTTTGGTTGTTGTCCGTTTGATGACACTCGAAGCCTTGGCACCAAGCAACATGTTGATAGGTTTCAGGAAGTTTGATTTGGAGGTTATGTCCAACGCCTTTAGTTTTGCTGAACTTCGAGCAGTTGTCATCACTTCTGGCTTCATGTAACAGGTCAGGAACTCCTTGAACAAACGTACCTGTCAAAAGCAGAATCCTCTATGTTTTTAAATAATAAAACTAGTATTTTTATACGGTTGACAAGATCAATTTTAACATTTGAGAAAATGTACATAGTGCATGTCAATACTGTAGTACTATTGCAGCCGGATTTATAACCATATAACTTAACAATTTGTATCATGTATATTTTTATCGACTTTAGACACCATAAAAATGATATGGTGGGTATTAAAGTAAGCTTTTGGAATGTTTTTGAATACAAAATAACAATTATTAGAGTGGCAAATACCAAGGATTACCTGCTCCTCATGTAGTTGATGAATAAGCGGTTCTTTCATCTCAAATAGAAGGACAAACTCCTTGAGTAGCGGCAGCACGGTCGAGTACAAACCCATAATCATTTTCGACCGATTCCTCTCATAGAAGACCTTATCATCTACTATTCGCTCCTTCCTGTTACGACCATCTTGCGTTAAAATATTTTCGTTTCAACTCCTGAAACATAAATAAATTAAGACAGATGACATTCCAATACTATAAGAACACTTCTAAATTTACAGTACCAATTTGTTTATAATATTATATACCAACTCTCGGAACAATTCATACACGTCTGGAAATACACACCTGTCTGTTACAGACGGATCTGTAGTCCAGTGGTAACACGCTGGACTGGTAATCCAGGGATCGTTCCCCCATCTGACCAAATATAAAATTAATAGTCTTTCAGATGGGACGTTAAACCGAGGTCTCGTGTCAGTGCATTACACCGTGCACGTAAAAGAACCAGAGGAGACTCTGGAATGGGTCTCTGTCTGGAT
This sequence comes from Archivesica marissinica, assembly GCA_014843695.1. Lineage (NCBI taxonomy): Eukaryota > Metazoa > Mollusca > Bivalvia > Venerida > Vesicomyidae > Archivesica > Archivesica marissinica. Next base: position 67,411,962 of record CM026390.1, read on the forward strand.
CATGCACTATCCTCCAAAATCTAAAATTACTAATCTCTTCAGGAGGCGTCGCTCATAACGACTGGTAGCGCCGATAAATAAACATAAAACACACACTACATTACTGACTATGTGCGAGTTGTGACTGTACCAGCTTAAACTCCTAGTCATGTTATCTCGTCATTGGTCATACAATACATTTGGTATATGTCTAGTTTTAAATTAATATTACTACATTCAAACTTGTTGAATGATGTGAAGCAAGTTTTAACAACTTATATTAATCACTCTCGTTGGCGTGGATGAAAGCGTAAATGTGGTCATTATTGTGAGAGGAAACCGGAGAAAACTCGCCTGTCCGATCTGGTGACTACCGTACCATCTCACATACTTCCCGGTCCGAGGATCGAACCCGGGTTGCTTTGGTGAGAAGCGAATGCGCTAACCACTGCGCTGATCGGACAGCCAAATAAGATTGTATTAAACTTCAGCTTTATATTTTCAAATGTTGCATAATGAGAAGTATGTCGCACGTAATGAGCCTTACATAGACTATGTGTAAATGATTTATAGGTATATGTGTCTTTGGAAAAAATAAATAATTTAAAAGAAATCAACGAATGTGTATTTGTTTGTTTATGAATGATATATGAAACAAAATGTTTGTCAGTATTGGTCATGTATAGCTGACCTGAGCAAAGCTTGTGTGAGGTATTGTTCCCACAATGTGTCTGTCCGTGAACATTTTCAAACCTCATTTCCTCAGTAACAATTGTTAAAATCACGACGCATCTTGGTAGGAATGATCAATGTACAATGCTTTCAAAATTGTTCAAATGGTGACCCGGGATCCAAAATGGGCATGGCCCGGGAGGTCAAATTTTATTTTTGAGCGAATATATCAAATCGAGGGCGAGATGATAGCTCTTGTGAAATTTTCATCAAAATTACGTTATCCAAGATGAAGGTAAAAAAGTCAACCATTTACGAGAGATTTCAAACGTCAAGTTGTTAAAATAAAATTCCCCTGAAATCCAAGATGCCGCCTTCTAAATATAATGAGTCTTGGAAGTCGACATTGCTCTTTTCAAGTTTGATCAAATGCTATAGTGACCCTGGGAGGTCAAATATTATTTTTGAGCGAATATGATCATGACAGGCGATCGCTCTGATGCAATTGTTGTCAAGATCAGATAAATTTGTCATCCAAAAGACCGTTCTTAATTAATAGATTTCAAAATTCGTCTTCACCCAAACTGCTTGGCCAATGGTAGCCAAATTTCACAGTTATGGTTCATAGGTGAAGCCTTTTCAGATTTGTTAAAATGGAGGACGATTGCGATTAAAAGATGGCCACCATCTAAAAATAACTATTGTTCTTCAAACATCTAATGAACTACTGGTCAGATTTTGGCAACACTTAGTTGATGTACAATGTTCTTTCAAAGTTGTTAAAATGGTGACCCCCGAGGTAAAAGTGGAGCCTGGTGAGCGATGCGCTATCACCACTGTACATAGACCTAAATTCAACCATATTTCTATATATCCCCCCTCTGGAGTGAAAAATAACAGTCGTAAAGGGTATGGCAGAAAAACCCTTAAAGGGAAATAAAATGAATTTACTAGTGCTCGACATGCCACGCGAGTCTTATAGATTCGCCTTTATCGTTTTAAAATATCTCAACGATGTTACAAAAAGTTAAAAATACATTGATCCAACGTCACACGGGACAGGATTGTTAATTGTATTTACCCGGTAATTGATGTTTTATAATTTTACATATCTGTTATGATTGCAAGCTTGTTTTCGGCTTTTCAATGCTCTCATCAGATATGTAACATTATAAACATTGACTCATTATTATCATGTCCCCTGCGCCTCGTTAGCCTGACAAATGAAACAATCTTGAATTATGTCAAAAGTGACCCTATCAAAACATGCCAAATTATTTTATTATTCTCTTGTCGCATAGCAGGGATATAGGAATGGTCTCTGTTGCATAGCAGGGATATAGGTATGGTCTCTGTCGCATAGCAGGGATATAGGAATGGTCTCTGTCGCATAGCAGGGATATAGGAATGTCTGTCGCATAGCAGAGATATAGGGATGGTCTCTGTCGCATAGCAGGGATATAGGAATGGTCTCTGTCGCATAGCAGGGATATAGGAATGGTCTGTCGCATAGCAGGGATATATTGTTGTCTTGGTAATACTTGGCACATATTGTTACCCATATATTCAGACATATTGGTGAAGGTCACACTTAGAACTTCAAATGGCATCTTTTCTTGACCACTCCATAACTCTTTTGATCACACGCAACAACATGGGGCATGTGCATAATAAACCAGATAAAACACAGACTTTTTGTACTTTTTATTAACCTGAGAAACAAAGATATTGTTCACGGATACCTTTCCTGGTATGTAAATCTGATGGGGTTTTCAGACCTGCCGACATAAACGCATTAAAGGATGAACAAGCAAATTTGATTGATATCTCCTGCCACAGTTATGGCCCTTTAATTTATTAAAATGTCAACAAATAATTTCTGTGTGGAATGTCACCATTGCGCAATGTTGTTGACCTGCAAGTCTGAGTCCAATCAGTTATTGTCCTTGGATTGATTAATGATTCTACCTTGAATTCTTAACTTTCAATATTATCACCAATTAACCGTAATGCCATAAAACTTAAATTATAAATGTACCACCATTGTACATTATCCCCGGCAATTCCACCAGAGTTACTGCCCTTGATAATAAATACAACATAACTTACATGCATGCCTTTTATTTATTTCAAAAACCTAAAAATATTTTTATGCAGGTTAGCGGTTTTTTGTTAGATCATATTCGACAGGAATATCAATGCTTGTTATTTTAAGTTTCATAAGAAGTTTCATAAAATTCCACCCATTTAGAACTGGCACCGCCCGGACATTCCTACAAATGGATATTTAAGTGACTAGCCCTAGATCACTAGAACTATTGTTCTTCCTAGCCACATAATTATCCAATTGTATGCATGGACAGATGGAGCCAAAAACAATATTCCTCACCGCTATGGCGGAAAATGAACCAAGTTGCTAATCTCTTAATACCGGTATACCATGAACATCTACAATACCAAAGTTGACTATAATAATGTGTGGTATGTAAATGTGTATATTACCACAACCTTCGACAAGCATGCAGATAGTTTCACTACTCATTGGGATCTAACAACAGTACGACTCGTAGCTGCGAGGGGCAAGTGATGACCGGTTCATGACGTTAACTACTCGGGGGGGGGGGGGGGCACCAGCTTTAATGAATTTTGACAAAGATTAGAATACCAAAACAGTTTAAAGAGCAGCATAACAGATGGAATGGATATGAATGCACATGAGTAAAAAATATTTGAATATTTATTACAAAGATGGAAAAATAATGTCTTCATATACATACATTATATAGTACATTGTTACAAAATGTAATGCCCAATAAATACTTGCACAATATTTCTTGGTCGAGTCATATCAAACAAAACTAGGAGTAGACGGGTTTCTATAGCTGGTCTTACAGCAAATTCAAATAAGACATAATACAACAAATTAATACAATTATGTTTTGAAACTGTTCTACAAATGTGTGAAATGGTAAAAATCATGGGATGCCATTACACACAGATCTGTAGTCAAGTGGTTAACACGTTGGATTGGTAATCCATGGATCAGAGGTTCGATCCCCAGTCTGACCCTAATAAAATTAAGACTTTAAACAGAGGTCTCGTGTCGGTGCTTTACACTGCACGTAAAAGAGGCATCTTCAGGAGGCGTCGCTCATATGGGCAACCGGTAGCGACGATAAATAAACGTAAAACACACACCATTGCACACAATTACTGTATGTCTCGGTTTTTTCAACTTTGACAGATTTTATCATCGGTAAACCAATGTACTTTACCCTTCTGGTGTTAGAAAGTCATGTAAGTATTCATTTTTTAGTAATAGAAGAAAAATAGAAAAGCTTTAAGACTTAAGCTAGAAACTAAGTTTTAGCTATGTAGACACAAGGCATACATTCGTATCAAACCACAAGATAGGTGTATTTACTGTTGTATGAACCAGTATAGCACAGTGTAGCAGCTATTATACGTTATTTCTAATATGATGGGTCACTCCACACTGACTATCCACAAGTCAAACCATTCACAGGTCCAACAAGTTCAAGCCATTAAAGTTTCACTGTATGGATCCATAACATGTTGCTACATCATATACACCAACAACATTCCATGTAGCTACATCATATACACCAACAACATTCCATGTTGCTACATCATATACAGGGCCGTCGCTGGAGCTATTTTGATGATACGCACGGCCAAATATGCTTGTTTGTCGAGTGAGCATAGTGAGCTAGTACGCTAGGGGGTCCGGGGGCATGCCCCCCTTGAGATTTTTTGAAATGAGGATGCAATTTCCTGCATTTCAATGCATTTTGTAACATACAATTGCAGGACTAAAGTTTTTACGACAATGTAATAATATATATATATATACATGTAATATACATGATCTATCGCCCTTATCAATTAAACAAGCACGTAAAATAGCACACACTAAATTTCAAGATGCACCATATTTGCAATGGGCTCAATTGTTCCACCACTCCACACATCACGGCGCCTATGTATCCCTACTACCCCCTGCGGTTGTATGGCATTTTTGGACTTTTCATTTCCTGAGACCAATGATACGCACGTGCGTACTTGCGTATGCCCAGCGACGGGCCTGATATACACCAACAACATTCCATGTTGCTGTTTCTTTATCTAAATTCTTGTCGTAGCTTCCACACACTAGAACCATCTATTTTCTATCTATATTCTTGTCGTAGCTTCCACACACTAGAACCATCTATTTTCTGCAGATCACAGATACTGTGCAACAATGCCCTGAATTTGGCCGAATTTTCTGACGGAAGTTTTGACCCGAATTCGTCCAACAGTTCCTGAGTAGTAGCGTGTCCAAATTTCTTACACTCAAACATGACAAACTCTCTCAGGGTCTTAATGAGATCCAGAGAACTCGGGTCCGATACAAACATGTCAACATCATCGTTATCATCAGCTCCATCACCGCCTGAACACTTGGAGAAAACCTCATTGCGCACCCTCATCTTGTTGAGCAAATCAGATGAAGAGACGGCGTTGGCTACATTGGCTCCCGTTTTCAAGTTTGTCTGTACACTTCCTGCCAGGGAACCATCAAAATGCTCATCCTTTGAAGTACGGGTGTCGCCTACCTCCAGCTGCAAATAACGGTAATTATATAGTAACTTGATGAAAGGAAATGATTGGGATTTATTGAAATTAATGAAGCATTCCACCCGGACACAGATCTTGTCTTGTTTTATAGTCGAGTGGTTATGGTCGCTGACTTGTATACCACTGTAACCTATCATCACTGATTGTCACGTGACGGGTTCAAGCCCCGCTCAGGCTGTGTCTCATTTATATGAAAAAGTTGGCAGTTTCATACGGAGGTTGATGCACTTAATACTGGTTAAGTGCTGGAACCTGCCCAGGAGAGGTGTGAGTAGGTAAACTGCCTGTCGCTGGGCAACCGGTAGAGACGTTAAATAAACGCTAAAAAAAGAGTTGAAGTTACAAATTATTGAGAGTTACTTGTCGGAATGAGAGACACAACTATGATTGCAAGTGTATGACGTGATGATGTCATTGGTTTAAACTGCATTTCATAAAGCCAACATGTAACAGGGAAACAGTACTGGTCCAACGCGATATGTGAAATATGTATATAAACAGAAAACCAATAAAAATGAACACGATATAGGTGATCCAGGTAGTTGGTATCGATCAGGTATAATGAGATACAATCACTTAGTCAAAATAAAAGCGTGTTTCACTATATGTTAGTGTAATGGTATCGTCCTCAATATGGCGTTGTATTTATATCGACCAGGTATAATGAGATACAATCACTTAGTCAAAATAAAAGCGTGTTTCATTATATGTTAGTGTAATGGTATCGTCCTCAATATGGCGTTGTATTTATATCGACCAGGTATAATGAGATACAATCACTTAGTCAAAATAAAAGCGTGTTTCACTATATCTTAGTGTAATGGTATCGTCCTCAATATGGCGTTGCATTTATAACCACCTACTTTTAGATAAAAAATAAACGATTTACTTTGCCTGTGTTGGATGACGATGGTTTTTCCAGTGCCGTCTGCAGTATTGTGTTTTTCTTCTGTCCAAATCTTGGTCTGTGACACATACAATTAAATCGTATTAGTAAAGACATAATTGCCAGTAATATGTTTGAGTTTTATATCAACATTGACATTTATATTATTGCTAAACATTTACGAAATATTTTTCCGAGTCCTATTGTCTTGGCATTTACAATCAATACCGAAATCTTAATGGGTGACGTAGCGGGTTCACATTTAAATTCCACATGCCTCTCCCTCATGGCGATGGATTCCATCAGGAATGAGGTCTCGAGGGTCATTAATATATGTTATAGGAAGTTTCGCAATCGAGCTAAAATAAATTTGTATAAACTAATTGGTGAAATTTAATGAACATCAGAAATGACATGAAACAAAGATGGGGGCCAGAGGAAGTCTGCCAGTCTAATAACCATAGATATATTAGGAGATTGGTGACAATTTGACCTCACAAATACATCCTGATCTATTGGCATCAGAGTGCTACCTAGTGGATGCTAGACTAGCTAGTGTGTGTGTATGCTAGACTAGCTAGTGTATGCTAGACTAGCTAGTGTATGCTAGACTAGCTAGTGTATGCTAGACTACCTAGTGTATGCTAGACTAGCTAGTGTATGCTAGAGATATTCTACATATATAAACTTGTGACCCCCCCCCCCAATAAAGTAATTGACACTGACCGTTTGAGCCCATGTTGTCCGGTCCAGGTGGGTATTCCCGCTGTTGCCGGGAGACAGTGTGTTCTGGACTTCCTGAGAGCATTGCTTGCTTCCTTGGCTACCTTGTCAGCCTCCGATTCTACTATAACATAATCCGGCTTGCCTGGTTCCATGATCTTATCATGACATAGAGCACCCTGGATACCTGTCAGTAGACGTTATCACTTTCAATGTCATCACAAGAATGATAAACAACACCACAAATATTCTGCTAATACAAATATGATTTAAGTTTAAAACACTGTCGTGACGTCATACCTTTGTACTTGCAGTCCATTATTATTAATATAGGACTGCTGTCAAAATGCCAGAGTATTATATTAAATCCTACGCATAAATGTATGAAATTAACAATTTTAATTAATAGGATCTTGTTATATAAGTGTGTGTTTTAAGTAAGATAGATATAAGCCTCAAACGGATCCAATATGTAAAATATTATTGGTACTGTTTTCGGCGCTATGCACCTCACACAGTCCAATATATTACATATTGGATCGTTTTCGGCTTATATCCTATACATATAGTGTGCTAGTATATCAATTTAATTAAAGAAAAAGAAAGAAAAGAAGATGTTCCTCTTCAATGATTTCATCTTCAATGATTTCAGTGTTCATGGGTGATTTAGAATATGATTTTGTATATATAATATATATGTAATATAAATGTATATGTTACATATATGCATAACAACTAAATGCTTCATAAAAAAGAACAGAAAAGTGTAAATATTGTATGACACATGCCCCCATTACATCTCCCTTGATGAGCTTCGAAAATATTGCTGACATGAAACCAGTGTGAAGACTTTTCCCTTGTTTGCTAGAAAATTGTGAAGAAATGAAATAAAGCCATTTGACTGTTAACCTCTAGTCTGACTGTAACCTAGATATGGACCTCTAGTCTGATCTTGACCGAGATATTGACCTACGAGTTGTATGCGGCATGTCATTCAGGTGAACATTTACGGGAAGTATCAAACCGATCCCTTAATGGGTACCGAAGTTATTGCGAAGACAAGTAGAACTTGTGGCCTGACCCGTTTGCCTTTATTTAATTTGTCATGTTTTGTATTCACATGTATATGTAAAACGAATCGAGCAATAAAATATGATTAAATTAAACATAAATGTTAGATCTTTCGTTTTGCTTCGATAGTTTGACCTACAAAGTGAAACCCTATTGAAGTGATAAAATAGAATCCGATTGTAATGAGATTGCCTTTGACAATCACCATCTTATCATTCTTCACTAGCTTCTCCTAATAAACACATACTGAAGAATAACATGCACAAGAACAGGTTTACATTTTGCACATATTCCTACCAGTTTTCTTAAACAATTTCTGTAAAACGTAATTGTTCATTTCTTCGTCATCTGCTTTGGACGTATTGGGTTGAGGCTCTACTGGTGTTTTGTAATCTCTCAACTTGTCAAGGTGGGGTATACGCTCCCCTTCAAATCCTGAAATACACAGAAGTTTACAAGAACTGTCAGTTAAGCACATGATCACTGATAATAACACACTCATCACTGATATTCACACACCCATAACTGATAATCACACACCCATAACTGATAATCACACATTCATCATTGATAATCACACATTCATCACTGATATCACACATTCAACATTGATAATCACACACTCATAACTGATAATCACACACTCATAACTGATAATCACACACTCATAGCTGAAAATCACACACACTCATCACTAATAATCACATAATCAGATAAATTAGCATCAGTTTTCGGACACACCTCATCTGATATACTTACCAAATATCTGAAATTAAATCAAACATACGATCCCATTGCATATACAGCCAAGAATAGAAAGGTAATTTCCGTGCACTCCAGTATCAAAATTACTACTTGTTGCCATCCTTAATTTATACAGATACCTACTAGCCATATATCTGTAGATTCCATAGAACTAGTATATTCCTGGACTTGTTAACGTGTTCATCAACTACTACTTACTGGCATCTCTTCGTTTATGCTTCTTCTTCTTCTTCTTTTTTAGTTTGTCTGTTTTATGCTTGTTCTCTTCTTCCCGGGATTTCTTCTTCGCTGGTTCTACTGAAGCATGGTCATGTCTATGACTTGCACGATCTGTTTTCTGGCTATGATTAACAGGATCTGTTTCCAATTTTCTCTTATGAGGCTCTTCATTGTCAAGTCTAGAATTTTCTGAATCTTTATCTGTCATACTAGTGAAATTTCGTCTTGAACTTTCAGAAATATCTTTAATTCCTTCCACATTCAACACATCCGAACTTGGTTTCTTTCTTATCTTGAAGTGTTTCAATCTGTCTCTATCACTAAATTGACTAGATGCCTTAGAACTTTTAATCTTGGAATGTTTCGGAGTGTTCACTGCACTAGAGTCCCTGTGTAAACTATCTTCTGTATTTTTCACACTACCATTTGCTTTACTCTTTGAATCAGATCCAGAATCAGAGTTGGGTCCTTTCATGAATTTGATAAGTTTTTCTTGCTCCATTTTCTGGCTAAGTTTTTTTGCCATGTCTCTCATTCTTGTGATCTCATCCTTGTCGAAGTTCAGCTCAGCGTCAGTGTGTCTCTCAACGTCATCAAAGTTTTCTTCCTTCTCTTTTTCCAGTCTTTTCTGGTCCTCCTTCATTCTACAAAAAGTAATTGTTACCTAGTCTATGAAAAATGTAACAGTTGTACCTTTACCTTATGTTTACCGTGGAAATTGTACAAGATCAGACAAAACTTTACAAGAATTTCGAATAGACTATGCCTATATATTACATCACTAATTACAACACAACATGTAAATGTTCTTTATCGTATATAATGAGCAAACTATTACTTGTCAAATCTATTTGTGCTCTTTATCGGCTTCACAGTAACGTCTGACCCCGTTCCTGCAAATATGGCGGCTGTTTCCGTTTCACCCTTGTCATCACTGAGACCGAGGCTGAACAACTCGTAGAGGTCATTTGCCTTGAACAGTCGCCGCTGTTTGGGGTCCTTCAACACACGATTTGTCAGAAATTGCTTGAAAATTTGCCTGCAAAGCATGTCAAATAGCAATCTAAGAAATAGAATTCATAAGAAAACATGCAGTATTCCAATCTAAGAAATAGAATTCATAAGAAAACATGCAGTATTCCAATTTAATAAAGAACTCTATGTACATGTAGTACGCAACACCTTTTGATTTGGCTACCTGTATCAGCTCCGTTACTACATATCAGATATTATTTGCAATTAGTTTATTACAGACGGATCTGTAGCCCAGTGGTAACATGCTGGACTGGTAATCCAGGGATCGCAGGTTCGATCCGCCGTCTGACCCTAATAAAATTAACAGTCTTTCAGATGGGACGTTAAACCGAGGTCTCGTGTCGGTGCTATACACCGTGCACGTAAAGGAACCAGAGGAGACTCTGGAATGAGTCTCTCTCTGTATCATTGCACTATCCTCCAAAATCTAAAATAACTAATCTCTTCAGGAGGCGTCGCTCATATGGGCAACCGGTAGCGACAATAAATAAACGTAAAACACACATTAGTTTATTTTTACTATTATTTGCAATATCCTTATCCCTCAAATGTTAAATAAATGTAAAAAAATAATATGAAATAGCATGTCACTTGAAGATTGCAAATTCAAAACTGCAAGTTATAAACATATCTTGAGGATTAATGATGAGACAATGTTAATGGTTTCTGTACTTAATGTCATCAGGAAACAATCTAAGGCCAGTGAACGACACTGAGTGAGAAACATAAGATTGAATTGAAAACATAACAGGAGTGCTAACACCACCAATGAGTGTCCACAGCATCATTGCAACCTATAGTAACCAAGGAGTGTCCACAGCATCATTGCAACCTATAGTAACCAAGGAGTGTCCACAGTATCATTGCAACATATAGTAACCAAGGAGTATCCACAGCATCATTGCAACCTATAGTAACCAAGGAGTATCCACAGTATCATTGCAACATATAGTAACCAAGGAGTATCCACAGCATCATTGCAACATATAGTAACCAAGGAGTATCCACAGCATCATTGCAACCTATAGTAACCAAAGAGTATCCCCCACAGCATCATTGCAACCAATAGTAACCAAGGAGTATCCACAGCATCATTGCAACCTATTGTAACCAAGGAGTATCCTCCACAGCATCATTGCAACCTATAGTAACCAAGAAGTATCCACAGTATCATTGCAACATATAGTAACCAAGGAGTATCCACAGCATCATTGCAACCTATAGTAACCAAGGAGTATCCACAGCATCATTGCAACCTATAGTAACCAAGGAGTATCCACAGCATCATTGCAACCTATAGTTACCAAGGAGTATCCTCCACAGCATCATTGTAACCTATAGTAACCAAGGAGTATCCACAGCATCATTGCAACCTATAGTAACCAAGGAGTATCCACAGCATCATTGCAACCTATAGAAACCAAGGAGTATCCCCCACAGCATCATTGCAACCTATAGTTACCAAGGAGTATCCCCCACAGCATCATTGCAACCTATAGTAACCAAGGAGTATCCACAGCATCATTGCAACCTATAGTTACAAAGGAGTATCCCCCACAGCATCATTGCAACCTATAGTAACCATGGAGTATCCACAACATCACAGCAACCTATAGTAACCAAGTAGTATCCACAGCATCATTGCAACCTATAGTAATCAAGGAGTATCCACAGCATCATTTCAACCTATAGTAACCATGGAGTATCCACAACATCACAGCAACCTATAGTAACCAAGTAGTATCCACAGCATCACAGCAACCTATAGTAATCAAGGAGTATCCACAGCATCATTGCAACCAATAGTAACCAAGGAGTATCCACAGCATCATTGTAACCAAGGAGTATCCCCCACAGCATCATTGCAACCTATAGTAACCAAGGAGTATCCCCCACAGCATCATTGCAACCTATAGTAACCAAGGAGTATCCACAGCATCATTGCAACCTATAGTAACCAAGGAGTATCCTCCACAGCATCATTGCAACACATAGTAAGCAAGTGAATGTCTGATTGTGTATAACATTCCAGAATGCTGGGGGTTGGTTTCATCTGTGAAACTGTGCCATACGTTTCTCACCTGTGGTAAATCTTCTCCTCTATTGTTGCTGTGGTAAGCAGTCTGTAGATGGTCACTTGCCGCTTCTGTCCGATCCTCCACGCCCTCTCGCGAGCCTGCAGATCTGTGCTAGGGTTCCAGTCTGGGTCATAGATGATGATGCGATTGGCTCCCACCAGGTTTACACCCAATCCACCCACCCTGGTTGTCAACAGGAACAGATAGATATTCTCATCCTTAAACCAAATACATTCAACAGTTAAACATACAAACAACCTATTGTACAGTAGGGTAGATTATATCTCATACTGCTTTACAGTGCATTTTCACAGTGTAGTAATAGTAACACACACACGGCAATAGTATAGTACATGTTTGTGAACTTATTCAAGCTAAATAATGGGACAAAGCATCATTAGAAATCAGTATAGTTAATTTTATCCTACCTTAATGCGAAATAACGTACAAAAACGGCCTGCCTAATAAATTTTGCTTTATTAGTCAGTGCCTAATAAAGCTTTCATGACGTCATAGGGCTAACCGTGGATATAAATAGAAATATCAATGCGCAACATATTATCAAGTGCGTAGTGAGTTTGTAAGCTATCATGGCTAGTTTGTTTGTTTTTGTGTCGGGTGCACACTCAGAATGTAGGATAAATAGAATATTAGGTTACTGTCTTATAAATTTTAATTTATTAGGCTCGTCTCCGAAAAAATACAAGGCTCGGCAGAGCCTCGCCTTGTATTTTTTCGGAGACGAGCCTAATAAATTAAAATTTATAGGACAGTAACCTAATATTCTCTATGTAACACATTGATTAACTATCTTGTAAACAGTGATTATGTTACAGTATACTTCTCACAGTAGTACAGCAATTCACATTTTGTTAACATAATTCACTTCATGGTGAAAACTCTCATCTCTTGAAAGGTAAATTTACCCGTGATCATTATAATGATTTACCATGGTTAGTCATAGCCGGTTTTATTCCTTTTAATATATGAAGTTTGTCTTTGAACTTTCATGGTGAGCAGATTATGGCTAGCATACATATTGTACCATATATATTCACATATCATCATGGTCACCGACACGTTACAACAAACTCAGAAATGAAAACTCACGATAGGTGACTAGGTGTTTACTCATGTGAGCATTGTATACTATTGTTACTGGTGTGAGCATCATATACTATTGTTACTGGTGTGAGCATCGTATACTATTGTTACTGGTGTGAGCATCATATACTATTGTTACTGGTGTGAGCATCGTATACTATTGTTACTGGTGTGAGCATCGTATACTATTGTTACTGGTGTGAGCATCGTATACTATTGTTACTGGTGTGAGCATCATATACTATTGTTACTGGTGTGAGCATCGTATACTATTGTTACTGGTGCGAGCATCGTATACTATTGTTACTGGTGTGAGCATCGTATACTATTGTTACAGGTGTGAGCATCGTATACTATTGTTACTGGTGTGAGCATCATATACTATTGTTACTGGTGTGAGCATCGTATACTATTGTTACAGGTGTAAGCATCATATACTATTGTTACTGGTGTGAGCATCGTATACTATTGTTACTGGTGTGAGCATCGTATACTATTGTTACTGGTGTGAGCATCGTATACTATTGTTACTGGTGTGAGCATCATATACTATTGTTACTGGTGCGAGCATCATATACTATTGTTACTGGTGTGAGCATCGTATACTATTGTTACTGGTGTGAGCATCGTATACTATTGTTACTGGTGTGAGCATCGTATACTATTGTTACTGGTGTGAGCATCATATACTATTGTTACTGGTGCGAGCATCATATACTATTGTTACTGGTGTGAGCATCGTATACTATTGTTACTGGTGTGAGCATCGTATACTATTGTTACTGGTGTGAGCATCGTATACTATTGTTACTGGTGTGAGCATCATATACTATTGTTACTGGTGCGAGCATCATATACTATTGTTACTGGTGTGAGCATCGTATACTATTGTTACTGGTGTGAGCATCGTATACTATTGTTACTGGTGTGAGCATCGTATACTATTGTTACTGGTACTGACAATTACCTGATATAATGAACTTACAGTGTTGTACCTCTGTACGAGCGTTGTCGTGACGATATGTTTGTGCCGCCATCCATCCTCACGTACGTGTACTTCCTCTCCTGTACGTACCTCTCCATGATATCCAACATCTATCATAAAAAATTCATATAACATATCTTTCATATTACAAATCAAATAAATCACACTCCTCTACGGCTTGTTACATTACACAACCTAAATCACACTCCTCTACGGCTTGTTACATTACACAACCTAAATCACACTCCTCTACGGCTTGTTACATTACACAACCTAAATCACACTCCTCTACGGCTTGTTACATTACACAACCTAAATCACACTCCTCTACGGCTTGTTACATTACACAACCTAAATCACACTCCTCTACGGCTTGTTACATTACACAACCTAAATCACACTCCTCTACGGCTTGTTACATTACACAACCTAAATCACACTCCTCTACAGCTCGTCAGGTTACTCAAAATAAATTAATTTACTGCAGACTTCAATAATCTACAGCTTTTAGATAAACTACATTAATCTACGGCTGTCGGACAAACTACATTAATCTATGGCTTTTTCATACAAACTACATTAATCTATAGCTTTTTCATACAATCACCATTAATCTGTGGGTTCAGACAAACTCAATTGATCTATATATGGCTGCCGGACAAACTACATTAATCTACTGCTGCCGGACAAACTACATTAATCTCTGGCTTTTTCATACAATCACCATTAATCTGTGGGTTCAGACAAACTCAATTGATCTACGGCTGCCGGACAAACAACATTAATCTCTGGCTTTTTCATACAAACTACAATAATCTGTGGGTTCAGACAAACTCAATTGATCTATGGCTGCCGGACAAACAACATTAATCTATGGCTTTTTCATACAAACTACATTAATCTATAGCTTTTTCATACAATCACCATTAATCTGTGGGTTCAGACAAACTCAATTGATCTATATATGGCTGCCGGACAAACTACATTAATCTACTGCTGCCGGACAAACTACATTAATCTCTGGCTTTTTCATACAATCACCATTAATCTGTGGGTTCAGACAAACTCAATTGATCTACGGCTGCCGGACAAACAACATTAATCTCTGGCTTTTTCATACAAACTACAATAATCTGTGGGTTCAGACAAACTCAATTGATCTATGGCTGCCGGACAAACAACATTAATCTATGGCTTTTAGACAATATGTTCATTGAGTACCTGCTTGCTCTGAGTGAAAAGCAAAGCCTTATGCCCCTGTTTCTTCCACAGTTTGAGAAGTGCATCAACAACAATCATTTTCCCCGCCCGTTTCCAGAACCCGTATTCCAGGCTAGGATCATCACCACAATTGTCTCCCTTGAACACGCGCGGACCACCAGTGGCGAGGTCAGGGTGATTGCACATCTTACGTAGTTGAATCAAGCCAGCAAACACCTACAAATATGAGGAAGCAAACAGTAGATGTTACGGCTAAAATATGACACCATCTACAATTTACAGCCCTGTTTGCTTATATCCATTTGTTCAATCACTTTGACACGGCACTAACAGCTATGGTCATGTAACAGCGACTCCTTTCACTGTAAAGAATCAGTTTTCAGCAGCACTCAAACAAAATATGGTGTGGAGCAAGTGGTTATCAACTTATTAGCTATGTTTGCCAGTGAGGTACCCACTGGGTGTAGCTGTTCTCAATAAGTTATCCTTACCAGGGGGTGGGGACCCTATGGAAGCAGCTGTTCCCATTAACTGTACATAATCTACAGAAAATATGTAATTTGTACCAAGAATTTTGGGATAATATTTCTATCTTTCTAATTTTTAAAATATATTCACTTCAAGGTTATTGGTTGAAGGTTATTCAATATTTCAACAACAAAGAGTACCATGAGTCTTCCTCGTAGGATTTCCTGACATTCTCGTGATGCGAGATATTCCTCGTACACATCACGTTGCTCCTTCGTCAGCCGACAAAACAGCACCTGTAATACACAGAGTGAGATTTCTTAAACAAAACAGCACCTGTAATAAACAGACTGACATTTCTTAAACAAAACAGCACCTGTAATACACAGACTGAGATTTCTTAAACAAAACATCACCTGTAATAAACAGACTGAGATTTCTTAAACAAAACAGCACCTGTAATACACAGACTGAGATTTCTTAAACAAAACAGCACCTGTAATACACAGAGTGAGATTTCTTAAACAAAACAGCACATGTAATACACAGAGTGAGATTTCTTAAACAAAACAGCACCTGTAATACACATAGTGAGATTTCTTAAACAAAACAGCACCTGTAATACACAGACTGAGATTTCCTAAACAAAACAGCACCTGTAATACATAGAGTGAGAATTCTTAAACAAAACAGCACCTGTAATACACAGACTGAGATTTCCTAAACAAAACAGCACCTGTAATACACAGAGTGAGATTTCTTAAACAAAACAGCACTTGTAATACAGAGTGAGATTTCTTAAACAAAACAGCACCTGTAATACACAGACTGAGATTTCCTAAACAAAACAGCACCTGTAATACACAGAGTGAGATTTCTTAAACAAAACAGCACCTGTAATACACATAGTGAGATTTCTTAAACAAAACAGCACCTGTAATACACATACTGAGATTTCCTAAACAAAACATCACCTGTAATACACAGAGTGAGAATTTTTAAACAAAACAGCACCTGTAATACACAGACTGAGATTTCCTAAACAAAACAGCACCTGTAATACACAGAGTGAGAATTCTTAAACAAAACAGCACCTGTAATACACAGACTGAGATTTCCTAAACAAAACAGCACCTGTAATACACAGACTGAGATTTCCTAAACAAAACAGCACCTGTAATACACAGAGTGAGATTTCTTAAACAAAACAGCACCTGTAATACACAGACTGAGATTTCCTAAACAAAACAGCACCTGTAATACACAGACTGAGATTTCCTAAACAAAACAGCACCTGTAATACAGAGTGAGATTTCTTAAACAAAACAGCACCTGTAATACACAGACTGAGATTTCTTAAACAAAACAGCACCTGTAATACACAGATTAAGATTTCTTAAACAAAACAGCACCTGTAATACAGAGTGAGATTTCTTAAACAAAACAGCACCTGTAATACACAGACTGAGATTTCCTAAACAATACATCACCTGTTATACACAGACTGAGATTTCCTAAACAAAACATCACCTGTTATACACATAATGTACCCACTTCTACCTAATTAAATAGTAAATGTACAGTACCTGTTCTATTTTGCCAGGTAGGTTGATATTCATTTTGACATCAGCTTTCATTCTGCGTAGTAAATACGGATTAATGGTGTCTCTGAGTACACATGCACACTTGTATGCTGCCTGCACCTGATACAATAAAATACAAACTCAGTGCACATATTGGAACTGTACTCTTAGTGAATAATGTGCGTCTTTCCGTGATTGTTAACAATTTGCATAATTAACAGCAAACTGTATATGAAGCTAAATCCACCAGAATAAAAAATGTCAAACCTATAGTGTGAGAACAATGTTTGTAAATGATGGTGTTATACATGTTGCTTGGAATTAGAGGAACGACAGTGACGGTCCTATAGCGGGCAGGTTTGAGTGGCAGATGAACCCAGGTGGATACCTGTGAACAATTTCTAAAGCCAAATGGTGGGAAGCCTCTCATTCACAAGAGTGGATCAAATATTTATATACAGTCAAACCTGTGTTAATGGTCAATCTGTATTAAGCAGCCAGTTTTTGGATTCAAAATATGTCGTTTCATTATATATTTGCACTGTATTAACCCTTTCAACACCACAGACCTCTAAATAGGCTTACAAAAAGTGTAGATCCAGATGAGCCGGCTCGTGACGAGCCGTCTCATCAGGATATCTGCACTTTTTGCAGGTAATATTACTGTTTTTAGACAAAATTACCCATTTTAATAAAAATGAATTGGTCCAAATTTAATTTTCTTATTAATTTATTGGTCTAAGAATGTCATGGACCAGTCCATGTCAGTTACTTGGTGTTGAATGGGTTAAGCACCCATATATGCCAAGCAGTCACTTTCTGGGACTACGTTGGCTGGCTGCTTAAGACATGCTTGACTGTAGAACTAAGAAGAGTTCTAAAGGGGGACGTATTGTATTCAGAGACAACATACCTCATTCTTAAAGCAAGCTGGATCCTTGCAATTGTCAGTCTCAGGAAGGGGCAAAACTAATGTTGGTAGAATCTTTTGTGGCTCGGTAGAATATTTTGTGGCTCGGTAGAATATTTTGTGGCTCGACCCATTTGCGTTTTGTTGTAATGACATAGTTTGTATTAAATTGTTTATGTATAATTTTACTATTATAACGTTGATGTATGCAAGTTGGACACCACCAACTGCCGTGATGATCACAGACAGACAGCCGGATGTACGGACGGACGTAATCACTTGAGGGTACTTAAGTGGCAACCCCATTGTTCTCTCTTTTATTTTAGCCATGCAAACACATTTATAGCCACATACGAGCTAACCCTAGACCACTAGACAGTAAATATATTGTTCTCTTAGCCATATAAGTGCCACTTTATATGGGTGTTGACAGACATACAGATAAAAAATGAATAGATGTGAAAGATCAAACCTGTACTTCAGTGGCATTAGAGTAGCCTCCCTGGACGATGGGTACAGCAAAATGTTGGAGGAAGTCTGGCAGAGTGCCAAGTTTTCCCGGAAATACAAAATCCATTAATGACCACAGCTCTTTCAGATTGTTCTGTATCGGAGAACCGGACAGTATCAGCCTATGAGGTGTCCGGAACTGAAATATACAATGTCGTTTGGGGAACCAGACAGTATCAGCCTAAATTGATCTGTCTGATTTACCTGACTATAGCAGATCAGAGGTGTCCAGAACTGAAATATACAATGTCGTTTGGGGAACCGGACAGTATCAGCCTATGAGGTGTCTGGAACTGAAATATACAATGTCGTTTGGGGAACCGGACAGTATCAGCCTATAAGGTGTCCGGAACTGAAATATACAATGTCGTTTGGAGAACCGGACAGTATCAGCCTATAAGGTGTCCGGAACTGAAATATACAATGTCGTTTGGGGAACCAGACAGTATCAGCCTAAATTGATCTGTCTGATTTACCCGACTATAGCAGATCAGAGGTGTCCAGAACTGAAATATACAATGTCGTTTGGGGAACCGGATAGTATCAGCCTATGAGGTGTCTGGAACTGAAATATACAATGTCGTTTGGGGAACCGGACAGTATCAGCCTATAAGGTGTCCGGAACTGAAATATACAATGTCGTTTGGGGAACCGGACAGTATCAGCCTATGAGGTGTCTGGAACTGAAATATACAATGTCGTTTGGGGAACCGGACAGTATCAGCCTATGAGGTGTCCGGAACTGAAATATACAATGTCGTTTGGGGAACCGGACAGTATCAGCCTATGAGGTGTCCGGAACTGAAATATACAATGTCGTTTGGGGAACCGGACAGTATCAGCCTATGAGGTGTCTGGAACTGAAATATACAATGTCGTTTGGGGAACTGGACAGTATCAGCCTATAAGGTGTCCGGAACTGAAATATACAATGTCGTTTGGGGAACCGGACAGTATCAGCCTATGAGGTGTCCGGAACTGAAATATACAATGTCGTTTGGGGAACCGGACAGTATCAGCCTAAATTGACCTGTCTGCATTACCGGATGGTGTAGACCAAGTTTTATCTGAACAATGTGTTGAGAACTGTAGGATAATTTGAGGCCACAAGAGATCAGTGAGAGAGACAGCCATATCATCTGCTGCTTTATGAAATTGGAAGAAGAGTTGCAGCATGAGAGGCAAACACTGGAATATTGTACAGTCATATACAAAAGGGAGATAATGCTGTAATATGTAAATGCACTATTGTTAATATCTCTCTATTCTCTCATAATGCCCGGTTTTATCAGATTCCAAGCTATGATCTGAAGGTCTGCACAATGTATGCTAACCTAACAGTGCGGCAACTACAGTCAAACCTGTGTTAGTGGTCACCTCTATTAAGCAGCCACTTTCCAGATTCCCAATTTGTTGTTTTACTATATAGTTGACCTCTATTAAGCAGCCACCTGTGCTAAGCAGCCACTTTCTGTGATTCCCTTGGCTGGCTGCTTAAGACAGGTTTGACTGTATATATTTTTGAAAACAGAATACAGCCCAGAGTAGTCGCCCAAATACAATTATTATTATATTAATTGGCAGCTTTAAATTAACTTCTATTGGTAGAATAGAGCCAGCTGGGCACAGTAGAACATGTATCTATGTATGACTGTTACCTTGAACTGAAATCTGAATATAATAAATACCAATTGTCCTGATATGTTTAAGATTTGTGCATAGTAATAGTAAAATTCCTCTATCTAGTGGGTTAAGAGTTAATGAAGGGACACGAAAACTAGCCATTTGACTGCCCAAAAGTGTGATCTTGACTTTGAACCAACATTGTTACAACATGTGCTTTGCATATCATTTCGATATGGTTAACATTTGTGTCACGTCATTTTAACCCTTTCAATGTAATTTTCTTATTAATTTATTGGTCTACAAAGATCATGCATCAGTCCATGTCAGTTACTTGGTGTTGAATGGGTTAAGCTTCCACACAAAATGGTGTCGGATGAAAGGACGGATATACAGCAGGGATAACTCAACACCAATGTATGACATATCTCCGAGACAGTGGGCATAAAAACAGCTTTACAACTGCAGATACAATATTATATCTGATTACCGTAATCGTCTATATATCAGACGCAGTTTTTTTCATCCAAAATAATGTCCAAAAGTCTACTGCGTCTTATACTCCAGCTTAGAACTATATATCATTGTTCCAGGACTCAAATGGCGTATTACAACAAAGGGAAATAATTGTTTCATACTATATTTCTCCAAGTCCCGTCGTACATGCCGTACTTGTTCCGGATTTCGTCAGTGTTTATATATTTACGAGATTTGGTCATTTTCTTCACTCTAAGATCATGTGCATTTTATACAGCAAAATTATTAAGCTTTTTCCCTGGAATTTCTCTGTTTTTTAACTGCGTTTTATACTCGCGTGCGACCTATATATAGATGATTACGGTAGAGTAAGAAAGTTGTGTATCTCTATACCACATGTTTACAGTTTCGGGGTAGCTACAGTATATGTGTATCGGGCATACCTGTTTACAGACCAGCGTTGCCTTGACATCGGGGTTCCTGATCTTATGTCCCTCGTCAAGGATGACATAGTGCCAGTTGTAGAGTAGAATTTGTTCCTGCTGTACAACCAGGGTACTGTAGGACGTCACAAGCACTCCGTTGTTCTTGACTACATTACGAATCAAGTCTTTCTGTAAATCAAGTAGATATCAGTGAGTGACTTGCAGTAAACCAGTACTTGGACTCTAGGCACAATCAGCTCATCCGAGTCACAGCACAACCAAGTGTACTATTAGAACCTCGAGTGAACATTGAATGGAGGTGAATACAGGGCACATGAGTCATCCTAGGGACCCTGATTTAATATCCAGGGGGCCCCACCCACTTCTCCTTAAAAACATTCATACAAAATATTGTCCAATAAGCTACACTGGCCATTGTAAAGCACTCCTTCCATTTAAACATTGTGCTTAATTACGTATTTTAATCCTATTTTTGAAATTGATTAAATAATTGCGTAGTTTCTCACTTCTCCAGAAAATGCGGACCTGGGATGAGCCCTGGAGTGCCAAGAAGAAGATATAGATCATGAGTCATGAAGATTGTATATATACTGCTGTGAATTATCCAAACAACTTCTATTTCTATGGTTTCAATTGGTTAAACAGCTTCCACAAAAAATAACTTTAGAATAGCACTCTAAGAGATGCAACCCCCCTCCCCACATCACACTTGGCTGACTCAGCCTGACTGCCCGTTCCACATGCCCTGACCGATATCTCCCCAAATCCTGGACCAACCATATCCATCAAAATTCATCCACAACATTTGAGTTATCCTGCTAACACACAAACTCACGCAGCCAAACACACTAACATCAATTCCTAACAGCGGGGGTTATTTAGTTATAAAATAACCAGTCTATTTTTCTTATATTACATACATACATGTAACAATGACCTGAAACAAGAAAACCTCAGAAAAAGTTTAGTTAGAGTCTGGCCACAAGTTAACGCACCATTTGTTACAGTCCTGCTAAACTCATTGAGCTGAACTCACTACTGTATAGCTGGTCAGACAATTCATACAGAACTCACTACTGTATAGCTGGTCAGACAGTTCATACAGAACTCACTACTGTATAGCTGGTCAGACAGTTCATACAGAACTCACTACTGTATAGCTGGTCAGACTGTTCATATAAATCATACAGAACTCACTACTGTACAGCCGGTCAGACAGTTCATACAGAACTCACTACTGTATAGCTGGTCAGACAGTTCATATAGAACTCACTACTGTATAGCTAGTCAGATAGTTCATACAGACCTCACTACTGTATAGCTGGTCAGACAGACAGTTCATGCAGAACTCACTACTGTATAGCTGGTCAGACAGTTCATATAGAACTCACTACTGTATAGCTAGTCAGATAGTTCATACAGACCTCACTACTGTATAGCTGGTCAGACAGTTCATACAGAACTCACTACTGTATAGCTGGTCAGACAGTTCATACAGAACTCACTACTGTATAGCTGGTCAGACAGTTCATACAGAACTCACTACTGTATAGCTGGTCAGACAGTTCATATAGAACTCACTACTGTATAGCTGGTCAGACAATTCATACAGTCCTCACTACTGTATAGCTGGTCAGACAGTTCATACAGAACTCACTACTGTATAACTGGTCAGACAGTTCATACAGAACTCACTACTGTATAGCTGGTCAGACAGTTCATACAGAACTCACTACTGTATAGCTGGTCAGACAGTTCATACAGAACTCACTACTGTATAGCTGGTCAGACAGTTCATACAGAACTCACTACTGTATAACTGGTCAGACAGTTCATACAGAACTCACTACTGTATAGCTGGTCAGACAGTTCATACAGAACTCACTACTGTATAGCTGGTAAGACAGTTCATACAGAACTCACTACTGTATAGCTGGTCAGACAGTTCATATAGAACTCACTACTGTATAGCTGGTCAGACAGTTCATACAGAACTCACTACTGTATAACTGGTCAGACAGTTCATATAGAACTCACTACTGTATAGCTGGTCAGACAGTTCATACAGAACTCACTACTGTATAGCTGGTCAGACAGTTCATACAGAACTCACTACTGTATACCTGGTCAGACAGTTCATACAGACTCACTACTGTATAACTGGTCAGACAGTTCATACAGAACTCACTACTGTATAGCTGGTCAGACAGTTCATACAGTATTCACTACTGTATAGCTGGTCAGACAGTTCATACAGAACTCACTACTGTATAGCTGGTCAGACAGTTCATACAGAACTCACTACTGTATAGCTGGTCAGACAGTTCATACAGAACTCACTACTGTATAGCTGGTTAGACAGTTCATACAGAACTCACTACTGTATAGCTGGTCAGACAATTCATACAGAACTCACTACTGTATAGCTGGTCAGACAGTTCAGACAGAACTCACTACTGTATAACTGGTCAGACAGTTCATACAGAACTCACTACTGTATAGCTGGTCAGACAGTTCATACAGAACTCACTACTGTATAGCTGGTCAGACAGTTCATACAGAACTCACTACTGTATAGCTGGTCAGACAGTTCATATAGAACTCACTACTGTATAGCTGGTCAGACAGTTCATACAGAACTCACTACTGTATAGCTGGTCAGACAGTTCATACAGAACTCACTACTGTATAGCTGGTCAGACAGTTCATACAGAACTCACTACTGTATAGCTGGTCAGACAGTTCATACAGAACTCATTACTGTATAGCTGGTCAGACAGTTCATACAGAACTCACTATTGTATAGCTGGTCAGACAGTTCATACAGAACTCACTACTGTATAGCTGGTCAGACAGTTCATACAGAACTCACTACTGTATAGCTGGTCAGACAGTTCATACAGACTCACTACTGTATAGCTGGTCAGACAGTTCATACAGAACTCATTACTGTATAGCTGGTCAGACAGTTCATACAGAACTCACTACTGTATAGCTGGTCAGACAGTTCATACAGAACTCATTACTGTATAGCTGGTCAGACAGTTCATACAGACCTCACTACTGTATAGCTGGTCAGACAGTTCATACTTATATTTCGGGTTTTACGCCTGCATCAGCACCATTTTGGGCTATATCGCCGGCGGGCAGTTTACCTAACAACACCTTTCCTGGGCAGGCTCCAGCGGTTAACCAGTATTTGGGTGCACCAACCTCCGTAAGAAACTACCAACTTTTTCATATACTTTATTATATCAGCTGTTCAAAGTTCACATTATTTACCTCTTTGCCAATAAAGGTACCGGATCCATGGAGAACGGAGACCCTGGAGGGAGGCCACCACGTATGGAACTCCTTCACCCATTGATGCATGACCGTGGCAGGACAAACAATAATAGTTGGTCCAAGACCGACGTAACTGGAGAAATATAGATTTATAATGTCATTTTAATCGTGTTTATTTATAGAATGAAGGTCGTAAGTTGGCTGGTGCAAATATTAAACTGTGTTGCATTGCAGATTTTTAACAGAAAGATAGCTACACACTGTCTCCATGGCCTAGTGGTTAAGGTGTCTGCCTACAGAGCAGGAGGTTGAAGGTTCGAATCTCGTCAGGGGTTCGTTCTGATATGGCCGGTTAGTGAGCAGCCAGCTAGCTAAATAATGGTTACCAACCAGCATGTCGCCTGGCTTACAAGTATAGGATTCGGGAAGTACTGATGTTCATAAAAAAGAGGTGTCTCATAAGTCAGAAATTGCTGACCCTTTAAATAGAGGTGACACTATAATAAACAAACACTTTAGTTTACTTTTACATAGGAACAAAATGTAAAGACATTGCTATAAATTGCAGTCACACACATTGATTTAGGTGCAAGGAACAAGTCCCAGGTATATACCTAAAAGCATTTACTTCTGAACCAGCCAACCAGGAAAGCTATGGCTTTAATAGTCTCATATAAACACCAGCAACATTCAATGGAGACTTACTTAAAGTTTCTACTCCGAAGACGGGAGTACTTGAGACCAGCCAGGAATGTTATGGCTTGAATAGTCTTTCCGAGACCCATCTCGTCCCCGACAATGCCTCCTGCCTGCTGACAATGTAACTCCCATAACCACTTCACACACGTCTTCTGGTACCTATAAACCACAGAGATATGCCTAATAACTACCTATAAACCAGAGATATGCCTAATAACACATAGGTTTGATACCTATAAACCAGAGATATGCCTAATAACACATGGGTTTGATACCTATAAACCAGAGATATGCCTAATAACACATAGGTTTGATACCTATAAACCAGAGATATGCCTAATAACACATGGGTTTGATACCTATAAACCAGAGATATGCCTAATAACACATAGGTTTGATACCTATAAACCAGAGATATGCCTAATAACACATGGGTTTGATACCTATAAACCAGAGATATGCCTAATAACACATAGGTTTGGTACCTATAAATCATAGAGATATGCCTAATAACACATAGGTTTGGTACCTACAAATCATAGAGATATGCCTAATAACACATAGGTTTGGTACCTATAAATCATAGAGATATGCCTAATAACACATAGGTTTGGTACCTATAAATCATAGAGATATGCCTATCAACATGCAGTCCTGGTACCTAGAAATCGCAGAGATACCCCTATTAACCCTTTCCTTCATAGAGATTTAGCTTAATATACTATTATAATTCCATACAAACGACAGCCATTTAACCCTTTCCTTCATAGAGATTTAGCTTAATATACTATTATATCGCCATACAAATGACAGCCATTTAGCTATCATGCAGTGGATAAGTAGTGGCCATATCTATCCCACCTCCATAGATATTACTGGGACTACATAGAGATTTAGCTTAATATACTATTTTATCACCATACAAATGACAGCCATTTAGCTATCATGCAGTGGATAAGTAGTGGCCATATCTATCCCAACTCCATAGATATTACTGGGACTACATGAGATTCTGGCCTTTATTATGAATATTGGTTTGACTACCACATTGTTAATATATGTCATATTGGTAATGGCATCAAGAGGTGCTTCCATGAGGGAAAGGGTTAACACGCAGTCCTGGTACCTATAAATCACAATGATACACCGATTAACATGCAGATTCTGCCTGGCATCAACTACTAAGTACTGTAAGGTAGGTCTTACTTGTACAATTTACTCCAGATTCTGCCTGGCATCAACTACTAAGTACTGTAAGGTAGATCTTACTTGTATAATTTACTCCAGATTCTGCCGGGCACCTTTAATCCACCATCAAACTCCTCGTCATCTTCAGAGTCGCTCATCTTCCCAGCAGTTCTCGCTTTCTGCTTGAATAATTCACTCTTATGGAACTTCCTGTGTAATTATCAAAAATTGTACAACAATTGCTTCTAATCTCCACAATACCAAATGACTGTCCTAGAGAATTCCAAATTGTAATACGGACAAACTGTAAGACACATGTAGCAGACAACAGTGCTGGACAAACTTAATACACATGTAGCAGACAACAGTGCTGGGTAAACTACAAGATACAAGCAATACAAGATATGACATATATTAGTGCTGGACAAACTGTAAGACACATGTAGCAGACAGCAGTGCTGGGTAACCTGTAAGGCACATGTAGCAGACAACAGTTCTGGACAAACTGTAAGACACATGTAGCAGACAACAGTTCTGGACAAACTGTAAGACACATGTAGCAGACAACAGTTCTGGACAAAATGTAAGGCACATGTAGCAGATAACAGTGCTGGACAAACTGTAAGACACATGTAGCAGATAACAGTGCTGGGCAAACTGTAAGACACATGTAGTAGACAACAGTGCTGGACAAACTGTAGTACACATGTAGCAGACAACAGTGCTGGACAAACTGTAATACACTTGTAGCAGACAACAGTGCTGGACAAACTGTAAGACACATGTAGCAGACAGCAGTGCTGGACAAACTGTAATACACATGTAGCAGACAACAGTGCTGGACAAACTGTAAGACACATGTAGCAGACAACAGTGCTGGACAAACTGTAAGACACATGTAGCAGACAACAGTGCTGGACAAACTGTAATACACATGTAGCAGACAACAGTTCTGGGTAAACTGTAAGACACATGTAGCAGACAACAGTGCTGGACAAACTGTAATACACATGTAGCAGACAACAGTTCTGGACAAACTGTAATACACATGTAGCAGACAACAGTGCTGGGTAAACTGTAATACACATGTAGCAGACAACAGTGCTGGGTAAACTGTAAGACACATGTAGCAGACAACAGTGCTGGACACTGTAAGACACATGTAGCAGACAACAGTTCTGGGTAAACTGTAAGGCACATGTAGCAGACAGCAGTGCTGGACAAACTGCAAGACACATGTAGCAGACAACAGTGCTGGGTAAACTGTAAAACACATGTAGCAGACAACAGTTCTGGGCAAACTGTAAGACACATGTAGCAGACAACAGTTCTGGACAAAATGTAAGACACATGTAGCAGACAACAATGCTGGGCAAACTGTATGACACATGTAGCAGACAACAGTTCTGGACAAACTGTAAGACACATGTAGCAGACAACAGTTCTGGGCAAACTGTAAGACACATGTAGCAGACAACAGTGCTGGGTAAACTGTAAAACACATGTAGCAGACAACAGTTCTGGGCAAACTGTAAGACACATGTAGCAGACAACAGTTCTGGACAAACTGTAAGACACATGTAACAGACAACAATGCTGGGCAAACTGTATGACACATGTAGCAGACAACAGTTCTGGACAAACTGTAAGACACATGTAGCAGACAACAGTTCTGGGCAAACTGTAAGACACATGTAGCAGACAACAGTTCTGGACAAACTGTAAGACACATGTAGCAGACAACAGTTCTGGACAAAATGTAAGGCACATGTAGCAGATAACAGTGCTGGACAAACTGTAAGACACATGTAGCAGATAACAGTGCTGGGCAAACTGTAAGACACATGTAGCAGACAACAGTGCTGGACAAACTGTAATACACATGTAGCAGACAACAGTTCTGGACAAACTAATACACATGTAGCAGACAACAGTGCTGGACAAACTGTAATACACTTGTAGCAGACAACAGTGCTGGATAAACTGTAAGACACATGTAGCAGACAGCAGTGCTGGACAAACTGTAAGACACATGTAGCAGATGACAGTTCTGGGTAAACTGTAAGACACATGTAGCAGACAACAGTGCTGGACAAACTGTAAGACACATGTAGCAGACAACAGTGCTGGACAAACTGTAATACACATGTAGCAGACAACAGTTCTGGGTAAACTGTAAGACACATGTAGCAGACAACAGTGCTGGACAAACTGTAATACACATGTAGCAGACAACAGTTCTGGACAAACTGTAATACACATGTAGCAGACAACAGTGCTGGGTAAACTGTAATACACATGTAGCAGACAACAGTGCTGGGTAAACTGTAATACACATGTAGCAGACAACAGTGCTGGGTAAACTGTAAGACACATGTAGCAGACAACAGTGCTGGACACTGTAAGACACATGTAGCAGACAACAGTGCTGGGCAAACTGTAAGACACATGTAGCAGACAACAGTTCTGGGTAAACTGTAAGGCACATGTAGCAGAAGACAGCAGTGCTGGACAATATGTAAGACACATGTAGCAGACAACAGTGCTGGGTAAACTGTAAAACACATGTAGCAGACAACAGTTCTAGACAAACTGTAAGACACATGTAGCAGACAACAATGCTGGGCAAACTGTATGACACATGTAGCAGACAACAGTTCTGGACAAACTGTAAGACACATGTAGCAGACAACAGTTCTGGGCAAACTGTAAGACACATGTAGCAGACAACAGTTCTGGACAAACTGTAAGACACATGTAGCAGACAACAGTTCTGGACAAAATGTAAGGCACATGTAGCAGATAACAGTGCTGGACAAACTGTAAGACACATGTAGCAGATAACAGTGCTGGGCAAACTGTAAGACACATGTAGTAGACAACAGTGCTGGACAAACTGTAATACACATGTAGCAGACAACAGTGCTGGACAAACTGTAAGACACATGTAGCAGACAACAATGCTGGGCAAACTGTATGACACATGTAGCAGACAACAGTTCTGGACAAACTGTAAGACACATGTAGCAGACAACAGTTCTGGGCAAACTGTAAGACACATGTAGCAGACAACAGTTCTGGACAAACTGTAAGACACATGTAGCAGACAACAGTTCTGGACAAAATGTAAGGCACATGTAGCAGATAACAGTGCTGGACAAACTGTAAGACACATGTAGCAGATAACAGTGCTGGGCAAACTGTAAGACACATGTAGTAGACAACAGTGCTGGACAAACTGTAATACACATGTAGCAGACAACAGTGCTGGACAAACTGTAATACACTTGTAGCAGACAACAGTGCTGGACAAACTGTAAGACACATGTAGCAGACAGCAGTGCTGGACAAACTGTAATACACATGTAGCAGACAACAGTTCTGGGTAAACTGTAAGACACATGTAGCAGACAACAGTGCTGGACAAACTGTAATACACATGTAGCAGACAACAGTTCTGGACAAACTGTAATACACATGTAGCAGACAACAGTGCTGGGTAAACTGTAATACACATGTAGCAGACAACAGTGCTGGGTAAACTGTAAGACACATGTAGCAGACAACAGTTCTGGACAAACTGTAAGACACATGTAGCAGACAACAGTTCTGGACAAACTGTAAGACACATGTAGCAGATAACAGTTCTGGGTAAACTGTAAGACACATGTAGCAGACAACAGTGCTGGACAAACTGTAAGTTGGTGTTACACATGTAGCAGACAACAGTTCTGGGTAAACTGTAAGACACATGTAGCAGACAACAGTGCTGGACAAACTGTAATACACATGTAGCAGACAACAGTTCTGGACAAACTGTAATACACATGTAGCAGACAACAGTGCTGGGTAAACTGTAATACACATGTAGCAGACAACAGTGCTGGGTAAACTGTAAGACACTTGTAGCAGACAACAGTGCTGGGTAAACTGTAAGACACATGTAGCAGACAACAGTTCTGGGTAAACTGTAAGACACATGTAGCAGACAACAGTTCTGGGTAAACTGTAAGGCACATGTAGCAGACAGCAATGCTGGACAAACTGCAAGACACATGTAGCAGACAACAGTGCTGGGTAAACTGTAAAACACATGTAGCAGACAACAGTTCTGGGCAAACTGTAAGACACATGTAGCAGACAACAGTTCTGGACAAACTGTAATACACATGTAGCAGACAACAATGCTGGGCAAACTGTATGACACATGTAGCAGACAACAGTTCTGGACAAACTGTAAGACACATGTAGCAGACAACAGTTCTGGGTAAACTGTAAGACACATGTAGCAGACAACAGTTCTGGGTAAACTGTAAGGCACATGTAGCAGACAGCAATGCTGGACAAACTGCAAGACACATGTAGCAGACAACAGTGCTGGGTAAACTGTAAAACACATGTAGCAGACAACAGTTCTGGGCAAACTGTAAGACACATGTAGCAGACAACAGTTCTGGACAAACTGTAATACACATGTAGCAGACAACAATGCTGGGCAAACTGTATGACACATGTAGCAGACAACAGTTCTGGACAAACTGTAAGACACATGTAGCAGACAACAGTTCTGGGCAAACTGTAAGACACATGTAGCAGACAACAGTTCTGGACAAACTGTAAGACACATGTAGCAGACAACAGTTCTGGACAAAATGTAAGGCACATGTAGCAGATAACAGTGCTGGACAAACTGTAAGACACATGTAGCAGATAACAGTGCTGGGCAAACTGTAAGACACATGTAGCAGACAACAGTTCTGGGTAAACTGTAAGACACTTGTAGCAGACAACAGTTCTGGGCAAACTGTAAAACACACGTAGCAGACAACAGTGCTGGACAAACTGTAATACACATGTAGCAGATAACAGTGCTGGACAAACTGTAATACACATGTAGCAGACAACAGTGCTGGACAAACTGTAATACACATGTAGCAGACAGCAGTTCTGGGTAAACTGTAAGACACATGTAGCAGACAGCAGTTCTGGGTAAACTGTAAGACACATATAGTAGACAGCAGTGCTGGGTAAACTGTAAGACACATGTAGCAGACACATGTTTAAGATGGGAAACAGCAGTACATTCAGCCACTCAGGTTACCATGTATACGACGGGAAATGGGAGTACATTTACTCACTCCAGCAGGCCAACATGTATACGACGGGATATGGGAGTACATTTACTCACTCCAGCAGGCCAACATGTTTAAGATGGGAAAGTAGGGCAACACTTTTTAACAGCATTATATTCACTCACTCCAGTCTTTCCTCATAGTATTCTTCATGGCCATCGTCCCGGTATTTCCTGATCGCCTTCGTCCTCGGTAACCTCTCAATACCCTCAGCATCCGAGTCCTCGCTGTTACTGTGGTAGATCGGTCGGTTGTGAGCCTTCGACCAGCCTTTCCGCTTCTTCTTAAGTTTCCTTTCTTTCTCTGAAATGTTGCAAACCATATACAATCAGTCCAATGTTATTGATGTCCACTGCACTGCTTTTCTGAGAATAAGTAACTGGAATATTTAATTTATTAACAGATTTTACACAGTTATCTAGAACTAGTTCAGCATGTTATGAAAGTATGCGACAGATTTTAATAGGAGTGGATTTCAAACAAATTTGTGAGGGAAAGAACATGCAAGAATTGTTGTAGATAGAACCATGAGCAGAAGAGACAGCACCGAGTAAAGTTGTATGGTGCACCAACACAGTTCAAGTGATAAGGTGCTACAAGGAACTGAAAACATTGGTTTCATCTCTCATGTGCACAGCTGGCAATCATGCAAAGGTAAGGTACACAGCTGGCAATCATGCAATGGTAAGGTACACAGCTGGCAATCATGCAATGGTAAGGTACACAGCTGACAATCATGCAAGGGTAAGGTACACAGCTGAAAATCATGCAACGGTAAGGTACACAGCTGGCAATCATGCAAAGGTAAGGTACACAGCTGGCAATCATGCAAAGGTAGGGTACACAGCTGGCAATCATGCAAAGGTAAGGTACACAGCTGGCAATCATGCAAAGGTAAGGTACACAGCTGGCAATCATGCAAAGGTAAGGTACACAGCTAACAATCATACAAAGGTAGGGTACACAGCTGACAATCATACAAAGGTAAGATACACAGCTGGCAAGCTTGTAAAGGTAGGGTACACAGCTGGCAATCATACAAAGGTAAGGTAGACATCTGACCATCATACAAAGGTACGGTACACAGCTGGTAATCATACAAAGGTAAGGTAGACATCTGACCATCACGCAAGGTAAGGCAGTAATTCCATTTATACCTGGATGTCACAACACATCATGCTGTAGAACATGTACATGCCAGTGCATGTGTTTTATAATACATTGTTTTATAATACATGTAGCAAACCTTTCTTTACTACTCTCTCTTGTTTCACTGCTAGCTCTTGTTCCAGGTCACTGTCTACAAGATACTCCTGGTTGCTAGGCATCCACTCTTCACCATCACTGTGGTTACTGGGTCCGCTAAGTTCACCCTCCTCAACCTCTCTCTTAACTGCAACAACTTGTTGTGTAGAGTCTTCTTCTGGACCATCAGCCTCCAGTTTTACCTGAAATATCAAAGTTGTATCTATGACACATTGCTTACTTTTATTGATGTATTCAGGGTTCACTCTGTCTGAATGTTTGTCTGTGCCACTTCTGTCGCCAATTGAAAACCACTGGATCCAATTTAAAAAACTTGAAGCCAACTAAGAGCCATAATTGGTACAATTGGCAACCGATAGCAGGAACCCTATGTATTTCTCTAAACTGCATATTATTTACAGTGTCTTACTTTTGTGAATCACAAAGTCTATATTGTTTGTTTGATTGCTGGTGTGTTTGCGTTAAGGGTAGCAACAGCTCAGGTTATAGCTAGCAGCATTGGTGCCAAATTTACATACATAATATTAGGTATGGAACCAACTACCGGTATATATGTGACCTCTATGTTTGACATTGACAGGTGCAAAACTTTTTATTATTTTTAGATATAAACTGGTTTGAAGAGTAAAAGACAAGGCAACTTACCTGAGTGCCGGAACGTTCTGCAGCATGATCGATTACGGTACCAAATGGTTTGAAGAGTATAAGACAAGGCAACCTACCTGAATGCCGGAATGTTCTGCAGTGTGATCGTCTACAGTACCAAATGGAGTCATCTTTTAGATATAAACTGGTTTGAAGAGTAAAAGACAAGGCAACTTACCTGAATGCCGGAACATTCTGCAGCATGATCGACTACAGTACCAAATGGTTTGAAAAGTATAAGACAAGGCAACCTACCTGAATGCCGGAACATTCGGCAGCATGATCGACTACAGTACCAAATGGAGTCATCTCTCCAACCTACCTGAATGCCGGAACGTTCTGCAGCGTAATCGACTACGGTACCAAATGGAGTCATCTCTCCAACCTACCTGAATGCCGGAACGTTCTGCAGCGTGATCGACTATGGTACCAAATGGAGTCATCTCCCCAGTCTTTATCAGTTTGTCGTTTACGTCATCACCAGATGATTCTAATACTGACTTGAGTGCTGGAAAGTAACATTTTCATGAATTCATTACAGTGCTTTCTTTGTACACATTCTAGACGGTTGATACATATACTATATACTACAACAAGAGAACCCCGATGACCAGGGGGTCAACCACCAGAGTGGTGCATGAATCTCCAATTATTTATTTTTATTGTGGGAAGGGCCCAGTTTGTATGTAGCATATAATGGACTGGAGAGTTACGTGACATCTTAGAAGTATTGATGGGAGGGAGGTACCAGGAAAGGGTGAAAGGGAGGAACCAGGAAAGGGTGGAAGGGAGGTACCAGGAAAGGGTGGAAGGGAGGTACCAAGAAAGGGTGAAAGGAGGAAGCAGCAAAGGGTGGAAGGGATGTACCAGGAAGGGGTGGGAGGGAGGTACCAGGAAAGGGAGGGAGGTACCAGGAAAGGGAGGAAGGTCCATTAACCAGATTAGCATCTTTATCTTATATAAGATCATAACAACTTTAGCTATTTCAATAATAATAAAAGACAATTCCACAAGTTGTCATGATTGTACTGAACAAGTTTAATCATTATTGGCAAAGACATCAGAGGATTGAGATGATTGAAAAATTGTGGATATACGTACGGATGCCAGATAACTGGCTTATATATCTTTTCCTTCTAACAATCAGGCAACAATAACACTATCAAAGGACAATAACATGTTACCCTTTTCACTATCATCGAAGAGTGGAGCTCTCCCATAAAGCCTGGCCTGAATTTTCTTCTTCTTCTCTTCAAGTATTTTCATCTCGGCCAACTGCAAATAATTTAAACGATGGATCAAAGAGTTCTGTTCAAGCTCTCCCCTAATATAGCGATGATCATTAAAACGTCTCACAGAAACATATCTGTTGGCTGGATTTCCATAGAACCAGCTCACGGTTATTCAGACTCCACACGCTACCAAGGGCCACTACTGTTCAAATGAGTTCTCTCATTAAATAAAGTCTTTATTATTATTATTACTACTACTTAGGTTTGAAAATTGTTCACAATTGTGTTGCAAAAAACAATCATTCTTGAGGCACTTTTTGTAATTGGGCCGATTTGATGGACATTTTTGCTGCCATATATATAATAATTTTGCCAATATACTTTTGAAGTCCTGCTCATAACGCAGTATACCGTATAACGTATATCTTATCGTTGCCAAAAGTACCATATTGATTGCAGAGCAATATATCCGCGTTCCATTCAGGCGTGTAGGCATGTGGATTGTTAACGGGAAATTATCACTTCTAGGCCGTACACGACATATTGAACATTGACATTTACAGCCATTCAAATTTGCATAGATATGTACATTCAACGTATATTTCTATTGAATTAATGATGTTTTTCATTGAAGACCATTTCGGAATTTCACAGCTTTACATGTGAAGGGAAATGTCATGGGTAAAAAGATCTAATTATATTTATTTATATATATAAAATAGAAATTTATATAGAGAAAGCCTTTTATTTCGGGGGACATAAACAACACATTTATGATTATTTACCTCTTGTTTTTACGCTGGTCCATTATGAACTTATTTGGCAATAAAGACTTCACATTGGGGGTAGCACAGTGGATTTGTATATATGTACAGTCAAACCTGTCTTAAGCAGCTAGCCAAGGGAATCACATAAAGTGGCTGCTTAACACATGTGACTGCTTAATAGAGTTCTTAAGAAAGTAACATATTGGAAATCTGAAAACTGGATGCAGGATGGTTGCTTAATAGAGGCGACCATGAACACAGGTTTGACTGTATACAACATTTATATGTACTATTGTATATGTAAAAGATGCTGTTTATATTAAACATGCCTGTACATCTATTTCACTAGTGCCAGTCTCATTATGTTATATTTCGGGTTTTACGCTTGCATCAGCACCATTTCGGGCTATATCACCGGCGGGCAATTTACCTAACAACACCTTTCCTGGGCAGGCTCCAGCGGTTAACCAGTACTTGGGTGCACCAACCTCCGTAAGAGACTGCCAACTTTTTCATATAAATGAGACACGGCCTGAGCGGGACTCGAACCCGTGACCATCAGTGATGATAGGTTACAGTGGTATACAAGTCAGCGACCTTAACCCATTCAGCACCAAGTAACTCACATGGACTGGTCCATGATATTCATAAACCAATAAATGAATCAGAAAATCACATTTGGACAAGTTCATTTATCAAAATGGGTAATTATGTCTAAAAATAGTCATATCACTGGCAAAAAGTGCAGATCCTGATGAGACGGCTCGTCACGAGCCGGCTCATCTGGATCTACACTTTTTGTAAGCCTATTTAGAGGTCTGTGGTGTTGAAAGGGTTAACCACTCGACCACGGAGGCGGACTGTGCCAGTCTCACTCACTGCAAACGTTAAGGGGAATTGTTCTCATATGGGAACAATGGTGCATGGCAGTGGAGACCCTACTCAGTGGACACAATTAGATGTCTGACGTGTTTGCTAACAAACATATAGCTCATGAACTTTACCCTTATGAGAAGTTGTCTTGTTTCATTATAATGCAGTAGATACCTAGTGCACATTGCTTTTACAATCACCAGAATTGTGCAATCATTGACAAAAACAGACATGGTAGAGTTGCTCACTTTTTGTTCCTTCTGTTTCTTAGCGGAGACCAGTCTTCTGTTGGCACCACCACTGCTGAAAGCTTTACCTTGACCCAACTGTGCAAGCTGAGTGGCAAGAGATGCTAACTCGTGCTTCAGGGACCTGTAATTAATGACATATTGTACATAAACTTATATACAGGGTTCCCGCTGTCGGTCGGCAATGGCGCCAAAAAACAAATACTGGCGCTAAATTTTATGTATTTTGTGTATATTTTATTTTTGCACAACATGTTTTGTTAAATACATGGCTTCAAATATTTATCTCTGAACTACATGTATATGGCTCTTAGTTGGCTCGCAAGTTTTTCAAATTAGTTCCAGTTTGTTTCAATTGGCGACAGAAGTGACGCAGACAAATATTCAGACAGAGGGAACCATGTATATGTAACTGACCAAGCTGAGTGGCCAGAAATGCAGAGATGTATTTATCAACAAAAACAAAAGATTTATGGTCAGTAGCTGATTGGCCAAGGATATCACATGTTTTGGTGATCTGTATTTATATACATGAACAAAAGACACCTGGCATCGTTCTATAGATAACCAACAAATATCTCAAACATACACACAAAAGACATTCAGAATCAAAATCTGTTCAGATTGTGACATTCACAGAGAATCTATGTGAACATCACACAAATCACATGCCACTGTGACATGTACTGCCACAACCAACGATGGAAGACAGTTAAAGACAAACCGTATATCATCATTAACAATGGAAGACAGTTAAAGACAAACCGTATATCATCATTAACAATGGAAGACAGTTAAAGACAAACCGAATATCATCATTAACGATGGAAGACAGTTAAAGACAAACCGTATATCATCATTAACAATGGAAGACAGTTAAAGACAAACCGTATATCATCATTAACGATCTTCATCTCTTTCTTCAATGATTCTTTCTTTCGTTTTTCTTCTTCTTTTGTTATTGCATCATCAACTTGTTGCATAATGCCTACAATTCATTAATTCAAAAACAATGATACTTCATACCGACACTACATCAGTGAAAAAGCAAATTTCTACAGAATGTAATTTCCTATTATATGGT
This sequence comes from Archivesica marissinica, assembly GCA_014843695.1. NCBI lineage: Eukaryota > Metazoa > Mollusca > Bivalvia > Venerida > Vesicomyidae > Archivesica > Archivesica marissinica. The sequence goes on from CM026390.1 coordinate 67,449,777, forward strand.
ATAATTGTTTCCAAATATATGCCTCAAAAACTGAATATTTCAGCAAATAAACAAACGTCGTATACGTGGTTTGTTGACATAACAAAATAATGTAACATAGGTCGACATTCATGCGTAATACAACGAGTGTATCCTGAATAACACTATTTATGGTACAGATTTACCGTTATATCTCACATTTGTGCCTATGCATATTTATTTGTTTGTTTATTTGTAATTTTAGTCAAACTATCTCTAAACGACAGTATCACGCGTTTAGTATTGACTCCAATGACAAACAAACGTCAATGCAGGGGCCTGGATGACCGTTATATGAAATGCTTAGATTTCACGTTTGAAAGTTTGTATACCACAAAAACACTGTTAATTTGATTCAATGTTAGTGCACGATGTATTCAGAAGAATTTGTAGTAGCAATGCATTTATACGTGAAAAAATGCATTTTATTTGCTTTTTGCGATGCAATGCCACTTTAAATAGAATCATAAGTCTAAGTATGAAACATTTCTCATCATAAAACCTTTGAACCATGTGCAAACAAACCAAATAGTTTACACTTCATCCCTGCTATGTTGTTGTTCTATGTCGGATATCTCTGCACAAGTTCTGCACAACATTTTACTTAAAACGGAAAAATAAATCAAATGGATCAATCGAATTTTGAGTGTTTTTACGTTTATTTATCGTCGCTACCGGTTGCCCATATGAGCGACGCCTACTGAAGAGATTAGTCATTTTAGATTTGTGGAGGATAGTGCATGATACAGACAGAGACCCATTCCAGAATCTCCTCTGGTTCTTTTACGTGCACGGTGTAAAGCACCGACACGAGACCTCGGTTTAACTCTGAAAGACTAAATTTTATTAGGGTCAGACGGGGGATCGAACCTGTATTTATTTGTAACAGGTTGAGAAAACACCAGGTTGCTCTCCGACTTTGTAACTGAACAGTACCCTTATAATTCCCAAGATAATAGTCGTTGCAGTCCATGCGATAGCGAAAAAAATCTTGCCAAACAATGTCCATCAAGGTATGAAAACTCCGGACTTTTCTGAAGTAATAAATGATAAAGATGTATTGTAGCTCAATGATTGATCATTCTACACAAATTCTGCAAATTCCAGAATTAAAACGTCACTTGCACATTGGAACAGGATATAAAGAGATTATTAAATCTGGAGGTTATTATTTTTCAAATCCAGAGTATGATGTGCTCTTTGCTTGCAGCCCATTTAGTAGAAAACCCTGTTGGTGTCAATGTGAAATATTGGCTTTACCTAGATATGTTACTGGGAAGTACCTCACATTATAATAATCTTATAAGCTTACCTTGTTCAAAGTCTTCCTGGTTGAAAACGTCTATATTCAGACCCTTTAGATCGTCCGTTTCATCATTGAGGTGTGCAGCTGGAATGAGATCCATGTCTACTTGGAACTTTGATTTCCCTCCTGTCTCAGTATCATCCAGTCCAACAGCATCTAAATCGTCCGGCTCTCCAGATGTTGCCATAATGTAAGCACGTGCAACTAGCGTCTATATGTAATTTTCAGTTCTTTTCAAATGGTTATTTCACGTTTCATTACATGTACCTTTCGACTACATGTGACTTCTGAAAACAAACAAATATTAGAAAATGTTATCTGGATACCCATAATATTGAATTGTATTAATGGTAACTGCCTACCACATGAACAGCCAACCCTCCCGATTTGAACCCCCAAACCTGATCCTCCCAATTGTGAGCCTCGAGAGCGAGAGAGCCTCGATTTGGGAAAACATCCATGCTATCTTCTGGCCAAAAACCTGTGAAGTTGTTTGGTGCATGTAAAAGTTGCTAAAGATGCTTGTTTGACTTGTGGTGAACGTGCCTAGCGAGTCAACTTTGACCCGGGCCGATGACCGGTCAAGCATCATCTCAGCAGAGTAATTATCTTAATCTGCCTGACTGGTCCATACCAAAATCATCATTTCGGAACAAACTTTAAGCTATCTGCATTTTGTTCTGCATTTTGTTTTGTTTTTGTTTTAATATAATTTATTTTAAATTGTTCAAATGATAATAATGTGGAAAATTTGTTTTAACTTGTTTATAATTAGTTATATTTTTATGTGTCTGCTTCCTATTTTAAAGTTCATTCAGTGGCATGTTGATCTGGGTGCAGTCCAATTTAGGGTGGTTGTGTAGTTGAATTAAATAATAACAGAAAGCAGATCTTTGGCCCATTTCTAGGTAAGGTGTTTCTGCCCCAGACTGTGGAGCAGTATTAAACCTGTGGACGGACATAAGTGATATAAAAGTAAAGTAAAGTGTTTGTTTATTATAGTGTCACCCCTATTTAAAGGGCCAGTCATTTCTGACTTATGAGACACCTCTTTTTTTTATGAACATCAGTACTTCCCGAATCCTATGCTTGTATGCCAGGCGCCAGGCTGGTAGGCAATCGGTAACCATTATTTAACTAGCTGGCGGCTCACCAACCGGCCATATCAGAACGAACCCCTGACGAGATTCCAACCTTCGACCTCCCGCTCCGTAGGCAGATGCCTTAACCACTGGGCCACGGAGACGGTATGCAGTTTCTATGACCTGTTTGTTATTATTTTTGACATTCCTTTTGATGAAGCGGAGGGTGTCGTTAGCTATTGAGGTAATATTATTGATGTGTTGGGCCCAGTTGATGTTCTTACTAAGTGTGAATCCGAGATGTTTGGAGTGTTCAGTTGACCAGTTGTGTGTTATGTAATATGTATGGCTAAATGATGGGGTTTCTTTTCCTATGGATTCTTAATATTTTGCATTTATCATTGACCATTCTTTTCCCCAAGATTCTAAGAGGTGTAGATCAAGTTGTAGTGCTTCAGCTGATAACTGGGATTTGATGGTGAGGTAGGTGATGGTGTCATCGACAAAGAGGCGTGGGGACTTTATGGTCATTTATATAAGATAGAATGAGACTGGGCCCCAGAACAGACCCTTGTGGGACACCTGAGAGAACCAGTAACCTGTCAGAGCTCTGTTGTGACCTGTTTTTGAGAAAAGAGTGTATCCATGATGTGACTTTATCATTAATACAAAAGTGTTTGAGTTTATGGATGAGCGTGTGGTGATCTACTTTGTTGAATGCTTTACTGAAATCCATTATGATAACATCAGTCTGGTGATCGAGCTCGAGATTTTCAGCTATCTCTTGTGTGAAACCAATTAACCGGTGCTGCTGTGGGCTAAGAATATTGGCAAGAGACTAAGTATGACAATGTTGGAAACTAGGATGTGTTCTAAGACTTTGAATGCTATGCATGTTAGAGAAATGGGGTGGTAGTTGCTAGGTTTGGACTTTTGACCCTTATTGTATATAGGAGATATAACTGCATGTCTCCATTCATCGGAGACAATGCCATGTCAATTGACCGTAGAAAGATGTGTGTTAGCATGGGGGCAATTTCACTGTGCAGCTGTTTAAGCAAGTTGTAACCTAGGTGAGATTTCATCAGGCGAGGACCTGTGGCCTTATTGGGGCTTAGACCCAACAGGAGCTAATCAACCCACGCACTGTGATAGTGATTGGTGGCATGGGTGGGTGAGTGGGCATTGAGGCTGCACTTTTTACAATTGTTCGAGACTAAGGGGGTTACGATGAGAAGACTGTTGATTCAGGATATTGGCTTTTAACGTTATGTTAGAATGAATTTATACATACATCAGGGTTCATTCTAGGTCAGAATTTTTGGGAGAAGTGAGAAAGCGCGTGATCGCTTCCTTAAATGGTGTTCTTTAATATACTTCTGCAAAATAGGGTTAAAATGCACAGTACAACCATTAAATACAACATTTGAATAGAAGGAGTGATTTATAATGGGTCAGTGTATCTTACTAGACAACATTTTTTTTTTTTTAGGGAGAAGTGGGGCCCCCAGAGGGCGAAGTCAGGGTCCCTAGGGCGACAATTTAGCCCATATTGCCCTCTAAACTGATCCCTGATACATGTAACACTTAAATCCTTCTCTCGTGAATAGATAGCGGTGTTTCATAATCATGTTTGCTAAATTGATATTATATTAGAATATCGTTGACAATAATATAAGTTTTTTATATTTATTTTAGTATATGTCAGTCATGACGAATGATGTAGTTTAAACATATTTTATTTCCCAATATAATACATATTGAACAATGCATACACCACGCATAATCAGAATACAGAAAGAGGATTAGAATGGAAGACAGAGTCTTATATAATTCTTCTCCTCTGACGTATGATTTAATGTACAAGTAATACCATGTCAGGTAGAGATATGCAGTCTAAAAATAGATAGTTTTAATTGGTACGTGTCAGTCACAAGTGTTATTATCAAATTCGCAATTGCTTTAGGTGCGAAAGGTTCAAGCCCCACTGGAGCCGTAACGATTGTGCCCTTAGGCAAGGAATGGTAAATTCAACATTGCCTCTTCTCTCTCCCTCGTGACGATGGATTCCATCAGGAATGAGGTCACAAAATTGATTAATATAAGGTGTAAGAACTTGTTTCGCAATCAAGCTAAAATAAATGTGTATAAACTAAATTCTGAATATCAGCTGACTTGGCATTTCTTGCGTACTAATTTAATCTTATCATTCATCTGATAGGAGATGATCACCTATTATGTTCTGTTTACTTGCTTTAATGAGATTGCTACTAACAGGTAGATGTAACCTAGTGAGTGAATGGCATTGTTTCCATTAGAAATCATTTTTGGTGCTGTAGTCATAACAAAGAGACGTATCCGAATACTACTCAAGTCCATTAAATTGTCATTTCGTTCAATAATTAAACACGTACAATATTTATTTCTTTACAGCAGGTTATAACATATAAAATAAAATATAACACAGAGCTATTCTTACCGTAGTTGTTCGAGGAAAATGAAATACAATGGAAACACTTAACACAGTTATATTTCATAACATCGTCTTTCAAGGATACAAGCGATTTGCGGTGAGGAGGTAATTTACTCCAGTGAGGCCCTGCACATTGCTTTCATGGGTTGGTCCACAGGCACCAGACACACAAAAAAAATTTAATTGTAGACATGCGTATCAACATTGCCAGCTTTAATTCAAGCCAGAACCAGAGGAACAAGTTCTGGCTAAATTTAAGCTAACCGTATTTAATGTAAATGAGAATCGTATATAAGCAAAAAAATATATGAAAAGCAAATTTCCACAACTGATAAAGCGGACAGAACATTGGTAAGTTATATAAAATACAATTTAACTTCTAAAACGTTTTTTTCTCCCAAACTATAAACTATCATTTTTTTGGCCTATGGTCATATAGTAAGTAATATATAATATATTATATATTACTTACTATATGACCATAGGCCAACACATATTTTTTTTGTGTCTGGTGCCTGTGGGTTGGTCGGTGGGTAGGTAAGGCAGATTAATTGACCTGCAGAACCTCGATACCTGTCTACGTCCCCGCGAGGGGTTCGACATTAGCGGAAGATAGATAGATAGATCCTTTTTGAGTCGGATGTTTTAAATAGGAAGTTGACACTTAATATCACTGTGGCACATTAAAATAAATCAGACCGGTAGCTAATTAATGATCTACCATCTGAAATTCAAAATGAAGCAATTAAGTGGTATTTCAACACACCTTGTCGGACTTGTCTAGTTAATTATTAAAACGTCTTATATAATGCAATGGGTTGGGAACGGTGGCATCTACAGCAATCATCTTCATCCTCCTCCCATGTGGCCATTTGTTGGGAGCTAATTAGGATTTAACCCGTAAAAGAAAACCCGTAGTGTTCCCATACAAAGTATACATGTGTGTATGTATGATACCCAACTAAACTCCACTGATTCCGCGAAATACCTTGCATTAACACTCAGTCACGACCGCATATGGATCAAACACATAAACAATTCAACAGCAAAAGCTAACAACTACCCTCGGTTCATAGAAGACACACGTGAGACCCCAATTAGAGTACATTTTCATCGTTTGGCATCCGTGGCAATCATATCAAACATACTAAATAGACCAAGTTCAAAGATCAGCTGCCAGATCTATGCATATTTAATGATTATAATTATAGTAGTTTGACCAAAATGATCCAATACCTAGTTTGGCAGACAGCGGCGTGTCGCCTTCCTTTGCAAAATAGCCGTGTGTGTGTTGACCACAACCATCTTGTCCCCACTAAAAACCTGAACTATCCAAGAATACCATTTTCAAGGACACGGTACTCTTTCTTCCCTAGCACCTAAAACCTATTTCTTATTAATAACTGTCCCCAGATAACGCGCCTGCTGGCCATAACCGCAAACGATTGTAAGCAGCAAAACATAGACATAATAATAGCTTAGGTTCATCACAGGTGTTGGGACGATACCACTTCTGTATTTGACAGTTCAAGTAATATACCATATACCTGTATTTGTTTACACTTTATTTATTTTACAACGATGCCAAGCAAGTTTAAACAACTTATATTAATCACTCACGGTGGCGCGGATGAAAGCGTATATGTGGTCATTCGTGCAAGTTATTGAACACACACGCTGGACTGGTAATCCAGGGATCGCAGGTTCGATCCCCCGTCTGACCCTAATAAAATTAACAGTCTTTCAGATGGGACGTTAAACCGAGGTCTGGTGTCGGTGCTTTACACCGTGCACGTAAAAGAACCAGAGGAGATTCTGGAATGGGTCTCTGTCTGTATCATGCACTATCCTCCAAAATCTAAAATAACTAATCTCTTCAGGAGGCGTCGCTCATATGGGCAACCGGTAGCGACGATAAATAAACGTAAAAACACACATTGAACACACAAGTCTTCACAATGACATTCAGTGTCACTCTTCAAACTGTTGAAGACCCAGAACTTTATTAATGTGAGAAATGAGCTTCTCTTCGATGAACGGAGTGAATATTGAGTTACGTTGTTGGTGTCAGTCATAAACGATGGAAACATTTATTCATGATGAAAACAATGGAACTGGTCCACACATATATCTGGGTTGTCATGGGTTTCTTACAGTTCCGTTGGAAGGCATAATTGGATGTTTCCCATTTGATGATTTTTTAGGCATATATTTCTGCGAACGATCTTTTGACCTTTCAGTGGCCATATTGGGTGACAAAATCATCTGATTTGGACAAGTATTGCATCAGAGCGATCGACTCGTCGATATATTCGATTTGATATATGACATTACCATATTCGGTCAAAAATAGACCCTACTTGACCTCCGGGCCACGCCCATTTTTGATCATAGGGTCACAATTTGAACAATTTTGAAGGAGCATTGTATATCGATCATTCCTACAAAGATTCGTCAAAGTCAGGCAGGTGATTCGTGAGAAGTAGATTATTTAAGAATATGTGCTATTTTTAGACAGTGGCCATCTTGGATTACCTATTAACGTGATGTTAACAATTTTGTAATCCTCCACCTTCCTAACTTAATGACCAAAAATTGTGGATATAGACCGAATGGTTACTGAGGAGAAGACGTTTGAAAATGTCAATTGCTGTAACAATATGTCATATGAGACTTGTTCAGGTGAGCTAATTAAATAAGGTAACCCTAAAATATAGCATCGCATAATGAGTACATTAATACCTAATGAAGCCGCTATGTGCGCTAATGGCTGCATTACACTTAGAATGTATGCAATTCGTAATGTACGCCTATGGACTAGTAATTCATGTTAGAATCAGGGTGTGTTCTAGCTCTTGAGAGTGTGAGGTTGACGACGAATGTGTCTAAACATGCGTCCTAGTTCATCCCATACATGTTCGATGGGATTTAAATCAGGTGATTTCGAACACCATGGCAGGACAGTAATTACGCGAGTGCTGTCATGAGCATCCGTGTACTGGCGGCTGAGTGAGACATAGCTCCGTCCTTTGTGAACTGCATGCCCATAATTATGTTGGAGAATATGACATTTCTTCTCGCACAACTACTGGTCAAGACGCATGTTTGCAGCTAGTCCCACCCATGCGGAATTTCCTTAACTCCACGTGGCAGTTGTCTTTAACTCCACGTCAGTGTTGTCTTTAACTCTCACACAGCCATCATATGGTGTAGTGATATTGGTGTGTGTATATAATGATAGCATATCGGTTCTATAAGCAAACGCAGGCATTTATTTAATATGTAAAACTCAACAAATTTGAATCTAGAACACGTCTATTTTCAACATTTATACTATTTTCGCTCGACAACAGGTCCAGTAGAATAGAGTCCAAGGTTTAACATGGTGGGCAATACAACGTGTGTCAGGAGTGCGAGAAAAAGTATCAACCATATGCACTGGTGTGGGACATATGCCTCGTTTCTGACGTTAGGTAAACTGCCCGCCGGCGATATAGCCCAAAATGGTGCTGATGCAGGCGTAAAACCCGAAATATAATAATAATAATAATAGTTTCTGACGACATATTCTGACCACTCGGTAGGATAGCCTTGACCCATACCAGTGCATATGAAGGATTCCCTCAATGTCGTACACTAGCTCATTTGGCAGGTTATATAGATATACACTACATTGTGTATATATTACCGTTAAAGTGGTGCGTACAGTAGTCAACTAGATCTATTTAGGAAATTTAAATAATGTTAAATATGGACGTTACTCATGACACTGACAATGCCATTTGAAAGATTATATCGCTATACTGGTGACTTCGATATATGTACGGGTATGTCCTTATGTAATGCATTTAAAGTACACACTAACTCTCTCTCGTGGTGATGGATTCCATCAGGAATGAGGTCTCGATGGTGATTAATATAAGTTGTAGGAACTTGTTTCGCAATCGAGCTAAAATTAATTTGTATAGATTAGATCTATGTAGTTACTTATTTCAAGAACCTTCATAGCTAGAGTTGAATTTTAAGAATAATTTTATTGCTCTATGTTGTAATTTCCGTCCAGGGTTTCTATGTTAATTTTATAACAAAGGCCATGATTGAGTGCACCGTAGTTGAACGTGTCTCGTAGGCCCCTATGCAAGGTTTATTTGCAGTTAAATGTTATTACTTGATTAATTAATAAGGCCATTTCGTTTCCTAGCAGCCTTTTGTAGCGTAATTTGTTCATCAACAATTAGCATAAAAGCATGTATTTTACACACAAACGTGTCTTCATATTTGAGATCAGTATTCGCAATGGCAAACACTTTTTAATAGAATGTCAAGAGTTGACATTAGAGGAAGATCGAAACATAGCATAATGATATGTATGAACGACGGGCCTCACACATTTTCACCGTCGATAACCTGTCATGGCGGATGTGCAGTGGTGAAATTTTATCTGGAAAAATAATGTTTGAACGCAGGTTTGCAACTTTTGGGTAATTATATAAGTGCATTGTTGAGAAATATAATCTAGCTTGCTAACACTCGGCTTCAAAGTCCAGATGTACAGCATTGTTTTATCCCGGTAGCACAGTGGTTATTAAAGAGTGATAAAACATGTATGGTGCCGTACCGAAACTGTATTTATCGACAGAAGAAATTAAGTAGAGATATTGCGTAGTGATTTCACTCTTGAGAGTGCAAGGTTAGGGTTAGATTTAAGTTAGGGTCAATACTTAAATGTGTGTCTTGTGCCTGTTAATGCAGCATGTGCCTGTTAATGCAGCATGTACCTACATGTCCGTAGACTGTTTGCACATGCACAGCTATATACATATGTACACACAGTTATATACAGTATAGACGTACACCAGCAGTATGGACAGGCAGCATACACTCACACAGTCAGTATACATGCCTATATCGCAGTGGAGGATCCATAATTCCAGTTGATGATGCATAGCTTTTTTAAATTGTTGTGGTTTCAGTGCAATTTGCTCAATCCATAAAACTGCTCAATCCATAAAACTGCTCAATTTAACCTAAGTGTAGTGGTATATAGGGCAACTTGAACTGTCTCGCTATATAGTCTATAGAGCTAGCTTTTATAGCGCCGCAGTATTTAGTGTTCGCCTCCAGATAATGGAGGATCAGGTGGTCGTGGGTTCAAACCCCAACTTGGGCTGGGTTGGAGAGGGCTATAATCTGCTGGATATCTGTAAGAATGGTTGATGCATTTATTAAGAAATATATGAAGAGCGGAGGAGTGTAGTGGTATATAGGGAGACTTGTACACTCGCCCTCTAGAGGTAGCATTTATAGCAACGCGGTAGAGGTGACGCCTCCAGGCAATGGAGGATCAGGTGGTCATGGGTTCAAACATGGACTGGACATGGTTACTTTAAAACACATATAATACATTTACAAACAAACTATGAATTGAACATCGTTCACAGAAATTGATTAGATCAAGCACAATGTATCAATTTATCCCAATAAACTACCAACTCAACTGGTAGACAGGATTATGTGTTTCAGGTTTGAAATGTGTACGCAAAATATTGAAATGACACCACTACTAATAGTCCAAGCAAACTAGTATTTCACTTGGAAAAAAGAGCAACATAAATTATTTTACCACAGTACACTTCTATGATGCATCAAGAACACTATGGAGAAAATCTAAATAAGCTACTAGCTTCCGATTTAATCCATTTGTTCTTGTATATTAATGTTACATGATGTAAATATTGATAAAATAAAATATGTTTAAACTAAGAACACTATGCTAAAAGTCCCAAATAATCCCATCATGCAAACTTTGCATGATGGGATTTTTGGGGACTTTTAGTAGTGTTCTGGAGCTAGATTGCTTGGACTATAACTCTAACTTTCAGAATGTCATATTTGGCCTGGAGGATCCCGGTAGTGATATCAAATAGCTCACTCGAACTAAGCACTGAAGGTTAGGTAATGTGATCGCCCTTCATGCGTGTGTGACTACATCAGTCAATACTTGCATACAAGTGACTTCTTCTCATGTACTTACAACATCATTGTTCACATGGGTTACTGGGGTGAAACACTACTACATACAAACATGGTCTGATAATCTCGTAACTTTCTCTTTCGTTTTACACACGATTTGTAATCTTTTGATCATTTTGTCCGCCTCCATGGTCGAGTGGTTAAGGTCGCTGACTTGTATGCCACTGTAACATATCATCACTGATGGTGACAGGGTTCGAGCCCCGCTCAGGCCGTGTCTCATTTATATGAAAAAGTTGGTAGTTTCTTACGGAGGTTGGTGCATCCAAGTACTGGTTAACCGCTGGAGCCTGCCCAGGAAAGGTGTTGTTAAGTAAACTGCCCGCCGGCGATATAGCCCGAAATGGTGCTGATGCAGGCGTAAATCCCGAAATATAGTATAGTATAGTTGATCATTTTGGTACTTAAATACATGATAAGTCTTTATATACGGAGTGCTTTGTGATATCGCCGACGCTATTGTGTGTTTTACGTTTATTTTTACCGGTTGCCCATATCAGCAACGCCTGAAGAGATTATTCATCTCAACATCCTAAAAACAAATTATTTCATTCCGCAGTGTATATTTCACTGGCTTTGGGGATCCCAAGAGTCGATAGCTGGTTTTCTGGGAAGTGTGTCGCATGTGTGGTGTGTGTCTCGTAGGTAAAGATAGACCCATCCACACTCTATGATGCTCTTCATGGGATTCAGTATGTTCAATCCACGGGATATCTGATTAATCCGGTTCAGTCTTTGTGGAAAAAAGAAACACATTGTTGTATTTATATCGTTATTATTTTATATATCATGTTTATGATTCTGTAGAAAATATAAATAAATGGTGTGATATTTGTTGACTTAGGGAGGCTGGGAATACGGGAGCCTCTGTGATACAATATATTGTCTGACTGGTAACCAACATTTTGTTATTTATAGCCGCACCAGAATCACTGGGGTGATGCCCTACTTCAAGACACTTCGTATGGACCAATTGTATATATAAATGCTACCAAATTCGATTAGTAGTATGCAGCCTGTCACTAGCCTGTCACTAAACTCTACCAGGCCCGTCGCTGGGCATACGCAAGTACGCACGTGCGTATCATTGGTCTCAGAAAACGAAAAAAATGAAAACTCCAAAAATGCATTAAAACCCCGGGGGTGGGCTTGTAGGGATACATAGGCGCCGGGATGTGTGTAGTGGTGGAATAATTGAGCCCATTGCAAATATTGTGCATCTCAAAATTTAGTTTGTGCTATTTTACGTGCTTGTTTAATTGATAAGGGCGATATATCATGTATATTATACATCTAGCCTTAATTTATACCTTTATTCGGATTGTCGTAAGAACTTTAGTCCTGCAATTGTATGTTACAAAATGCAAGAAATTGCTTCCTCATTTCAAAAAAATTCCGGGGGGCATGGCCTCGGACCCCCCTAGCGTACTCGCTCGCTATGCTCACTCGATAAACAAGCATATTTTGGCCGTGCGTATCATCAAAATAGCTCCAGCAACGGCCCTGTCTACCATGTTATCACATATGGAGCTAGTGGTTTAAAACAGTCGGGTGAGCGATTTCGGACCGTTTTAGTTTTGGCCATTGGTTTTTTTCCTGAGTAGGTCTTCTTCAAAAATTGGCAGATAACATTAACACATGTATGTACAATATGTTTGGTATGAACGTATAAGTATGAAATATTCCAAATTTCTTTCATTACAGGCAAAGTAGTATAGCTACATATAGAAAAGAGATGATGGAGACAGACATTCATGTTGAACTGTCTACTGTAGCTAGAAACGTAAACGTTAAGAGAGAGATTTTGCAAAATGACTCTGGTGAAACTCTTGATGTGTTTGCATCTGTTGGAAATGATGAAAGTTTTAACATTCATCATGGAATCCAAGGTGACAAAATTGATGTTAACAAGACTGATGGAACCGAGGGTGGTGAAGTAGACCCAAATGAACACTACAACTCTGACACTGATGAAAATTTAGATGTTACGGTTGTGAATGAAATCAAAATGGAGAGGAAAGAGATATCCTGTCATTTATGTGAGAAGAGTTTTACAAGAAATTCTTCTTTAAACCGACATATAACGAGCAAACATACACCCAAGTAAGTTATAAATTTATTAGTGCTTAAAGTAGCAATGACAGCTTAGTTTATATGGCGACTCTCCAGTACTTAGTAGTAGAGGAAGACCCCTGATGTTCCTCCAAGCATTATATTAGGCACCTGCAGGCACTCGGGTAGAATACCGGCCAGGTCCCTTACATGAAATAATTTGACACAATGAGATTTGAACCTATGTCGCAGATGGACGATTAATTTGAATTCAACCTAGAATAACCACTCGTCCATGTATACTAATATTACCAATCAATATCCATATATTACAATGTTAGTTATCAGCCCCGAAATGACTTATAACACAATGCAAGTCCTTCCTATTAAGTATTTATTGTAAGTATTTTTCAAAGCTAAAATCAAGATGTTGTAACTATTTAATCATGTATACAGAATTTGGCCCCATTCATGCAGGTCTTATTGTCCTCATCACCATTTTGTGATGTCTCAGCATTACTTCACAATGATGACAATATATTTATATCTAATCATTCATCCGTCTTAAAAAGGCGTCTTTCTCACATTTATCCGTCTTTCTCACATTCATCCGTCTTTCTCACATTCATCCGTCTTTTTCACACACCTACTGCCCAAGATAAATGTTTCCAGCTAGTTCCGCCCATGTGGAGCATCGTTTCTGACGACGTATTCTGACCACTCCTTGTCCCACACCAGTGCATATGAAGGATACTCTTAGTCTATCTCATTGTACCATCCGTTGAAAAGTATATGACATTGTAGAGATGCCACTTTTCCTTTTTCAGGGTTGAAGACATACGGAGAGTTAGTTGTAGAGCGAAGCGTCGTAGCACAGTTACCATCCCATACCTTTATGAGAAGCCCAAACAGAAGTTAATAAACACCAACGAAAATCAAAAGAATAATTTAAAGATATTATTATCGCAAAAGAAGCCCCAGAAAACTGATGAAAGTAGAAGCAACATGTTTTTGGAACTGAGCAACAAAGATTCAGTATTGAAAGATGAACAAGTTCTTATGCAGACTATCCGATCATCAGTAGGTGTTTATTAAATGTGCATATAAGAAATACCATGATTATGTCTTCATAATTGTTCGGTTTCATGTCTCCGCCTTCGGTTTGAGAATATGCAGCAAACATTTTTTATGCTGCTGTCATTCCAGGAATGGCAAGGGGACATAGAAATATTACCCCTGTCCATCTTGTTTATTCAATCGTCTGTCATTCCAGGAATGGCAAGGGGACATAGAAATATTACCCCTGTCCATCTTGTTTATTCAATCGTCCGTCATTCCAGGAATGGCAAGGGGACATGGAAATATTACCCCTGTCCATCTTATTTATTCAATCGTCCGTCATTCCAGGAATGGCAAGGGGACATGTTTGTTTTCATCGTCCGCTGTGGGGGTGGTTTCCTGTCCATCTTATTTATTCAATCGTCCGTCATTCCAGGAATGGCAAGGGGACATAGAAATATTACCCCTGTCCATCTTGTTTATTCAATCGTCCGTCTGAATGTCGACCAATATGTTAACCCGCTCATTGGTCCTTTAATTATTATTCAATCTTTATGTAGCTTAGTCATATATTGTGTATAAACAATGTCTTTAATAAGCTGAATAGCCAGGCATGTGCTTCATTATAACTCAAGTTATGGCCCTTAGATTTCAAGGAATTCATTAATGTTCAGGTTTACCTGATTTTAGCCTTAAAATAAGCACTCGGTTCCTTCGCAGATTATCAAATGTTAAGAAAACTGGTACATATGATGACAATGACTTGACAATATTGTGTACACAATATACATACCTAGCTATATCTTCAAGGTCACTGTTGCTAAAATAGAAAAAGACTTTTCACTCAATTAGTGGCTCAAACATCAGAGACATGTCAGAAGCGATCAACATAATATGACATTGTGTTGCATTCAACATAACCTGACAAAGTGTTGCATTCAATATAACCTGACAAAGTGTTGCATTCAACATAACATGACAATGTGTTGCATTCAATATAACCTGACAAAGTGTTACATTCAACATAACCTGACAAAGTGTTGCATTCAATATAACCTGACAAAGTGTTACATTCAACATAACCTGACAATGTGTTGCATTCAATATAACCTGACAAAGTGTTACATTCAACATAACATGACAATGTGTTGCATTCAATATAACCTGACAAAGTGTTACATTCAACATAACCTGACAAAGTGTTGCATTCAATATAACCTGACAAAGTGTTACATTCAACACAACCTAACAAAGTGTTGCATTCAACATAACATGACAGTGTGTTACATTCAGCATAACATGACAATGTGTTACATTCAACATAACATGACAATGTGTTGCATTCAACATAACATGACAGTGGGTTACATTCAACATAACATGACACTGTGTTGCATTCAACATAACATGACAATGTGTTGCATTCAACATAACATGACAATGTGTTGCAATCAACATAACATGACAATGTGTTGCATTCAACATAACATGACAATGTGTTGCATTCAATATAACCTGACAAAGTGTTACATTCAACATAACCTGACAAAGTGTTGCATTCAATATAACCTGACAAAGTGTTACATTCAACATAACCTGACAATGTGTTGCATTCAATATAACCTGACAAAGTGTTACATTCAACATAACATGACAATGTGTTGCATTCAATATAACCTGACAAAGTGTTACATTCAACATAACCTGACAAAGTGTTGCATTCAATATAACCTGACAAAGTGTTACATTCAACACAACCTAACAAAGTGTTGCATTCAACATAACATGACAGTGTGTTACATTCAGCATAACATGACAATGTGTTACATTCAACATAACATGACAATGTGTTGCATTCAACATAACATGACAGTGGGTTACATTCAACATAACATGACACTGTGTTGCATTCAACATAACATGACAATGTGTTGCATTCAACATAACATGACAATGTGTTGCAATCAACATAACATGACAATGTGTTGCATTCAACATAACATGAAAATGTGTTGCATTCAACATGTTATATTTCGGGTTTTACGCCTGCATCAGCACCATGTTGGGCTATATCGCCGGCGGGCAGTTTACCTAACAACACCTTTCTTGGGCAGGCTCCAGTGGTTAACCAGTATTTGGGTGCACCAACCTCCGTAAGAAACTGCCAACTTTTTCATATAAATGAGACATGGTCTGAGCGAGGCTCGAACCCGTGACCATCAGTGGTGATAGGTTACAGTGGTATACAAGTCAGCGACCATAACCTCTCGACCACGGAGGCAGACATTTTTGCATTCAACATAACATGACAATGTGTTGCATTCGACATAACATGACAGTGTGTTGTAATCAACATACATATCCGTACCATCAATGTTTTCTGTCCAGTAACGTTTTCATACATGGAGATTTTGAAAATAACTCGTAATAGGTGATCACTATATAATGACAAACTGTTGTGCACCATCACTAGGACAGTTTTGACTAATTAGATTAACCATATGTAACATAGTTGCCACTCTTTGACTTTGCATTAGAATAAAAAAACAACAGAAATTTGGGCATACTTATCCATGTCCAATGCACACAGCTCTAGTTTTGTGAAGATTTAATGTAAAAATTTACAGTAGATGGGTAAATATATGCAGATTTGATGTCTTCTGTTTCAATGTGAGACATGTCTGCAGATGGGCACCGATTTCTTGAATCTGGATTCTTATGTTTAGTTTAAACTTTATTTATTTTACAATGATTTAACAACTTATATTAATCACTCTCGTTGGCGCGGATGAAAGCCTAAATGTTGTCATTCGTGTGTAAACCGAAGTACCTGGAGAAAACTCACCTGTCCGATCTGTCGACCACCATACCATCTCACATACTTCCCGGTACGAGGATCAAACTTTGGGTTGCATTGGTGAGAAGCGAGCGGCGCTAACCACTGCGCCATGGATTCCTATGTTTCCGTTGCCTGTCAATCAAATAGATCCTAATTTCAGTTACTAAGTAAACAATTATGATCAAACAGATAAATGTCATTATTTATTGGACAATTAACACTTTGTTTAGAGTAGTGAATTATTGATGTGATTAAGAGATAAGATTGTTTTGATTGAATAATAATTGCAGATTCACCGGGTAGCCTAATAAAAAGCATACATGTATAAATGTCCACATGTTACGTCACCGGTTTAAATTGCTATCCCATAGTAGTACGAATTAATAGGGTTCTTTGTACAGTAAATCATCGAGCCCTGCTGGAGCCGTTACGATTGTGCCCTTAGGCAAGGCATTTAAATTCCACGTTGCCTCTTCTCTCTCCCTCATGGCGATGGTTTCCATCAGGAATGAGGTCTCGAGAGTGATTAATATAAGTTGAAAGAACTTGTTTTGCAATCGAGCTAAAATAAATAAATTTGTATAAACTACAGTAAATCAAAATAATTACACAAGTGTTTATTAATATCCATTATTAAATTTTTTATCTCCTATACAAAATAAGACATTTTCCTGTTCAAAATCTACCGTGGTCATGCTATGTTGATTGCTACAAGACAAATTGAACATATACCGAAAAAAATGTGTGTCATGAATAGTGAATATCATTGATATATATATATCACTACAGATATTCTGTGCTATAATTCATATTTCTGTACAACAGCTAATTGTGAAGTGGCATTTTATTCTGATTCGTGATTGACACTTGAAAATAACATATTAACCCATTGAAATTTAATTTGACCCTTGAAAATTAGGGAAAGGGTCATTGACCATTGGAGTGGTCCGCCTCCGTGGTCTAGTGGTTAAGATCGCTGACTTGCATACCACTGTAACCTATCATCACTGATGGTCACGGGTTCAATCCCCGCTCAGGCTGTGTTCCATTTATATGAAAAGGTTTCTTACGGAGGTTGGTGCACCCAAGTACTGGTTAACCGCTGAAGCCTGCCCAGGAAAGGTTTTTGTTAGGTAAACTGCCCGCCAGCGATATATAGCCCAAAATGGTGCTGATGCAGGCATAAAACTCGAACTAACAAACAACAACATTGACCATTGGGTTACAAAACCTACACTGAATTAATAATTTTATCTTGCTTGAAAGTGTGACAGGGTCAGGACTGGTCACATAAAAACATATTTGTATGTACACTGTATGTAGAATTGTATTAAGTCTTTCTGCTGTTTAATTGCAAGACAGGCAAACAGTTCCTGTGAATGTGTGTTATGATTTGACTTCTTTTTATCAGTGCAGGAAGTTGGAGGAGATTGGTAGACACATTCTGGTGGTAGCAGTTGATGGAGAACACAGCCAGTGGTTTGGTTCCTCATGTGGTGTTGACTTTGCCAGGGACAACATGGAAGTCATTGGCAGCTTTTACCAGTATTGCAAAGGTGTGTTCCATAGTGATTTCTAAATGCACATGACAAGGTAATACCCAGTAACTATAGGTAGAGCTGTTACTCTACTTTCAGATAGTCAGACAACAATGTGGTGCTGTTCTCTTTTTAGTTGATATGTTTTTAAGATTTCAATATCATTCTAGACATTTTACATAATACCATTAGGCGTGGTAAGACATAACATTTGTTTATGTTTTAAAATGTTGCAAAGGTAGAAGTTCAGACCACCATCGTTTCATTATTGTTTTTCTCATTATTTTGCCATTTTGGCCATAAACAGTTCAGGGTTGTGACAAGGAACATATATTAGTATTACCAGGAAAGATTTATTGTATTCGAAAATGTAAAAATCATTTGTCGGAGCACTCTTAAGCATATATTTTAGCAAGGCACAACATATATAATATACATACATGTTAATTCCATTTCTTTTGTTACAAAACTTTATTTAATATTTGACTTTTAGATAAAGAATCTGTTGAAGTGGAAATGCAAATAGGAGAAAGTGCCCTGAATGGAGATGATGATGACATACAGAGTCATAATAATGGTGATAGAATTGAAGATGACGATGATATTGATAATCATGATGACAAACTAATAATCAATGACAATTTAGAAGATATTAATGATGATACTAGCAATGATGATGATAAAGAAACAGAAACAAGCAAAACACAGAATATGGATGATGATGATAATGGTAATGAAGTAGATAATGGTAATGAAGAAGATATAGATAATAAAATAGTAACAAACAAAACACAGATTCCCAAAAAATCAACAATATTTTATAAAAATGATGTAGAGAGCAGAGAGAAATTGTTACAGGAAGTTGCTGAAGAATTAGAAGCAGTTGAAGTGTCGCGGGACAGTGGTGAAGTGGTTCGCATACTGAAGAAACGATTTGGCACTGGTAAGTCGATCAATTTCACAGTTGCCGACTTGAGCCGAGGACGTTATGTATGTAAAGCATGTGGTTATAAGTTTGTGTGGAAATGTCATCTAGAAGTTCATCAGGTGAAAAATCCGTACTGTTATCGCGTTAAAAATTACCAACTTTCAGACAAAGATGTATTGAAAGAGAGCATCACATTTGAACATCTGACAACCCGTGTCCAAATAACCACAACTTTCCAAGAATTGCTTGACTCTCAGAAGGTTCATCCACTTGAGTGTGCCATATGTGGGAAGAGCCAAATCAGAGATCGGACCATGCTTTCACGACATCTTGTTCGGCATAATGAGACAAATACATTTGAATGCAACATTTGCTGTGCTGGATTCAATGGGGCAGGATATATATCTACACATCTGAAAGAGCATTTCAGGAAGTCATATGAATGTTTAAACTGCCATTGGAAGTTCAAGACAGAATCACGCCTGAAACAGCATACAGAGAACGGGTGCAAAGTGATTTCTTTGTTAAACGATACAGAGGAAGATGCATCATTTGAGACAACGCTGTACATGTGTGAAATTTGTTCAGTAGAAGTGACTGGGATCACTGGGTTACGTGAGCATCTATTTGCAGTGCATGAGCAGCAGAGTGGACCATCAGACTGTGTTCTATGTGGGAAACAGTGCGGGGATATAAACCAATACAACCGTCATTTATCACTGAGTCATGGACCAAAGAAATACAAATGTCCGGTAAGTTTTCCTTAGACACATGTCATTTTACATGTATGCAGAGCAATAAGATGGTAAGCAGTTTTACTAAATTACATGCTTGTCAACACATTTCCCCGCATAATATTTTTTTGGGTAGTTTTAGGACTTCATTATAAACTTATTCCAACAAATGTATATAAACATATATTTGGAATACGGTAGAAGTAGTTCGTACACATACTGAATTTGTTTGTGTACCTGCTGATATGTGCGTATGCTGTATGAATGTGTGTATGGTTGTGAGAGTGCTTCTGTACCTGCTGATACGTGTGTATGCTGTATGAATGTATGTATGGTTGTGAGAGTGCTTGGTGTGAGAAATTGAGAGGGCGAGAGTAGATGAGAGCTACAAAATATTCTATGTCAGTTTCTTATGATATTTAAATAGACATAAATAAATTAAAAAACAAAAAAAACACATTTCAAAATGCATGGGAAAATGTAGATTTCAATGCACTAATGATGATAAAGAAACAGAAACAAAACACAGAATATGGTTGATGATGATAATGGTAATGAAGAAGATATAGATATATAAAATAGTAACAAACAAACCACAGAATATGGTTGATGATGATAATGGTAATGAAGAAGATATAGATATATAAAATAGTAACAAACAAACCACAGAATATGGTTGATGATGATAATGGTAATGAAGAAGCTATAGATATATAAAATAGTAACAAACAAACCACAGAATATGGTTGATGATGATAATGGTAATGAAGAAGCTATAGATATATAAAATAGTAACAAACAAACCACAGAATATGGTTGATGATGATAATGGTAATGAAGAAGCTATAGATATATAAAATAGTAACAAACAAAACACAGATTCCCCAAAAATCCCTATTTTACATTTCTAGTTGTCCAACGTTTAGTTCTTCATAATAGTATAAAATTGAATGCACATGTTTATTGTTGTTGAATGAAGTTTGAACATTATTATGCAGCACAAAAGTAGAACAACTACTAAATCCAGAGACACAGTTTTAACACAAATTATTTGAAATTTTCAGTTCTGCTCCAAATATTTTGATGAAAAATCAAACAAGTATCTATTTCACGTGAAGAGTCACTCAGCAAAAGAGTTTCCATACGTGTGTGACTTTTGTGGGGAGAAATTTAAAGATAAGCGTACATTTGAACCACATTGGAGGCTACACACTGGGGAGAGACCGTTTGTATGCACGTTTGAGGTATGTATACATATGTATAGAATAAATAGCAAGATATATTACTTCAAGGTCAGAAAAATCTCTATTGTCTTCCACGACATATTAGAGAAATCTCTATTGTCTTCCACGACATATTAGAGAAATCTCTATTGTCTTCCACGACATATTAGAGAAATCTCTATTGTCTTCCACGACATATTAGAGAAATCCCTATTGTCTTCCACGACATATTAGAGAAATCTCTATTGTCTTCCACGACATATTAGAGAAATCTCTATTGTCTTCCACGACATCTTAGAGAAATCTCTATTGTCTTCCATGACATATTAGAGAAATCTCTATCGTCTTCCACGACATATTAGAGAAATCTCTATCGTCTTCCACGACATATTAGAGAAATCTCTATTGTCTTCCACGACATATTAGAGAAATCTCTACTGTCTTCCACGACATATTAGAGAAATCTCTATCATCTTCCATGACATATTAGAGAAATCTCTATTGTCTTCCACGACATATTAGAGAAATCTCTATTGTCTTCCACGACATATTAAAGAAATCTCTATTGTCTTCCACGACATATTAGAGAAATCCCTATTGTCTTCCATGACATATTAGAGAAATCTTTATTGTCTTCCACGACATATTAGAGAAATCTCTATTGTCTTCCACGACATATTAGAGAAATCTCTATTGTCTTCCATGACATATTAGAGAAATCTCTATCGTCTTCCACGACATATTAGAGAAATCTCTATCATCTTCCACGACATATTAGAGAAATCTCTATTGTCTTCCACGACATATTAGAGAAATCTCTACTGTCTTCCACGACATATTAGAGAAATCTCTATCGTCTTCCATGACATATTAGAGAAATCTCTATTGTCTTCCACGACATATTAAAGAAATCTCTATTGTCTTCCACGACATATTAGAGAAATCCCTATTGTCTTCCATGACATATTAGAGAAATCTTTATTGTCTTCCACGACATATTAGAGAAATCTCTATTGTCTTCCACGACATATTAGAGAAATCTCTATTGTCTTCCCATCTTTTTGAAGAAGAGTTAGAGCTATAAGATATAATAGTGTGTGCACCAACCATTTGGTAGGCTACATGTGTAGCTCATAACAGTAAGTAGAACAAAAGAGAACATCCATTGCAAAATATTTCTTTGAAGATAGAACCCTAGACTTAATATTATTTTGGAAGTTGAAATGGCTTCTCTTAGAAATAGGATATGTTTTTGAACTTTTAAATCATGGCTGTTATGCTGTACAACTATTGTCAATATTTGTTGATTTCATATAGCCAAAGAGGATTATGATTAAATCTTTTGCGTCCCTTACATCATTTGGAAATCAAAAACTGCTGTGCTTTTCCAAATTAACGAAAACATCCCTGGTTCGATATTTGGTCACGAAACGTATGTAGTGTCCTTGACCAAGGCACCTCAGGGATGCAGGGATTCGGCACGTGTGGGGGTACTAGTATATATATTTAAGTACAGGGATTCTACTCTGTGGGATGTCAGATTTCGCATCGATCAGTAAAATGGCCCTATCTGAAACAATTTTGTACAAAGCTGTCCAAATATAACGCCTATCCCGAGTCTTTATATTGTTCTTCAAATAAAACACAACTTTAAGCTGCATGCATGTATACTTTGCAAACAATTGCCACAAACATTGGCCATAGCAGGTCACATTTCCGTACTAGGACACGGGTTCTGTCAGCAACAAAAAAAATCTTCGACGGGAGAGTTTTAACTGTGAATAACATTATCAATAAAATGTGTTTCCACTAACGTGTAGGTTTATTCGGCAAAAATGTACGTCAAAAAGAGATTTCGTAGCATTTTCAATTTGTTTTGAAAATTTCTAAAGCGGCGCAATTCGCGTTGAAATGAGCGTTCTGATTGGATTATGATTATTCTTCATATATAAAAAAACATCTTGTTACATTCTAATAATCCAATCAGAACGCTCGTTTCAACGCGAATTTTGCCGCTTTAGAAATTTTCAAAACAAGTACCCCCACACGTGCCGAATCCCTGTGCACGCATACATTTGTATTGTACTACATGTAGTTGACTGCTTAGGTCGGCTAAGCATGCCAAGAAAATAACATGGCAAGGTTCCCACAAGAGATTTCACATGAATGGGAATTACAAAAGAATAGAATTTCAAGATGATTATACTTCCTGTATTTTGTGACCATGCTGTGCAGCGTTTTCGTCAGGGTTGTTGCCCTTTTTCGTCTTGGAAACCTCCTATCTGGTAGTAGCACACATAGTCTGTTCAAACTTCCACAGGTGTTACATTTTGTACAATGTGGATCACCCGTTAATATTTCCCGTTATTCACGTTTCCCGTTAATCCTTCACATTTCCCGTTGATCCTTCACGTATTATTATATTATTGTAGGGTTGTAATAAAACATTCCGCAGCAAGGATAGTGTACTGCAGCATAAATGGTGCCACAACACACAACACTTCATCTGCGACTTCTGCGGCCGGAAGTTCAAGAAACCGAGTCTGTTGAACAATCACCGGCTTACACATACTGTTGAATGGCGCTACCCATGTATATACTGCTCACAAAAATTCCACAATTTGCGGCCATTTAAGCAACACTTGGCACGTGATCACCCACATTGTGTCGAAGAAGTGAAAGAAAAGTTCAAGATTATACTGCATGCATGCAAGATGTGTCCAAAAGTGTTCTATGAAAAGGAAGATCACATGACACACATGTATCGACACAAAGGAATAAAACCATTCACGTGCAAATTCTGTGTGAAAACATTCAGTGACAAGAGCAACATGACACAGCACGAGTTGACTCATTCTGGTGGTAAGAGATTGAAATGTAACATGTGTTCACGCAGATTCCAGGAAATGAAATTTCTACAAGCTCACATTGAAAGGCTACATAAGAAATCGGTGAGTAATGAAAGCACTTCGGCACAGCACAAACTCACTCATTCCGGTGGAAGTGAGCGGTTGAAATGTATCATGTGTTCACAGACATTTGAGGAGGAGCCATTTCTACGAGCGCACATCGAGACATTCCATATGCCGTATCAACATGACCTGAGAGGGGAAGCGGAATTTTCTGGCCCTGGCCCAATGAAGGATGAAGATATTGATGAACTTAGAGAAAGTACGCTGCAAATCATAGAGGAAACTATTAGAAGAAATGATACATATGACAATCCATGAGAGCACATTTTTCAATCCTGTATTGATATATTTGAAATGATGTACGAGGACCCGATCAAAATTATCAATAGATGAGACTATTAACCCTTTCCCTCATAGAAGCACCTCTTGACGCCATTACCAATATGGCATACATTGACAATGTAGTAGCCAAACCAATGTTCATAATAAAGGCCAGAATCTTATGTAGTCCCAGTAATATCTATGGAGGTGGGATAGATATGGCGACTACTTATCCACTGCATGATAGCCAAATGGCTGTCGTTTGTATGGAGATATAATACTATATTAACCTAAATCTCTATGTAGTCCCAGTAATATCTATCGAGGTGAGATAGATATGGTGACTACTTATCCACTGCATGATAGCTAAATGGCTGTTGTTTGTATGGAGATATAATACACTATTAACCCAAATCTCTATGAAGGAAAGGGTTAAAAGAATTTAAGGGTGGAAAGAATTGTTAAATGGGAAAGGTGCACATAGTTTCTTGTAATATATATACAGTCAAACCTGTGTTAGTGGTCACCTCTATTAAGCAACCAACCTGTATTAAGCAGCCAGTTTCAAGATTCCCAATATGCTAGTTTACTATACATTTGACCTCTATTAAGCAGCCACTTTTAGTGATTCCCTTGACTGGCTGCTTAAGACATGTTTGACTGTATATATAGCTATAATGGTGGAAAGGATCACATCTACAGTGCACAGCTCAAGCCAGAAGGTCATTCCGGCGAAATGGTTGCTTTATTTTTTGTAGCTTCGCCGGCAATGGACATCATTTGTTTTTGTTGTCAATAATTTGGGTTTTGATTGATAGTTTATACAAATATATTTTAGCTCGATTGCGAAACAAGTTCTTACAACTTATATTAATCACTCTCGAGACCTCATTCCTGATGGAATCCATCGCCACGAGGGAGAGAGAAGAGGCAATGTGGAATTTAAATGTCTTCGTTGCCTAAGGGCACAATCGTAACAGCTCCAGCTGGGCTCGAACTCCGGACCATTCGCACTTGAAGCGAACGCACATCCACTGTGCTATCACGACTTCCACAGTTTGCTAAGACCTGGCTGAGAATGACCAAGTGTGAAATTATGTTTGGTACTGATCATGTTCCGTGTTAATTATTGACAAAGATACACTTTGAAAATAAAATGTGTCCGCACTGGTTTTGTCAAAGCCCAATTCTTATCATCATCGTCTCTTTATGTTCTGCTCAGATGATGTTTGACGGAATTAGCACCCCATGAAATTTCTAGAGAGCACCCTTGAAATCTGACAATTTCAATGTTGGTAAAGCCTCATGGTAAGGGTATTATTCACCTTCAGTGGTATTTCATGTTCATTTTACTAAGTTATTTGATCAAATGGAGCCTGGAAAATGTACATGTGAATTTTATTAATGATGTACGGAAGATGAAAATAAATTTGATCAGTCACTGAAACAAACAATCTCTGTATATGTTTATGCTCCCTGAAAGAAAATCATGTTATTGCCACTATGTACATTTGTCTGTGCAATATGTACATCCATCTGTGCAATATGTACATCCATCTGCAATATGTACATCTGTCTGCAATATGTACATCTGTCTGTGCAATATGTACATCCATCTGCACAATATGTACATCCGTCTGTGCAATATGTACATCGATCTGCAATATGTACATCTGTCTGTGCAATATGTACATCCGTCTGTGCAATATGTACATCCATCTGCAATATGTACATCCGTCTGTGCAATATTACATCCATCTGCAATATGTACATCTGTCTGTGCAATATGTACATCCGTCTGTACAATATGTACATCCATCTGCAATATGTACACCTATCTGTGTAATATGTACCGCCGTCTGTGCAATATGTACATCCGTCTGTGCAATATGTACAACTGTCTGTACAATATGTACATCCGACATCTGTCTGTGCAATATGTACATCGGTCTGTGCAATATGTACATCCGTCTGTGTAATATATACATCTGTCTGTGCAATATGTACATCCGTCTGTGCAATATGTTCATCCGTCTGTGTAATATGTACATTCGTCTGCGCAATATGTACATCTGTCTATGCAATATGTACATCCATCTGTGCAATATGTACATCTGTCTGTGCAATATGTACATCCATATGTGCAATATGTACATCCATCTGCGCAATATGTTCATCCGTCTGTGTAATATGTATATCCGTCTGTGCAATATGTACATCCGTCTGTGCAATATGTTCATCCGTCTGTGTAACATGTACATCCGTCTGCGCAACATGTACATCTGTCTGTGCAATATGTACATCTGGCTGTGCAATATGTACATCTGTCTATGCAATATGTACATCCGACATCCGTCTTGTGTAATATGTACATCCGAAATCCGTCTGTACAATATGTACATCCGACATCCGTCTGTGCAATATGTACATCCGACATCCGTCTTGTGTAATATGTACATCCGAAATCCGTCTGTACAATATGTACATCCGACATCCATCTGCAATATGTACATCCGTCTGTACAATATGTACATCCGACATCCGTCTGCAATATGTACATGCGTCTGTGTAATATGTACATCCGTCTGTGTAATATGTACATCCGTCTGTGCAATATGTACACCCGTCTGTGCAATATGTACACCCGTCTGTGTAATATGTACATCCGTCTGTGTAACATGTACATCCGCTGTGTAATATGTACATCCGGCTGTGCACAATATGTACATCCGTCTGTGCAATATGTACATCCGTCTGTGTAATATGTACATCCGTCTGTGTAATATGTACATCCATCTGTGTAATATGTACATCCATCTGTGTAATATGTACATCCATCTGTGTAATATGTACATCCATCTGTGTAATATGTACATCCATCTGTGTAATATGTACATCCGTCTGTGTAATATGTACATCCATCTGTGTAATATGTACATCCATCTGTGTAATATGTACATCCGTCTGTGTAATATGTACATCCATCTGTGTAATATGTACATCCGTCTGTGTAATATGTACATCCGTCTGTGTAACATGTACATCCGCTGTGTAATATGTACATCCGGCTGTGCACAATATGTACATCCATCTGTGTAATATGTACACCCGTCTGTGTAATATGTACATCCGTCTGTGCACAATATGTACATCCATCTGTGTAATATGTACATCCGTCTGTGCAATATGTACATCCGTCTGTGCACAATATGTACATCCATCTGTATAATGAATGAATGAATGGTGTTTTACGGCGCATCGACATCTAAGGTCATGTAGCGCGCATTAAAGTTATGTTTATTGTCGAGTGTATGAAATAAAATTGATTATATGGGACCTCTATTTTTTCAAAACACTAGAACAAAGAATTTCAAATGTATCCATAATTGTATCCAGAATGTGGTGACATAAAACCGGTCTCATGAGAGATTTGAGAGCGGCCATCTTGGATTTATGCAAATGAAGGAGTTGTCAAATGATAATAAAAGCTATTCCATTGGGTTCCTTGTGTCTTAACGTCCCGCTAAAACATTTTAGATTGTTTTAAAATCCCTTCTAGAAGCCGAGATATCTTAATTATAGTATATTAAATAGAACACTGGCGGCCATCTTGGTTTTATGCAAATTAGAAAAAATGCCCAAAGGTGATAGGGTGTCATCAAGCGGATTTTTAATATTTATGGTCTCAGTGACCAAAATCAATCAAAAAAACATTGTATATACTCTACTTCCAGGTATACCCCTAAAATCCCATTTGGCTGCCAGACTATTAGGGATATGGTAACAGCCAGGTAACGTAGAAGTCATGAATATATAATTATATGTACGTTACATAAATTGTATCATTTACAATGTCATATATTTAGTGTGCTTCACGTTGTGTATTTTCAGGGCTCGTTATATCCACGATATCCAATATCTCCACGATATCTACGCATCTACAATGTACAGCTGTACGCATCATCTTATCTACAGCGTTAATTGTCATCTATATATCATGCTATAAAGACTGCGTGTCTTACAGGATGCAATGAATGAATGGTGTTTTACGGCGCATCGACATCTAAGGTCATGTAGCGCGCATTAAAGCTATGTTTATTGTCGAGTGTATGAAATAAAATTCTATATAAGTATATGCATTACGTAAAAATTAATACTAAGAAGTTATAAAGACGTAAGATTAATTACAGGTAATATATGAATGAATGATTACTACAAAGGCATGATTAACTGCGTGTCTTACAGGATGTGGTAAATAAAGGACCCTAATAGAACTTATCTATGGACTTACGTTTTGTTACTTCCACCATAGTCTAAATGGGAGGGGTAAATACGCCATGGGTAACAAAAGGGTGAGGAGAAAAACAGATTTCTGTATTATGAATTATCTGTGGCTCATCCTATTTAGGGGAAATGGGCATATCTGTCTCTGCTATATTTAGTGAAGATCAGACTCTTACAACGGTTTTAGACTGGATTTGTTCGTTATTTTCAATTCATTTATCTTACATGAAACAATTCACGGAAACATTGATACTTTTAACCAAAATAGATAAGTTTGAAGTTAGGGCATACTCTGATTCTGACTACAAAGACGATGACACCAGTATTATTGGTATAGAGTACAATTCCAGTAGGTATTCTGAAGAAAGTTTTCAGATAATTGGTACAGAATCACCTTTCAAAACATTAGGATTTCACTTACACAAGAAAGCATGCAAGTACACTTTAATAATTCAAGATAAAGCTTGCTGTGTAATAATACCTATTATGGCCCAATATATTTAGAATGAATGAATGAATGGTGTTTTACGGCGCATCGACATCTAAGGTCATGTAGCGCGCATTAAAGTTATGTTTATTGTCGAGTGTATGAAATAAAATTCTATATAAGTATATGCATTACGTAAAAATTAATACTAAGAAGTTATAAAGACGTAAGATTAATTACAGGTAATATATGAATGAATGATTACTACAAAGGCATGATTAACAATTGATATCACAGCTTATTATAAATTCCTATTGCCTTGATAAATGATATGATGGACTCTACTCTG
Organism: Archivesica marissinica; assembly: GCA_014843695.1. Lineage (NCBI taxonomy): Eukaryota > Metazoa > Mollusca > Bivalvia > Venerida > Vesicomyidae > Archivesica > Archivesica marissinica. The sequence continues at coordinate 67,479,355 of CM026390.1, forward strand.
ATAGAGTCGAAGAGTTTTTTAATGTTGTCCACATTGTAGTACTGCAACCGGATTGGTTGAAGGTCAACACAGTGTATTAAGATATGCTCCACCGTGTATAGAGTATTGCATGGGATACATTCTGGTGCATCATCTCGTGACAACAGCCATGAATGTGATATTCGAGAATGACCAATCCTGAGACGGGCAAGAATGACTTCTTCTCGACGAATAGGCCTGTAAATTGGGCACCATTCGCCAAGTGTTGGTTTGACCGAATGAAGTTTGTTAAAAATTTCACCATCCCATTGGGCCTGCCAAGAGGATTGAATTAAGGTAAGAATTGTAGATTTAAAATCGGTATAACACACTTTAATCCTAGAAATTGATAATGACAAAGCCAGCTTTGCATTCTGGTCAGCCATTTCATTACCTTTTATTCCCATATGACTCGGTAGCCAGCAGAACACAAATGTATTTCAAAACATTAGGATTTCACTTACACGAGAAAGCATACAAGTACACTTTAATAATTCAAGATAAAGTTTGCTGTGTAATACCTATTATGGCCCAATATATTTAGATTATCTTTTGAAAAATGTTGTCCCTCATATATCCATTATGCCCTTATTCTTGGGAATTAGCAAATAATTAATAAGAGTAGTGTTGCTAGTCCAGAAGAGTTTCCGTCCAATACAACTAGTAGTTTAATAGAAACCATTTTTAGAATCTTAAAACATATGTCTTTAAGAGGAAGAACACAACACAGAATTGTTGAATTTTCTGAAGCACTTCAGTTTCATACTAAACATTAAAAAGAGTGTTTATAAAGAAAAGAAAATCAGATAGTTCCTGTAATATATGTGGTGGGTGGACAATGTCATAATAGTATATTAGTTGTCAACGGTAAATATATTCCTTTGAAGAAGTTGTCGGTGATCGATTATATTCAGGAAGACGTACTGAATTATGTACATAACTCAAGCACTCTTGTTGCATGGAAATTTCGAAGCAATAATTGAATCTATAGATACTGATTGCCAACAAGACCGTAAAAAATCCACTAAGAAGCTCTTGATTTGTGTAAAACTATTGACAGTATTGCAGAATGTTCGGTGAAAGAGAAATTATACTATGAGGGAGCAGTTAAACAATTATTTTGTGAACTTGATAAAGTCACTTTTGTTAGCGATGGGTAAAATTATGTTCTTAAGAACCATATTATAGACATGCTTGAACAAAAATGTGTGTTTTTTAATCCAAAAGAAAACTACTGGGGGAGCTTATCATATATCTTAATTATATTCTTAATTGATGCCTTCTTTCTAGGTGAAGCTGCTTATGGAGGTTGTGGTAAATAATGAAAGAAAACAATTAAACCTTAAGACAGGTATGGACAGTTGGTTTCGTTTAATCAATACACGTAACATGCAAACACTTGCAATCAGATGGCCCATTTGGTGCAGCATGCATACTTATTATCCAAAGAAAACACTAAAAGCAACCGAAAGCGTCTTCAGACGTTTTACATGCGTCAAACACGCAGTATGCAAACATCTATGACCACTGGCAAGCCGAGCACACATCCATGCATACAGGTTCACAAATAAAGCTAGAGACCTACATATTGTAACATAATGGGGTTAACTATGTTGATTAATTAGACAAAGACAGCGCAGATTCATCCAAGACCGCAGACAAACTCGCCATGTATTCATCCAAGTTCACAGACAAACCCGAGCACACCCAGCACAGATTCATCCAAAAACACAGACGACCCATGGGCACATTCACCGAGGATCACACTCAACCCCAGCAAATATTCTACAAGAACAAAAGGCAAATCCAGCCAATATTCTTCCAAGATCACAGACAACACCAGCACATGTTCTTCAAACACTGAAAACAAACACACAACTTCTTCCTCTAAGACTGACTACAAGTATGGCTCATAACCAGATGTTGAGCATAATGACAACAACAACCACTACACATAACAAAACATTGCCTTCATCACGATGTAATTGTAAATGCAACAGTTGGCAGGACATTGGCCCAATGGTGGCATGCGTGTCATGAAATCACTAGTACTATTATAAAAGTATTCTATGACGACATAAATTTATATGTGGTGGACAATGTCAATAGTATATTAGTTGTCAACGGTAAATATATTCCTTTGAAGAAGTTGTCGGTGATCGATTTTATTCAGGAAGACGTACTGAATTCTTTTACGTCATAACACACTTCAGTTCACAGATGAGAGATGTGCGACGAGCGTGACCATAATCCTCAGTGCGCCTTACTTATCAAGCTGGCAAGATGTAAAGTTTTTGTCCAGTATTGATTTTTTGACCAAAAATCCTTGGTATATAGCGTACTGCTTTGTACTTTGGTTTATGATGTAAACCAGTTTATATTGGGCGTTGCTCAATTATTTTAGTACATTTATTCATTTGTTCTTATCTAGAACATACGTGTTTGTCATAGTTTATAACGATGTTATAAAAGTTTCTTTTCATTTTGAAAAGAAGCAAATATATATTTTATTTGTACTGTTTGACTACGTGTCATACCTGAATTTAGCCGATGTTACAATTTTTCGTTTACATAGTAAACATATCGAATCACGTGGTACGGGTTTTTGTGTACATGTGTGATGGTGACGTTTTAAACACTTTCTTACTGAACACGAGAAAGAAACATGGCTACTGCAATGCTACAAACGCACGAAGTGTGCCAAAAAGAGGTAAATACGGTAGCTGTTGCTTCCGCAACACATTAAGAAAATACTCCTGGCAATGCCAGACAAACTGTCAAGCCCGTGAGAGGCAAGCAGCCTGCAAATCCCACGAAAACGGTCGCACCAAAGAAGTCGAACACACCACCTAACCCTCATGCTTCAGCCTCAGGTTTGAGTTCAGATAATTTTAATACTGAAGCCTTGTCCATCTTGAGGCAGATGAACAGTAACATTACTAAAACTAACAGGACTGTTGAGGAGTTAACGGGTAGAGTGGATGCACTATACAACTCGTATGATTGCGAGGATGGCTACGAGTATGAGGCCCAGCCACAGGGCAATGACTTTAATGAGGATGAGAACGAGTATGGGCAGGACTGGGCGGATGAGTCTGACGACAGGGCCTCCGTGAACGAGACTCTCACTGTTTCGGATCCTGATGTAGATATTTTCAGTAAATATGCACAGAAATTTAGAAAAGCAGATTCAGTGGCTCCCGAGGTCTCGGACAATCTAGCTTCACTGGTAAACAGTACCTTCAGAGAGGGTATGTCCGATGATCATTTCAATGATGTGTCCAAGCAGATCGTAAGACCGAGTAATTGTGAAGCCCTAAAGGAGACGAGAGTGAACTCCGGAATTTGGTCTGTCCGTAAGCCTACAACACAGACGGAGGACTCGAAAATGCGGGGAATCAAAAATATTGTAGTAAGGCCACATGTAACCTAGTTAAGATCATACACAAAGGAAGACAATTGTTTGACTCTGAAATGCTAACATGGGGCACAGATTCTATTGGCCTTCTGGGACAAGCAAATAGATGGATAAATATCCGCATGAAGGACTTGCATAAGAAGGACATGGACCCCAAGCTCCATCACCTGTGTTCACCTATGGTACCATTCACAGACCAGCTGTACGGTGACTCTATGATCAAAGATATCAAAGATATCCAGGAGCTGAATAAAATCAGCAGAAACGTAATCCAGGGTGGCAACAACGGGCGCTTCCGAGGTCGTGGTCAGTTTAGAGGACGTAGGTTCCAACCTTACGCCAGACGTGCAACTTCTGGGCGCGGAAGATCTACTGGTAGGCCCCGACAGGGGTTGAGATATCAGAAGAGATCTAACTCTTTCCAGGCAGGTAGGTTAGCTCCCTTTGAAGAAAATTGGAGAAAACTGACTTCTGATGAAAGGATTTTGGACATTGTTTTACATTGTCATATTGAATTTTCTCAAACACCAGAAAAACAATTGGTTTGGCCAATGCAGTTTTTTACTGCAAATGAGAGGAAAATTATTGATGTTGAAATAGAAAAACTACTTGATATGAATGTCATTGAACAAGTAGAATTTGATGAGGAAGATCAGTTTATTTCTCCAATTTTCACAGTCCCGAAGAAAGATGGGGAATATCGCATGAATTTAAATCTTAAAGAGTTCAATGAAACTTATGTTGTTTATCATCATTTTAAGATGGATTCCTTTGAAACAGCATTGAAGTTGGTGAAACCCAACTGTTTCATGGCCTCGATTGATCTAAGACATAGATATTACTCGGTACCAATTGCTTTAGAATATAGAAAGTACTTGAGATTTAGGTGGAGAGGTAGCTTATTTCAATACACATGTCTCCCGAATGGCCTGGCGTCGGCCCCACGTCTTTTCTGCAAAATGATGAAAGTTATCTATGTGAAATTGAGACGACTAGGCCATAAAAACTCTGGTTACATTGATGATAGTCTTCTGCTAGGTGATACTAGGTCCGAATGCTCAGATAATGTGACGGACACAGTGAATGTCATGGAGGATGTTGGTTTCATTATACATCAGAAGAAATCGGTATTTGTCCCTATACAAAACATAGTATTTCTAGGAAATCACATAGATTCTGTAAGAATGATAGTATATTTGACAGAACAAAGAAGGCAAGTCATTATTTTGGAATGTACAAGGATGATTGGCATGATTCTTACTAGCATAAGAGTAATGGCCCGAGTAATAGGTCTCTTGGTTGCAGCATTTTCTGCAGTTGAATATGGTCCATTGCATTATCGTACACTTGAGAGAAAAATGTTCGGCCCTTTCAGAAAGTCGAGGAGATTTCAGTGCCAAAATGTTTGTGTCAGACTCAGTTAGGTCTGAATTACACTGGTGGATTGAAAATTTGCCAACTTTATATAGAAATATTTCACATGGTACACCAAAGGTTGTCATAGAAACAGATGCGAGCCTTTCTGGTTGGGCCGGAGTATGTGAGAACAAACAAATTGGGGGCCGTTGGTCAAATGAAGAGACTGGAAACCATATTAATTATTTAGAACTTTTAGCAATCTACCATGCTTTAAGGTCTTTTGGGAAAGATTGGTCAGCCACTCACATTCAAATTAGAACCGACAATACATGTGCAATGTCGTACATTAACAAGATGGGTGGAATAAAATGGATAATGTGTGACGATTTAGCTGGTAAAATTTGGTTTTGGGCCATTGAAAGAGATATATGGCTGTCTGCGACTCATGTACCTGGTATGATTTGGTCAGACATTTATTTCTTTGCTTTCCCTCCTTTCAGCTTAATTCCACCCCTGTTGATGAAACTGAGAGAGGATGCGGGCGAGTGTATTCTGGTAGCTCCATTGTGGATGACCCAGAGCTGGTTCCCGCAGTGATGGAAATGTTGATTTCCAGTCCTTATATTCTTCCGAAGGAACGGAACTTACGGAAGGTACACCCATTGTACAAAACACTCACTCTAATGGTTTGTCGCTTATCAGGAAGACCCTTCAAAAACGACACATTTCAGTCAGGTCTACAAACATTATTATGGCCTCGTGGACATTTTCTAACTTCTAGTTATAATTATTATTCCAAAAATGTTGTCACTTACAGACTTACTTGGAGAGAATCGAGGTTGAACATCTGTTGGGCGATTCAGGCTATGGACTAAAAAAGTACCTGCTGACTCCGATGCTGCATCCAGCCACTGAGAGGAGGCCTACAATCGGGCTCAGTCATGTGGGCGAATGGTGGTTGAAAGAGCCTTTGGGCTGTTGAAGTCAAGATTTAGGTTCGACTTAAATTGTTATTTTAACTTATGTCACAGTCTACATCTGCTGGGTAGTATACCGTCTGAACGAACAAAATACTTTGACATAACAAACTGTGATAAAATATCACTGATGTAATAATACTGCAGCTCCAGGGCATAGTGCCACAATAGCTACCCCAAACCCTGTGTCCTTCACCAGTTTCATCGCTTCGGTTTGCAAGTGACATCGTTAGGGCCATCTTGTTTTTGTTGATACATGATTCTGTGAACATTGGAGTGTTATTTGCTTAACATTAATCTCTCTGTTCATTAGAGCATCATACATCATAGTACTCTGTATGATAGATAGAATTTTTAAATTTTAAAACACATGTTTGTTGATATTCCAATACATTGAGATTCCAACAATACATTGTAATTGGGATTTCAACAGTTTACACTGGGATTCCAACAATACATCGGGATTACAACAGTACATTGGGATTTCAACAATATTCTTGTTCTTTCAGGTGTTTGCACAAGACTGGTGGTGTACTTTACAAGAAGCCGGGCAAGTGTTGCCAAATTATTGTTGCATGTGTACGACTGCACAATTTTTGTTTAAACAATCGTATACCAATGCCAGATATTGAACAGCTGGTTAAGGATCCACTGCAGGAAATACTTGCTGTTAATCCAGATGTGAATGCTGTTGCATATCGACACCAAATTATTGACCTTTTATATTAAAGTTATTATTTGAAATGATGTATTCACGTTAATGTTATTATCTATGAGAATTGTAGACACAAACAGCTGAAGTAGAATCATTATCCTAGTCAAATTAAGATTATATACTTCTCAACCATTTCCAAAAGGTATCCGACAGATCTTTCACTGTAATTGGCTCTAAATCTCTCTATTGTTAGAGTAATGTTAATACTTGGTCAAAATCTTAAATAGTGTACATGGATTTGTATAGTACAACTCTTTAATGCCCAAGGCTTTTAATATTTTGCAAAGTAAACAATGGGTTATCTCTATTAAATATCATGTTAGTATTGCGCTTTCTGCTGTTCATCTCTGGTGAGTTATGTGTGTGTGTTTTACGAGTATTGTTACCGGTAGATATGATAATTATATACTTATAATACCAGGATTCAAGACTGCATTACCCATGTGATCTTGATCTGTAATTAATTTGATCCATAATTGTGTTATACTGTTACATATTAAAATGTAATCTGTATTTGTATTGGAAAAAGTTGCATTGACATTATATTAATGAAATTTAATAAATGTTCTTTAATTTTTACTTCCATAATTGTCAGGGTTATGGCCTTCTATTTTCGTCCTTCCCGGGAATACAATTGTATGTAAACTTTGTGTAGCATCCACAATTTATCATTCTCATTAAAGTGTGACTATCAGGCTGGAAATCATGGATGTGACCATTTAAACCATAAAGACACATGCTGATGATAGCAACTATTCTCTTTTTAAAGGAAATATCAGATACAACAGTAAACATTAAACACAGTAAACACACTACTCGTCATCGACCGGAACCTCCGTCATCGACCGGAACCTCCGTCATCGACCGGAACCTCCGTCATCGACCGGAACCTCCGTCATCGACCGGAACCTCCGTCATCGACCGGAACCTCCGTCATCGACTGGAACCTATGTCATCGACCGGAACCTCCGTCATCGACTGGAACCTCCGTCATCGACCTGAACCTCCGTCATCGACTGGAACCTCCGTCATCGACCGGAACCTCCGTCATCGACTGGAACCTCCGTCATCGACCGGAACCTCCGTCATCGACTGGAACCTCCGTCATCGACCGGAACCGGAACCTCCGTCATTGTTGCAGTTGCTTGTAATTGTAAATGCAACAGTTGGCAGGACATTGGCCCAATGGTGGCATGCGTGTCATGCAATCACTAGTACCATTATAAATGTATTCTATGACGACATAAATTTATATGTGGTGGACAATGTCATAATAGTATATTAGTTGTCAATGGTAAATATATTCCTTTGAAGAAGTTGTCGGTGATCGATTATATTCAGGAAGACGTACTGAATTATGTACCTAACTCAGCATTCTTGTTGCATGAAAATTGCGAAGCAATCATTGAATCTATAGATACTGATTGCCAACAAGACCGTAAAAATCGACAAAGAAGCTCTTGATTTGTGTAAAACTATTGACAGTATTGCAGAATGTTCGGTGAAAGAGAAATTATACTATGAGGGAGCAGTGAAACAATTATTTTGTGAACTTGATAAAGTCACTTTTGTTAGTGATGGGTAAAATTATGTTCTTAAGAACCATACATGTATTATAGACATGCTTGAACAAAAATGTGTGTTTTTTAATCCAAAAGAAAACTACTGGGGGAGCTTGTCATATATCTTAATTGATGCCTTCTTTCCAGTTGAAGCTGCTTATGGAGGTTGTGGTAAATAATGAAAGAAAACAATTAAACCTTAAGACAGGTATGGACGGTTGGTTTCGTTTAATCAATACACGTAACATGCAAACACTTGCAATCAGATGGCCCATTTGGTGCAGCATGCATACTTATTATCCAAAGAAAACACTAAAAGCAACCGAAAGCGTCTTCAGACGTTTTACATGCGTCACACAGGCAGTATGCAATCATTAATGACCACTGGCAAGCCGAGCACACATCCATGCATACAGTCACTTTTGTTATCGAAGGGTAAAATGAAGTTCTTAAGAACCATATTATAGACATGCTTGAACAACAATGTTGTTGTTTTTAATCCAAAAGAAAACTACAACTATTCGACACAATCGCCACCACTTCCATCTGTAACATCCCTTCCATCAGAGTGTGAAGCAGTTGCTCAAGGATGTGATTCTGCTGATGAAAGTGATGACAATGGTGTTGTTAATACTAGTGACACAGACGACGACCCATTATCACACAAGACTAAATCTATACATTTCAAAAGCGTAAATCAAAATCTGTCACATTTGACTTTGATCTTCAAATTTTCATACGCTAAAATCTACTCAAAGAAAGAGATGTTTTGCTGATAATTCTAGCAGACTGGTGTTTATGGATGTAATTCGACAAAGTAATCCATACTTACTATGCTTTTATGTTTGAAAAGTATTACGTATCTGCTGCTAAAATAAGAAAACATAGAGTAAATTCAACCATATTTAGAGCTAAAGCAGTGTGTACATTTATAGACTGTACATGCAAAGTACATACCGGTATTAAAATGTGATTATGGGTTGAAACTTTATAATCAGCTAGCTTCTAAGTGCATTTTATTTTGGGATGCAGCAGGAACTGTGGTAAAAAAGGATGAGGAGAAAAACAGATTTCTGTATTATGAATTATCTGTGGCTCTCATCCTATTTAGGGGAAATGGGCCTCTTACAACGGTTTTAGACTGGATTTGTTCGTTATTTTCAATTCATTTATCTTACATGAAACAATTCACGGAAACATTGAAACATGTTAACTTTAAAGTGTCAAACCAGTTTCTTTGTTGAAGCCGCAATACAGTCAAACCTGTGCTAACGACCACCTCTTAATAGCGACCACCTGTCAACAACGGCCAGTTCAATTCCCCCCGTCCATAATAGTTCTTTAAAAGGCCGTGAATAACGACCACCTGCCGACCGCGACCAGCGGCCAGTCAAAAGCATTCCAAACTAAGCCAAAATTAACCCAGAACAACGACCGCGTGTCATCATCGGTCACCAATCAAAGGTGTGAAAAATATATGGTCGTTAGTGCATCAATTTGTAGACAATTAGCCAAGTGGTATGTCCCCCACTGGATTATCGGCCTGTTTGATTAGGTCACTTGATTACATATTTGTTTGTTACCAGTTCTAATCTTAAAAAGATTATGCATAATTATCGACATCAGCTCTTAATTGAGTAATCACACTTTTGTTAACTAACAATTTGTAAATGATGAAATAAGGGGAAGACTGTGCTGGTGGAAAGCGCTCCAAAGACCGCATTACAGTTGCGCTATGTGCAAGCATGACTGGTAAATATATTATAATGAATCTACCTATTAGAATTATCCAGATTTGCCAAACATTTATTCAATTAAATCTTTGAAACAAATATAAAGCCCATATCGAGTGTATACTAAGGGACGTAACTCTAACGTAACACGCACATATGGAAAACCACGGCTATAAAAATCAAATTACAAAATGATATGGTAAAAAACTGATATGATAAAATATTTCTAGTGAATTTTCTCTCCGTCTGCAAAAACATGTGCTACTTTAAATTGCTGTGTACCGTCGTTGGTTCTATACAGGTCGTGATGGGCTATTATTCATTTCCTCTGTAGTTGCATATTTTCGGATTGAGAAAATTCGGACTAATGCCAAGTCAAACCAGAAGACGCATAAGTCACACAATGAAAACAGACAGTTGTTCTAAACAAACGAAAATCAGTGACTTTTCACTAGATAAGATAATCATAAGATACTTCATTATGTGCTAATATCAACTGTATAAATTTTAAAGACTACAATACATTGTACATTATTTATTAAAAATGATAAAATGATACATATACCTGCTATTTCTTTCTACACAGTACAGTTTAACATTAGTAAGAAAAGAGAGCCAGTGATTGTATATGAAGATCATGATTGATGACCCTCCGAATAAAGACCACCTCTGAACAAAGACCACTTTGCCTATTTCCCAAGGCCGGTCTTTGTTCACAGGTTTGACTGTATTTAAATTTATGTCTACATATATATATTACTGTAGTTTACAAATGTGTCTTTACATGTACTATATCTTCAATGTATATATTGTAGGGGAGTGATTATGGGTTGGAACTTTTTAATCAGTTAGCTTCTAAGCGCATTTAATTTTGGGATGCAACAGGAACTGTGGTAACAAAGGGTGAGGAGAAACAGATCTCTGTATTCCTGTATCTGCAATGTTGAGTGAACATCAGACTCCTACAATGGTTTTAGACTGGATACGTTCTTTTAGGCATGCTGAGGTTCTTTTAGGCATGCTGAGAAGTCAATGTTTGGCTATTACAAAGCAGTGAATCACACAAACATTATATTCAGTGACAAGTCAATGGTCTTTTATTTTATCAGCTCTGAAAGTATTTAATAATGAAAAACAGATTTTCTTAAAAGATCATATGCCATAGCAAAAGGGGGAGCATCTGTTTCTGATACCAAGAAAACAAGTGTCCGTCTATCTGAAAATCATTATCTGAATTCAAGATAAAGTTTGCTATTATGGCCCAATATATTTAGATTATCTTTTGAAATATGTTGTCCCCCATATATCCATTATGGTCGCCCCTTATTCTTGGGAAGTAGCAAAAAATCAATCAGAGTTGTGTTGATAGTCCAGAAGAGTTTCCGTCCAATACAACTAGTAGTTTAATAGAAACCCGTTTTAGAATCTTAATACATGTCTTTAAGAGGAAGAACGCAACACAGAATTGTTGAATTTTCTGAAGCACTTCAGTTTCATAAAGACTGCGTGTCTTACAGGATGTGGTAAATAAAGGACCCTAATAGAACTTATCTATGGACTTACGTTTTGTTACTTCCACCATAGTCTAAATGGGAGGGGTAAATATGCCATGGGTAACAAAAGGGTGAGGAGAAAAACAGATTTCTGTATTATGAATTATCTGTGGCTCATCCTATTTAGGGGAAATGGGCATATCTGTCTCTGCTATATTTAGTGAAGATCAGACTCTAACAACGGTTTTAGACTGGATTTGTTCATTATTTTCAATTCATTTATCTTACATGAAACAATTCACAGAAACATTGATACTTTTAACCAAAATAGATAATTTTGAAGTTAGTGCATACTCTGATTCTGACAACAAAGAAGATGACACCAGTATTATTGTGGTATAGAGTACAATTCCAGTAGGTATTCTGAAGAAGGTTTTCAGATAATTGGTACAGAATCTCCTTTCAAAACATTAGGATTTCACATACACGAGAAAGCACGCAAGTACACTTTAATAATTCAAGATAAAGTTTGCTGTGTAATACCTATTATGGCTAAATATATTTAGATTATCTTTTGAAAAATGTTGTCCCCCATATATCCATTATGGTCGCCCCTTATTCTTGGGAAGTAGCAAAATATCAATCAGAGTTGTGTTGCTAGTCCAGAAGAGTTTCCAGCCAATACAACTAGTAGTTTAATAGAAACCATTTTTAGAATCTTAAAACATGTCTTTAACCTTTAGCATGCTGTGGGCGACTGATAACGCCTCCGGTATATAACTGTGTGACACTGATGGCGACTGATTGTAAGCATTTGAATATGTCTTCGATCAGAAAGGGACACCCAGCCAACTTCATTTATTAGTCTGTTTATAGAAACGACCGTGTTAACCCTGTATAAAATTGCATTGTTCAACTCGGGGCGACTTTTTCCGCCAAAAGTCGAACGCTTTCTGTTACCAAGATGTATTCGTGACATGTTTCGACTGTATCTTTATCAATTGACATGCGCACTCACGATTTGTTGAAATCTGTTTCCGGTGTTAAAAAATTCCAAATTTTAAGTGAAAAACGCACATTTTCAGCGAAAACTAACTCGTAAAGATAGGTAATGGACGCCATGGACATTATAAATGAAATATTTGCTGATTCGGGCAGTGAAAGTGATTTCAAGGGCTTTTCGGATGAAGATTTGCCGGAAAACGAAACCGAAAATGATGATTCGGACAGTGAAAATGAAAGAATTCCGCAAAATGTTGTGAATTCTTATGATCACGAGTGGCTGATGAACTTTTCACGTATTGGAGTCGGTCCTAAACATTTACCGGACGACCCTACGGAAGCAGACATCATGAAATTATTCTTGAATGATGATATTTTGCAAACATTTGTTGAGGAAACTAACAGATATGCCCAGCAATATTTGGAGGCACATCCTAACCTGGGTCCGTTTAGTCGTTTTTTGAAGTGGACAGACACTGATATACCAGAAATGAGGGCATTCATTGCTATCCTCCTACTGAGCGGAATAAGCAAGAGGTCAAGTTACGAGTTATACTGGTCACCGGATCCATTGCTGGAAATGAAAGGGTTTCGACACATAATGGCTCGTGATTGATTTCTGAACATTTTGGCCTTCTTTCACTTGGTAGACAATGACAATGCGTTGCCTAGGGACCACCCTCATCATGACAAAGCGTTCAAGATCCGACCTCTGATTGATTCATGGGTACCACTGTGGCAGCGACATTTCAATCCTGACAAAGAGGTATCGGTCGATGAAAGTATGATTCCTTTCAAGGAGAGGACTGCCATTATGCAGTACATGCCTGCTAAGCCAACAAAATGGGGACTGAAAGCTTGGGGCTTAGCCGACGCAGCTACAGGCTACATGTACAATTGGAAACTGTACCTTGGCAAAGAAACTGGTCCGGCACAGAACTTGCCACTTACCCATCGTGTGGTAATGTCAGTATGTGAGCCATTGCTGGAGAAAGGTCACGTTGTATACATGGACAACTTCTTTTCATCACCAGGATTATTTCAAGATCTTGCTGATCATCAAACTGGAGCGTGTGGAACACTGCGTGTCAACCGATAAGATGTGCCGGTCAGGATCAAGAATGCAAAACCTAAAGCTGGGGATCCCGCGGTCACAGACAGAGATGACCCTATTCTATACATTGCCTGGTGTGATAAGCGGATTGTGAATGTAATTACAACGGCCCATAATACAGACACATTCAGAAAAAGTGTTAGATCCAAGAATCAGCCTGGAAATGTACGCATTGTTCAGAAACCAATCGCTATCCAGGCGTACACGCAGCACATGGGTGGGATTGATCGTGCAGACAAGGCTATGACATTCTACATGGTGCTTCATTGCTCTATGAAATGGTGGAAGAAAGTTTTTTTCTATTTACTGGAGGTGTGCTTCTGCAACTCGCTCATCATTTGGCGTGCAATCAGTGACAAACGGGTCAATGCAGAGAAGTTTCGGTTGAATATTGTTCATGGTCTGTTGGTAGGATATGTACGCCAGGGCTCTGCGAACCCAGGACGCCCTGTTCATGACCCACCAGCTAGACTGATTGGTGGTGAACACTACATTGGTTTGAACTCCAAGAAGTTGATCAACAATTCAAGATCAAAACCGGTGTTGTTTGTTCAGACAGGAAGAAACGTCGACACCAAACGCAATACATTTGCAAGAAATGTGACAAAGCAATGTGCCCTGTGCCATGCTTTGAACGGTTCCACACACGTTTGAATTATAAAATTGATTGTTGTACGGAGATACACCAGTAAAACTGTGATTTGGAAAGTAAAGGAGAACATTGTGAACGATCTCACATCAAGTAATATAATCACAAACTATTTTACAAATAAAACTGTTTGCAAAGTATACATGCACGCAGCTTAAAGTTGTGTTTTATTTGAGGAACAATATAAAGACTCTGGATAGGCGTTATATTTGGACAGATTTGTACAAAATTGTTTCAGATAGGGCCATTTTACTGATCGATGCGAAATCTGACATCCCACAGAGTAGAATCCCTGTACTTAAATATATATACTAGTACCCACAAACGTGCCGAATCCCTGTGATGCTTTGAACGGTTCCACACACGTTTGAATTATAAAATTGATTGTTGTACGGAGATACACCAGTAAAACTGTGATTTGGAAAGTAAAGGAGAACATTGTGATTATATTACTTGATGTGAGATCGTTCACAAACTATTTCACAAATAAAACTGATTTTTGGCTTGTGAAATAATATATTTCAAGATGAGATTACTGAAAAGAAAATAATCCCTTGTATTTAGAAAGAAAATTATATGTTTAGCTTATATAATAAAAAAGTTACATTGATTTTGGTGTACTGCATTAGAATTTCTAATAATTCTCCAAAATAAGCCAGTTTCAGGCTTATAATCAGGTATTGATTTTAGTAGTTCTATTGGAACTATTGGGTATTGGATTGGCAGCATGCTAAAGGTTAAGAGGAAGAATGCATACACAGAATTGTTGAATTTTCTGAAGCACTTCAGTTTCATACTAAACACTAAAAAAAGAGTGTGTATAAAGAAAAGAAAATCAGATAGTTCCTGTAATAGCAAGAAGGCTTCATTAAGCAAAGAATCTAATCAATGTGTTAATACATTCGATGATCATCTTTTTGTTCACGATTTCATTAATAACGTACCGTATACCCCGTTTAAACGCCCCCGGGGGCAATGCAATTTGCGACAAATTATATGCAAAGTATATGTGGGACTCCTTTAAACGCCCCCCTTTCTTAGTACCTCTTGAAACAGTCCCTATTATCTACTAGTATAGCGTATCCATAGCAACGAACCGACACGTGTGTAGTGCGAGTACCTGGAGAGCAGTTTAACCTTGCATCGATTACCATATATGGACATGGGCTGAAGCGGGAAAAAACTTCAAAATCATTCACCGCCGAGCAATGTGATTTCAGCGAAAAATATCATGTGATCGTTCCCTCCCTGCAGCTTTCACACATGCATCATAAAAATGGAATCAACATTACGTGGGCATCGGTCATATTCTGCTGCATTTAAATTAAAAGCAGTCAAAGTGTTCGGATCCAAACTTGCAGACCTTTATGATGAACATTTGTTCTGGGGCCTAGTCGATGTGACACCGAAAGCAAAAAGACGTGCACCACTGAAAGTGTTATTGATGCGCTGGATTAAAGAAGCATGGGACAATATCACACCAGCTATCATTCGCCGTTCTTTCAAAAAGTGTGGAATTACATGTCGGTGAGCAATCTGACCAGGAGGACGATCAAGAAGACTTTGAATGGTGCACGGAAAACGAACTAGAAGTAAGTGAAATGATTGAGGGGGCCACCGACACTCTGGTCCAAGAGGCCAGGGACGCTCCACCGTGGAGTTGTCGGTATCTGACATTGACACAGACCACTGTGTTCTATCAGTACAGACTATGATAGCAGCAGACACTGAGGGGAGAATTATGCTGTTTTGCTTCAAATTGGGAGGGGGCGTTTATTAGGGAGGGGGCTGTTTAAACGGGGGCATCATACGGTACATGACAATGATGATCACAGTTATGTCGTAGTGTTGATTATGGTGATTTATTTGACAATAAACGATTAGTTTTAATTTTTAAACATTTATTTATTTTACAACGATTGCGAAGCAAGTTCTACACGATTACAAGCATATAATAAATAAAATAGAGTTATCACGCGTGTTGTTTTTTCATTTTATTAACAACCCTTTAATGCCGGTATTGATAGTCCAAGGGAAATAATCTAGCAAGTATTGTTGAGTTACACCGAACACATATACATAATTGACCACTTGAACTATACTCTGCCCATGTCCCGTTATACATTATATTAATATCTTACTAACCCGTGACCCGTAATCTACTACACAAATGTTACAGACTAATGCATTGCATTCGTCATCACCATGTTGGTGTATCATGTTGCATATTTTGTGTAGTTAAATAAATCTACAAATAACGACCATCTACATAATAATCATCTTGGATATATTGTTTTCAGTATTTTTGTAATTTATTACACCCTAATGACGTATTTGAACTTGAAGTTGAGGGCTTGTTTGTATTTTAAAGGAATATACTCTGTACATTGGTTTACCATCATATGCATTGTTATTGTTCTATATTAAATCGTGGCATTTGTCATCACCATGTTGATGTATCCTGCTACACATTTTGTGTAGCTAAACAAATCTAAAATATATATACCCGGTATACATGTATCTAGCTTGGATATAATGTTTTCAGTGTCCGGCTGATCTGGAAGGACCCACGTCCTCAGACATAAATAGTTTGCCACGTACATCTGGCTGCGGTCAGAGCAATAAAGCTTCTACGAATGAACATGCCGTGACAGTTACATAGTGGGAAAAATTAATGGAAATAAATCACAATTTATTGTTTCTGGTTAACCAAATGTTAATGACAGCAATAAATTCAAAAATATCGGACAAAATGTTGGATTCATTCGGTTTTACAAGAATACTTTTATACAAGACTTACTAATGAACTAATGAAGAGAGGTGATGTGATTTATACAATTGACAGCATTTCTAAACCTCCAGAGACAGCTTGTGAGAAAATCAGAACAATGGTGGTGTACATGTACCTGTCCCAGTTATGTTATTGAAGAGTGCCTTGCTTGCTGAAGATATGTTTAGCAGTTAATAATCAGCAGGATGCCCATGAATGTATCACCAATATTATGAGTGAAATGTCCGATTCAACTTGAAATTATTTTAAAACCTTATCTTCGCGGAAGTTTACTGCCCATATTAGCAATGAATGACAAAGTCTGTTCCTTCATTTGGATAAGTCTTTACTGAACCTATCTATTCAAACTTTGATTTATAATTATTTTTTGATATCTGATAAACATGGAACAACTAAAAAATTCTGGGGTTTTATAAAAGAGTCTAAGAAATGACTCTTCAGGAGTAGCACCACTTAGAGATGATGGCAACCTAAAATCAATTCCATCTGATAAAGCAGAAATTCTCAATAAACAGTTCTCTTTTGTATTTGTAAATGATGATGACACAAACTTCCCAGACCTTGGGCCTGGTAATTTTGCATCGATACCTATTATACATGTCACACTTAACAGAGTTAGTAAACTGCTAAAAATCTAAACCCTCATAAGGCTGCTGGCCCTGATGCCATTAAATCAATTGTCTTAAAAGAAAGTGCTAATGAGATCGCACCTATCTTCACTGAACTTTTCAACAGGTCATTAGAAACTGGTATTATTACCTTAGACTGGTCCCAAGCTTTTGTAACACCTATCTTCAAAAAAGGAGAAAAGTATAAAGCTAGTAATTACAGACTTAACTTGCATAGCATGTAAATTACTCGAAAACATAGTAGTTAGTAACATACTAGATCACTTAAGACTTAAATAACATCCTAGTAGACAACCAACATGGCTTCCGTGCTCGGCAATCTTGCGAAACCCAACTTGTGTGTTTCATACATGACCTATCACAGTCTATTTTTTGTTTTTTTATTTTGTTTTGGTGAAGCCAGAGACTTCGTTTATTTTTTTCCATTCACATTATACATGTATATCACAGTCTATACAGCGAGGCCAAGTGGATGTCGCCATAATGGATTTTAGTAAGGCATTTGAAAGTGCTCCATCATGGTAGATTACAGCATAAGCTAGCTCACTATGGCATCAGGGGTAGTGCTCTTTCTTGGGTGAAAGCTTTCTTAGGTCATAGAACGCAACAAGTTGTTGTTGATGGGGGGGGGGGGCGACATCTACTTCTGCACCTGTACTATCAGGAGTCCCCCAAGGGTCGGTGTTGGGGCCTCTTCTGTTTCTGTTCTACATAAATGACCTTCCAGCAACTGTAAAGTTCCAAGTCAGACTCTTTGCTGATGACTGCGTTATTTATAGAACCTTTCATTCTGTCCAAGACTCAATGCAATTACAATATGATCTAGACAAGCTAGCAGAATGGGAGCAGAAATGGAAGATGAGCTTCAACAACAGTAAATGCCATATCATGCATGTCACAAGATCAAAACGAAAGATCACAACAGTATATACGCTGCACGAACAAACTTTATCTACCGTATCCCAAGCAACTTATCTTGGTATAGAAATTTCATCCAATCTCTCATGGACTCCGCACATAAATAAAATAACCAGTAAATCCAGTCAGAGCTTAGGCTTCTTAAAAAGGAATTTTCATTCAGCACACAAAACAACTAAACAAGCTGCTTATAACTCTATTGTCAGACCTACATTAGAATATTGCTCACCAGTCTGTGATCCACACACATAGAA
Organism: Archivesica marissinica; assembly: GCA_014843695.1. Lineage (NCBI taxonomy): Eukaryota > Metazoa > Mollusca > Bivalvia > Venerida > Vesicomyidae > Archivesica > Archivesica marissinica. The sequence goes on from CM026390.1 coordinate 67,497,987, forward strand.
AGACAATGACAAAGTTGACAATATTCAAAAACAGGCTGCACGCTTTGTCACCAACACATACAGCAAGACCCCGGGCACAGTCACTAATATAATGAATGAACTGAAATAGAACTCCTAAGAAAGTAGACGAAAAACAAACCGGCTTACTCTGTTCTATAAAATGGTAAATAATCATGTGGCTGTCAATCCATCACAATATCTCACACTTTACAGCAGACAGTCACGACATTACCACCATTTGGCATATCACATTCCATTCACAACAGTTGACTACCAGTATTTCAAGTGCTCATACTTTCCGAGAACAGTTGTTCAATGGAACATACTGCCATCTCCTGTAGTCAGCGCTGACTATCGCAGGAATTAAGTCAGCGCCGGCTGCATCGATGATGAAGCCATAACAGAACACACGATAGATACTTCCTTGGAAATGATCAAACCCCAACAATTCGCTACTTCAGCCAGGACCATATTCATTTGTCAAAATCTGGGATCCGCAGATATCTTGATGCCTTGCAGAAATCGACTACCTTGCGTATTGTGAAAAGCTTTGACACATGTGTATTTGGATATAGGAATGCATCAACAGGATATCCAAATAGATCTTTGAACCCACATTTTGCACCGAAAACAAGATACAATAAGTGCAACAAATGTGGTGAAACCAATCACTCTACTTTCGAATGCAGACACCCAGATAAGATACAGTGCCATGAATGTGGATTTCTCGGGCACAAGCGGGCGAACTGCCCAAACAGATATCAATAGGACACGGGCAATGAGGCCAGCTCTTTTAATATTTATTCTATATTAGAAGATGTCTGTCAAGAATGTATGCTTTTAATCTGCCAATGTACCAATAATGACCGTTTGCACACACAACATGCACAACCTATCAGTTCTATAGACAGTAGTAATAAGCCACACCCTCCTATTGACACAAACTTGAACGAATGTGTAAATGTTACATCATCTCATGAAATTAAGAATGTCAGCCCACCTTCCAGTATGGATTATCATGATGTTAACTTTATTTCGCAAGAAACTTATGCACATACTGATAGCAATATTGCTGGCCCATCTGTACGCCGTGTTCACTCATGTATAGATAACAATTCACCGGATACATGTATGTTAAATTTAGGTTTAAGAACCAAAGGGTTGAATATTGGTCATATGAATATACAGGGACTGAGTGGCAAAATTGACCAACTTAATATTATGTTAAAATCAAATCTTGTACACATAATGGGTATAAGTGAAACAAAATTGCATGATCTACATCCGGATTCGGTTTTTGAAATTGAAGGATATCAAACACCACTTTTTAGGAGAGATAGAAAAGAAAATGGAGGAGGTGGTCTTGTTGTCTTTGTTAAAAATGGGTTATCTTTTAATCGTAGAAAAGATCTGGAACCTGATAGTATAGAATGTATTTGGGTAGAAGTAAAACCTAAAAGCGCAAAATCCTTTCTAGTTGGCAACATTTATAGGCCCCCAAATTCCTCAGTTCAATGGAAAGAACTTTTTGAAGACTGTATGGAGAATGTTTTAATGGAGGAAAAAGAAATATACATGTTAGGTGACTTTAACAGAGATCTATTTTCGAAACATATTAGCATGTCCTGGTTAGACTATATGGAAGATTTTGGTGTAAATCAATTGGTTACAGAAGCTACCAGGGTAACGCCAACATCCAATACTCTTATTGACCATATCTACAGTAATTGCCCAGATAATGTTGTATGTGTTAATGTGCCACAGATAGGAATGAGTGATCACTACCCAGTATTTTTTACACGGAAAGTCTGTGCACGAGCACCAACGTCTATGCATCAGACTATTACCTATAGATCCTTCAAAGATTTTAATGAGACCAGTTTTCTTAGAGATCTTTCATCTGTACCATGGAATATTGTTAGAATTTTTGACGATCCAAACGAAATGATAGACACCTGGTCAACTTTATTTTTGGAAGTTGTAAATAAGCATGTTCCATTAAAACAACAGCGAGTTAAGCGTAAAAACCAGCCTCAGTGGCTAACACCCGAAATTTTGGAGGCCATAAAAACAAGGGACAAATTTAAATCTGATCGTAATAACCCTCAATATAAGATATGGCGAAATAAAGTAACTGAACTATGCAGGCAAGCCAAAAAAGTGCAATATGAAGAATATGTTGATAAGAATAAAGAAAATCCAAGTAGTATTTACAAATTATTTCAAGAAGTAGGTGCAGGTAAAGGTAAGCGGAAGCAAGCAACAATTTCTTCTTTACAATCTGGTAACAAAATCATTGATGACTTTGATGGCATTGCAAATACATTTAATAATTTCTTTGTTACTGTCGCCGAAAAACTTAAAGAACCAATTGCTACTTCATCTCAATGTAATGAAAAATTAAAAGTTTATTGCGAAAGTAAGCTGCCAGAGAATATACATTTTACAATACCTGAAATCGGAAAAGAGGAAGTGTTAAAGTATTTAACAGGTATTAACATCACTAAAGCAACAGGCAGTGATAATATTGGCCCACGTCTACTAAAACTCTCAGCTTCCTTGATAGCAGATGAAATCGTGTACATATGCAACAAAAGCTTTGAAACGTCAATATTTCCTAAAGTATGGAAAGAGGCAAAGGTCACACCTCTTCACAAGAATGGCTCTTGTGATGAGGCAAACAATTATCGTCCAATATTGATTTTGCCAACCTTGTCTAAGCTGATTGAAAAGCATGTTCATAACAGCTTTTTAAGTTATCTAAACGAAAATCAACTATTGCATGACACACAATCTGGTTTTAGGCCTAAGCATTCTTGCGAAACAGCACTCATTCACATGATTGATTCTTGGTTAACAGCCCTAGATAATGGCAAACTAGTAGGTGTAATATTAGTTGATTTAGGAAAGCCTTTGATTTAGTTGATCAAGACATTTTGTTGTTGAAGCTTCGTCTATATGGTGTTGGGGAATCAACCTTAATGTGGTTTAATTCATACTTGACAGATAGGTGTCAGCGAGTGTCTATTAATAATGTATTATCCAATGTGCAAAAGGTAACATGTGGTGTGCCCCAGGGGTCCATTTTAGGACCACTTATGTTTTTACTTTTTATAAATGATATGCCATTATATACAAACAACGTTACGACAGATCTTTATGCTGATGATACAACCTTATATGACATAAATAGTTCTGTAGACGATATTCAAATAAACCTTCAGTCAGCTTTAAATAATCTGCATATGTGGTGCAGGCATAATGGAATGCTTGTTAACACAGATAAGACCAAATTAATGTTGATCGCAACTCCACAAAAACGTATTAGATTAGAAAATGATACTCTAAATCTGAAGTATAGGAATGATTTATTAAAGGCCACAGAAAGTGACAACATCTTGGGTGTTTTCGTTGACAACAACTTGCTTTGGTCACAACATATTAAGCATTTGACTAAGAAGATAGCGTCAGCATTATGGCTTCTATCAAAAATTAAAATATTCTTATCACAGCAACATCGTATTCAATTCTACAAATCCTATGTGCAGCCGCATATAGATTATTGTAACATTGTATGGGGCAGCACCTCCTTGAAAAATAAAAATAAAATTTTTAGACTGCAGAAACGAGCCTGTAAAATTATATTAGATTATAATGGTGAAGATGTCCGTCGCAGCATGAATGACTTGAAAATTATGCCAATTTTTGATAGAGTATTTTTCCGAAAAGCTAAATTTATATTCAAGGTAAATAACAGGTTGACACCTTCATATATTAATGACTTATTTCAGTTAAGAATTAGAGATAGCACAATGCCTGCACTAAGATCGTTATCAGACTGCTCATATGTTGTTCCAAGACCCCACAAAGAGCTATTCAAAAATACGATGAAATATTCAGGATCACTTATCTGGAATGTTTTACCTTCGAACATAAAAAATGCTGACTCAGTCGAAGCATTCCACAGTAAATGTTTAAAATGGTTAAACATGAATACATGATCTGTGAGTCAATATATGATTTTGGTCTACCTGTGTATATATTAATATATGACTGTATGTATACATGTTGATTGTTGATACATGTACATGTAACTTGTTTGTGACAGGCCTGCCAAACCTCTGGATTTATGAATAATTGTTAAGCTTTAATTAAGCTTAATGTTGTCATTCACACACATAATTTAGACACAATATTTTGGTGTACCTATATCTACATTTATTCATGAATAGTTCTGGCAGGTCTGGCTGTTTGTCCTTGTAAATATTTTGTATATTCATGTGGAGGGCCACATGGAAGATTAACTCTTGTTAAATGTGTTACCCTCGTTAAATAAAGTCTTTACTTACTTACTTACTTACCTTGTTTTTATCTTGTTCTTAACAACTACTAATCTCTCTTTGCACACTTCTAGTATATGTACATATTGTAGGCTTAAGGGCTTTTAAGGTTTAAGGTGTTAGGTTTTTGCACCTTTTTTTATCACACTACCAGTGTCCTCTTTGGTGGAATTATAGTAGCTGAGGAGGCCTGGTAGCTCACTTTTCTAACCCCCCACGCATGGCCATAATAGCTTAATTGTTGACTGTTAGCCATTAACAGAGAAGAAGAGATTGTATTTGAATGCAGAAACTGTAGAAAGGAAACTAAACATATCATTCACAAATCTATTAAATCAGTGTCAGAAATGTTGGCTATTGTATTGGGAAAATATCACCAGTCAGCTGGTGCTGTTAGGAAAATTCATACACATGTCATTGTAAGTAATATTATTACCTAATGCTCTATATAACTTGTAATTCGTTATTTTTGCTTGTTTCATTGCATTTTTTATCCTTCGCTCAGGTCTCGAACTGTTGACCAGGCAATAGTTTGAACTGTTTCATACTAGACTTTTGAACCAATCATACTCTGAGTATGCTTTCACTGTTCGCAGTAGGATGCGCAATAGGGGTGTTATGGAAGTCAAAGTAAAAAATACGTCCCGAATACAATTTAGCTCTGACTGCGCTTGAAGTCATCGATATGTGAAGCCCTCCTTTCCGTTCATTAATTCCTTTCCGTATTTTATTGCATATTTACCGGCGTTTAGACCAAAACCAAGCGTTTACAAATGATGATTGATTAGTCATCAGCCGACAAACTGGGAAAAACAGAAATTGATCTTGAATTATGGCCCAGGCTAGGTTTGAAGACATGACTGAGGATGAACTCAATGTTTTATTAGAAAATAGGGGGGACTCTCTGAGTACAAAAAACGTAATTAGAGGGGCAGTTACCATTTTAAGAAAATACTGAGGAAAAGAATGTTGATTTCCCATCTTCGGATATTACAACCAAGGATTTGGATTCGTTACTGAACAGATTTTATCCAGCCGCCAGAACAGCAAAGGGGATTCTGCATAGCAAGAAATCTATGTTGTCTGTTCGGTATGGCCTGCAGAAACATTTTCAGAAGGAGATGGAGGTAGATATAGTTAACAGTCCCGACTTCGTAGGTTCTAATAAAATGTTTACTGCACTGTTGTTCAAATTGAAAAAGGAAGGCAAAGCGAATGTTCAACATAAGGAGCCGTTAACGAAACAGGATTTGAATAAACTTTATAATTCATTTGACATTACCACTCCAAGTGGATTGCAAAATAAAGTTTTTGCTGATTTCATGATTTATTTCTGCAACTGTGGCAGGGAGAACCTAACAAGCATCAAGAAATCAGACTTCATCATTGATGAAAACAATCGGTATATGGAACTGAGAGATATGTCCACCAAGAACCATAAAGGGGAGAAAATCAACGATGATTCTAGTCAAGGTGGGCGTATGTACAGGACCAACGACAGAGTATGCCCAGTTGCATCATTTTTACAGTATCCCTGCTGAATACAAATTGCGAGTACTTCTTTCAGCGTCCAAAGTCGAAAGCTGGCGATGCTCCTCCTTGGTACGATAATGTACGTCAAGGGAAAAATCAACTGGGAGACAAAATGAAGATGTTATCTGCCGAAGCCCTCAAGGTAAAGCTCTCAAAACTAAAATCAGGATTTATTTTATATATTCAACAATCTCTTTATATTTATGGTAATTAGTTTAAATGACTCCCATTGGGGAGTCTTCAAATGGCAAACAGTTAATGAAATTAAGAGCAAGAATAATCTTTGCAAATTCATAATTTTAAAAATGTTTTTATTGTGGAATTACCTAGCACTGATTTATCGGCATAGTGTAAATGCAGATGCACTTCTTGACTCCATCATTCAGATTTACAGTTTTGATTTTTAATTTCTGATGCCGGGCATAGCCTTTATTTGCCAGATAACTTTTAAGTTACAACATGGCAGGCATATATGTGTGCCTCCACCCAGGGTCGAACCCACACCGCCAGATTAGGAGGCAGATGCTCTAACCACTGAGCTACGGAGGACATAGTCCTATAAATATGATATATAAATGTTTCGTTTTAACTTTCAAACTTTAAGTGTTATAAACTAGTTATAAATAAGAAACATTACTAGATGGTTTTCTTAACAATAAAATGTATAATGTGGAAGTTAACCCTTTCAACCCCAAGTAACTGACATGGACTGGTCCATGATATTTTTAGACCAATAAATTAATAACAAAATTACATTTGGATCAGTTCATTTATCAAAATGGGTAATTTTATCTAAAAATAGTAATAATTATTACTGGCAAAAAAGTGCAGATCCTGATGAGACGGCTCGTTACGAGCCGGCTCATCTGGATCTACACTTTTCATAAGCCTATTTAGAGGCCTGTGGGGTTGAAAGGGTTAAAGGAGAAAATGGAAAAAATACGTCATATTTATAGCACTTAGTTTCTGGTTGAAAAAACCTGATGCGGAAATATATTGCAAAATAATAAACAGGCACTAAGTATTTTTGGCTATTGGTTGGAATTTGGTCTGCCAAAAATTTCACGGGTCCTTTATTTTCACTGGCCTCAGACCAGTGTTAGTGTCAATCCCTGAGTATTAAAATATAATAATTTGTAAAATATCATATAGATTTTTAAAGAAAAAAGTGCTGTAGTTTTCAGGACTTACACTACTGTCTACGAGCCACGTCAATCACACTCCTTGATCGTTTTGAAGCACGCCATGTTATGACTGTATCAGGCCATGCATCAGAGAGCAGTATCCGAAGTTATGCCAGAACGAGCGAGGATCAGAGGGAGAAAATGGCCCTTACACTGTCTAAAGCTATTTCCGGTAAGTGTCCAATAGTTAAAAATTAAGAACAAAGGCAACTAGGCTTTAGTAAAATTGGGAAAGTATTTATTAGCTCCACTTGTCGAAGAAACAGCGGAGCTATTGTCATAACCCACTCGTCGGCGTTGGTTAAGTTTTTGTTTATGCTCAATAACTTCAATACTATCAAAGGTATTGCTTTGAAACTTGACATGCTTATTTATTGGCATGGCCCCCACCTGTAGCCAAGGGCAGATAACTCTATCAATTTTTCCCCTCGAATTATGCCCCTTTTTCGACTTAGAATTTTTTTACTATCCAGCACTGAGAAAAGTGGAGCAGACGGTTCTTGTTTTTATTTATGTATGCATTTTGTAATTTAAATTTCAGGTACAGACGTTGACAATTCTGCCCCTGCACCTGGACTGTCGGCCCAACAGGAAGACACTGGGGATGTTGCCTTGTCAAACATAGATTTTAACACTGATTTCTTGGAACTATCTTCATCTCAGGAGAGTATCGTACGGAGAGAGCTGTTGACTGTCAGTTCTGAACTGTCTAGACCAGTGGCCAATCATGATCCAAGTGGAGCTATGGAACCCCAAGTTAACCCTAGTGTTGCTCCATTCCCTGCACCTATTGGGACTTTCAGTCGCACTATGGAACTTCAATAAAGTCACTCCAATTATGGGGCTCCGGTGTACAACTTCTATAATTCAGTGGTACATATTAATCAGTAGTTGGTTGGACAAAGAACAGTTCAACTAGAAACTGTTAAAAGCGTTGACTGGAAAATGTTCAGTGCTAATCGTTAAAAAAACTTTTAAAACAGTTTGACTAAAAAAGTGTTAAAAGTGGTGTCCAGTGTGTATTCAATAGTGTATATCATTAGTCAGATGAAATATTATATAAAACTTTGAAATAGTAAAACTGAAAAAGTTACTAGTTAAAACTTAGTGTTGGTTTGTTTCATTAAAACTTTATTGCAGAAAAATTGCTTTATGGTTTAAATATTAAACATGATTTTAAAAATGTTTTTTGAGTTAGTCAAATATTATAGAATATAAGGTAACAGTTATATAGAGTATTAGGTAATAAAACAGTTATTTCATGGGTGTTTGGGGGAATGGCCTCGGGCAACAGTTCGAAATGTCTTCCCTGATACCGAGGGACAATAGTTTTGACTGTTCCCCAAACACATCGGAAATAACTGTATACTATATCTTTGTTTCATTTGTCTACAAAACATATTTCTTATGAATGTGTAAATGCAATCTGTCATAATGGTTCCAGCATGCAAATAGGTCATTATGAGTCCATCATAAAATCTGGAGAATAATAATCTATTGTGATAATTCTGATATAAGTGAAGTAGCGTTTGAAAAAATTGTATCTGTAACATATGTAATTATATATAATAGATTTAAGAAACCACTTCCACAGATAAAAATGCTTATTGCATACAGATAGTTTAAAGATAATTATTCGTGATGATCAGTTTAAACAAATAGATCTTGAAATAACAGTATTTCGTTATATCATTGATTAATAATGGACTGTCTGTAGAGTTAGAGAAAATACCTAGAAATGACCGTAGCCTTATAATTGAAGAGAAAATAAATATGTATAAACATTAACAGCACATCTCATATAGAAATGATGTACCGGTACTATATTTGGATTGATTATCGTCTTGGTAACAATTCTGATAACTATAAGAATATTAAAATAGATATTTCCAACTGAAGTCTGTAGAAATATTGATGTGTGAACAATGTTCAAATCTTAGTAAATCTTCATACTTCCCTTACATACATTCCAAAAATGGACAAAAAGATATGTGTAAAAAGAATTGTATGGGTCAATTTAGATAACGAATCTCCTTCGCTGTGTAACTGGTGATCATTTATAAACATACCTGGTTCTCTCATTGCCTTTTAGTTTTTATGTTTTGAAATCCAAAATCCCTAGTTCTTCCACAAAATCTTATGCGAGAATTTAGAATATTGTATGTTATGCAGTTGATAGTGCAGTTCAACCTAATGTCAATATTGGCTGGTACTGGTTCAGAAATTAATGCAATTTTGAAAAATGAAAATATCTGCTGAAATAGGTAACAAACACAATTTTTGTTTGCCTGTTTTACTGCAAGACATTGAATATAGCGACTCTTTAATATCCTACAGGAGAAAACATTGGACGTTTATGAACTTCCTCAACTTGATTCTTCAACATCAGTTTCACCTGATAAAACTGTAACTTTCAATAACATACTTGGTGTAGAGCTTAATAATGCCTGCAGGTATAACAGATCCCAACGGATGGTTGATCAATGACCATATCAATATATATTTAAATTGTTTAGCTGCACAACATAATAAAAAAGTCCGTAATATTGACTGTGGTTGGTTTTGTCAAAATTGGTTTAAAAGAGGAAAGTTGGATCAGTTGAAATGGTTTCTTAATGATTTGGAAAAACAAGAAGGACGGCTTACAAGTGGTTATGTGCTCATTCTTGTAAATGAAAATAATTTCCATTGGACAGTAATGTCGTTGATATGAACAAGCGTTTAATAATTTGCTGTAATCCATATGTAAATGGTGGATATTCTATTCTCAGTATATCATCTCTCAAATGTGCTGCTAAATGTATTTGAGGCAATTATGCATGCAAACTTGATATGAAGTACATTGGAATGGAGCAATGTTCACTATTCTAAAGCATATGTTCAATACACAAACTGATTTAAGCAGATGTGGAGTCTATAAAAAAAAAAGTAAAAGTAAAGTGTTTGTTTATATTTAAAGGGCCAGCCATTTCTGACTTATGAGACACCTCTTTTTATGAACATCAGTACTTCCCCAAATCCTATACTTGTATGCCAGGCGACAGGTTGATAGGCAATCGGTAACCATTATTTAACTAGCTGGCGGCTCACTAACCGGCCATATGAGAACGAACCCCTGACGAGATTCGAACCGTCGACCTCCCGCTCCATAGGCGGACGCCTTAGCCAACTAGGCCACGGTCTATATATGTGCTGTTGCAAAATCTATCATTTTTAATAGATCTCTTCCTAATGAACCTAATTTGAGAAAGTTTATTAACGGATATATGCAACCAGTCATGACATAAGCTAAATGCTGAGGTATATTTAATGTGCTTTGTCGTCCATCGACTTTCAACTGTTTCTTGTGAACCACATAGAAGTTTCATTCTGTGTGTGTTTTACGTTTATTTATCTGCTATGTTGAGTGAAGATCACAGGCTCCGCGAAATTCGACGGTCCGACGGTCCTGACCGGCAATTTTTAGCAAGGACCGACAAAAAGATCCGTTCCGACGGTCCGCGTGACCGACGTTTTTCTAGTTTGAATATTTTTTTATTCTGGCGTTGAAAATTGTTTATATCCGACATGTATTTTCTTATTCGGCACGGTTTTATACATTACCATTGTAGAGAAGTAAGCGCGATTTTCATTGGTTGTTACTTATCGTTATCTGCACACTGATTAGACGAATATGCGGGAAGGTCAAACGTACACGGAAGTTTTCAAAAGGTGATTTTGTTTCTGAATTTTAATAATTTAAATCGATTTTGTGTATTTGTTGTGTGTTTTATTTATTTATTATACTTTTAAACTGAACACTCGCCTTTCGTTTTAACCCTCCACACGCACTGTTCAGTAATTGAAATTGAAGTATTTTGACGGCGCAAAGCCAGGGTCGAAACGAAAGACGACTGCTACGGAGGGAGAACAGAGTAAGCAGAAGAAAGTTTATGAAGAACGTAGAAAGGAAAGATCCATGAATGAGCGGTGGAGGGATGGGAGAGACTGGCTTGTATTTGATAAAGATAATAATAAAATGTCATGTTCTCTATGTAAATCATATCCAAGTGTGCATGCTTCTGCAAATCTGAATAACCAGAACACATTTGTTACTGGTTGTAGCAACATGAGGCTATCGTCAGTTGTGGACCATGAGCGCAGCCAGGGTCACCAGAAGTGTGCTGCCATGTCTCTGGCAAAGACATGTCCAGCTACACAGTCAAGTGCTGGTCAGGCTCTTTTGTTCTTGAAGGTGGCAGAGCGAAGCAGGCTAGCTTTCCTGTTTCGTAATGCCCATGCAATTTGCAAGGCAAACATGCCAATAAGTGACTACACATGGCTGTGTACCTTGGACACGGCAAAGGGGATAGATGTAGGAAATACCTACTTAAATGAAAAAGCTGCTCTCATGTTATTGTCTTCTATTGCAGATACAGAAAAGCAGAAGACGACTACAATCATTGCAGAGGCCCCATTCTTCTCCATTATGATGGACGGCAGCACCGACATTTCCGGCGATGAACAGTAGACACCTGCAGCAGCATGTCCTCTGTAGGCAATAGTGCTCATGCTGCTGCAGATACAGACGATGAAGAGGAGGACAACCTCATAGAACTTTTAAATACTAAATACTTTGATTTTGAATATGATTTCCAAGATGAGAGGGCGAATTTTAAGAAGATTATGTTGTATTCGAGCGATTATTAAACATTCAAATTATTATTTAATTATAGTTAATTTGTTTATTCTGCTATGCAAAAACTTTAAAATCCACTTTTCTTTCGGAATGACAGAATTTTGTTCGGACTGACAAAATATTTGAGTCTGTCAGTCTGAATGACCTGTGGATTTAGAAAGTTTTCGCGGAGCCTGAGATCAGACTCCTACAATGGTTTTGTGTGTGTGTTTTACGTTTATTTATCGTCGCTACCGGTTGCCAATATGAGCGACGCCTCCTGAAGAGATTAGTCAATTTAGATTTTGGAGGATAGTGCAATGATACAGACAGAGACCCATTCCAGAGTCTCCTCTGATTCTTTTACGTGCACGACGTACAGCGCCGACACAAGACCTTGGTTTAAAGTCCCATCTGAAAGACTGTTAATTTTATTAGGGTCAGACGGGGAATCGTACCTATGATCCCTGGATTACCAGTCCAGCGTGTTACCACCGGACTACAGATCCGTCTGTACACAGTGCATTGTCAGTTACTCAAGTATTTACACAGATTAACCTCATATAAACGGTGCAAGTCTTAAGCAGCGAGCCAATGGAATCACAGAAAATGGCTGCCTAGCACAGGTGGCTTCTTAATAGAGGGCAACATATTGGAAATCTGGAAACTGGCTGCTTAGTACAGGTTGGCTGCTTAATAGAGGTGACCACTAACACATGTTTGACTGTATTGGGAATCTGGAAACTGGCTGCTTGGTACAGGTTGGCTGCTTAATAGAGGTGACCACTAACACAGGTTTGACTGTATTGGGAATCTGGAAACTGGCTGCTTAGTACAGGTTGGCTGCTTAATAGAGGTGACCACTAACACAGGTTTGACTGTATTGGGAATCTGGAAACTGGCTGCTTAGTACAGGTTGGCTGCTTAATAGAGGTGACCACTAACACATGTTTGACTGTATTGGGAATCTGGAAACTGGCTGCTTAGTACAGGTTGGCTGCTTAATAGAGGTGACCACTAACACGGGTTTAACTGTATTGGGAATCTGGAAACTGGCTGCTTAGTACAGGTTGGCTGCTTAATAGAGGTGACCACTAACACAGGTTTGACTGTATTTGGAATCTGGAAACTGGCTGCTTAGTACAGGTTGGCTGCTTAATAGAGGTGACCACTAACACAGGTTTGACTGTATTGGGAATCTGGAAACTGGCTGCTTAGTACAGGTTGGCTGCTTAATAGAGGTGACCACTAACACAGATTTGACTGTATTGGAAATCTGGAAACTGGCTGCTTAGTACAGGTTGGCTGCTTAATAGAGGTGACCACTAACACAGGTTTGACTGTATTGGGAATCTGGATGCTTAATACAGGTTGGCTGCTTAATAGAGGTGACCACTATGAATGTATTGCAAGGAAATTTCACACTATATCTCAGAGTAAGTAAGCAATGTAAATAAACAAAGGTATTGTGCTTTCAAAGTAAAGTAATAATACCGTTGGAATATTACACTACTGTATAGGTAAGAAAATATACGATAGCTTACAGGTACTGTGCTTTATTGTTTAATAGGTTATACCTGACTTACCTATAATGCAATAGTGTATCGAATGTTTGTTTACAACCGTTATTACTTTACTTTGAAAGCACAGTGTGTTCTCTTTTTATGTAATCAATGTCGATATCAGATGACTTCACAGTCTTTTACCAAGGAATAGAATCCTAGATACTTAACAACTAATTAATAATTTAGGGACACATTTTGATGGTAAATGTGTGTACGTGTGTGTATGTGTGTCGTGCGCACGAGAGATGTTGCACTACCTCATAAGAGAGACATGTTTCTGTGCCAAAACAATCTTCTACTCTTGTAGTTCACATATTGTTTTTTTGTGCATAAACATTTACTAATTTATGTAAAACTGAAGAAGTACTGAAAAATTGTTTGTTGTTAAAAATCACCTGGCTACATACACATAGGCCACGGTAGTCTAATGGGGTCACATCGCCTAGTTTGCTCGCTATTCACACAGGCAATTACAGTCAAACCTGTGTTAAAGGCCACCTCCGAATAAAGGCCGCATATGAAAAACCTATCTCTACAGACCACCATTTTTCTCTCCCGTCGAGCCATTTTCAATGCATTTTAACCCTCTATTCGCTAATAAGTACAAAAGAGGCGCATAACTGTAATTCTGCTCTTTTTCGTAGGGGTGCTGGCCAATTGACTTAAGTGTACTTTACACCAGGCTACATACGTATACCCTGTCATATCGCCTAGTTTGCTCGCTATCCATTAGCAAAGACGCACCGGAAACGTAATTCTCTGGTTTTCAAATGGGTGTTGGCCAATTGACTAAGTACGATGGCCCATCAATAATTTCGTGAACGAATATTACTATTTCATAACGCTTTCACATAGTGTTAACGCTTTCACAGAGCGTAATGAAATTGTGTATGTTCAAAGATTAGTCATTCTCCAATTAATGCAGCATGCACCGACATTAATGACGTCACAATTAATGGCATCACATCAAGAGCATTCGTTGTAAAATGGCGTCGCACAGTGTAAACGAGCAACGTGTTGTGATTAAAGTTTTATACATTATTCGGAAAATCTTTCTCCGACATTCGGGAAGATTTGCATACAGTTTATGGGGACTCTTGTTTATTTCAAAGTGGGTGAATCGTGCTATGGACGGTAGAGAAACAACCGAAGATGATAAGCATACTGGCAGGCAAGTGAATGTTACAAATGAAACGAAAGTGGCTGCCGGTAAAGTAATGGCCTTTATATTTTGCGATATACAAGGTATAATTTTAAATCACTTTGTTCCTTCAAAAACTACAGTTTCTGGAAACTATTATGCAACAGTAATTAAATATGAGCTGTTGTCGGCTATTAATAGAAAGCGCACACAGCTCGAGAGAACTGGGATTCTGCTGCACCATGATAACGCGCCAACCCATAGCGTGTTGTGTTGGACACAATCAAGGAACTGCGTATAGAACTGCTACCAAACCAACCATACAGCCCGGATTTGGTAATTTGCGACTTCTGGCTATTTACAAATCTCAAAATCAGGCTGCGTGGTAAGAAATACGATTCCCGAGTGGAGTTGACCAGAAATTTGCTGGAGATGTCACGTAATGGCATGCGTTCCTGTCATGGGTCGAGTGGTGGAAAAAATGTAAACTAGGTAAGGGACGTTACTTTTAAAAGGGGTAGTGGTGAAGAGTATGTTAGTTTACGTATACTCGTAACATTGAATTAGTTCACTAAATTATTGATGAGTCACCCAGGCCAAGATAGAGACTCATACTTGGTGTTGCTTAATCATATTGTAGTCCTTAAATTGAAATTATATTTGACAATGCAAACTTTGCTGTAGTTAGTTAATACAAATTTATTTGAGCTCGATAGTGAAACAAGTTCTTTCAACTTATATTAATCACTCTCGAGACCTCATTCCTGATTGAATCCATCGCCACGAGGGAGAGAGAAGAGGCAACGTGGAATTTAAATGCCTTGCCTAAGGGCACAATCGTAACGGCTCCAGTGGGGCTCGAACTCCGGACCTTTCGCACCTGAAGCGCCCGCGCATCCACTGCGATATCCAACTTTGAAGTTGAAAGGAGTTGAACATATATATATGTATTGTTTCCACATACTAGTCAAGTTAATAGAAAAAATAAATCTACAGTCAGTTTGATGGAGTTGCTATACAGATGATTAAAATAGAGAAAATTGGTTTTATCTTGCCTACATTACATGGGCAACACATTGAGCTGTTGACCCCCCCTACCCCCATACAGTTGTTCGTAGTCGGCCCAAAGAGCTAATTCCCCCCAAACACTAAAAGGGGTTTTGGAGATGAAGCACGGACAAGGTTTGTGCTATATAACAAGAAATATCACTGTAAGTGATGAATGCCCTCGAAGAGCTATTAGGCAGAGCAGCTGGCCCTGAATAATGCTAAACTGGGACATTTCTGGCACAGAAATGAAATTTATGTTTTCATATAGTTCAATGTCCATAGAATCCTGCACCATAAAGTTCCCAAAAGATCCCACTTGGGAAGCTGAACAATCCAAGATGGCCACCAAGATGGCCGACAAAAACAGAAAAATACCCAATTATCTAGATAAAGATTTAAATTCTTCTGGCATTTTGAAATGACTATATTTTATTATTCATAGTGATGCTAAATGCATGTAACTACATGAAAATAATGCATTTTCTTACCTTTTTTGTATATTTTCTGAAAAAGTCGACTTTATCCACAGAAAAAGAGGTAAAACATGCTGTATTTTGAAGACACACCTAAAATCATTTCTTATAAAACTCACATATATTGACATATCATCTTAAATATGATATAGAATCATGAGTTGGAGAGACTGGACGTAAGTTTAAGTGGTTAGAGATAGATATGTACTGTTTTCTAAAAAATAACGGCCATAAAAGTGGGTGGGGTAAATTGACCCCTGAAAATGATAATAAAAAATATATTAAAACTCAATTTATTTAATAGTTTTTAATAGTTTTTCATACTTCTATATTACAATTATTCATTTTATAAATGTGTACATCCACTTCCATTGTCCACTGTTTAAGAATGCTGATCGATACACTTCATGAAATGGGGTTCTGTGCATCATACTATGAAATACAGAAGTATGAAAAATGTGCTGCGGTGACACAACACTATAGCATTCCACCTTCTAGTGGTAATGGGGTAGTAAACTTCATGGCGGATAATGTTGATCATAACATTCGCACGATAGACCGCCTTGACACATTTCACGGCATGGGGATCATGGCAGCGTTCACCCCAGGGATAAACATGAACCGGAATATACCTCGAATTAATGTTGCATCAGCCGACATTGTAGCTGTGGGGAAAATCGACATCATCTTTAAAGATCCAGTCCGATGTTTCCCAACTGTATTTGAAGCACTGCCACAATCAATTGCCCATGACAAGACATATAACATCGACATACTGTGGAAAGTGTCTTGGCTGTTAAGACCGAACACCCCCCCCCAGTGGAATGGCACCATGCAGTTGGTGCATACTGGTCACCACCCTGGAATATCGACAACAATGTTCCTGCCAATGATCGATATGGATACCAGTAATGACTCGTGCATATTATCCACGCTCTCATATGTTACGAAGCTGGCGTTGACATACAATGTGGATCCTATCATTACATTTGACCAGCCATTGTGGTACAAGACACAAATGATTGTTGACACACAACCACCAAACAGTTCGCTGAGGCGTATCATCTGTCGCCTCGGAGGTCTCCACATCCAGATGAGCTTCATTGGTACCATTGGAACCATTATGACCGACTCCGGTCTCAAGGAGTTATTGGAGACCGTATATGCCGAGAACGTAGTTCCACATCTCCTGAGTGGAAAGGCCATCAGCAGAGCCATTCGTGGGCATTTACTGGCAGAGTCAGCCCTGTGTTCGCTGTTAGCAGCGAATATATTCAATATTGAAATCCCTCATAATAGTAATAACCGAAAGGAGGATAATGATTCAGCTGTAGATGTATCTAGTGTTGAAATAGAAGAGAATGACATAACTGACAATGGATGTAACACTAATGTGGATGAAGAAATGAGTCAGAGTTGTGATGAAGGTGGTCTGGTGATTGCAAATGATGTAGTAGACATACATAATAACAGTCCCAGTAAATCCCCAGGCGTAAATGGTGTTGAGCCAGACATGAATGCTGAGAATGCTGAAGATGATGAGTATGGGGACAATGAGCCTGAGAACGACAATAGTTCACAGTTAGAAGAAGCGATGAAAGTTCTAGATGGCCTTTTAGCTGCGGAGGTAGACATTGAATCGGTTGTGAAATCTACATGTGTTGAACAAATGAAATTCAAGAGGCAGAAAGCCATTTCAAAAATGAAAGAAAGCCGAACAGCCCAGCTATGGCTCCAATACATAGAATTGCTAGACATCCTTAAGGCATTTATAAAAGCAGAACGCACAGGTGATTGGAACCTTCACCTTCAGTCATTGTTAGAAATGCTACCATTTTTCGCTGCCACTGGCCACAAACGCATATGCAAAATCATCGTACATATATTTAAACAAAATGCTTGCCCTATCAATAACACACCCCAATGTTCACAGTATGTTCATGGAAGGTATGCATGTTGTACGAAGATCGGACCGATACTGGGCTGGACTGTCAACGGACCTCATCATCGAGCAGATGCTTATGCGTAGTGTGAAGACAGTTGGAGGCCTAACTCGGGGGCGAGGCATGGACGAAACGCAGAGGATCCTCTCAAGGCCAGCATGTTCTGAAATTAACTACAAGATGCAAGAGCTAAGCGGACACAGGTATGAGACTAGTGAACAACACAAGGAATGTGGGGAGACCAGGCAAAGCAGAGACAGAGATGATATCAAAAAGATGTTAGATTTTCTTATGGATAGAAATCCATTTGAATCCACAGAAGAGTCATTGAGAAGTATAGCCAGTGGTGTAGTAGCCGGGGACCAGGTAAATGTGGACAAAGGGCGGGAAGTGGGCATGAACATTCTGAAAGATATGGAGGGGAAGAAAGTGGGTGACTTCAAGTTCAGTAAGAAGGCCCAAGTAACCACTATGAGTGATAATGCTAGTGTCAGTATTGGTGGTGATGATGTGGAGATTGACCCACAACTTCTTTTCCAGCGATTGGTTGCTGCTGCCCAGGGCGCTGTACCAATAGAAGATCTACAGAATTTCTTTGCATATGAGCTATGTACCTATCCGCCTTCCTTGTTCGAGAGCAAACAACTATTGAGACAGGCCAATAAAGCAACACTAGCACAGGAACTAACAAAACAGTTACTGACTGATGACAGTGTCCCTGACCAACAACAGGAAATAATATATGTAATTGATGGCGGTTGCCTTATTCAAAGACTCAACTGGCCAAGAGGCAGAACATATAATGAGATATGTTCAATGTACATAAAGCATGTAAGAGATAACTACACCAACAGTCATATTGTGTTTGATGGCTATATAGCTGGTCCATCTACTAAAGATAACACCCACATAAGACGTACTGGTGGACGTATTGGGGCTGAGGTCAGGGTTCAAGAAGACTTAACCATGAATACAAAGAAGCAAAACTTCTTATTGAATTCTAAGAATAAACAAAGGTTTATAGACATGCTAGCTAGTAAGCTAGAAGATTCTGGCATTGAAGTCACTCAAGCATACGCAGACGCAGACTATGATATCGTCATGACGGCCATAGACTGTTCGAAGTATATGAACACTGGTGGTGGTTGGTGAAGATACTGATCTGTTAGTATTACTGTGCCATTATGCAGAGGACCATGGCTACTCCATTCATCTCAACAGTGAAGGACGTAGAAAAAAGTCTGTAAACATACTAGAGTTAAAGAATAACCTAGGTGAGGTAGTATGTAAAAACATCTTGTTTATTCACGCATTACTGGGATGCGATATGGTATCAAGACCATACGGCATTGGTAAACTTGCAGCGTTAAGGCTAATAAAGAAGTCGGCAAGCTTCAGAGAATGTGCTGAACAATTTGATAAACTTCCCCATGAAGTATCACACAGCGAGATCCTGAAAACTGGAGAAAACGCACTCATTCTCACCTACACAGAAAATGAGGTTGAATCTATCAATGAACTCAGAATGAGATTATTCCTGGACAAAACAGCAAGAAACTCTGTATCAATTGACCCTAAAATATTACCACCAACACATATTGCAACCATATATCATTCGTTGCGAGTATACCATCAAATACTGCAATGGAAAGGGTTGGAAGAAGATCTTTGTGATTATGGTTGGGTGTTATCACATGGCATATTGATTCCCAGATTGTCGGACATGCCCCCAGCACCTGCCAACATTCTAAAAGTTGTCCGATGTGGATGCAAGACAGGTTGTCGTAGTATGTCATGCAGCTGCAGAAAGCTTGGTCTGAATTGTACAACAGTGTGTCGCAACTGTGATTGACTTTGCTCCAATCAACCAGAAATAGCAGAGTACTGACAAAATCAAACACTGATCCAATGAGTTGAATATGACCCAAGATAATATTAACAGCATTGCTAAAATATTAATCAGCTGCTAGAAATCTTAATTACAGTGAAGATATTCTAGATTTGCTATAGAAATACATTGTGGATATTGGCATATTGAATGAGCATTTCTCCTAATTATATATACATATAATGTATATACGTGTATACTGTATACAATATACTTCTCTCTTGTAATATAATATACACTGAGTGGATCAATGTATAAACTGCAATGTATCAATTGTATGTATTTTAATTCATGTGTTATACACTAAGTTTATAGAGTTAGGTATGCTTTCCAACATTCAGATTATATATGTATACCCATTCATGACAAGATGTTATTTTATCTCATTTTATGGACATCTGACCTCAATGTGTAACCTTAACCTTAAATATACTTACCATATTGCTTATGTTTATAACTTCGTCTGGAGTTAACTTAAATATTAGAATGAAATATATGAGCTACCAATCATTAGAAGTGAAAGTATGGCGCATATCCATATTTTATTGAATTTTTGTAACTTTGACCTTGAAATGTGACCTTGACCTTTCATATACAGACAAAAAATAAACATTATCATATTCTTCCTAAGGTGGTTAATATATGTGTGTAGTTTGTTCAAAATCCATTAAGCGGTTTTGGAGATATGATATTATTCCAGAAATTCCCAATGAAAATATCAAAAAAGTCAAAAAATGCCCCAATTTTTTTTCCCCGGACCGGAACTTTTGGGAACTTTCTGATTTAGGATAGCCTATACTATTTCCAGCTTATATGCAAAACAATCATTTCTGTGCCACAAATGTCCCAGTCAAATCTCAGCTGCTCTGCCTATATGATTGTGGTGAGAATGTGCATGTTTGATATGTACTGAAACAGACATACAGTCAAACCTGTCTTAAGCAGCCAGCCAAGGGAGTCGGAGAAAGTGGCTGCTTAGCACAGGTGGCTGCTTAATACAGGTCAAATGTATATCAAAACAACATATTTGGAATCTTGAAACTGGCTGTTTAATACAGGTTGGCTGCTTAATGGAGGTGATCACTAACACAGGTTTGACTGGATTAATACAGATTGACTGCTTAATGGAGGTGACCACTAACACAGGTTTGACTGTACAGTATAGCAATCTAAAGATGGAGAAAAGTATCAGATCCATTATCCAACAAAACAAGGCAAAACGGTTTGTCATGAGCTTAGTCTGTTTGTAATGAGACATGAGTTGTGACGTGATTATGACGTATCCATGTGACGTGATGACGTAGCCATGTGACATGATTATGATTTATCCATGTGACGTGATTATGACGTATCCATGTGACATGATTATGATTTATCCATGTGACTTGATTATGATGTATCCATGTGACGTGATTATGACGTAGCCATGTGACGTGATTATGATTTATCCATGTGACTTGATTATGATGTATCCATGTGACGTGATTATGACGTATCCATGTGACGTGATTATGACGTATCCATGTGACATGATTATGATGTATCCATGTGACATGATTATGATGTATCCATGTGACATGATTATGACGTAGCCATGTGTTGTCGATACAAACCAAGCCGTTTTCATAGAGTGCTACGAACAATTTTCCGTAATATTTTAAAAATTATCAGGTTTGTTAGGATTAAGAAAAACATTGAAACCGAAACGAAAAGAATCTAAAGTTATCCTCGTTTTGATATTAATAATAGAGCAGACAAAGATACAGCCAGTACCGGAAGTATTGTACCTGTATTTCATATCTAATCAGGGACCAGTTTAGGGGGCGATAATGTCGCCTCTTTTGGCTCCGTTTCGCCTTGGCGTTTGGAAATAGGGAAGTGCAAGTCGCCCTGCCGATTTTCGGCAAAATTTGGTTAATTTCCATCAAAATTCGCCGAGAAATCTATCATTTTCATTTGATCACGCTGGGAGCCGCCATGACACCTAGGATGGGAAATAACTCTGTCCGTCGTTTCGGCTACTTCAGAGACGATGCAGTTACGTCACAAAGGTGAATAGCAAGCTAGGTAACCAAACCAATTAGTGTAACAATTAGATACGTAATGACGATTGATGAACCGATTTCCAAAACCATAATCCATTGTAGATTCATAAGTCCAATTATTGCACCAATTAGTGCCGATAGGATTAGTACATAATGACGTTTGATGAACCGATTTCCAAAAACTAAAATCTATTTTTAGTTTTATTACCAAACTTCATTGTCTCTCAGTAAAAACAATTTGTAAGGTTATTATCTCATAGAAATATGAGTAACTAATGCGTGGTCTTAAATACGCGACATATTTTGTAATAATTCATTCACTTTTTGTCAGTGATCATGTCTCTGTCAAATTGGTTAACGGGCAATTCGCCCAAGCCTGGTTGTAAACGTAAATTGACCGAGACCGAATCAGCGCCTGAGTCGCCATCTGCTAAACGAAAGTTTTCGAAAGCACTGTCTCAAAATTCTTTTGACTGGTACCAGCAAGATGAAACTGGAAAGTGGCATTGCTCTGTCTGTAGAAATGCAAAGATAGATAATGTGTATGCTAGAGGGCACGAAACGCCATAAAAAACTACGAATCACACGCGTCATGCTAGTTGTAAGTATCAGAATTGTGGTCTTGTTTTCAACTTTTCAGTAGCCTATCAGACAGGTGCCGGCGGTGAATACCAGATGAAGAAACTAAATTATTTACTTTCAATTTTCAGCCAGAGTCCAGACGTTTATCAACGGAATTTAAAATTTAACATGAATTGCCATCTGTCTAAACATGCAAATTGACTACATTTTATGTTGTTTTTTTTTGTAATGCAATATTTAAAAACAGCAGACTAATTTCGCGATCAGCATGCAAATTGTTAACGCCGTTTTTCTTGTGCACAGAAAATCAATATACTGCCCAGTGTTAGCAGACAGCATTTATGCTAAATATAGACATGTGTGTCTTTCATCATGTTATCAAAACATGATCGCGTCTCTTATAGATTACACGCGAAGGCCACACAGCTGCAGGGGAGAGTAATGTTTATCACAGGTAGTTTGATCGGACCAATGGCACACACAATACTTAGCAATATATAGTTGGTGGGGTAAACAAATGTTTATATTGCTCCGTTTTTTGTGTGTCATTGGTCTGATCAAACTACCTGTGATGTTTATCGGACCGTCAGCGCTTATAGGATTAAATTGGTGCCTATTGTGTATTTAATCGGGTCTCGCTTGATTATGCACTACTGTCCGAATACCGTAATTACCCGACATGCATAGTTAGTTATGTTTGTGGACCGATATTTTTTATTTATTTTAATGAGGTTTAGTAATAATCAGGAGTATGGTATGTATCAATTATACCCTCTTCTTTTCAGCACAGAGCCACCTGACCTCGATCACTAAATCTACACTAGAAAAAGAGAAACCAATGCAAAAATTAATCAATGCAAAGCTACAAAAGGACGATGACAACGTATTAGGCTATTTGAAATGTGCATATTACTTGAGCAAGCGCGAACTACCAAAAGACGAATTTAAGCATATCGTCAATCTCGCGGATATGCTAGGCGTGGACTTTGTTAAGGATAGTAACTTCTCGTACACATCTAACACTAGTGTGAATGACTTTCAGTCCGCGATCGCCAGTGTCGTTCTGGAAACAAAGTTGCAACAGCTCACTTGTTCTGAAATTTATTCACTAATGATTGACGAAAGCACTGACAACGCGAACAGCAATATGCGCAATATTTCACGGGTGCAGATCTGGACAGCTGTCTGATATCAAACGTGGAAATTACGGAAGGCACTGCCGATGCATAAACAATAGTGAATAAAGTAGTCACAAGTTGAAGCAAAAGGACTGAAAATCGGCAATCTCATGGGAATGGGGACCGACGGCGCGAGCGTCATGACCGGGCGAAAGAAGGGCGTTGTCGTGCGCATGCAGCAGCATTCACCAGCCATGGTTGGTGTCCACTGTGCCGCGCACAGATGCGCACTGGCAGCATCACAGGCTGCTAACAGCATTCCACAGATGGCTCATTGCTCGCGAGTTGTGTCAAACATATTCCACTACTTCAGTAACTCGGCATTACGTTTCGAACAAACTGCACGCCATCCAATCTATACTGGAATTACCTCATCTCAAATACGCGGAAGTGCACTCGGTCCGATGGCTGAGTTTGGAAAACGTCGTTAGTGTCATTTATCGCACGTACCCAGCATTATGCATGGCCTTGTCACACGAGGCTATCAACAACCCCGCGGCTAAGGGACTCGCACAAGAAGTGCACCAGTTTCGTTTCATCGTGATTACACATCTTCTGATGGATATCTTACTATTTTTCTGTCGCCTGAGTAAGGTGTTTCAAGTGAAGAATGTGGACTACAGCAAGATACAACCGATTGTCGACAGCACATGCGAATCACTGAAGGATCTCTGCGAGTGTGAAGGTGTTTTTGTGGACAAACTATCACAATTCATTGAGAAAGATGCCGACGGCAGTGTTTTGTACAAACGATCAGTCTCGGAAAGTGCTGCAGCTGTCGTTAAGGCTGCCGTAAGCGAGAACGTTCAGTTTGACGGCTTTGTGGATAATGACGTCACCGCCAACAATTCAGAAGCGACTGGAGTCAAGCTTCAACACCACCACACACAGGCAGACATTCTACACAATCTTACACACCAATACACTGAGAAAATCGTTGACAATCTGGAAAGTAGATTCACACAAAGTAGTTTAATCGACTCAATGAAAGTTATTGTTCCGGCACACATTAGCAACGCCAAAACAAATGGAGAATTACCGAAGTACGGCGAATCCGAGATACAACAGCTACAAAGTCAGCTTGGTGACCAGTTTGGAATAGAAAAGGACGAGTGTGTCTCCGAGTATGCACAATATAAGAGATTAATTTCCGGTTCATACGCTTCAGTTTCAATGTTGGAGGCCACATTAGTGATTAGTGAGAAATACTCAGAAAGCCAAACATGCTCAAACTCATGAAGTGTTGAGTGACTGTTCCAATCTCAACTGTCCAATGTGAACGTGGGTTTTCGACCCAAAACCGAATTACGAATAGGCTCAGAACCAGAATGAACACCAGTACACTGAATGACTTGATGAGCATTTCAGAAGACGGCCCAGACATCCAAGTATTTGACTTTACTAGGGCACTAGTTATGTGGAAGAAGGAGAAGATTAGACGGATTTACCAGTGAACCTATGGACCAATATGTGAAATAAACATGGTGTACCAGATAAGCAACATATTAGCCATAATTAAAATCAAATGAAATAGACACAAACTATGCCTAGTATCTGAGTAGTTGGTAAGAGTGTTGTTACTATGGGAAAAAAAGACTAAATAAAATATTGTTCAACCATTGCTTGTATTTCTTTCATATTTCTAAAAAAAGAGTTGTTTCCCCTATATTCTATATATATCTATTTCATATAGAATGTAGATCGCCCCTGGGTTTCATGATACATATAACAACTGAATTAGGCTCTATGTCATTAAATAATTTTATGCCAAATTAATTGACCATCTCCTGTGTCAATTACTTTGTCATATTCTTATATAATTATAACATATAGCATAGTTCAGTTCCTGATTGACTTGCCTCACGACAACAAAACTTTCCAGTTATAGTACTTGGCAAGTATTATAACTGTAAATTTGTGTTGTCGCGAGGAAATCAACAATTCTCCCTCACTTCTCCCCGAGTTGAGGTGTGACTTCTCCCTATTTTGGCTGGAGGGAGAAGTGACTTCTCCCTAAAATTTGGACCAAAAATGAACCCTGCTAATATTCAATAATATTTGCAAAATAGTGCCAGTCCCTATCCTACTGTAGTAACGGTCCATTAGATGATGGTACAGGCAAGATATCACAGCTCTGGACATTTTTGAGAATCTAAGAAGATGATTTGTAGAGTGTGTTTTACATTTATTTATCGTCACTATCGGTGGACCATATGAGCGACGCCTCATGAAGAGATAAGTCATTTTAGATGCTGGAGGATAGTGCAATGATACAGACAGAGACCCATTCCAGAGTCTCCTCTGGTTCTTTTACGTGCACGGTGTAAAGCACCGACACGAGACCTCGGTTTAACGTCCCATCTGAAAGACTGTTAATATTATTAGGGTCAGACGGGGTATCGAACTTGCGATCCCTGGATTAGAGAGTTTTACTATGTAAACTAATGTAATTTATGTGACCCTACAGTGGAGCCCAAGATCTAATTTGCGCAAAACAGTAATGCCCATAATGCTTCCTGGCAAATATAAAAGCTCAGTACATTGTGGTTTGTAAGTAGATTTACTATATAATTCTGCAGGAAATAGAGCAAACATTTCCTCCACCCATTGGCAACCATGTTTTGACGATACAGCTTGAGTAAACATTAGAAACTATCATCTAATAATGCCCACACAAACTTTCATCACATTAGTGCTAGGAATTACGGATGATTTTTGAAATGTTTCCACTATTTTGACCTAGTGACCTAGTTTTTACACATGACCTAATATAATGACCTTGAAAGAGCACCATCAAGGGTCATTGCTATGAAGTTTCATTATGATTGGACAAGTGGTTCAGGAGGAGACGTTATTTGAAGCAAAATGTTGGCGATCACAAAGTGCTGCTCATGGTGAACTAAAAAAGACAAACATTGAGCTGCATAAAGCATTTATTATTATTATATAAATCTAGTTAATAATCCACAACAAATAACTATAACAAAATTATTGAACTGTAATATTTTGAAATTATGTAACAAAATTATTGAACCGTAATATTTTGAAATTATGTAACAAAATTATTGAACCATAATATTTTGAAATTATGTAACAAAATATGGAAATTTCATTCTCTTAATTGTCAAATTATAAACATTATTTACATCATAACAAGAATACCCAGAATTAGCGCACCTGAGTAATATATATGCTATATGAACGTCTTCTGTAGAATTTCACCCAAACCATACAAACTAGTTGGAATGATTCTTTAAAGTTTTCCAGAAAAACGACAGTCACCTAAAATTTCAATGGATTCAATTACGGTAATTTGAAAATAGTTTATATAGGTTTATACACAGACATAAGGCACAGTAATTTTTTTGTGCCCTATGGTCGTAAAGTAGTAATATTGAATCAAGGCAACGGATATAAAACTATTATGCTGAAAAATCAAACTAGGCAAAAATACGATAAGATCACTGATATCTCATTGTGGTCGTGACCTGATCACTGATATCTCATTGTGGTCGCGACCTGATCACTGATATCTCATTGTGGTCGCGACCTGATCACTGATATCTCATTGTGGTCGCGACCTGATCACTGATATCTCATTGTGGTCGCGACCTGATCACTGATATCTCATTGTGGTCGCGACCTGATCACTGATATCTCATTGTGGTCGCGACCTGATCACTGATATCTCATTGTGGTCGTGACCTGATCACTGATATCTCATTGTGGTCGTGACCTGATCACTGATATCTCATTGTGGTCGCGACCTGATCACTGATATCTCATTGTGGTCGCGACCTGATCACTGATATCTCATTGTGGTCGCGACCTGATCATGATATCTCATTGTGGTCGCGACCTGATCACTGATATCTCATTGTGGTCGCGACCTGATCACTGATATCTCATTGTGGTCGCGACCTGATCACTGATATCTCATTGTGGTCGTGACCTGATCACTGATATCTCATTGTGGTCGCGACCTGATCACTGATATCTCATTGTGGTCGCGACCTGACACTGATATCTCATTGTGGTGGTGTCCGATGTGGTCGCGACCTGATCACTGATATCTCATTGTGGTCGCGACCTGATCACTGATATCTCATTGTGGTCGCGACCTGATCACTGATATCTCATTGTGGTCGCGACCTGATCACTGATATCTCATTGTGGTCGCGACCTGATCACTGATATCTCATTGTGGTCGCGACCTGATCACTGATATCTCATTGTGGTCGCGACCTGATCACTGATATCTCATTGTGGTCGCGACCTGATCACTGATATCTCATTGTGGTCGCGACCTGATCACTGATATCTCATTGTGGTCGCGACCTGATCACTGATATCTCATTGTGGTCGCGACCTGATCACTGATATCTCATTGTGGTCGCGACCTGATCACTGATATCTCATTGTGGTCGCGACCTGATCACTGATATCTCATGTGGTCGCGACCTGATCACTGATATCTCATTGTGGTCGCGACCTGATCACTGATATCTCATTGTGGTCGCGACCTGATCACTGATATCTCATTGTGGTCGCGACCTGATCACTGATATCTCATTGTGGTCGCGACCTGATCACTGATATCTCATTGTGGTCGCGACCTGATCACTGATATCTCATTGTGGTCGCGACCTGATCACTGATATCTCATTGTGGTCGTCGACCTGATCACTGATATCTCATTGTGGTCGCGACCTGATCACTGATATCTCATTGTGGTCGTGACCTGATCACTGATATCTCATTGTGGTCGCGACCTGATCACTGATATCTCATTGTGGTCGCGACCTGATCACTGATATCTCATTGTGGTCGTGACCTGATCACTGATATCTCATTGTGGTCGCGACCTGATCTGATATCTCATTGTGGTCGCGACCTGATCACTGATATCTCATTGTGGTCGTGACCTGATCACTGATATCTCATTGTGGTCGCGACCTGATCACTGATATCTCATTGTGGTCGCGACCTGATCACTGATATCTCATTGTGGTCGCGACCTGATCACTGATATCTCATTGTGGTCGCGACCTGATCACTGATATCTCATTGTGGTCGTGACCTGATCACTGATATCTCATTGTGGTCGCGACCTGATCACTGATATCTCATTGTGGTCGCGACCTGATCACTGATATCTCATTGTGGTCGCGACCTGATCACTGATATCTCATTGTGGTCGTGACCTGATCACTGATATCTCATTGTGGTCGCGACCTGATCACTGATATCTCATTGTGGTCGCGACCTGATAAGATCACTGATATCTCATTGTGGTCGCGACCTGATGTCACTGATATCTCATTGTGGTCGCGACCTGATCACTGATATCTCATTGTGGTCGTGACCTGATCACTGATATCTCATTGTGGTCGCGACCTGATAAGATCACTGATATCTCATTGTGGTCGCGACCTGATCACTGATATCTCATTGTGGTCGCGACCTGATAAGATCACTGATATCTCATTGTGGTCGCGACCTGATCACTGATATCTCATTGTGGTCGCGACCTGATAAGATCACTGATATCTCATTGTGGTCGCGACCTGATCACTGATATCTCATTGTGGTCGTGACCTGATCACTGATATCTCATTGTGGTCGCGACCTGATAAGATCACTGATATCTCATTGTGGTCGCGACCTGATCACTGATATCTCATTGTGGTCGCGACCTGATAAGATCACTGATATCTCATTGTGGTCGCGACCTGATCACTGATATCTCATTGTGGTCGCGACCTGATAAGATCACTGATATCTCATTGTGGTCGTGACCTGATCACTGATATCTCATTGTGGTCGTGACCTGATCACTGATATCTCATTGTGGTCGCGACCTGATAAGATCACTGATATCTCATTGTGGTCGCGACCTGATCACTATTATCTCATTGTGGTCGCGACCTGATAAGATCACTGATATCTCATTGTGGTCGCGACCTGATAAGATCACTGATATCTCATTGTGGTCGCGACCTGATCACTGATATCTCATTGTGGTCGCGACCTGATCACTGATATCTCATTGTGGTCGCGACCTGATAAGATCACTGATATCTCATTGTGGTCGCGACCTGATCACTGATATCTCATTGTGGTCGCGACCTGATCACTGATATCTCATTGTGGTCGCGACCTGATAAGATCACTGATATCTCATTGTGGTCGTGACCTGATCACTGATATCTCATTGTGGTCGCGACCTGATCACTGATATCTCATTGTGGTCGTGACCTGATCACTGATATCTCATTGTGGTCGCGACCTGATCACTGATATCTCATTGTGGTCGCGACCTGATCACTGATATCTCATTGTGGTCGCGACCTGATAGATCACTGATATCTCATTGTGGTCGTGACCTGATCACTGATATCTCATTGTGGTCGCGACCTGATAAGATCACTGATATCTCATTGTGGTCGCGACCTGATAAGATCACTGATATCTCATTGTGGTCGCGACCTGATCACTGATATCTCATTGTGGTCGTGACCTGATCACTGATATCTCATTGTGGTCGCGACCTGATCACTGATATCTCATTGTGGTCGTGACCTGATCACTGATATCTCATTGTGGTCGTGACCTGATCACTGATATCTCATTGTGGTCGCGACCTGATCACTGATATCTCATTGTGGTCGCGACCTGATAAGATCACTGATATCTCATTGTGGTCGTGACCTGATCACTGATATCTCATTGTGGTCGCGACCTGATAAGATCACTGATATCTCATTGTGGTCGTGACCTGATCACTGATATCTCATTGTGGTCGTGACCTGATCACTGATATCTCATTGTGGTCGCGACCTGATCACTGATATCTCATTGTGGTCGCGACCTGATCACTGATATCTCATTGTGGTCGCGACCTGATCACTGATATCTCATTGTGGTCGCGACCTGATCACTGATATCTCATTGTGGTCGCGACCTGATCACTGATATCTCATTGTGGTCGCGACCTGATAAGATCACTGATATCTCATTGTGGTCGCGACCTGATCACTGATATCTCATTGTGGTCGCGACCTGATAGATCACTGATATCTCATTGTGGTCGCGACCTGATCACTGATATCTCATTGTGGTCGTGACCTGATCACTGATATCTCATTGTGGTCGTGACCTGATAAGATCACTGATATCTCATTGTGGTCGCGACTGATCACTGATATCTCATTGTGGTCGTGACCTGATCACTGATATCTCATTGTGGTCGCGACCTGATCACTGATATCTCATTGTGGTCGTGACTTGATCACTGATATCTCATTGTGGTCGTGACCTGATCACTGATATCTCATTGTGGTCGCGACCTGATAAGATCACTGATATCTCATTGTGGTCGCGACCTGATCACTGATATCTCATTGTGGTCGCGACCTGATCAGATCACTGATATCTCATTGTGGTCGCGACCTGATAGATCACTGATATCTCATTGTGGTCGCGACCTGATCACTGATATCTCATTGTGGTCGTGACCTGATCACTGATATCTCATTGTGGTCGTGACCTGATCACTGATATCTCATTGTGGTCGCGACCTGATCACTGATATCTCATTGTGGTCGCGACCTGAAGATCACTGATATCTCATTGTGGTCGCGACCTGATCACTGATATCTCATTGTGGTCGTGACCTGATCACTGATATCTCATTGTGGTCGCGACCTGATCACTGATATCTCATTGTGGTCGCGACCTGATAAGATCACTGATATCTCATTGTGGTCGCGACCTGATCACTGATATCTCATTGTGGTCGTGACCTGATCACTGATATCTCATTGTGGTCGTGACCTGATAAGATCACTGATATCTCATTGTGGTCGCGACTTGATCACTGATATCTCATTGTGGTCGTGACCTGATCACTGATATCTCATTGTGGTCGCGACCTGATCACTGATATCTCATTGTGGTCGTGACTTGATCACTGATATCTCATTGTGGTCGTGACCTGATCACTGATATCTCATTGTGGTCGCGACCTGATAAGATCACTGATATCTCATTGTGGTCGCGACCTGATCACTGATATCTCATTGTGGTCGCGACCTGATCACTGATATCTCATTGTGGTCGCGACCTGATCACTGATATCTCATTGTGGTCGTGACCTGATCACTGATATCTCATTGTGGTCGCGACCTGATAAGATCACTGATATCTCATTGTGGTCGCGACCTGATCACTGATATCTCATTGTGGTCGTGACCTGATCACTGATATCTCATTGTGGTCGCGACCTGATCACTGATATCTCATTGTGGTCGCGACCTGATCAGTCTGATATCTCATTGTGGTCGCGACCTGATAAGATCACTGATATCTCATTGTGGTCGCGACTGATCACTGATATCTCATTGTGGTCGTGACCTGATCACTGATATCTCATTGTGGTCGTGACCTGATCACTTGTATCTCATTGTGGTCGCGACCTGATCACTGATATCTCATTGTCGCGTCGCGACCTGATAAGATCACTGATATCTCATTGTGGTCGCGACCTGATCACTGATATCTCATTGTGGTCGTGACCTGATCACTGATATCTCATTGTGGTCGCGACCTGATCATGATATCATTGTGGTCGCGACCTGATAAGATCACTGATATCTCATTGTGGTCACGACCTGATCACTGATATCTCATTGTGGTCGTGACCTGATCACTGATATCTCATTGTGGTCGTGACCTGAAGATCACTGATATCTCATTGTGGGTCGCGACTGATCACTGATATCTCATTGTGGTCGTGACCTGATCACTGATATCTCATTGTGGTCGCGACCTGATCACTGATATCTCATTGTGGTCGTGACTTGATCACTGATATCTCATTGTGGTCGTGACCTGATCACTGATATCTCATTGTGGTCGCGACCTGATAAGATCACCTGATATCTCATTGTGGTCGCGACTGATCACTGATATCTCATTGTGGTCGCGACCTGATCACTGATATCTCATTGTGGTCGCGACCTGATAACTGATATCTCATTGTGGTCGTGACCTGATCACTGATATCTCATTGTGGTCGCGACCTGATAAGATCACTGATATCTCATTGTGGTCGCGACCTGATCACTGATATCTCATTGTGGTCGTGACCTGATCATGATATCTCATTGTGGGTCGTGACCTGATCACTGATATCTCATTGTGGTCGCGACCTGATAAGATCACTGATATCTCATTGTGGTCGCGACCTGATCACTGATATCTCATTGTGGTCGTGACCTGATCACTGATATCTCATTGTGGTCGTGACCTGATCACTGATATCTCATTGTGGTCGCGACCTGATAAGATCACTGATATCTCATTGTGGTCGTGACCTGATCACTGATATCTCATTGTGGTCGTGACCTGATCACTGATATCTCATTGTGGTCATGACCTGATATCTCATTGTGGTCGTGACTGATCACTGATATCTCATTGTGGTCGTGACCTGATCACTGATATCTCATTGTGGTCGCGACCTGATAAGATCACTGATATCTCATTGTGGTCGCGACCTGATCACTGATATCTCATTGTGGTCGTGACCTGATCACTGATATCTCATTGTGGTCGCGACCTGATCACTGATATCTCATTGTGGTCGCGACCTGATCACTGATATCTCATTGTGGTCGCGACCTGATCACTGATATCTCATTGTGGTCGCGACCTGATCACTGATATCTCATTGTGGTCGTGACCTGATCACTGATATCTCATTGTGGTCGCGACCTGATCACTGATATCTCATTGTGGTCGCGACCTGATCACTGATATCTCATTGTGGTCGCGACCTGATCACTGATATCTCATTGTGGTCGTGACCTGATCACTGATATCTCATTGTGGTCGCGACCTGATCACTGATATCTCATTGTGGTCGCGACCTGATCACTGATATCTCATTGTGGTCGCGACCTGATCACTGATATCTCATTGTGGTCGCGACCTGATCACTGATATCTCATTGTGGTCGTGACCTGATCACTGATATCTCATTGTGGTCGCGACCTGATCACTGATATCTCATTGTGGTCGCGACCTGATCACTGATATCTCATTGTGGTCGCGACCTGATCACTGATATCTCATTGTGGTCGCGACCTGATCACTGATATCTCATTGTGGTCGCGACCTGATAAGATCACTGATATCTCATTGTGGTCGCGACCTGATCACTGATATCTCATTGTGGTCGTGACCTGATCACTGATATCTCATTGTGGTCGCGACCTGATAAGATCACTGATATCTCATTGTGGTCGCGACCTGATCACTGATATCTCATTGTGGTCGTGACCTGATCACTGATATCTCATTGTGGTCGCGACCTGATCACTGATATCTCATTGTGGTCGCGACCTGATAAGATCACTGATATCTCATTGTGGTCGTGACCTGATCACTGATATCTCATTGTGGTCGTGACCTGATCACTGATATCTCATTGTGGTCGCGACCTGATACACTGATATCTCATTGTGGTCGTGACCTGATCACTGATATCTCATTGTGGTCGCGACCTGATAAGATCACTGATATCTCATTGTGGTCGCGACCTGATCACTGATATCTCATTGTGGTCGCGACCTGATCACTGATATCTCATTGTGGTCGTGACCTGATCACTGATATCTCATTGTGGTCGCGACCTGATGTCACTGATATCTCATTGTGGTCGCGACCTGATCACTGATATCTCATTGTGGTCGCGACCTGATCACTGATATCTCATTGTGGTCGCGACCTGATCACTGATATCTCATTGTGGTCGCGACCTGATCACTGATATCTCATTGTGGTCGCGACCTGATCACTGATATCTCATTGTGGTCGTGACCTGATCACTGATATCTCATTGTGGTCGCGACCTGATCACTGATATCTCATTGTGGTCGTGACCTGATCACTGATATCTCATTGTGGTCGCGACCTGATAGATCACTGATATCTCATTGTGGTCGTGACCTGATCACTGATATCTCATTGTGGTCGCGACCTGATAATCACTGATATCTCATTGTGGTCGCGACCTGATAAGATCACTGATATCTCATTGTGGTCGCGACCTGATCACTGATATCTCATTGTGGTCGTGACCTGATCACTGATATCTCATTGTGGTCGCGACCTGATCACTGATATCTCATTGTGGTCGTGACCTGATCACTGATATCTCATTGTGGTCGCGACCTGATCACTGATATCTCATTGTGGTCGCGACCTGATCACTGATATCTCATTGTGGTGGTGATCACTGATATCTCATTGTGGTCGTGACCTGATCACTGATATCTCATTGTGGTCGCGACCTGATCACTGATATCTCATTGTGGTCGTGACCTGATTGTATCTCATTGTGGTCGTGACTGATCACTGATATCTCATTGTGGTCGTGACCTGATCACTGATATCTCATTGTGGTCGCGACCTGATAAGATCACTGATATCTCATTGTGGTCGCGACCTGATCACTGATATCTCATTGTGGTCGTGACCTGATCACTGATATCTCATTGTGGTCGTGACCTGATCACTGATATCTCATTGTGGTCGCGACCTGATGTTGTTTTTGTGGTGGTTGTTGTTTTTGTGGTGTGTGTTCAGATCACTGATATCTCATTGTGGTCGCGACCTGATAAGATCACTGATATCTCATTGTGGTCGCGACCTGATCACTGATATCTCATTGTGGTCGGACCTGATCACTGATATCTCATTGTGGTCGTGACCTGATCACTGATATCTCATTGTGGTCGCGACTGATCACTGATATCTCATTGTGGTCGCGACCTGATGTCACTGATATCTCATTGTGGTCGCGACCTGATCACTGATATCTCATTGTGGTCGCGACCTGATAAGATCACTGATATCTCATTGTGGTCGCGACCTGATCACTGATATCTCATTGTGGTCGTGACCTGATCACTGATATCTCATTGTGGTCGTGACCTGATGTTGTTTTTGTGGTGGTTGTCACTGATATCTCATTGTGGTCGTGACCTGATCACTGATATCTCATTGTGGTCGCGACCTGATCACTGATATCTCATTGTGGTCGTGACTTGATCACTGATATCTCATTGTGGTCGTGACCTGATCACTGATATCTCATTGTGGTCGTGACCTGATGTCACTGATATCTCATTGTGGTCGCGACCTGATCACTGATATCTCATTGTGGTCGCGACCTGATCAGATCACTGATATCTCATTGTGGTCGCGACCTGATAGATCACTGATATCTCATTGTGGTCGCGACCTGATCACTGATATCTCATTGTGGTCGTGACCTGATCACTGATATCTCATTGTGGTCGTGACCTGATCACTGATATCTCATTGTGGTCGCGACCTGATCACTGATATCTCATTGTGGTCGCGACCTGATAAGATCACTGATATCTCATTGTGGTCGCGACCTGATCACTGATATCTCATTGTGGTCGTGACCTGATCACTGATATCTCATTGTGGTCGCGACCTGATCACTGATATCTCATTGTGGTCGCGACCTGATAAGATCACTGATATCTCATTGTGGTCGCGACCTGATCACTGATATCTCATTGTGGTCGTGACCTGATCACTGATATCTCATTGTGGTCGTGACCTGATAAGATCACTGATATCTCATTGTGGTCGCGACTTGATCATGATATCTCTTGTGGTTGACCTGATCACTGATATCTCATTGTGGTCGCGACCTGATCACTGATATCTCATTGTGGTCGTGACCTGATCACTGATATCTCATTGTGGTCGTGACCTGATCACTGATATCTCATTGTGGTCGCGACCTGATCACTGATATCTCATTGTGGTCGCGACCTGATCACTGATATCTCATTGTGGTCGCGACCTGATCACTGATATCTCATTGTGGTCGCGACCTGATCACTGATATCTCATTGTGGTCGTGACCTGATCACTGATATCTCATTGTGGTCGCGACCTGATAAGATCACTGATATCTCATTGTGGTCGCGACCTGATCACTGATATCTCATTGTGGTCGTGACCTGATCACTGATATCTCATTGTGGTCGCGACCTGATCACTGATATCTCATTGTGGTCGCGACCTGATCAGATCACTGATATCTCATTGTGGTCGCGACCTGATAAGATCACTGATATCTCATTGTGGTCGCGACCTGATCACTGATATCTCATTGTGGTCGTGACCTGATCACTGATATCTCATTGTGGTCGTGACCTGATCACTGATATCTCATTGTGGTCGCGACCTGATAAGATCACTGATATCTCATTGTGGTCGCGACCTGATCACTGATATCTCATTGTGGTCGTGACCTGATCACTGATATCTCATTGTGGTCGTGACCTGATCACTGATATCTCATTGTGGTCGCGACCTGATAAGATCACTGATATCTCATTGTGGTCGTGACCTGATCACTGATATCTCATTGTGGTCGTGACCTGATCACTGATATCTCATTGTGGTCTGACCTGATATATTTGGTGTGACCTGATC
Source organism: Archivesica marissinica (assembly GCA_014843695.1). Classification (NCBI taxonomy): domain Eukaryota; kingdom Metazoa; phylum Mollusca; class Bivalvia; order Venerida; family Vesicomyidae; genus Archivesica; species Archivesica marissinica. The sequence goes on from CM026390.1 coordinate 67,535,114, forward strand.
ACTGATATCTCATTGTGGTCGTGACCTGATCACTGATATCTCATTGTGGTCGCGACCTGATAAGATCACTGATATCTCATTGTGGTCGCGACCTGATCACTGATATCTCATTGTGGTCGTGACCTGATCACTGATATCTCATTGTGGTCGTGACCTGATCACTGATATCTCATTGTGGTCGCGACCTGATCAGATCACTGATATCTCATTGTGGTCGGACCTGATCACTGATATCTCATTGTGGTCGCGACCTGATCACTGATATCTCATTGTGGTCGCGACCTGATCAGATCCTGATATCTCATTGTGGTCGCGACCTGATAGTCACTGATATCTCATTGTGGTCGCGACCTGATCACTGATATCTCATTGTGGTCGGACCTGATCACTGATATCTCATTGTGGTCGTGACCTGATCACTGATATCTCATTGTGGTCGTGACCTGATCACTGATATCTCATTGTGGTCGCGACCTGATGTCACTGATATCTCATTGTGGTCGCGACCTGATCACTGATATCTCATTGTGGTCGTGACCTGATCACTGATATCTCATTGTGGTCGCGACCTGATCACTGATATCTCATTGTGGTCGCGACCTGATAAGATCACTGATATCTCATTGTGGTCGCGACCTGATCACTGATATCTCATTGTGGTCGTGACCTGATCACTGATATCTCATTGTGGTCGTGACCTGATCACTGATATCTCATTGTGGTCGCGACCTGATCACTGATATCTCATTGTGGTCGTGACCTGATCACTGATATCTCATTGTGGTCGCGACCTGATCACTGATATCTCATTGTGGTCGTGACCTGATCACTGATATCTCATTGTGGTCGTGACCTGATCACTGATATCTCATTGTGGTCGTGACCTGATATCTCATTGTGGTCGTGACCTGATCACTGATATCTCATTGTGGTCGTGACCTGATCACTGATATCTCATTGTGGTCGCGACCTGATAAGATCACTGATATCTCATTGTGGTCGCGACCTGATCACTGATATCTCATTGTGGTCGTGACCTGATCACTGATATCTCATTGTGGTCGTGACCTGATCACTGATATCTCATTGTGGTCGCGACCTGATCACTGATATCTCATTGTGGTCGCGACCTGATCACTGATATCTCATTGTGGTCGCGACCTGATCACTGATATCTCATTGTGGTCGCGACCTGATCAGATCACTGATACCTCATTGTGGTCGCGACCTGATCACTGATATCTCATTGTGGTCGCGACCTGATCAGATCACTGATATCTCATTGTGGTCGCGACCTGATCACTGATATCTCATTGTGGTCGCGACCTGATCACTGATATCTCATTGTGGTCGTGACGGTCACAACGTGACCTAAATGACTTTATTCCGGACACTAATATATTTTATGTATTAAGTTTGATAAAATTCTGACAACTTAATCCAGAGATGTTACTAAATGTTCATTTATCCTCAAGACCTACTAGCACAGTTTTACATAGGTCAGTCATTGTCTGGATGGATAACACACAAATGTTCATTTATCCTCAAGACCTACTAGCACAGTTTTACATAGGTCAGTCATTGTCTGGATGGATAACACACAAATGTTCATTTATCCTCAAGACCTACTAGCACAGTTTTACATAGGTCAGTCATTGTCTGGATGAATAACACACAAATGTTCATTTATCCTCAAGACCTACTAGCACAGTTTTACATAGGTCAGTCATTGTCTGGATGAATAACACACAGATTGATAAAATTCTGACTACTAGTTTATACAAATTTATTTTAGCTCGATTGCGAAACAAGTTCTTACAACTTATATTAATCAATCTCGAGACCTCATTCCTGATGGAATCCATCGCCATGAGGGAGAGGGAATCCATCGCCATGAGGGAGAGAGAAGAGGCAACGTGGAATTAAAATGCCTTGCCTAGGGGCACAATCGTAATGGCTCCAGCGGGGCTCGAACTCTCGAAATTCTGACTATTAGCTTCCAGAGACGATGTTACTTGAAACAACCTTCGTACAACATTATGATAGAGGCAAATACATGACAACCAATCAATTATAATAGGTCGCTATATGAGCAAATAAATATCAACCACACTAATTTACATGATGCCAATTGTACTGATTATATAATACAGTTATACATTACTACACAATAATCTATGTTTATACAAAAGTAATAGACGTCCACAGTTATAAGACATACATTTTAATTTACTGACAAATTCATTTCTGTTTACATAAAAATAATAGATGCTATCAATGGCTATATTAACCCTAACTCCTATGCCCTGTACTAAACCAGATATACTCGTCGCCATTAAAGTGACCAAGCCAAGAAAGAGCGGTAAAAGTTAGTGACCCGAAGTGGGACTCGAACACACGACCTCCGTAACACTAGTCAGACAGCTCTACCAACTGAGCTAGCCGGGCAGATGTTCTACCCACGCTGAAATACACTACATAGACGTACAAGCTTTGATGTAGAGTAACATTAACAACTGTTCAGTCGATTTAGAGAAAAATGCTTTTAACCCTTTCAACCCCACAGGCCTCTAAATAGGCTTATGAAAAGTGTAGATCCAGATGAGCCGGCTCGTGACGAGCCGTCTCATCAGGAGATCTGCACTTTTTTGCCAGTAATAATTATTACTATTTTTAGATAAAATTACCCATTTTAATAAAGGAACTGGTCCAAAGGTAATTTTCTTATTAATTTATTGGTCTGAAAATATCACGCATCAGTCCATGTCAGATACTTGGGGTTGAATGAGTTAAAGTTTTCTATCAGGCCAATGCAGATACAATCATGAAGTCTGTCAACGTTTTCTACATAAACATCCAAGGTACAATATTTACATCGCTATTGCACTTCCTTCAATATACGTATGTGCCCCGATTGTATACAATTTGGTACGAGGGTTCCCAACTAATGATATGCAGCTGACAAGCGCACTCGAGGTCACTGGCATTCGCATTATTAGGCAGCGATCGTCGCGAGAAAAGGCGTGTCTTACAGTTTATGCTGTTCCAAGGATGATCTATTCACCTGTTCCGGGACATGGTAAGTTGCAAATCTGGACTAAAAACATGTTAAATGCAAAGTGTGCTATGTTTTCGTTGTGTCATTGAAAAGAATAATTAATGTAAATATAAGTAATGAATTGCAGGCTAATAGTTTCCATTGGGATATGAACTACATTGGCTGTGCTGCTTAAATTTAGCGTGGATGCCTTTGGCCTCCACATACTTTAACCACGCTCAATATAGTTCTACCCGATGGAAACTATTAACCAGCAATTCATTCCTTAATTAAATCCCGTCCCTGACTGATATCTTAGCGGATAAATTGGCAGGATTTTAACATCATAGATCAATTAAAATTAAATTACATACATGTTCAATGGTTTCAGAAGCACATGTATATTATATTACCACACTATTCAATTATCATATCACTCAAGATTTGAACCGTATGTATTTCATAATGATGGCGAAACAAATTCTTATAATTTATATGAATCACTATCGTTTTGGCGCTGATAAAAAAAAAAGAGTACGATTGGGCGGAAATACGAGTAACTGGAGAAAATCCACCTGCTCAATCTGGCGACCATCGTTACCATCTCACATAATTGCTAGGCCGGGGATCGAACCATGGTTGTATTGGTGTGAGGAAGCATACTAACCACTGTGCTAATCGGACAGCTGTATGATTATGTTATCTGATGAATCAACAAAGATTTGCATTAACTTCATACAGCGTTGCTTAACTCTGCCTGCTGAGTAAATAAAATTGTACTGCAAACAACATAGATCCAGATCAGCATAGGTGTTACCGCCACGTCTGATCATCAGGATCTATGTTCTTTGCTATTCAGCCAAGTGTTCTAGCTCCACTATCAGTATAGCAAACAGCATAGAGCCAGATCAGATGGCATGTAACAATGACGTTTGATCTGGCTCAATGCTGTTTGCAAATGTGATTTTATCTGTCGCTAGCGTGCAAAGGGTTAAACCAAAATAGTATTGCGCAAAACTATTTTGAAGTACATGGTATCCTTTTCCTCCATAGGCAGGCATGCTGGTATATGCTGCAATCTGTTTATCATAATCAATGGAGTCGTCAACATCTCGATACAATCTCCATAAGAGATTACTGGCAATGCTTACGAGTTGTATCTGACCTCAGGTTGTATTTCCGATCGTAGCACCATCTACTTACACCCTCATGTATGAGGGTGTAGATTTGAAGAACGATAACTCTTCTCTACAAGATACTATTGCTAAATATAGAAACGGAATTCTATCGGAAATCGCCGAACAGGCACGATCATTTCCGAATACATATATACACGAATGCTCCCGTAGCCTCATTTACGTCGCAAACATATAATTTCCCGTTTCTGTGTTATATCGACAAGATGGCGGATTTTAACTATTAAGTTTAAGTGGTAATGGGTCGATTCGGCGTAATTGAAGTAATGACGACTTAAATATTGAGTAAATATGTCAAATCAGACGCACATATGTAATTTTTAAAACTATTTATCATTCCGTTGACCCATAAACAATGGCGGCCAATTATAGTTTTATCAACATTGCAGTGCCTCGCTTTCGACTCAAGTACGTCATTAATTAAGTCACATGCTAATAGGCCTATTAATAGGATTAATGCTAGACACGGACAATCCGTCCAGTTTCCCCAGGCGTTGATATTACCAGAAACTCAATACGGCCCAATTAATAGTCTCGGTGTTAAAATATATTTATTTCACTGACCAGGCAAAATATATCAACGCCTGTTGCCAGGCTACAGACTGGTAAGAACTACCTAAAGCTGTTCCCAGGCTACAGACTGGTAAGAACTACCTAAAGCATATTGTGTGGTTAGCACATAACAAGTCTATAAAAAATTTTTTATCTGTATGCATAAGATGTGAATATAAATCACTATAAACATGACTATTGAGATACAAACTACACGCTAACTCATCTAAACCAATACATATATATAAAAACACACAATCAACAGACTGACACACTTATATCCAACACACACAAGACCTCATATACAATTAATTATTATACAAATGCATCCGAAAGGATATATACAGCATGTAGTAGCTATGTGGATTTGTTGAACCATTGAAAACATCTTTCCAAATAATGCTTTCTAGAAATCACTATTAATGTGTTCAAAATGACTTCGAATTGATGGTATTACACAACAGTAACCAAGATAAAAGCTTCAGTTTGGATCATGAAGGAATTAGAATAAAACTTTCAAATTGTATATCTATCACAGACAAACGTATGGAATGGATTGATATGGGTAACTCTGAATGCCCCTGGTATAATATTATGAATGGCTGGGGCATAAACACCTACAATAGATCTATGTTCTTTGTTCAACATGAGTATTATAATAAGATATAATGGTTGGCGACCGTTTTCCATCCAAAAAAATATGGTTTTTAACCATAACTTTAAAAATGTATGCTATAATGTCATTTCTTTTACATCAATAAATAGGTCCGCTTGTCATATATTGAATAACACAAAACAGCTAATATATCAAGGGAGGTTAACACCGAGAGTGTAGACCCAAAAGGGGTAATTAAAATGCCAATTAAAATTCAAAAGAAGACCCATTATACGGACACTTCTATTTTCCACAATAGATCGTTTATATCTAACAGAATCTCCAATAATACAATAAAAAATAATGCTTGCAACTTCGTAGTGACCAAATAGTAAAATGTAAAGCATACATTTTTCAGCAGAGAAATTATGCACATGTACAGTATCGATTTTTTACATATTCTATAATAATTCACGCTTTCTATTTGTTTATTTTGTATTTACAATAAGTTTTATGATGACTAGAATTAGAAATATCAGTGTTACTTCGTATGCTTGTCGACAGCATCAGACAGAAATTCAATTAACCCATTCAACACCAAGTAACTCACATGGACTGGTCCATGATGTTCATAAACCAATAAATGAATCAGAAAATCACATTTGGACAAGTTCATTTATCAAAATGGGTAATTATGTCTAAAAATAATCATATCACTGGCAAAAAGTGCAGATCCTGATGAGACGGCTCGTCACGAGCCGGCTCATCTGGATCTACACTTTTTGTAAGCCTATTTAGAGGTCTGTGGTGTTGAAAGGGTTAACAGTTTGCACATGCACACAAATGTGTGGTTTTCCCCCATATCTAGAAGTCCACAGCGAATTTACAACCCAAGAAAACAATACAATTTAATACGCTTAACTCGCCTGTCTTGAAAATCTTCGCGTCAGTCAATTAGAAACATGCACTGGAATTATTGAGAACAAAACTGGCATGTGCAACTGCAATATCAAGCGTTTGTGAGGGTGGATGGGAAAATGGGTCGCCAACCAGTAGTGGATGTTTTGTCAATATTAAGGCCTCCTGTGGTCACTAAAATTTGCACTTGTGAGTAATGCATAATGTCCAGTCTCAAAAAGGGGCACAGTTCCCAGCCCCTTTCCAAGGAATTCTGCACATGTATATTAATGGCATTGTGGAAATACAAAGTACATTGATCACTTGATGAAATACATTCCTATCTAATACTAATATGCACAAACATTCTCTTTTATACTTTCCAATAATTCTTAGCAATATTATATCTATTATCCTCTATACACAATACTTTTATAGGAGAGGACCTCTATAAGCTATAATAGCTTTCGGTTCTAATCCCTTTTCATTCATCTAAAAAGTGTTTGTTTATTATAGTGTCACCCCTATTTAAAGGGCCAGTCATTTCTGACTTATGAGACACCTCTTTTTATGAACATCAGTACCTCCCAAATCCTATGCTTGTATGCCAGGCTGGTAGGCAATCGGTAACCATTATTTAACTAGCTGGCGGCTCACCAACCGGCCATATCAGAACGAACCCCTGACGAGATTCGAACCTTCGACCTCCCGCTCCGTAGGCGGACGCCTTAACCACTGGGCCACAGAGACAGTATATTTAAATTTGTGTAAACTGTATACATTTGTATATGCTATATGGTTTGAAATAAACTATGTTTAAGCTAATACTTTTACTGCTCCTCCTGGAGCTCTCATTTCACTACAATACACAACCGCATCACCACTTACTGCTAAATTGATGAAAACATCAGCCACACAAAATACAAGTAGTTCTAGTAAAATTGTTAGCTTATTACCTATGATCTGTAAAAATCAACATACAAAAAACACATGCATAAACTATTCGTGATTGTGTGCAAAAAAGCTAATAAAACAATACTGCATGCAAAAAAGTGTGGGAATAAGGAGAAAAAAAACAATTTAAAAAGAAAATCCTATCAGTTTCAAAATAGTTTATAAGAAAGCTTTATCTTGCAAAGAAACGTGCTTAATCACTGGAAAGCATAAAAGAAAACGGTTCTCTGTACATCGCTGTATTCATATCATATTTTGGTTGGGTTATTACTCTTAGTGGACAACTACCTCACAATCTTCTGATTCAGTCAGAATGTGGCGAATGACTTGCTAATGTATTCCGATCACATGATTTCACATGTTCATGAACTGCTATTAAAATATGAACAGCACTTAACCCATTCAACACCAAGTAACTGACATGGACTGGTCCATGATATTCATAAACCAATAAATGAATCAGAAAATCACATTTGGACAAGTTCATTTATCAAAATGGGTAATTATGTCTAAAAATAGTCATATCACTGGCAAAAAGTGCAGATCCTGATATGTCACGAGCCGGCTCATCTGGATCTACACTTTTTGTAAGCCTATTTAAAGGTCTGCGGTGTTGAAAGGGTTAAACACATTTATGCTAAATCCAGCACCCACAAGCAAGCTGAACTAGAGATGTGTCCATTAGACAAGGGTGTCTCTGATCTTGGGTATTTCTATAATAGTGGAGGCATATGGTCAACGAGTGATAACTCTCAGACTGGCAACATTAATGATGACATCAAGTTCATGATTTGAGCCAAGCCAGTCAAACTTGTGTTAAGCAGCCAGTCAAGAGAATTACAGAAAGTGGCTGCTTAGCACAGATTGCTGCTTAATACATGTAGAGGTAAAAAGTCTAATAAAACAACATATTGTGAAATTGGAAACTGGCTGCTTAATACAGGTTAGCTGCTCAATGGAGGTGACCACTAACACAGGTTTGACTGTATTTCAAAATCTCTTCATGTACGGAAAAGATTATGCACAGAAACCAATTTGCTCTTCTTAGTATCAGTGACCGTGAAACATTGGATCTGGTTGTAACATTTGACATGCAAATATATTATGATGAACAAATATGCGTAAGTTATTTCAAAATCCCTTCCTGTATGACTAAATTAATTGTAGGGAAACCATTTTGTCCTTGGGCAAGTATTCAAAGCTAGTAAAAAGCTTCTTAAAGATTGGAGAACAGTTAATGGTATTGAGAAGCTCATGTCGAAGGATCAACCCTGGTGAATCTGTTGTGCACACTAAAGGAAAAACACAAACGCTCACAAATGGACTGGGGTAACATATCAAGTAACCCATTGCCATTCTGAGAATAACAGGGGGCAAGCAGCAACAATTCCAGCAAAATAGTGTGGAGATGAACAGGAGAACGAAATAACTTGTTTAACACAGCAGTATACCAGTAGATCATGCTTCAGGATGATAGCTGTACACATATTGCCTTCACTCTGTCTTCCCAAATTGTTTAATGTCCAGCATCCCCAGGGTTACATTCCAAAGCGATTCCTGAATGTCTTCATTGTCAACACTTTCATGGAATTTTTCCCGTTTACATTCCCTGTGAAGAAATTTGTACACTAAGTCATGTAAGTATGTATGTTCCATTAATGTCGAACCCCTTGCGAGGGACCGAGACATGTTTTCCTGGGCATGCTTAGCCGACCCGGCCTAAGTGGTTAACTAGTACTAAGTAATGTGTGTGAGGTGCGCTCACTACATAGCCACTACACATGTGGCCTGACCGAGTAGCGAACCAGGGACAGTTAGATTCCAAATCCGACACTCTACCACTGGACCACAGACAAGATAACAATGAATGAGAGACATCGGTGAGTTACTGCCCCTGAATACTCCTTAAAAGTAGATCGGTCCTATTAAGTGTTTTCCTCTGTTTTTATCGTTGTTTCCTTTGCACAACATGCCAGCCATTTTATTCCACTATCGTTTCATATGATTATTAAATTACTATATCTCGACATACCTCCTACAGTATATGCAATGAGTACTCATTTGTAAAAGAATGTTATCAGATACACGATTTTGATAAAATCACATTTATCATACCGCAACATCTGGCTAGAAAACAACAGTAAAAACATAGGATTCAAACTAAAAGGACCTACCTATACTTACATTTTGGGATGAATCAAACTTTATCTACCAAGGGAGGTAATAGAAAATTAGAGATGTCTCTCATTGAAAGGTAATTGTATACTTTGAATACTTTTCATTATACTATAAATACCATGCTTGTTACATGGCACAGACGGGTCTGTAGTCCAGTAGTAACACGCTGGACTGGTAATCCAGGGATCGCAGGTTCGATCCCCCCGTCTGACTCAAATAAAATTAACCGTCTTTCAGATGGGACTTTAAACCGTCTGTGTATTCAAGTCCCTGGTAACAAATGTTTGTGGACATCTATACAGGTATAAGTCGTCGCCCTATTTCCAAAATGTTGCAAGTCACATTGCGTTTATTCCAGAAAATCCTCGCAGGATATCAAGACAACTATATAATATTACGGACGTACAACATTATCGTGTTCTGGAAATCTCTCAGCAAGTCCACAGTGAAATATTATAACTAAATAATCCTGCTGAGAAGACAATTTCAGGGTTTATTAAAGAGTGGAAAAAAGGGCAGGGTGGGTGAGAAATGGGGCAGGGATGGTTAGAAAGGGGGCAGAGTACATTTTGAGCCGCGATGAGGAGCGGGAGTGGGTATTTTGGGGTTAGGCTAAATGACAGTGATTGATCAGAGGCAGTAAGGCAGTGCATACTGGTGGGGCGGGGCTAATGGGCAAAAGGACGAGGCTAAAAAGGGCAGGGTGGCGTGCGCGCTCTGCCAATCCGCTCTAGAAAAAACTCTACAATTTTTATACAAACCACGCATATTTTCCAAAATGGAGATACAACACTATGGTAATAGAGTGCCGATTTGTATTATTTTTTAATAGATATATTAAATATTTTAGCAGATATATTTCCTTACTTGTAGAGGAAGCCGGAGACTGTAGTAAGGGCATCAGCCAAGGTACAGAATAGAGTGGTCTGGGCCCCATCCTCTACATGCTTCATCAAATACCACATAAATGGAGTAAAAGTCAAGCTTATGAAAGCACTTTTACGGAATGGCATGTGACGATGAACGTTGGACCGCACAACACCCGGTATCACACAGTTCATGGAAATACCAACATCTGTAACAGAAAAGTTGCACGCTCACCTAGAGGTATCATCGATGCAAATGTGTGTATCGGTATATAGAGACCAAAAATGTTCACGATTCATTGAGATATGGATTACTTACTATATTGCTAGACAGACAATCTTACCACGCCATTTTGGGAATATGGCCTTTCAATTTCAAATGGGGGGAAAAGAAACAATTTTCGAAAAACAGATAAAGCCGTAACCAATTTCATTCTGGATACCGTTCAAACAGTATTTGCAAAGAAAATAGAGCCAGATCAGCCTCCACGGAACGTGCCATCTGATCAGGCTCTATGCTGTTTGCTATTCAGATGATCTTGCTAAGACACTTGGCTATGCAGCAAACAACAAAGATCCTGATCAGCATGCAGCGTCACGCTGCGGCTGATCTGGATCTATGTTGCTTGCAAAAGCCTTTAAATGTATCCAGAATGATTATAAGTATTTGTTTAATTTAGTTTAATCATATTTTATTTGCTATTTGACATTTACATTACATACAAAATCCTGATAAAGCAAAGAAAAAGCAATATGGGTTGGGCAACAAGTTCTAACAACATTAGTAAACTGCCCTCCCCAAGAAGAATAGTTGAATACTTGGCAAACATGTTATATGGTAAATAAGCAAACAAAATTTACGGAGAACGATAATAAATCACGAGTATGTGTCCAGATAATGCAGCATGTTACTGTATCAGTTTCATAAGATGTCCAGATAATGTAGCAGGGGCGAAGTCGGGTCCCTAGGACGACTATTTCACCCCATAGGACGACTATTTCGCCCCATAGGATGAGCACCTACAGAGAAATCATTCACATAGGTGCTTAATTAATGAGAGACATCAGTGAGTTAATGCCCCTGAATACTCCCTAAAAGTAGTTAGATCCTAAAGGTTTTCCTCTGTTTTTATCGTTATTTCTTTTGCACAACATGCTAGTAATTTTATTCTATCGCTTCTTATGATTATTAAATTATTATATCTCAACAGATCTCCTACAGTATTATCAATGGGTACTTATTTGTAAAACAATGTTATCAGTTAATTAACACGATTTTGATAAAATCACATGTATCACACCGCAACATCTGGTTAGGGAACAGCAGTAAAAACAAAGGAGTCCAACTAAAAGGACAATTTACATTTTGGGATAAATCAGACTTAATCTGCCAAGGGAGGTAATAGAAAATTACAGATGTCTCATTGATCATCCAACAATACTACTCAGTGTGCACTAACCTTCAAAATTGAATCTTTTAGCAAACTCTTTGGTAAAGAAGACTACAGCCTGTTTGCTTTGAGCGTAGGCAGTTGCTGCCACATACTCCTTTTTCTCATTGTTCATGTCCTCAAAGTCAAGTTCTACCAGTTGGTAGGCTGGAGCAGTTGTGTTTATCACTCTAGCCGGAGCAGACTGCTTCAAAGTATCATACAGAAGATGCGTTAGGAAGAAATGACCTGAAATGCATACGTACATGTATATCACACGGTTATTCTTTGTTCTTTATTACCCTGTCCGATTAGATCACTTCTTAACAATGCAAACCGGGTTCGATCCTCGGACCGGGAAGTATGTGAGATGGTACGGTGGTCGCCAGATCGGACAGGTGGGTTTTCTCCGGGTACTCCGGTTTCCACCCCCATGAATGACTACATATATGCTTTCATCCGCACCAACAAGAGTGATTAATATAAGCTGTTAAAACTTGCTTCGCAATCATTGTAAAATAATAAAGTTTAAAACTTTAAACCCCTAAGTACAGTAAATAATTTCATCAATATAGAGAAACAGTACAGAATGGAAATAATTGTGCACAGTTTTTGAATATAATACTGGAGTCAAGATTAGATTATAAACTAGAGCAATTGTTAATCAATTCAATTCAAACTGTATTTATTCATTCATCCCATGTAGGATCACGATTGTGTCACAGACTGGTTACCTAAATAGTTCACTTGAAGATGGTACTCAAACTTGTCCTCCGTGGTACTCTGTGGTGCCATCATCACCCCAGCGTTATTGATCAGATAATGGAGGTTATCTTCCTCTGTAAGAAAACAGTTGACATTTAGCTCTTTGCACGCTAGCAGCGAAGCGAAGTCAAATATTGTCGCTAGCAGAAAAGTCAAATATTGTCATACCTCTGCAGGCTAGCAGCAAAGACAAATATTGTCGTAACTCAGCACGCTAGCAGTGAAGCGAAGTCAAATATTGTTGTAACTCTGCGCGCTAGCAGTGAAGCGAAGTCAAATATTGTTGCAACTCTGCGCGCTAGCAGTGAAGCGAAGTCAAATATTGTCGCTAGCAGCAAAGTCAAATATTGTCGTAACTCTGCACGCTAGCAGTGAAGCGAAGTCAAATATTGTCGTAACTCTGCATGCTAGCAGTGAAGAGAAGTAAAATATTGTCGTAACTCTGCACACTAGCAGTGAAGAAGTCAAATATTGTCGCTAGCAGCAAAGTCAAATAAGGTCGTAACTCTGCACGCTAGCAGTGAAGCGAAGTCAACTATTGTTGTAACTCTGCGCGCTAGCAGTGAAGCGAAGTCAAATATTGTCGTAACTCTGCACATTAGCAGTGAAGAAGTCAAATATTGTCGCTAGCAGCAAAGTCAAATATTGTCGTAACTCTGCGCGCTAGCAGTGAAGCGAAGTCAAATATTGTTGTAACTCTGCATGCTAGCAGTGAAGAGAAGTAAAATATTGTCGTAACTCTGCACACTAGCAGTGAAGAAGTAAAATATTGTCGTAACTCTGCACGCTAGCAGTGAAGCAAAGTCAAATATTGCAAACTACACCAATATCACCCCATGCAACCCGATACATCATACAGTCTTACTGTGAACAGTTGATACATGTACATCCAAACATGACAACTAATTGAAACACCTGCAATTTGCCTTTAGTTATTTCCTTTGATTTTCGTGTTCTTTTGTATCAAGATTTTACAGCAAAGTTGATTTGTTGTAATGGGTAGAATCCGGTGAATATGCAACTTAAATTCCCAATTGTGCAAAGACTTAGTATCTGGTGAATAGGCAACTTAAATGCCCAATTGTGCAAAGACTTAGTAACTGGTGAATATGCAACTTAAATTCCCAATTGTGCAAAGACTTAGTATCTGGTGAATATGTAACTTAAATGCCCAATTGTGCAAGACTTAGTATCCGGTGAATATGCAACTTAAATGCCCAATTGTGCAAAGACTTAGTATCTGGTGAATATTCAACTTAAATGCTCAATTGTGCAAAGACTTAGTATCCAGTGAATATGCAACTTAAATGCCCAATTGTGCAAAGACTTAGTATCTGGTGAATATGCAACTTAAATGCCCAATTGTGCAAAGACTTAGTATCTGGTGAATATGCAACTTAAATGCCCAATTGTGCAAAGACTTACTATCTGGTGAATATGCAACTGAAATGCCCAATTGTGCAGACTTAGTATCTGGTGAATTTGCAGCTGAAATGCCCAATTGTGCAAAGACTTAGTATCTGGTGAATTTGCAGCTGAAATGCCCAATTGTGCAAAGACTTACTTTTCTTGAAGGCATCAACAAAGCTTTGAACAGATTTGAGGGAAGCCAAGTCGCATTTGATACAGAAGACCTTCTCGTTTTTGGTCTTTGTTTTTATTTCTTTGGCGGTCACCTCTCCCTGTGTATCATCACGACAAGCGATATACACCCTTGCACCTGTTCAAATAGAATATGCATACATGTAATTATAAGCTCAGAGATACAGCTAACAGGAAACAAAGGTTAAGTAGACATTAAACTTTGTGTGTGTTTTACGTTTATTTATCGTCGCTACCGGTTGCCCATATGACAGGCGACGCCTCCTGAAAAGATTAGCCATTTTAGATTTTTGGGGGATAGTGCATTGATACAGACAGAGACCCATTCCAGAATCTCCTCTGGTTCTTTTACGTGCACGGTGTACAGCACCGACACAAGATCTCGGTTTAAAATCCCACCTGAAAGACTATTAATTTTATTAGGGTCAGATGGGGGATCAAACCGGCGATCCCTGGATTACCAGTCCAGCGTGTTACCACTGGACAACAGACCTGTCTGTAAATTAAACTTTGGCAAATAAATATTAAATATATAACATACAGTTCATGAGACGATATCCCAGGCATTTGATACTCAATATTTCAAGAATTGTTTATCTGTAAATTTATTGGATATGCATGATTTTTCAGCATAATGAAAGAGATGAAGTCAATGGGAGGGAGCAACGGTTACGCTATGTTATATTTCGGGTTTTACGCCTGCATCATCACCATTTTGGGCTATATTCCCGGCGGGCAGTTTACTTAACAACACCTTTCCTGGGCAGGCTCCAGCGGTTAACTAGTACTTGGGTGCACCAACCTCCGTAAGAAACTGCCGACTTTTTCATATAAATGAGACACGGTCTGAGCAGGGCTCGAACCCGTGACCATCAGTGATGATAGGTTACAGTGGTATACAAGTCAGCGACCTTAACCACTCGACCACGGAGGTGGACGGCAGATATTCAGTGTTAAATACAGCTATCCTATATATAGAGATAGATATCTTTATTTATAGAGGGCAGTCCATGTGATAAGCATCGGACATTTGCAGTTCAAAATCAATCTAAATGTTGCATACCCTCGGCCATTTGGCCTACAACATTTTTAGGGGGGAAAAAATCTTCAGGTCCCGATACTGGTAACCCCATTTAACCATCCCCCATCAACCTTACAGATATAGAGTAAAAGAACAAGACAAAAAACAAAGCATGCACCAAACACAAGGATATTATATTTTACATAGTTTTATAATATGGCCCTAGTACTAACTGGGTTAATTAATATTAATGTACACAATTTAATTTTTTTTAAAAACATTTTTATCGTATGTTGCTTTTTGTCCAGTATACTTCAGAAAAATGTCCGTCATAATTTTCATATCTTGCTGGACATTGTCGAATGTCCGGCTAGATTTATTTCAATATTACATGGACTGAGTGGGTGACCTAATTAGTTACGAGGTAACTGGACATTGTCGAATGTCCGGCAAGATTTATTCGAATATTACATGGACTCAGTGGGTGACCTAATTAGTTCCGAGGTAATCCTCCTTAATTTTAACATGACTTTGATATTTTGCTATAAACACTGAACAAATCTGCAATAAAACACGGCTATGGGTATGGCCGTTCTATTATATGGCCGGTCTATTATATAGCAGTGGAATTTTGCTCCCCTTGTAAAATAACTTATTTATGAATGAAAATCATGTGACGTATGCAAATCACAGTAAAAATACTGTCGTGCATGATTTGTATCAAATATGACGTATGGTCCTCCCTCCCATCATTTCGTTAAATTTGCATGATATATAGAAACACTCCCATTTCTCCACCATATCCATACAGTTCTGTTTCATTTGTTTGTATGCTTTAGCCATTTAAGCCTAAGCGCGTAAACAACTTCATACTGAGAATTAAGTTACGGACCTTGTGTGATAATTCACATATTATAATTGTTTTGGGAGGGGTTTAACCCTTAAAATGCTGAATAAATTGGAAAGAATGTGCTAACAATGTAGATCCAGATCAGATCATAGATTAGGATCTATGTTATTTGCTATTCAGCCTTGTGATTCAGCTCCACTATCTGTATAACAAACAGCAAAAATGATCTGCCTCTATGCTGTTTGCAAAAATGAATAGGCTCGTTTCCAGTACAGTCAGGGCTAAAGTCTCACTGACATATGACAATTCTCCAGCCATTATTGGTGGCGGAAGATCCCGGGTACATAAAAATGTCAAATTTAGTGCTGGGGATTACTTACCTCTTCGAGCAAAGTCTTCTGCAGTATATCTACCTATCCCGCCGCCACCTCCCGTCACAATGGCCACCTTGTCCTTCAATTTTAGCTCACTCGTACATCTAGCACCTCGAAAGTATTGTCTGAGATAGAAAAGGGCATTTCAGTTCATTAGACATTATAAATTAATTTTTATACATACATGTACCACATTTCAATTGACCGAGTTCCATTTAGCATGCATTGTTGTGTTGTTTGGGCAATTGTTATTTTGTTCTACAAACACAAGAAATGTTTGACAGGTCGGGACCACATGGTCACATCAGTGATCTGGTCGTTTTTACCTAGTTTCTCATTGATGTTTTTGCCTGCTTGTTTTATTTCCGTTGGTTGCTTTCAGTAAACATAACTTACTATATGACCAAAGCGCACAGACAAAACAAATTGTGTCTTGTGCCTGTGGCCACGCCTAATAATTACGAGATATTTGGACCGGATCCGATACCGTGATACGGGTTTTATCCGTTCACCGGCAACGTTGCGAAAATAGGTTATACAAACAATTCACCTTAATCCGTAGATCAATCCACCAACCAAAGCTATAATTATTGGCCACCACGATTGGAAAAGTGCTTCCGGATCAGGCATACCAGGAGGAAGACCGGGCATAGTAGGTTTAGTCGACATTTTTATAAAATAAATGCAGACTATCGGACAAGACGCTAAGTGTGCACCGTGTAAACAACCACAGCGTTATTTTCACAAAGGTCGAAATTTTTACGAACGTGAGATATCAGTTATATTTGTTGAAAGTTTGAAACTAACACTGGGAAAACATTATCATCAATTGGATGATAATTGCGATTAAGTAAGTTGATATCCCGATTGCCCGGAGCTACTGCCACTAACGGTTTCAGGATTGTTTGCAGTTTATGTATGTATGTTCCATTAATGTCAAACCCCTTGAGCACTGTTGAGGGACCTAGACATGTTAACCATTACTAAGCAATGTGTGTGAGGTGCCTTGCTCAATACATACATGCATACATGGCCTAGCTGAGTATCGAACCCGGACCGTTCGATTCCAAATCAGACGCTCTACCATTGGTGTGTGGGAGGGGGGGGTGTTGATGGAGGCTTTGTATCATGTATGTATGTATTTTCCATTTATGTTAAGCCCCTTACAGCGACCTAGACAACTTTGCTTTAGGACACTACTTAAGTGCCCCTACCGAGTATGGAACTCGAGCCCTTTGAATCAAGATCTGATGCTCTACCACTGGACCACAGATACAACTATCTATCTTCCTCTAATGTCAAACCCCTCGTGGGGATGTAGACATGTTTGGAGTGATTCTAGAAAGCAGGATTTGTCGCTGCTACTGGTTGCCGGCATGAGTAACGTCTCCTGAGCTATAGTCATTTTGAAAGATAGTACAATTATACAGCTAGAGGCTTCTCTTGTTCTTCATAATCATCGTCAGTGATTGCACTACTTATGAACAGGGAAAACCAATAAAGCCAATATCAATTGCTGAACTAGACATTATAGGAGGAATATGACTACATCCCTGTGAAGGGTTTAACATATAAATGGGAGATAGACATGATGTTGCCCTCTTTGGAAGTGAAATAACACATTTATCACTGCCTTAAGTCCAATTTAATCATAGTGAAAGACACCACTGGGATTTTTATTACCTCCCTTTGCAGATACAATCTCATTTATCCGGAAATGTCAATAGGTCTTTTATTTTTACTGTTGTTCCCTAACAAGATTTTGTGATATGATAAATGAGATTTGATCAAAATCATGTTAAATTGATAACAAATGTGTACAGATAAATATCCATTGGATATACTGTAGAATATCTGTGGAGATATAATAATTTAATAACTATAAGATGAGAAAGTGGTTGAAAATTGAAAACATGTTGTGCAAAGGAAACAACGATAAAAACAGAGGAAAGTATTTAATTCTTAATAGGACCTATCTACTTTAAGGGAGTATTCAGGGGCAGTAACTGACCGATGTCTCTCATTTGATCATACACTCAACTGAAATCAACAAATATGCTTTATGAAGTTTAGAGGTCTACAGTCTAACCTGTTTTAAGCAGGCTGCCAAGGGAATCACAGAATGTGGCTGCTTAGCACAGGTGGCTGTTTAATAGAGAGTACATTTATGCTAAAACAACATATTGGAATTCTGGAAACTGGCTGATTGGTTGGCTGCTTAATGGATGTGATCACTAACACAGGTTTGACTGTAATTACTAATAATATTTACCTAGTTCAATATTAGTTTGATGGATATGTGGCACAGACTTTAGTATAACTGTGCAAGTGTATCGCCTAAACAATCAAATAGTGATTGATTTGTATAATTTCAGACTGCCTACTGAGTGCATGCTGAATACAGTTACATAGTGCCACTGCATCTACTAGTACAAATACACCGGACCAATGAAGGTTCCAAAGATTGTCTACTTTATCAGTGCAGGTGCTACATGCTACGGTGTTACAATTATCCTTAAGTAAGTCTAACAAAACAGGTTGGTTTGTTTGTAGTAATTGTAATTATAAGCGTTGGTTTGTTTGTTGTAATTATAAGCATTGGTTTGTTTGTAGTAACTGTAATTATAAACGTTGGTTTGTTTGTAGTAACTGTAATTATAAGCATTGGTTTGTTTGTAGTAACTGTAATTATAAGCGTTGGTTTGTTTGTTGTAATTATAAGCGTTGGTTTGTTTGTAGTAACTGTAATTATAAACGTTGGTTTGTTTGTAGTAACTGTAATTATAAGCATTGGTTTGTTTGTAGTAACTGTAATTATAAACGTTGGTTTGTTTGTAGTAACTGTAATTATAAGCATTGGTTTGTTTGTAGTAACTGTAATTATAAGCGTTGGTTTGTTTGTTGTAATTATAAGCGTTGGTTTGTTTGTAGTAACTGTAATTATAAACGTTGGTTTGTTTGTAGTAACTGTAATTATAAGCATTGGTTTGTTTGTAGTAACTGTAATTATAAACGTTGGTTTGTTTGTAGTAACTGTAATTATAAGCATTGGTTTGTTTGTAGTAACTGTAATTATAAGCGTTGGTTTGTTTGTTGTAATTATAAGCGTTGGTTTGTTTGTAGTAACTGTAATTATAAACGTTGGTTTGTTTGTAGTAACTGTAATTATAAGCGTTGGTTTGTTTGTAGTAACTGTAAAAGAATAGCACTACGAAAGATGCAAGCCCCCCAAACTCGCTATATGAAAATGTTGGCAGTTTCTTACGGAGGATGGTGCACCAAGTACTGCTTAACCACTGGAGCCTGCCCAGGAAAGGTGTTGTTAGGTGAACTTCCCTTCACTCAAATGACCAACTGGTAGCGACGTTAACTCTTTACTCCATAGATACGCCTTCCTATGCGTATCTATGGAGTAAAGAGTTAAATAAACTTAAATTAGAAAAACCATACTCATTACTGTGGACAGGATAATTGAACTTGTTAATGATGGAACTTGTTAAATGATGGAACATGTTAATGATGGAACATGTTAATGATGGAACTTGTTAAATGATGGAACATGTTAATGATGGAACATGTTAATGATGGAACATGTTAATGATGGAACATGTTAATGATGGAACATGTTAATGATGGAACATGTTAATGATGGAACTTGTTAATGATGGAACTTGTTAAATGATGGAACATGTTAATGATGGAACTTGTTAAATGATGGAACATGTTAATGATGGAACATGTTAATGATGGAACATGTTAATGATGGAACTTGTTAATGATGGAACTTGTTAAATGATGGAACATGTTAATGATGGAACTTGTTAATGATGGAACATGTTAATGATGGAACATGTTAATGATGGAACATGTTAATGATGGAACATGTTAATGATGGAACATGTTAATGATGGAACTTGTTAATGATGGAACTTGTTAAATGATGGAACATGTTAATGATGGAACATGTTAATGATGGAACATGTTAATGATGGAACATGTTAATGATGGAACATGTTAATGATGGAACATGTTAATGATGGAACTTGTTAATGATGGAACTTGTTAAATGATGGAACATGTTAATGATGGAACATGTTAATGATGGAACATGTTAATGATGGAACTTGTTAATGATGGAACATGTTAATGATGGAACTTGTTAATGATGGAACATGTTAAATGATGGAACATGTTAATGATGGAACATGATAAATAGTATAGAAGGTTGGTCAGGCAGGAAGTGTTTCGATTTTTGGGAGAAATCAGTCGAGGCCTGTGCTCAAAAGAATTGATAATGTTAGGGTTTATTATAGAGAGAGAAAAAAGTGCAGGGTGGGTCAAAAAAGGGTGCAATTTGAGGTGCGATTAATTGCACGACGGGGTATTTTGGGGTTAGCCCCTAGAATATTTTCTACAGTGATTGATCAAAGAGGCCAGTAAGGCAGTACATATTGGTGATAGGGAGAACTAGTTCTAGACGACATTTTTTTAAATGGCAAAAGGGTGGGGCTAAATGACAAAAAGGCGGGGCTAAAGGACAAATGGGTGGGGTTGACAATTGCGACTTTGATTGTACCCAATAGAACCACAGGGATTTGGCATGTTTGGCATTTTATACACTGGCGTCCACAAATGCGCCAAAATCCCTGTTGATACAAATACAAACAATTTGTCTATTCTGTGACTAGTGTACAGAATGTAAAATGAGAATCATTGTCGTGTTTTATTTATTATTTATCAATTTCTCACAGATAAGATGAGTTGTTATACCAGATAGCATAGAGTGAATTGGTTAGATTTGTAGATGTGTGTAGTAGATGGCAGTAGAATATTCTGAACTTGGTCGGAGATTTTCCAACTATTCATTGATTATGATCAGGCTTGCTTCACTTTACTCGAAAACTAATGTTGGTTCCCGACCTCTTTGTTTTAGTTGAGCCTGCATGATGTAATTGACATGAATGAGGTCTTGAGAGTGTTAATCTACTGTTACAAAGACTTGTTTCGCAATCAAGCTAAAATATATTTGCATAAATGCTTTCGTCCGTTTTGCTTTTCATTTTATTTAAACATATTTATTTTATTTATTATCATGTACATGGTTTTTTACAACAATTGAAATAAGGAATTGAACAGAAAGTTGAAGTCGTGATAGCGCAGTGGATGCGCGTTCGCTTCAGGTGTGAAAGGTCCGGAGTTCGAACCCCGCTGGAGCCGTTACGATTGTGCCCTTAGGCAAGGCATTTAAATTCCATGTTGCATCTTCTCTCTCCCTCGTGGCGATGGATTTGGAATCCATCAGGAATGAGGTCTCGAGAGTGATTAATATAAGTTGAAATAACTTGTTTCGCAATCGAGCTAAAATAAATTTGTATAAACTAACAGAAAGCTATACAGCTTATGCTTGTCCTCTCCTTGCTTTTCATTTCACATAGTAATGACATGTTTTGTAAATTCACATGTAAAAATAACTCGGAACAATAAAATATGGTATAACCTCATCTAAGATTCTTACATTGTAGAGACTACCTCGGAGGTCAGAGGTATCTGAAAGAACAAGAAATTCATGGTCAAACAGTGATTGTCACCGGTGCTAATACTGGTGTAGGCAAGGAGACAGCCAGAGAACTTGCCAAGAGAGGTATAAGTTTGAGACCAATAGTCTATCCATCTCTCCATCATATCCATACACCTGTCTGAGGCATCCATGGCTAAGTGGTTGAGGTCATTTATTTCAAGTAACTTGACCCTCACCGATGTAGGTTCGAATCCCTTTTATGACTGTGAGGAATCTGTACAGCTGGCTTACTGAAAGTTGGAGGTTCTACCCGGGTACCCATCCGTTTGTGCCTGTAAAACTGCTGAGACTGGCACCCAGGGTCTTCCTCCACCAACAATAGCTGATTGGGAGAGTCAACATACATGTAGGACCTATGCTGTTCACGTGATGTTAAACCACAACAAAAACACACAAATGAAGTCCATATTATATAAGCATATTTCATTAAAATTGTATTGTCATAACCAGAAGAATAATATATAACTGCTTGCCATGTTTTGAAAATAAAATTAGGAAAAAATAAGTAAGTACATAGGATTTAGATGTGGCCTTATCTTGCTTTGCGACCTGCAGAGAAATAATAAAATTGCACATTAATATGACATAAATTGAGAAAAACAGTTATAAATCTATATATTTCGATCCTCGGACTGTTCGATCCTGGGACCGGGAAGTATGTGAGATGGTACATGTGTTGTTTGTTTGGTTGGTGGTTGGTGGTTGGGTTTTGGGGTTGTTGGGGGGTTGTGGTGGTGTGGTCATCAGGTTGGACAGGTTGGTTTTCTCAGGGTACTCTGGTTTCCTCCCACACGAATGACCACATATGCGCTTTCATGCGCACCAATGAACGTGATTAACATAAGTTGTTAGAGTTTGTTTCTTAATCATTGTAAATTAAATAAAGTTTATTGTTTTATATTATTTCTTGCAGTTAGGATGGTATCATTTTTAAAGACATTTACTTATATATTAAATATGCACTACTTTAATTATAAATTTTGAAGAATAAAACAAACATTGAACAACATGAAGATCATCGTCTAGGAAATAACATTACCTACATTGTATTTCTAAAATTCAACATACCCGTTCATGTTCAGTGGAGACTGCCACCCATATGAGCGTTCATTCAACTTTCTATGACCCATTACCAGCTGGGTTAATAAAATCACATTTGCATGCAACATAGATCCAAATCAGCTGCAGCGTAGCACCATGTCTGATCAGGATATATATTGTTTGCTATTCAGCCAAGTGTTTTAACTCCACTATCCAAATAGCAAACAGGATAGAGCCAGATCAGACGGCAAATAATGTGATTTTATCTGCCGCTAGCGTGCAAAGGGTTAACGAAAATTTTAAAAAGTCCCCTATGGGATTTTCTGGTTGTTCTATATAAATATTTGGAATGAGAGAAAGATTTCTTGACCTCTAGAAAATGTTCACATACATGTATATGCATATCGAATGTGTAATTTGTACAGGTGGACGAGTGTTATTGGCCTGTAGAGATTTAAAGAAATGTGAAAAAACACGACTGGAGATCATAGAGGACACATATAACAAGCAAGTCGTATGCAAAGAACTCGATCTGGCATCGTGTGAATCCATCCGCAACTTTGCAAGCACTGTCAATGATGGTATGGGCTATTTACTTACTGTTTTCCCACCAACTGTTAAGATATGGCTCTTTTAAGAATTTTAAAGAACATACTTTGCCCCAGCTTCATCACTATAACCTCTTGCTGGAATTTGATGACACTTTACAGAAGAGTTTGTCTATATTTGTCTAGATTGCTAGTATTTTTCAACATCTGACGGATCTGTTGTCCAGTGGTAACATGCTGGACTGGTAATCCAGGGATCACAGGTTCGATCCCCCATCTGACCCTAATAAAATTAACAGTCTTTCAGATGGGTCTTTAAACCGAGGTCTCGTGTCGGTACTGAACCCCATGCACGTAAAAGAACCAGAGGAGACTCTGGAATGGGTCTATGTCTGTATCATTGCACCATCCTCCAAAAATCTATAATGACTAATCTATTCAGGAGGCGTCGCTCATATGGGCAACCGGTAGCAACGATAAATAAACGTAAAACACACACACAACATCTATAAACATATTGTATCCCACTTTTGTAGTAAATAATCCTCCATATTATCTGTTTGAAAACTAGATCATCATGAAAGAAAAAATATTAAGTTTCTGTTAATGTTGGCACCTGACAAGAAGCTCCTTAAATGCTTGTAAATTTTGTTTGTTTCATTGCAAGAAGCTCCTTAAATGCTTGTAAATGTTGTTTGTTTCATTGCAAGAAGCTCCTTTAATGCTGGTAAATGTTGTTTATTTCATTGCAAGAAGCTCCTTAGATGCTCGTAAATGTTGTTTTGTTTCATTGCAGAAGAGAAACGGATAGATGTTTTGATAAATAATGCTGGTATCATGTCGTGTCCAAAGGAACAAACCGAAGACGGATTTGAAAAGCAATTGTCTGTTAATTATTTAGGTAAGACTTTAGGACGGGTTTGAATGGCAATTGTGTGTTAATTATTTAGGTAAGACTTGAGGACAGATTTGAAAAGCAACAATATTATCAGGAATACTCAATTGAAATACAGCCAAACCTGTATCTAAAGACTAGCCACAGGAATGTCAAAAATATGACTGTTGATGATATGTGGTAAGTAAAAATAGTGGTCTTTAGAAACAAGTGGTCTTTATTTTGGAGGTGGTTAGTTGAACACCTGTGTTTTAATGTAACGTTATTATGCGCAGATAGGTAAGATAGTTTTCCTTATTTATAGAGGGTGACCTAATTAGTTCTGAACTAATCGTACGGATAGTGGAGCTGAAACACTTGACTGAATAGCAAACAACATAGATCCTGATCAGATGCGGCATTATGCCGCAGCTGATCTGGATCTATGTTGTTTGCACATTCCTTCCAATTGATTCAGCATTTTAAGGGTTAAATCTGTGTATTAATTATTATTCTTCAAATGTTTATTTTTCAGGACCTTTTCTGCTTACAAACCTGCTACTAGACAAGTTAAAAGAGTCTCCACACGGGAGAATAATTAACTTGATCAGCCCTCTGTATAAGAGGTCTTCGATGAAATTTGATGATTTAAATTATATGTGTGAGTACGACCCGAGAGAAGTGTATGGACAGAGTAAGCTGGCTATGGTGTTATTTTCACAGGAGTTGGCTAGAAGACTAGTAGGTAATGCACTGATTTTATCATTTATCATAAGAATTTGAAATTTCATTAGATTAATAGTATCTTACCTTTTAAAACAATAAAAGAGTTACTGTACAGTACTGTAGATCTTTATAATATAGCTTAAATTTTTTAAAAATCACAACTGTTTTGGTAGGGTAAATAAATTGATTATTGATTAAGTTTGATTTTGTGACACCAATTGTATACAGTAAAACCTGTCTGTAACATCCACTCACAGACGGGTCTGTAGTCCAGTGGTAACACGCTGGACTGGTAATCCAGGGATCGCAGGTTCGATCCTCCATCTGACCCTAATAAAATTAACAGTCTTTCAGATGTGATTTTAAACCAAGGTCTTGTGTCGGTGCTGTACACCGCGCACGTAAAAGAACCAGAGGAGACTCTGGAATGGGTATCTGTCTGTATCATTGCACTATCCTCCAAAAATCTAAAATGACTAATCACTTCAGGAGGTGTCGCTCATATGGGCAACCGGTAGCAACAATAAATAAATGTATAATACACACTAACGGGAATAATGGAGAATTGATCTCTTGGAATAGAGTTTAAAATGCACTTAACAATGACTTGATCGAAGATTATATAGCTGGCCTTGAGAGACAAGTTCATAGTAGGTGATCATAGTTTGAAGGTACAGTCAACCATGTGTTAGTGGTCACCGGTATTAAGCAGCCAACCTGTATTAAGCAGCCCATTAGCAGATTCCCAATATGTTGTTTTATTATACAGTTGACCTCTATTAAGCAGCCACCTGTGCTAAGCAGCCACATTCTGTGATTCCCTTGGCTGGCTGCTTAACACAGGTTAGACTGTAGTATTTATGTTGGCACACTTTGGACTGTAATTTCAAACGGTGGGGATGTGAGGGTAATAGGAGACATCAATCAATCAAGGTAAACGTATTGTGATGCTTTAGGGGCCAAATGAAGGAGGTTTTACTGGTTCAGTAATGTTTCAGCAAATGACGAATGGTGACTGAGATTGTGGGCCCTGTTAACCCTTTCAACACCACAGACCTCTAAATAGGCTTACAAAAAGTGTAGATCCAGATGAGCCGGCTCGTGATGAGCCATCTCATCAGGATCTGCACTTTTTGCCAGTAATATTACTATTTTAGACAAAATTACCCATTTTGATAAATGAACTGGTCCAAATGTAATTTTCGTATTAATTTATTGGTCTAAAAACTGATCATGGACCAGTCCATTTCAGTTACTTGGTGTTGAATGGGTGCATTACTGTTTGTATGAATCACCTCTACCCATCATTACCGGCATGTCTCCCCAGAGAGGATTATTAAATAATACACTTTGTCCAGACAAAACTCCTAGTCGGATGTTCATGAAACTTGACAGATTGATCAGTACCAAGCCTAGTTGTGCCTATCAGATTTACATTCCACTCAGTTCATTTTTCACACAGTTATGGCCCTTTGAAGATTTGTGAAGAATACAGTTTATCCGGACTACTTCTGCCTAAACCGCCGCCAGATATACTTGCACATAATGATCAGCACCAAATCTAATTCTGCATGATCATCTTCGCGGTTTGTTCGATTCATTTTTCACAGATTTATTGTCCTTTAACCCTTTGCCTGCTGAGTAAATAAAATCACATTTGCAAACAACATCAATCCAGATCAGTCGCGGCGTAGCATCACGTCTGATCAGGATCTATGTTGTTTGCTATTCAGCCTAGTGTTTTAGCTCCACTATCCGAATAGCAAACAGTATAGAGCCAGATCAGACGGCATAGAACGTGCCGTCTGATCTGGCTCTATATTGTTTGCAAAAGTGATACTATCTGTCGCTAGCATGCAAAGGGTTAATCGACTGATGCAACACTGCTGGATATACATGTATTTCCAGCCTGATGCAACACTGCTGGATATACATGTATTTCCAGCCAAACTTGTGTTAATGGTCATTTCTATTAAGCAGCCAACCTGTATTAAGCAGCCAGTTTCCAGATTCCCAATATGCTCTTTTATTATACATTTAACCTCTATTAAGCAGCCACCTGTGCTAAGCATCCACTTTCTGAGATTCCCTTGGCTGGCTGCTTAAGACAAGTTTGACTGTATGCATTTTATTTCAAATACAATTTCTTGCTGCAATTGTTTTACAGACACTAATGTAACAGTAAACTGCGCTAACCCAGGCGCTTGTAAAACTGATATTGGACGACACCTGCCTATGGCTCAAGCTAAGGTCTCCGGTGGAATGCTGTCGCCGCTGTTGTGGCTTGTCATGAAAACACCCGTTCAGGGGGCACAAACATCAGTGTTCCTAGCTGTAGATCCCGACATAGAAAAAGTAACGGGAAAAGTCTTTACGTAAGTCGAGTAACTGCTTGTTGGACAAGACACTTAAATCCACGTTGCCTCTTCTCGCTCCCTCATGGCTTTGGATTCCATCAGGAATGAGGTTTCAAGAGCGATTCAACTAATGTTGTAAAACTTGTTTCGCAATCGAGCTAAAACAAATTTGCTTAAAACTTAAACTAAATAATTTATATTAATCCTATCCTTGCAGGCCATTCTGATAGACAAGCACTCTTTCATGTGAGAAGGTTTCCTGCTGGCTTGCGTAGGTTGGTGGTTCTACCCAGGTGCCAGTCAGAGCCTGCAATAATGCTCGGCGAGGGACACTTTGTCTTCATCCACAATAATAGCTGGAGAATCGCCGTTAGATCTAAACTGTTGGTGCGACTTTAAACCCCCCCAATCAAACATACAAACAAACTGATCGACAATCGGTACCGCTAATTATTATTAAAATGAAAATCTAGCAGTTTAGTGTTATCATCATGCCATGTAAAATCTAATTTACCCTAAACACCAATCACGACTAAATTCGCTTTTGTAAACAGCATAGAGCATGATCAGACAGAACAGAACGTGCCGTCTGATCAGGCTCTATGCTGTTTGCTATGCGGATTGTGGGGCTATAACTCTAGTCTGAAAAGCAAACGACATAGATCCTAATCTGGATCTATGTTGTTTGTACATTCCGTCCAATTTATTTGGCAGGTTAAGGGTTAAAGTTTAAATGTACTGCAAGCAATTCTGGAGGAAAGTCCATGATCAGCCTCTCTGTGGTTGCTATGGTTACACGAGATCACTGCTTGGAGTTTCTACACAAGTACGGTATTACTATACATAGCACATGTACATGTTATTAATTCATTCCGTTTCAGGAATTGTAAAACAGACACAATAGGTAAAACTGGTCTAGATACGGATGCTGCTCGACGCCTGTGGTTCATTAGTGAAAAGTGGACAAGTCTTTCTTCATGACATGAAATATTGATGGGCTGTGTCTGAAGCCAGACTCGGATGGATCCAGTATTTCAACGGAGTGCAACTCTTGGTGCAAGACTTTAGTATGGATATGTGCATGTATCTAATATTAGTACTTTAGCTCAACTGTTCGAAGAATAAGGAGGGCTATTGTAAATCATTCAATCATCGCCACCAGCATAATACAGATCTGATATACTCACCAACGAAACTTGGGTTTGATCCTCGCACCGGAAAGTATGTGAGATGGTACGGTAGTCAACAGATCGGATAGGTGGGTTTTCTCCGGGTTTCCCCCCCCCCCCCCAACGTAGGACCACATATACGCTTTCATCCGCGCCAACGAGAGTAATTAAAATAATTTGTTATAAAACTTGTTTTGCGATCCTTGTAAAATGAATAAAGTTTATATTTTTTGTTTTATGGTTATAGGTTTGTTCGCCTCCGTAAAACCCGAAATATAACATATAACATTATAGGTTTGTTACAAGGTTGCATAATCTTATCTAGCAGTGGCTTCATTCAATTCAGATAACTATGCTCGTACACTGTGAAAATTCAATTTGTTTAAACATATTTATTCCACTATATACATACATTCACAAAACAATACATGCACACAAAATCAAAGAATAGGAAAGGATCAAAACGGAAGCAGAGCTTAT
Source organism: Archivesica marissinica (assembly GCA_014843695.1). Lineage (NCBI taxonomy): Eukaryota > Metazoa > Mollusca > Bivalvia > Venerida > Vesicomyidae > Archivesica > Archivesica marissinica. The sequence goes on from CM026390.1 coordinate 67,564,204, forward strand.
ATAGTTTCTCTCCTTAAAAAATTCAATTATTAATGGTCTTTCAATTGGGACTTTAAACCGAGGTCTCGTGTCGGTGCTTTACACCATGCACGTCCAAAAATCTCAAATGACTAATCTCTTCATGAAGCATCACTCATATGGGCAACAGGTAGCGACATGTGACCTTGGTTTAATGTCCCATCTGAAAGACTGTTCAGATAGGGGATCGAACCTGTGATCCCTGGATTACGAGTCCAGCGTGTTACCACTGGACTACAGATCCGTCTGTATGAAGTGAGCAACAATTTCAATGATCCTCTTGTTATGTTTGATTGTTGCATTATTAATAATGAAAAGCTGTGTAGTGCTGTGCATTTATAAGTGTATGAAATTGTGTTTATGTAAATATTATAACAATATACCACTTGTGTTAATGATAATGAAATTCTGTATTGAATAATATGTATGACTATGAGAGTTGTGTATAGTTTCATGTGTAATCATTTTGTGCTGTTTGCAAAAATAAAACAAACATATTGAACTGAACTGGATTTAATTATTATTTGTTTTTGAGTGTTTAATGTCTCACTAGCGACTCTACAGCTATTATTAGTGGTGGTAGACCCCCGGGTGCCCCTCTAAGCACAGGCACAGACGGATACTGAGGTAGCTTCCTCACATGAACCAATTTAACACCCCCAGTGGTGAGGGGCAAGTGATTTCAAGTCGACGACCGTAACTCTCAGCTATGGAGGCACCTAGAATTTGATTGTACTATTTTACAAAATGAAATAAACATCTTGAACGTAACAGGATTTAGTTGACCTGTGGATGGTTGGTCATGGGTTCTACCTGGGTACCCGTCCTTGCTGGAACGGTACCCATACTGTTTGGAGGGGTACCCTTGGTCTTCCTCCACCAATGAAGTCTCCAAATGATCTACGCTGTTGGTGCACAGCTGTGTAGGTTATTAGGTGGGCGAGTCTGTATGTATATATGTTCCATGTGTGTTAAGCCCCTTGCAGGGACCTAGACATGTTTTTCTGAGTAAACTTAGAGGAACTAAGTGTTTAACCAGTACTAAGCAATGTGTGTGAAGTGCCTTGCTCAAGGACACTACATACACGCTCTTACTGAGTATCGAACCTGTGATCCTTTGATTCCAAATCTGTCTTTCTACCACGGACGTCACTGTATGTCAAAAAATAACACGATTCGCATAAGAAGCGTATATTATTTGCAACTTGGAAGTTGAAAAATGTGCAACTTTTCAATCATTTATGCTTCGTTGGGTTATGTTAGCCATCCGTATACAAATAATTTCTTTGGGTTAGTTTGTATTAGTGGCCAATCACAAGCCAATAAACTATTCATTTCGAGATGTAAACATGTCTGCGCCCAGTCAAATTTATGTGACATTGAAACAATTTTAAGATATTCACAGATTTACACTAAATTACAACAAAATGCTCACTGCACACGAAACAGTAAAACATATTGGCGGGTTTTCACAATGATTTACAACATGACACCCAGATTTGTTTGCTTGGGAAGGCTGTCGAGCACATTGGCCAATTTGTTTGCGATGCCAATACCCTTGCATTGCCGAGCTTTCAGTTCAAGACAAAAGGGTGAAACAGTCATGAATGTATTTGATCGCAGAGCAAAGCGAATTCAAAGAGATAGAACAACAATAATGGAGGACTACAAAGTTTACGAATATGTGAAAGAAGAGGTAAGACTTCAACACTATTATACCTGTATACCATCATCGTAACCATGGGCGTACATCATCACTACATGTATTCAGTCACCTACTGTTTGAATGTGAATAATTGTGTTTTTTACGTTTATTTATCGTCGCTACCGGTTGCCCATATTAACGACGCCTCCTGAAGAGATTAGTCATTTTAGATTTTTGGAGGATAGTACAATGATACAGAGAGAGACCAAATCCAGTCTCCTCTGGTTCTTTTACGTGCACGGTGTACAGCACCGACACAAGACGTTGGTTTAAACTCCCATCTGAAATGCTGTTAATTTTATTAGGGTCAATCGGGGATCGAACCTGGCATCCCTGGATTACCAGTCCAGCGTATTACCACTGGACTACAGATCCGTCTGTGAATAACTTCTAGTCAGTCTGTTTTATAGTATATGAAATAATATTACTATGTAATGTGATCATTCTTGCATTTAATACTTGAGGGGACCTAGACATGTTTTCCTGGGCAGGCTTAGCCGACCTAAGTGGTTAACCAGTACTAAGCAATGTGTGTGAGGTACTTGCTCAATGACACTACATACGTGGCCTGACCGAGTATCAAACCCGGGACCGTTCGATTCCAAATCTGACGCACTACCACGGATGCCACACGTTTTATAATAAAACCACAATTTCATTCACATGTGAATTCAACATTGCGTAAAAAAACCCAGGACCTATGCCTCGGACACCAATCAAATTTCATGTACCATAAATGTGTTTTCCGGTATTGTCACATGATTGACATGTGACCTTGTAAAGTCTAGCATATGATTTCACCCGTTGCAAAAATAAACAAATATTTATTTGCATATATCTGTATTAGTTTTATATATTTAGACTTGAAAAATGTGACGTTTTATTATCAAGGCATTTCTCGAAATAACAAATCGAGAACATTTTTTATGTAGAGGTCTTATATATAGGACTAATCTCTGTGTATGGATTTTTAGGGTACACGTGAATAAGACTTACGAAAAACATCAATATTTACATATTTTCGAAATAAAATGTGAATATTGATCTTGCTCATTTGGTAGTTTTAGCCTACCATATAAGCCACGTACATGCTAATGACAGCGATGATGTCATGCTAATGACAGCGATGACGTCATTTGCAAACAAATTCAAAAATATGTTGTGTCCGGATATAGGGCGATTAACGATATATCCCTGTAGTATCGGATATAACATTATCAAAGTAGCGGTATGTCATATATAGTCGTTTCTTAACATACCGCTGGTCGTAACATACCGAGGCATCCACACTTTTTCAGAACGAGGTAAAATAACGCCACCTATCAAAGTAGCGGTATGTCATATACTTTAAAAACCAGTAGCACACTTAATGTTGTCCAAGTTGACATAAAATTTTGATGTTTAAAATATTTTCAGTCGGAAACGATGATATACTTACTATGTTATTTTACTCACGCTTTATTATAAATCGGCACATCGGTAGGATATCACAAAAAGGAGAGAAACTGAAAGGATTAATCAAACGTTTCCAACAAATATCAATTTTTTTTCATGTTCAGATATTTGTCCTTCATTCTTTCATGGAATTCTCAAATAACATGTAAATATTGTAAAATTACTACCAACTCCAATGTCCAACAAATGCTATGATGTTATTTCTACAATGTAATGTGACATGGGCATGTGAATTGGTGGCATTAAATCCATGTGTGGTGTCCATGGTCCAGTGGTAGAACGTTGGATTTGGAATCGTACGGTCCCTGGTGCGATACACGGTCAGGCCACGCATGTAGTGTCATTGAGCAAGGCACCTCACACACCCTATATCACTACATTTCAAGGAAGAGACTTCAAGAGAGGTTGTTATTATGTTATTATGTTTATATCAATCAGTTAGTATTTTGTAATATATGCAAGATGCTGGGATGTAAAACTATATCTTGATAATCTGTCAAGCTCTTAACTATAAATATATATCTCGGTTGAGTATCGAAGCCAGAACTTTATTTACATACTTTTTATTTACAGTTTGGTTATAGAGTATCGGACAGAGTTTTAGATATCAAAAGGTAGGAATTTTCATTCAGACTGAGCATGTGTACTGTACTGCATGGCTTTGATAGCGACTTGGTGTCATTTTTAAATGTGCTTGGATAGGACCTAAGCAAGTTGTATGTTATGGTGTATCATAATGTTCTTACAGATGATCAGGATCTATGTTGTTTGTAAATGTGATTTTATTTACTCAGCAGGCAAAATTTTGTATGAAAATTGTAAAAATAATAATTTTATTTGTGTGTTTTACTTTTATTTATAGTCACTACCAGTTGCCCATATGAGCGACGCCTCCTGAAGGGAATAGTGCAATGATACAGACAGAGACCCATTCCAGAGTCTCCTCTGGTTCTTTTACATGCACGGTGTAAAGCACAGACACAAGACCTCGGTTTAAAGTCCCATCTGAAAGACTGTTAATTTTATTAGGGTCAGACAGGGGATAGAACCAGTAATTTTATTTTTTCTACATTTGTCTTTTTAGGGAGAAGTGGCGGCAACATCAGGGTCCCTATTATTTCGCACATGTCACCCTTTAGAATGAGCCCTGGATTACTAGATGTATTCGTTGTTGTCTTTTTCACGTTTATTTCATGCTTTTCAGAGACTTTGACACAATGGTCGACCTAGGATGTGGCAGAGGCTATGTTTCCAAACATCTTTTGAAAGATACAGTGAAAAATATATATCAATGTGAATATTCCGAGAAAATGCTGGTATGCAATTAGTAACTTGACTTTAAGCAGTATTTAACTATTTATGATTGAAAGGCGCTATTTATGATTGAAAGGCGCTATTTATGATTGAAATGCGCTATTTATGATTGAAATGCGCTATTTATGAATGAAATGCACTATTTATTATTTATGAATGAAATGCACTATTTATGAATGAAATGCGCTATTTATGATTGAAATGCGCTATTTATGAATGAAATGCGCTATTTATGAATGAAATGCGCTATTTATGAATGAAATACTATCATGTTAAATCTTGGAAAGAACTACCTATAAACACCATTAAGGTTAGGATAAACAAATGAACTGGTGCTTATGAAATTACTATTTGTGTATTACCTCCCTTATTTATTTATACTTCGTAAATGAGAGACATCTGGAATTTTCTATTACCTCCCTTGCCAGATAAAGTCTGATTTAATCCAAAATGTAATAGGTCCTTTTAGTTAGAATCCTTTGTTTTTACTGTTGTTCCCTAACCAGATGTTGCGGTATGATAAATGTGATTTGATCAAAATCATGTTAATTAACTGATAACATTCTTTTACAAATAAGTACCTATTGCATACTCATAAGAAGCGATAGTGGAATAAAATTGCTAGCATGTTGTGCAAAGAAAACAACGATAAAAACAGAGGAAAACACTTAGTATGACCTATCTACTTTTAGGGAGTATTCAAGGGCAGTAACTAACTGATGTCTCTCATGCAGGAATAATTGCTTTATATTTCCATTTGAAGAAAATGCCTAAAATAACGGACTAATTTCTTCATCCATTTGTCTTGTCTGACGCATGTGTAGTTCATATGGCAACTCTCTAGCTTTTATTGGTGGAGAAAGACCCCTGGTTGCAGGCACGGACGGACACCCGGGTAGAACCACCAACCTACCGCAAGCCAGCTGGATAGGAGTCACACATGAATTCATTTGACACCCTCGGTGTTGTTGTTCCCTACAGCGATGAGGGGAAAATAGATACATTTCGATCTTTTGTGCAGTAGGGTAATTTTGTACTACAGGATGAGGGTGTATTCATTGTTGAGACTTCAACTGTCAGCAAATTCTGAGATATTTTATAATGATACCTTGTTGATTTTGCAGCTTCAAAGTGAGATGTCACAGGAAGTTCCTACACAGAGAATTGTAGTTGACGAAGAATTTCTGCCATTTAAAAACGATTCTTTAGATATCGTTGTTAGTAGTCTAAGGTAATGTTATATCTGCATACAATATGCCAACCTCTCCTGGATCCAAATAGTGAGATGCTCCCGTTTCCACAGTGCGAGTCTTACAACTTATATTAATCACTCTTGAGACTTCATTCCCGATGGAATTCATCGCCACGTGGGATATAGAAGCAGCATGTGACATTTAAATGGCACAGTCGTAACTGCTCCAGCGGGTCGCAAACTCCAGACCTTTCGCACCTGAAGTGAACGTGCTACCACTGTGCTATCACGACTTCCACAAGTGGGAGAGTTTGAAATTTTGGACTATGCCGTCCTTGCTCCCATTTCCACAGTGGGAGAGTTTGAAATTTTGAAAGATCTCTTCATAGACACAGATGGTGTTGTTAAGTCCCAGAGCCATATCTTTTCATTTGCATTTAGTTTCTTAAAGCCATGTCCAGGGGCATGTGTTATACAATTCTGACGTGATTCTTGTAGTCTCACCTTTTGGGCAAACATCACCCGATAATTCATAATGATGAATCATCCATTTTTATTTATTTACAAATGTTCTCTGATATCCATGACATTTTTTTTATTGACCCCTTCCGTTATGTATGTGGGTTATTGTTTCTGTCTGTGTTTCTGTCTGTCTGTGTATTAGCAGGATAACCCAAAAAGATATGGATGAATTTTGATGAAACTTTGTGGATATATTGGAATTTGGTCCCAGCGGAAGCAATTCGATGTTGGGAGGAATCGGTTATGCATGTGGTCATTTTGCCTTTATTAGTTTATACAAATTTATTTTATCACGATTGCAAAACAAGTTCTTACAGCATTATGTTAATCTCTCTCGAGACCTCATTCTTGATAGAATCCATCGCCATGAGGGAGAGAGAAGATGCAATGTGTAGTTTAAGCGCCTTGTCTAAGGACACAATCGTAACAGTTACAGCTGGGCCGCAAACTTCGTGCCTCTCGCACCTGAAGCGAACGCGCTACCACAACATCCACAAATTTAGGAATGTTTTGCCTTAATAATCAATACTGTCTATAAGTGAAATGTAGGGGAGTTGTTGTATAGGTAATGTAGGTTTACTGAGATTATAGTTATTTGTGCCCTGCCTGTATCAGGATCCATTTGATTGACATCTTTTACTCCTGCCTATGTTCAGTAAATGTACCTATTTGTTTTCAGTTTGCATTGGGTAAATGATCTACCAGGATGCTTTAGACAGGTATGTATAATGTTTTCAGTTTGCATTGGGTAAATGATCTACCAGGATGCTTTAGACAGGTATGTATAATGATTTCAGTTTGCATTGGGTAAATGATCTACCAGGATGCTTTAGACAGGTATGTATAATGATTTCAGTTTGCATTGGGTAAATGATCTACCAGGATGCTTTAGACAGGTATGTATAATGTTTTCAGTTTGCATTGGGTAAATGATCTACCAGGATGCTTTAGACAGGTATGTATAATGATTTCAGTTTGCATTGGGTAAATGATCTACCAGGATGCTTTAGACAGGTATGTATAATGATTTCAGTTTGCATTGGGTAAATGATCTACCAGGATGCTTTAGACAGGTATGTATAATGATTTCAGATTGCATTGGGTAAATGATCTACCAGGATGCTTTAGACAGGTATGTATAATGATTTCAGTTTGCATTGGGTAAATGATCTACCAGGATGCTTTAGACAGGTATGTATAATGATTTCAGTTTGCATTGGGTAAATGATCTACCAGGATGCTTTAGACAGGTATGTATAATGATTTCAGTTTGCATTGGGTAAATGATCTACCAGGATGCTTTAGACAGGTATAATGATTTCAGATTCATGTGGGTGACAGTTGGATGCCTTCTTTTGTTCAATCTGTTACATATGATATACATGTATGTGTATCTTTATTCCTAAGACGTATTTGCAGTATAGATAGAACACATCAATGTATCTTATTGGAATAAAAAAAAGCAGTTAATAAAACAGTGAAACATGTACCTTCCATACTCTCCTATAAGACGATCCCCCTACTGTGGTCATGAACTCTGTGTGTGTTTTGGCATACACTCGCATATAAGACGATCCCTCTACTGTGGTCATGAAATCTGTGTGTGTTTTGGCATACACTCTCCTATAAGACGATCCCCCTACTGTGGTCATGAAATCTGTGTGTGTTTTGGCATACACTCGCATATAAGACGATCCCCCTACTGTGGTCATGAAATCTGTGTGTGTTTTGGCATACACTCTCCTATAAGACGATCCCCCTACTGTGGTCATGAAATCTGTGTGTGTTTTGGCATACACTCTCCTATAAGACGATCCCCCTACTGTGGTCATGAAATCTGTGTGTGTTTTGGCATACACTCGCATATAAGACGATCCCCCTACTGTGGTCATGAAATCTGTGTGTGTTTTGGCATACACTTGCATATAAGACGATCCCCCTACTGTGGTTATGAAATCTGTGTGTGTTTTGGCATACACTCGCATATAAGACGGATTGATCAAATGGACGTTAGACCATGTATAAAGTGCAAGTTGAAGAATTGTTAAGTGTTATTGTGCTTTCTTTTCTAAAACGTAAATATGGATACCATTTAACACATTAAACAAAAATATATTTAAATAATGGTTTTTTTTAGCACTAACTCATACATGTAAGACGGGAAGGCCACTTTGAGACCATAATCTTGTGGTAATAAACTCGTCTGTATAGACAGTAAGCACTTTCCACCAATGAAGCTCCTCTCAACCAGTTCCTTATACATTAATGCCGTCGATCCTTAGTAATCCGCATCCATTGTCAAGTGGTTACGGTAGATGACTTGTATACCATTGTAACCTATCATCACTGATGGTCACGTGTTCGAGCTCGGCTCAGGCCGTGTCTATTATATGAAAAAGTTGGCAGTTTCTGCCGGCGATATAGCCCAAAATAGTGCTGATGAATGCATAAAACCCAAACAAACAACAACAACACTCCTTAGTAATCAAACCAACCCCACCACACGTCCAGGCAATTATTACGGTTTACATTCCCTATGTTGTTTTCATTGGTTGACTGTGCTTGCTAATTTAGGTGCACAGTCCGCTAAACAGAGAGATGGTGTTTTACTTAATTAATGACTATTTTACTAATTTAGGTGCACAATCCGCTAAACATTATTGAATGAATGTGTTTTGCTTGCTACCTTAGGTGCACAATCCGCTAAACATTGATGGTGTTTTTATTGCTTGAATGTATTTTGCTTGCTACCTTAGGTGCACAATGCGCTAAAGAAAGATGGTGTATTCCTTGGTTGTTTGTTTGGTGGGGATACGTTGTATGAACTAAGAGTCGCTCTACAGTTGGCAGAACAAGAGCTAGAAGGGGTACGTAGAACTAAGTTTTTTCTGTTTGTTTTAGGTATATCAGGTCATACAGTAGGTCATACAGTGCACTAAGGCCGTGTCTCATTTATATGAAAAAACTGGCAATTTCTTACGGAGGTTGGTGCATCAAGTACTGGTTCCGCTGGTGTTGTTAGGTAATCTGCCCTCCGGCGATATAGCCCAAAATGATGCTGATGCAGGCGTAAAATCCGAACAAACAAACATATAATAATATCTGGAGCTGTGAATTTTGCTTACCGATATTTGGCCCCATTTTCTCATTACGTTACATATAAAACGGGGTCCATGCTTATGGATCAGATTTTACAATGGTTTCACGTTTGGTTTGGGACATATTTTATGTTTACAATAGTGAAATAAATTGCTATATTTGCAGGGTATTGCAGCTCATGTTTCACCATTTACATCTGTCCAGGATCTCGGAAACTTATTAAGCAGGGCTGGATTTACTATGCTAACTCTTGTAAGTACAAAGTACTATATATAGGTACACTTGAGGACACTGATAAGTATTAACTCTTTGCATGCTGGGTAAAATAAAGGCTATAAATAGTTTAAATAATTGTAGCAGACGACATTTCATTACATGTGTTTTTCTTATTTGTAACTGAAAACTGGAAATATGTCGTGGACTTTCATTAGAATTATGTTGTTAGGAGTTACGATACAATTCTAATGAAATTCCACGACATATTAGACTGTTATTTTTACCGCTAACGTGCAAAGATTTCACTTCTTGTGGCGACTTATTTTTTTCAGATTTACAAAATACACTTGAGGTCACTAAAAAGTTTGAATGCCTACCTAACCGTAATGATGACTTATTTAATCTTAAAATGTTAAATCATGAAGTTGGTACTTCGCCATTCATGATTTCTCTGTGGAAATTGTGAATCGAGAAGTTCTATGCAAAGTTACTATCGACTACATCTCATCAACAACTAGACTTCACACTAGTAATATTTGTCATCAAACCTGCTCATAGAAGCAAGTTAGGTAACTCTTGGATAAACATTACAAATGTTGGCACTTGGAGGTTAGTAGCCTGGGAAAAGGCGTTGATATATTTTGCCTGGTCAGTCAAATAAATATATTTTAACACCGAGACTATTAATTGGGCCGTATTGAGTTTCTGAACATATCAACGCCTGGGGAAACTGGTGGGGTTTCCCGTGAAATTATTAATCCTATTAATAGGCCTATTAGCACGTGACTTAAATAATGATGTACTTGAATCGAAAGCGAGCCACTGCAATGCTGATAAAACTTTATAATTGGCCGCCATTGTTTATGGGTCAACGGAACGATAGTTTTAAAAAGTACAATGTGCGTCTGATTTGACATATTTACTCAATATTTAAGTCGTCCTTAGTTCAATTACGCCAAATCGATCCATTACCATCTAAATGTAATATTTAAAATCCGCCATCTCGTCGATATAACACAGAAACGGGACATTATATGTAAATGAATCTACGGGAACATTCGTGTATAATCGTGCCTGTTCGGCGATTTCCGATTGAATTCCGTTTCTATATTTAACGATATTATCTTGTAGAGAAGAGTTGTTGTTCTTCAAATCTACACCCTCAAAAAAGTGGGTGTAAGTAGATGGCACTACGATCGAAAATCCAGTTTCCCCAGGCTGTCATTTGGCTAGAAGTTAAAAAGTGAAAAATCGACAGACTGGAACCCAGGCTAGGAGGTTAACATATTATGGCATAAATTATAACCATAATTTGACATGTCATGTGCAAAGCATAACATCCCATGAATATAGCTTCAGACGATCCTATCTGGGCAATAGTGAATGTCTATAAATGTTTTAAGATGAGATAGTACATGATCAACATAACAGGGAAACATGCTGCACTTCCAGGCCTGTCACTCCATTCTCCACAGTCACATTTCAGGTCAAAATTAATGCAGAGGCGTCGCAGTTGGGGCCGCATAATATTTGGCGCCAAGATCCCATTTTTTTTGGCGGCCCTAATGCTTTATGACTGTCCAACTTCAGTACTCTCTTGTATCTTACTGGAAAATGTTCTACTTCTATTTGCAGGATCTAGATGAAATGGTTATAACTTATCCTACAATGTATGAACTAATGTACGATCTCAAAGGTAAGTTACTGTATGAACTAATGTACGATCTCAAAGGTAAGTTACTGTATGAACTAATGTACGATCTCAAAGGTAAGTTACTGTATGAACTAATGTACGATCTCAAAGGTAAGTTACTGTATGAACTAATGTACGATCTCAAAGGTAAGTTACTGTATGAACTAATGTACGATCTCAAAGGTAAGTTACTGTATGAACTAATGTACAATCTCAAAGGTAAGTTACTGTATGAACTAATGTACGATCTCAAAGTAAGTTACTGTATGAACTAATGTACGATCTCAAAGGTAAGTTACTGATGAACTAATGTACGATCTCAAAGGTAAGTTACTGTATGAACTAATGTACGATCTCAAAGGTAAGTTACTGTATGAACTAATGTACATCTCAAAGGTATGAACTAATGTACGATCTCAAAGGTAAGTTACTGTATGAACTAATGTACGATCTCAAAGGTAAGTTACTGTATAACTAATGTACGATCTCAAAGGTAAGTTACTGTATGAACTAATGTACGATCTCAAAGGTAAGTTACTGTATGAACTAATGTACGATCTCAAAGGTAAGTTACTGTATGAACTAATGTACGATCTCAAAGGTAAGTTACTGTATGAACTAATGTACGATCTCAAAGGTATGAACTAATGTACGATCTCAAAGGTAAGTTACTGTATGAACTAATGTACGATCTCAAAGGTAAGTTACTGTATGAACTAATGTACGATCTCAAAGGTAAGTTACTGTATGAACTAATGTATGATCTCAAAGGTAAGTTACTGTATGAACTAATGTACGATCTCAAAGGTAAGTTACTGTATGAACTAATGTACGATCTCAAAGGTAAGTTACTGTATGAACTAATGTACGATCTCAAAGGTAAGTTACTGTATGAACTAATGTACGATCTCAAAGGTAAGTTACTGTATGAACTAATGTACGATCTCAAAGGTATGAACTAATGTACGATCTCAAAGGTAAGTTACTGTATGAACTAATGTACGATCTCAAAGGTAAGTTACTGTATGAACTAATGTACGATCTCAAAGGTAAGTTACTGTATGAACTAATGTATGATCTCAAAGGTAAGTTACTGTATGAACTAATGTACGATCTCAAAGGTAAGTTACTGTATGAACTAATGTACGATCTCAAAGGTAAGTTACTGTATGAACTAATGTACGATCTCAAAGGTAAGTTACTGTATGAACTAATGTACGATCTCAAAGGTAAGTTACTGTATGAACTAATGTACGATCTCAAAGGTAAGTTACTGTATGAACTAATGTACGATCTCAAAGGTATGAACTAATGTACGATCTCAAAGGTAAGTTACTGTATGAACTAATGTACGATCTCAAAGGTATGAACTAATGTACGAGCTCAAAGGTAAGTTACTGTATGAACTAATGTACGATCTCAAAGGTAAGTTACTGTATGAACTAATGTACGATCTCAAAGGTAAGTTACTGTATGAACTAATGTACGATCTCAACGGTATGAACTAATGTACGATCTCAAAGGTAAGTTACTGTATGAACTAATGTACGATCTCAAAGGTAAGTTACTGTATGAACTAATGTACGATCTCAAAGGTATGAACTAATGTACGATCTCAAAGGTAAGTTACTGTATGAACTAATGTACGATCTCAAAGGTATGAACTAATGTACGATCTCAAAGGTAAGTTACTGTATGAACTAATGTACGATCTCAAAGGTAAGTTACTGTATGAACTAATGTACGATCTCAAAGGTATGAACTAATGTACGATCTCAAAGGTAAGTTACTGTATAAACTAATGTACGATCTCAAAGGTAAGTTACTGTATGAACTAATGTACAATCTCAAAGGTAAGTTACTGTATGAACTAATGTATGATCTCAAAGGTAAGTTACTGTATGAACTAATGTACGATCTCAAAGGTAAGTTACTGTATGAACTAATGTACGATCTCAAAGGTAAGTTACTGTATGAACTAATGTACGATCTCAAAGGTAAGTTACTGTATGAACTAATGTACGATCTCAAAGGTAAGTTACTGTATGAACTAATGTACGATCTCAAAGGTAAGTTACTGTATGAACTAATGTACAATCTCAAAGGTATGAACTAATGTACGATCTCAAAGGTAAGTTACTGTAAGAACTAATGTACGATCTCAAAGGTAAGTTACTGTATGAACTAATGTACGATCTCAAAGGTAAGTTACTGTATGAACTAATGTATGATCTCAAAGGTAAGTTACTGTATGAACTAATGTACGATCTCAATGGTAAGTTACTGTATGAACTAATGTACGATCTCAAAGGTAAGTTACTGTATGAACTAATGTACGATCTCAAAGGTAAGTTACTGTATGAACTAATGTACGATCTCAAAAGTAAATTACTGTATGAACTAATGTATGATCTCAAAGGTAAGTTACTGTATGAACTAATGTACGATCTCAAAGGTATGTTACTGTATGAACTAATGTACGATCTCAAAGGTAAGTTACTGTATGAACTAATGTACGATCTCAAAGGTATGTTACTGTATGAACTAATGTACGATCTCAAAGGTAAGTTACTGTATGAACTAATGTACGATCTCAAAGGTATGTTACTGTATGAACTAATGTACGATCTCAAAGGTAAGTTACTGTATGAACTAATGTATAATCTCAAAAGTATGTTACTGTATGAACTAATGTATGATCTCAAAAGTAAGTTACTGTATGAACTAATGTATGATCTCAAAAGTAAGTTACTGTATGAACTAATGTACGATCTCAAAGGTAAGTTACTGTATGAACTAATGTATAATCTCAAAGGTAAGTTACTGTAAGAACTAATGTACGATCTCAAAGGTAAGTTACTGTATGAACTAATGTCGATCTCAAAGGTAAGTTACTGTATGAACTAATGTACGATCTCAAAGGTAAGTTACTGTATGAACTAATGTACGATCTCAAAGGTAAGTTACTGTATGAACTAATGTACGATCTCAATGGTAAGTTACTGTATGAACTAATGTACGATCTCAAAGGTAAGTTACTGTATGAACTAATGTACGATCTCAAAGGTAAGTTACTGTATGAACTAATGTATAATCTCAAAAGTATGAACTAATGTACGATCTCAAAAGTATGTTACTGTAGATGCTATGTATGCTATATCGAAGGATTTTGAAATAACTTTGCACAAATGTTTACCATGGAGATAATCTCAATAAGTATAAGCTTTCGATTTAATCATTTACGTTTTGTATACAATATATACGTACTGTACACTGAACGAATTAATATGTTTTAAACCAAATATTTACCATATCAAGGTGATATGCAGATCTATAATAAATAATAAAAAAAGTGAATGAACATTTCCAGGCCTTGCCAGGATATACAGTCCCAGCTCCCCAAACGTCACCTCCCAGGAGCGACACCCTCTTTATAACGTCACTTTTATTCCCTCCCGTTGGATTTTAATGTAATTTCACCTCTCACGAACGACACCTCTCAACAACGCACAACGACAGTCAATTTCCCACCCAACGATGCGTAAAACCTCCCAAGAACAGACAATTATCCAAAAATACCAAAATATCTTGTAACTGTCTTTCCCAATTCTAAAAATAGCTAACAATAGAATCACACTATGTATACGTCTGGTTTCCTAACAGTTATGTGTTTGAATATATATATACAAATTGCGGATGGGAATCAGGTTATTCGGAAGCCATATATGTGATCAATTATAAAAGGCCGACCATATTTTGAAAACAAATTTACAATTAGTGCTATTTATGGAGCTTCTTTTATGAAATTTAGCATGGAAGTGATAATTGCCGTGATGCGACATATCTATGTTTTATGTTGTTTGTTTTTTATACAATTGAAATGCGTAATTTATCAGATGTTTTGACTTTGATGTATTGAAAACATAAATCGTTAAATGTACACAATTGTCTAGATTTGCATAATCTGGGGGATTTTAACACATTGTGTCCTCAGCTGGACCTCAGAGTAAAATCAGTGACTTTTTTAAGCAAACATAAAATTTGTGTTTTGTTTCAGACTGATATATGTATACTGTATAGTTATATGTATTAAAAAGAAGTTGAATTTTCAATGTTTTGAGTCAGTTTTAGAATGTTTTTGAATATTTACCGAAAGTACAATTGTACATAGGACCCCATTCTGTATACTCTATATTCAAATCAGTATGAGCCACCGACTATAAACTGACTATTCGCGCATTTCCAGACTTCAAAAAGTTGAACCTCCCTAGAACAACAACCTCTCTACAACAACCAATCTCGATGTATCCGGATGGTGTTTGCTCTAGAGAGGTTTGACTGTATAGCCTTCTTCATCCATTGAATATCTCATAAAACCATAGACGACTTTTGAAATAAATCGTCATAAATGGTCATCATACTGATGTTATGTACAGGATTCGGACATGCAAGGTCAAGGTCCCACTTAGAGATCGGTTGTAATATGCACATTACTTTGTATCTGTCACATATGTTGACCACATAGAAATGATGTGTAGATTGCACATAACTTCAAGGCCAATGTGTAAATTATAGAGGTCAATTATAGAGGTCAAAGGTAATAAGCACAGTATATTATGTCCACCTCGTACATAAACCACTTGAGTGATTTTGAAGTAAATATGCATACATGCTATCCATGTCGAGATGGTATGCACGGCGAAGCATTCAGTCACTGGTTCAAAGATTAGGCTGTGGTTAGCACGCTCGCTTCTCACCAATGCAACCCGGGTTCGATCCTCAGACCGGGAAGTATGTGAGATGGTACTGCGGTCGCCAGATCGGACAGGTGGGTTTTCTCCGGGTACTCCGGTTTCCTGCCACACGAATGACTACATATACGCTTTCATCCGCTCCAACGAGAGTGATTAATATAAGTTGTTAGAACTTGCTTCGCAATCGTTGTAAAATATATAAAGTATAAAAAAAACACTTTCCCTCATAGAAGCACATCTTGACGCCATTACCAATACGACATACATTGACAATGTAGTAGCCAAACCAATGTTCATAATAAAGGCCAGAATCTCATGTAGTCCCAGTAATATCTATGGAGGTGGGATCTTGTTTTAGATCGCAATCGTTGTAAAATAAATAAAGTTTAAACTTAAGATCAAAGGTGATATAGGGGCTTCCGTGGCTGAGTGGTTATGGTAATTGACTTCATTCACTTCCCCCTCACCTCTGTAGGTTCGAAACCCACAGTGGGTGTTGAATTCTTTCAAGTGATTCTATCCAGCTGACCTGTGGTAGATCAGTGGTTCTACCCGGGTACCTGTCCGTGCCTCCAGGGTCTTCCTCCACCAATAATAGATGGAAAGTCGCCATATGACCTAAGCTATTGGTGCGACTTTAAGTACCAAAAAAACAAATGTGCACACTATTTTAAGTCCTCACTCCATATAAATCCATCTGATGGCAGAATTGGTGATGGTGAACAGATCAGTCCATATCTCAATGAAGTGTGGTCACAGTATGGATTTTTGCACCTATTTTTAGTCTTTTAGCCCTTAAAATGCTGAATAAATTAGAAGGAGTGTCCAAAGAACATAGATCCAGATCCGTCGCGTCTGATCAGGAACTATGTTGTTTGCTATCCAGCCAAGTGTTTTAGCTCCACTATCCGAATAGCAACCAGCATATAGCCAGATCAGACGTCACATTCTGTACATGTTCTGTGCCATCTGATCAAGCTCTATGATGTTTGCAGTCAATTTTAGTTGTGATTGGCAGGTTACGGGTTAATGAAAAATGGGCATATATTGCCAGTCCAGATATGCTCTTGTTTCAGATAAATGGACATATATTGCCAGTCCAGATGTGCTCTTGTTTTAGATAAATGGGCATATATTGCCAGTCCAGATGTGCTCTTGTTTCAGATAAATGGACATATATTGCCAGTCCAGATGTGCTCTTGTTTTAGATAAATGGGCATATATTGCCAGTCCAGATGTGCTCTTGTTTTAGATAAATGGACATATATTGCCAGTCCAAATGTGCTCTTGTTTTAGATAAATGGACATATATTGCCAGTCCAGATGTGCTCTTGTTTAGATAAATGGGCATATATTGCCAGTCCAGATGTGCTCTTGTTTTAGATAAATGGACATATATTGCCAGTCCAAATGTGCTCTTGTTTCAGATAAATGGACATATATTGCCAGTCCAGATGTGCTCTTGTTTTAGATAAATGGGTATATATTGCCAGTCCAGATGTGCTCTTGTTTTAGATAAATGGACATATATTGCCAGTCCAGATGTGCTCTTGTTTTAGATAAATGGACATATATTGCCAGTCCAGATGTGCTCTTGTTTTAGATAAATGGACATATATTGCCAGTACAGATGTGCTCTTGTTTTAGATAAATGGACATATATTGCCAGTCCAGATGTGCTCTTGTTTTAGATAAATGGGCATATATTGCCAGTCCAGATGTGCTCTTGTTTTAGATAAATGTGGTAATGAATACATCTCTCTGCATTGTGATGATCAATAGAAATATTAATAAACTGTTGAATTCTCGTCCCATTTTGTGCAATACAGCATATATCAATACTATTGAACAGTATAGTAATTACTATATGGATGACTGGTACTTGCGGCGATGTGTACTAGCTTCGATCGTGTTTGAGCTCATCAAGACGGAATGGGATCCATTGCGCACTATTCTATTTATTCCCTTTAGCGGCAAAATAATGATTATACTTTCGTGATGTAGGAATGGCAGAAAACAACTGTGCTTGGTCGAGAAAGAGTCACTTACGTCGGGACACGACATCGAGAGCGGCTGATATATACAAAGGTACTTCCACTGTTTAAGAGTATTTCGAGTGTGTTTAATTCCCAACATATTGAGTTCACATATAAACTACCGATTCAATTTTGCTAGATGTATAATTTACGAACAAGTAATTGCATTTCCAAAGGTTTAACCCATTCAACACCAAGTAACTGACCTGGACTGGTCCATGATATTTTTAGACAAATTAATTAACAAGAAAATTATGCTTGGACCGGTTCATTTATCAAAATGGGTAATTCTGTCTCAATATAGTAATATTACTGGCAAAATGTGCAGATCCTGATGAGCCGGCTCGTGACGAGCAGTCTCATCAGACATTTCCATTGCAAATGGCTCCTGAAAACCGAACGCCCGTCGCCGAAAATGCTGATCCGAATTTGATCGTAGTATCGCCTGAAGCTTAACCCATTCAACTCCAAGTAACTCACATGGACTGGTCCATGATATTCATAAACCAATAAATGAATCAGAAAATCACATTTGAACAAGTTCATTTATCAAAATGGGTAATTATGTCTAAAAATAGTCATATCACTGGTAAAAAGTGCAGATCCTGATGAGACGGCTCGTCACGAGCCGGCTCATCTGGATCTACACTTTTTGTAAGCCTATTTAGAGGTCTGTAGTGTTGAAAGGGTTAATCTCAGGTGGATGTTTTTGTGTTTTGTAGAAATGTATGGCAACGATCGAGGTGTGCATGCCACATATCAAGTTATACATTTTATTGGATGGAAGCCTCATCCCTCGCAGGTAATATATATCTCATCTTGTAGATTTTAAAATTTAGCGCGAAGTAGCAACTGTAAGGCATGCCGGTAACTATTTGATACACTTGAGAACATACCTTGTATACCATTTACACGGCTGCTCGCAATTCATCACCCCCTGTTGTATGTTGTAAATGCTTGCAATTCATCACCCCCTGTTGTATGTTGTACATGCTCTCAATTCACCACCCCCTGTTGTATGTTGTAAATGCTCGCAATTCATCACCCCCTGTTGTATATTGTAAATGCTCTCAATTCATCACCCCCTGTTGTATGTTGTACATGCTCTCAATTCATCACCCCCTGTTGTATGTTGTAAATGCTCTCAATTCATCACCCCCTGTTGTATGTTGTAAATGCTCTCAATTCATCACCCCCTGTTGTATGTTGTAAATGCTCACAATTCATCACCCCCTGTTGTATGTTGTAAATGCTCTCAATTCATCACCCCCTGTTGTATGTTGTAAATGCTCGCAATTCATCACCCCCTGTTGTATGTTGTAAATGCTCTCAATTCATCACCCCCTGTTGTATGTTGTAAATGCTCTCAATTCATCACCCCCTGTTGTATGTTGTAAATGCTTGCAATTTATCACCCCCTGTTGTATGTTGTAAATGCTCTCAATTCATCACCCCCTGTTGTATGTTGTAAATGCTCTCAATTCATCACCCCCTGTTGTATGTTGTAAATGCTTGCAATTCATCACCCCCTGTTGTATGTTGTAAATGCTTGCAAGATCACCCCCTGTTGTATGTTGTAAATGCTCGCAATTCATCACCCCTGTTGTAGTTGTAAATGCTCGCAATTCATCACCCCCTGTTGTATGTTGTAAATGCTCGCAATTCATCACCCCCTGTTGTATGTTGTAAATGCTCTCAATTCATCACCCCCTGTTGTATGTTGTAAATGCTCGCAATTCATCACCCCCTGTTGTATGTTGTAAATGCTCGCAATTCATCACCCCCTGTTGTATGTTGTAAATGCTTCAATTCATCACCCCCTGTTGTATGTTGTAAATGCTCGCAATTCATCACCCCCTGTTGTATGTTGTAAATGCTCAATTCATCACCCCCTGTTGTATGTTGTAAATGCTCGCAATTCATCACCCCCTGTTGTATGTTGTAAATGCTCTCAATTATCACCCCCTGTTGTATGTTGTAAATGCTCGCAATTCATCACCCCCTGTTGTATGTTGTAAATGCTCGCAATTCATCACCCCCTGTTGTATGTTGTAAATGCTTGCAATTCATCACCCCCTGTTGTATGTTGTAAATGCTCGCAATTCATCACCCCCTGTTGTATGTTGTAAATGCTCGCAATTCATCACCCCCTGTTGTATGTTGTAAATGCTCGCAATTCATCACCCCCTGTTGTATGTTGTAAATGCTTGCAATTCATCACCCCCTGTTGTATGTTGTAAATGCTTGCAATTCATCACCCCCTGTTGTATGTTGTAAATGCTCGCAATTCATCACCCCCTGTTGTATGTTGTAAATGCTCGCAATTCATCACCCCCTGTTGTATGTTGTAAATGCTCTCAATTCATCACCCCCTGTTGTATGTTGTAAATGCTCTCAATTCATCACCCCCTGTTGTATGTTGTAAATGCTTGCAATTCATCACCCCCTGTTGTATGTTGTAAATGCTTGCAATTATCACCCCCTGTTGTATGTTGTAAATGCTCGCAATTCATCACCCCCTGTTGTATGTTGTAAATGCTCGCAATTCATCACCCCCTGTTGTATGTTGTAAATGCTCTCAATTCATCACCCCCTGTTGTATGTTGTAAATGCTCTCAATTCATCACCCCCTGTTGTATGTTGTAAATGCTCTCAATTCATCACCCCCTGTTGTATGTTGTAAATGCTTGCAATTCATCACCCCCTGTTGTATGTTGTAAATGCTTGCAATTCATCACCCCCTGTTGTATGTTGTAAATGCTTGCAATTCATCACCCCCTGTTGTATGTTGTAAATGCTTGCAATTCATCACCCCCTGTTGTATGTTGTAAATGCTCTCAATTCATCACCCCCTGTTGTATGTTGTAAATGCTCTCAATTCATCACCCCCTGTTGTATGTTGTAAATGCTCGCAATTCATCACCCCCTGTTGTATGTTGTAAATGCTCTCAATTCATCACCCCCTGTTGTATGTTGTAAATGCTTGCAATTCATCACCCCCTGTTGTATGTTGTAAATTCTCGCAATTCATCACCCCCTGTTGTATGTTGTAAATGCTCGCAATTCATCACCCCCTGTTGTATGTTGTAAATGCTTGCAATTCATCACCCCCTGTTGTATGTTGTTATTATTATTCCCAGTCACCCTAATATCGGTGAATACTAATTAGCGATGATATCAATAAATCCAAATTAACCGCACATGCTCATTTTGTGTTTATTATTGACAATTTCGGTCGGATTTCCGCAACTGTCAAGCTGAAATGTCATTTTACCTTCATTTATTCAAAACGTTTTTTTTCATACCACTCGTAAGTTTTTGATCATGTAGTCAATATTTAGGTGAATTTAAATGAATTTGTTACCGTATGTATCGGCTGCTTTGGACATTTGTAAGGTGCCCACCACTCATATGCGTCACATGATTGCCTTATAAGACATGTAATGCTACTGGTATAAACTTATGAAATAAAATGTACATCGTCACCGATCATTGGTATCACCGCATAAATAAAAGATGGAGGCCAATGCTGTTGCTTTCACTTTGTTATTTGATTCTTACTAACTGATATTGCATACAATAAAATAAATATCCTTATGCTTAATGATGTTAATAATGTAATTTTCTATTACCTCCCTTGGCAGATACAGACTTGATTTATTCCAAAATGTGAATAGGTCCTTTTAGTTAGAATCCTTTGTTTTTACTGTTGTTCCCTAACCACGTGTTGCGGTATGATAATCGTGTTAATTAACTGATAGCATTGTTATACAAATAAGTATCCATTGCCTATACTGTAGGAGATATGTTGAGATATAGTAATTTAATAATCATATAAAGCGATAGTGGAATAAAATTGCTAGTATGTTGTGCAAAAGAAACAAAATTGCTAGTATGTTGTGCAAAAGAAACAACGATAAAAACAGAGGGAACACTTAATAGGACCTATCTACTTTTAGGGAGTATTCAGGGGCAGTAACTGACTGATGTCTCTCATTGTGTGTGTGTGTTTTACGTTTATTTATCGTCGCTACCGGTTGCCCATATGAGCGACGCCTCCTAAAGAGATTAGTCAGTTTAGATTGTTGGAGGACAGTGCAATGATACAGACAGAGACCCATTCCAGAATCTCCTCTGGTTCTTTTACATGCAATGATTTAAAGCACCGACACGAGACCTCGGTTTAACGTCCCATCTGAAAGACTGTTCATTTTATTAGGGTCAGACGGGGGATCGAACCTGCGACCCCTGGATTTCCAGTCTATCGAGGGGATATGATGCATGCAGAATGTTGCAGCTATTCTGGCAACATCACGAGATTCCAATACCACCTCCAATTTTGCATTCATTCAGTTGTTAAGGACGTTGACTTCAAATCACTTTCCCCTCACCGCTGTAGGTTCGAATCCCAATGGCAATGTCGAATTATTTCATGTGAGGAAGCTATGCAGCTAGCTTGCTGTAGGTTGGTGGTTCTATACAGTTGCACTCTGAGTCTTCCTTCAATAATAGCTGCAGAATCACCATATGAACTGAGTTGTTGATGCAATTTTAATTTCATCTTGTTTATCATTTTGTGCTGTTATATTTTCAGCAAAAACCAGCGCAGCGAGGATCTGGACAATTTTCTATCAAGGATTTGGAAAACTTTGAGGAATTAACACATAAACTTAAATTGGATAATGAACAATCTAAACCATCGTCTGACGGTGATAGTCAGGCTACTGAAAGAGACAGTTCTAAGTCTGCATCTGACAATGATAATGGTGGTACAGAAAAATCCTGATGATGTTTGTGTGTTATTGATGTTTCATGCTCTATAAGATAATGTCAATATTTTCCCACCACCCATGGAGCATGACCGGGAAAACAGTCTGTCCATCCATCATTGTCCATCCATTAAAAGTCATTAAAAGCTTTTTAAATAACTTGGCACAAATGTTGACCCTCATCAAGTCCAGGCAACGTGGAAGTGGTAATAGCGCAGTGGTAGCGCGTTCGCTTCATGTGCGAAAGGCCCGAAGGTTGCGCCCAGCTGTAGCCGTTACGATTGTGCCCTTAGGCAAGGCATTTAAATTCCACATTGCCTCCTCTCTCTCTTGTTGCTGTGGATTCCATCAGGAATGAGGTCTCGAGAGTGATTAATATAAGTTGTTGGAACCTGTTTCGCAATCGAGCTAAAATAAATTTGTATAAACTAAGTCCGTCATTGGGCTTAAAGTACCTTGGGTCAAGTAAATCATGATTCATTTTGTATTTTTATGAGGTGGCCAAGTGGTTACGGTCAGTGACTTCAAATCACTTGCCCCTTCACCGCTGTAGGTTAGAATCCCATTGGCTATGTCAAATTTATTTCATGTGAGGAAGACATCCAACTGGCTTACGGTGGGTTGGTGGTTCTACCTGGATGCCCTTTCATGCAGTATTGCAGACACTGAAGGGCATTTGCTTCCTCCACCAATAATAGCTGTATGACCTAAGCTGTTGGTGCACCTTTAAAATCCCAAAGCAAACATACAAACACATTTCTATGACAGTTTAGTCCAAGTGCTTGGAAAATAGTAGAAGTTGGCCTGATGAGCATCAACAAGTTGGTCTGACTAGCATCAACCAGTTGGCCTGACGAGCATCAACAAGTTGGCCTGACGAGCATCAACAAGTTGGCCTGATGAGCATCAACAAGTTGGCCTGACGAGCATCAACAAGTTGGCCTGACGAACATCAACAAGTTGGTCTGACGAGCATCAACAAGTTGGCCTGACGAGCATCAACAAGTTGGCCTGACGAGCATCAACAAATTGGCCTGACGAGCATCAACAAGTTGGCCTGACGAGCATCAACAAGTTGGCCTGACGAACATCAACAAGTTGGTCTGACGAGCATCAACAAGTTGGCCTGACGAGCATCAACAAGTTGGCCTGACGAGCATCAACAAGTTGGCCTGACGAACATCAACAAGTTGGTCTGACGAGCATCAACAAGTTGGCCTGACGAGCATCAACAAGTTGGCCTGACGAGCATCTGTCAGTTTATTGAGAAAAGCGACATATCTCCATGAAAAGGCATCCAGGATATCCCGACGATACGCTCGCACACAATAGTTTGCAATTATGCATGTTTGGTTCAAATCTGTTAATAGAAATTCAGACGAACAATGCCTAAACAATGTCTCTCCGCCTTTCGCTTTTGACTTCCTTCAAAACTCGATCTTCAACAAACCCCAACAATGACTACAGAACCATCCAGCACATCTCTGCCATCGATATACTATTTATAGATATATTTATATATACAGTCAAGCCTGTGTTAGTGGTAGTGGTAACCTCCATTAAACAGCCAACCTCTATTAAGCAGCCAGTTCCCAGATTCCCAATATGTTGTTTTATTATAAGTTTGACCCGACCTGTGCTAAGCAGTCACTTTCTGCTTAAGACTATATATACATTGTAAGCCAGAGAATTTCAGCTATTTTACATATAATTGCATTAATTGGTGATAAGACGGCTTCCTGTATACAACGTTACATAATAGCAATGCAAAAGTAGAAGCAATATTTTTAGAATTTGACCAATTTGTGTACTGGTTTGTCTATAAAAGTATAATTAATAAATATGCTACAAAAATATCCTGATAGTCTAGTTCAATACCAGACTGGTTCACTTTTTGTAACTAGGAAACATTTTATGCAGCCTCTATTGTGGAATAAACTGGCCGCACATTGTCTGGCATATCTCAAATGTGCCGAAGTTATTGCTGTTGCCAAAGCAACCGCTGTAATTGAATCGTTCGCAAGTGCCAGTATGCGCGTTGTAGAAGAAGCGCGAGAACAGTGACCTGCATGGACCTTGTATCATTGGCAGTTTGCAGGCTGTAAAAAATATGATATCATTTTATTTATATCACATCAAGCAACATACGCGCATTTTGGCGGTCCACATTAAGTATATTACTAATACAGTCAAACCTGTGTTAGTGGTCACCACTATTACGCAGCCAACCTGTATTAAGCAGCCAGTTTCCATAATCCCAATATGTTGTTTTATTATACATTTGACCTCTATTAAGCAGTCACCTGTGCTAAGCAGCCACTTTCTGAGATTCTCATGGCTGGCTGCTTAACACAGGTTTGATTGTACATGTCTCTTTCTTGTTATTAATTTTTTTAATTATTTTTGTTTACCGTCAACTGATAAGATTAGTCATTGTAGAATTTGTGAAACATATTGAAAATGAGAGAACTCTATTCTGGGGGCTCTTTATTCGTTTAAATGTATCATTGGTAAAGTACCAACACGACATATGTTTACAGTCTCCATAACAAGAGTTAGTCATTTCAGTGTTTGTGGAGTGAGGGATCGGACACGTGACCACTGAAACTGATCCGTCCTTAATGAATCACATCCTGCCTCCGACGTATGCGCTTACACAACATCGCCTATTGAATGTAATTACCTGGCACCAGGGAAACAATACACGCACGAAATATGTTGTTTACGTTAAAGCACAAAGTTTGTAGAAATGATGATGCAATTGATAAAATATCACATTGCGCTAACTTTAAGTTAAACTTTATTTATTTTACAACGATTACGAAGCAAGTTTTAACTCTCTTTGGCGCGGATGAATGGTCATTCGTGTGGGAGGAAACTGGAGTACCCGGAGAAAACACATCTTTCCGATTTGGCGACCACCGTACTATCTCACATACTTCCCGGGGTTGCTTTGGTGAGAAGCGAGCGCGCTAATCGGACAGACATTGAGCTAACTTGTCAACAGACAGAATTGTTCTGCTAATTTAAGCAAGAGAAATTTGTTTATACTACTGATCTTACATGCAAAGAAATACACATAATTATTTTTAATTTTGCCTTGGGCATGATGCAATGTTGGTGAAGCGGGTATGCGTGCCTGCGTATGTATTTGCCTTGGGCATGATGCAATGTTGGTGAAGCGGGTATGCGTGCCTGCGTATGTATTTGCCTTGGGCATGATGCAATGTTGGTGAAGCGGGTATGTGTACCTGCGTATGTATTTGCCTTGGGCATGATGCAATGTTGGTGAAGCGGGTATGCGTGCCTGCGTATGTATTTGCCTTGGGCATGATGCAATGTTGGTGAAGCGTGCCTGCGTATGTATTTGCCTCGGGGCACGATGCAACGTAGGTGAAGCGGGTATGTGTACCTGCGTATGTATTTGCCTTGGGGCACGATGCAACATAGATGAAGCGGGTACGTGTACCTGCGTATGTATTTGCCTTGGGGCACGATGCAATGTAGATGAAGCGGGTACGTGTACCTGCGTATGTATTTGCCTTGGGGCACGATGCAACGTAGATGAAGCGGGTACGTGTACCTGCGTATGTATTTGCCTTGGGCACGATGCAACGTAGATGAAGCGGGTACGTGTACCTGCGTATGTATTTGCCTCGGGGCACGATGCAACGTAGGTGAAGCGGGTACGTGTACCTGCGTATGTATTTGCCTTGGGCATGATGCAATGTTGGTGAAGCGGGTATGCGTGCCTGCGTATGTATTTGCCTTGGGCATGATGCAATGTTGGTGAAGCGGGTATGTGTACCTGCGTATGTATTTGCCTTGGGCATGATGCAATGTTGGTGAAGCGGGTATGCGTGCCTGCGTATGTATTTGCCTTGGGCACGATGCAATGTTGGTGAAGCGGGTATGTGTACCTGCGTATGTATTTGCCTTGGGCATGATGCAATGTTGGTGAAGCGGGTATGCGTGCCTGCGTATGTATTTGCCTCGGGGCACGATGCAACGTAGGTGAAGCGGGTACGTGTACCTGCGTATGTATTTGCCTTGGGGCACGATGCAACATAGATGAAGCGGGTACGTGTACCTGCGTATGTATTTGCCTTGGGGCACGATGCAACGTAGGTGAAGCGGGTACGTGTACCTGCGTATGTATTTGCCTTGGGGCACGATGCAACGTAGATGAAGCGGGTACGTGTACCTGCGTATGTATTTGCCTTGGGCACGATGCAACGTAGATGAAGCGGGTACGTGTACCTGCGTATGTATTTGCCTTGGGCACGATGCAACGTAGGTGAAGCGGGTACGTGTAACTGCGTATGTATTTGCCTTGGGCACGATGCAACGTAGATGAAGCGGGTACGTGTACCTGCGTATGTATTTGCCTTGGGCACGATGCAACGTAGGTGAAGCGGGTACGTGTAACTGCGTATGTATTTGCCTTGGGGCACGATGCAACGTAGATGAAGCGGGTACGTGTACCTGCGTATGTATTTGCCTCGGGGCACGATGCAACGTAGATGAAGCGGGTACGTGTACCTGCATATGTATTTGCCTTGGGGCACAATGCAACGTAGATGAAGCGGGTACGTGTACCTGCGTATGTATTTGCCTCGGGGCACGATGCAACGTAGGTGAAGCGGGTATAGACAGGATGCAGAATCTAAAATTGTTACAACTGATAAACTTGAGGGGAACAACATGGAAACATATATATAATATTATTATGATATGTATGGATGAAGAAAAGTTTTGCTTCCATCTTGGCAAATGTATTTGAATATATTTTTAGGCCATAACAAAATACACTGTATTTAGACGTTTTTTGGCGATTTTCGGAACTCGCTTTTAAAGAGATATAGCACATATATTATCACTTAAGGTATATTTTAACATAATTTAATGTTTATCTAAAACACATACTAATACTTATATAAGACAAAACTAATATATGTGTTCAAATCAGTATGCATGTATAATATTCACTCACTATATTTATTTTGAAAGCATTAGTGATGTGACATTGTTGCGAGGATATTATAATATATATTTCAGTTTACACAACATATCAAAGCATGTCAGTTTCACTACATGCTTTAGTCTCTACTTTCAGAGGGATTGAAAGGATTTTTACACCAGTCTTCTATGTTTTCATGATGATCATCGTGAGAACATTTGCATATGGCTGTACAAGGGATGCCTGCCTTTCTACAGAGGCAACGTCTCGTTCTACATTGTCCAGCTTGCGAGCAGCCACAACTGGTTAGCTGTAATAAATAGTCTGCTGGTACAGCATCCTGATTCATTAACAGAGGTTTCAGTAAGTCCCCATCCTTTTTCCAGCCACACAGTAGAGGTGATGGTACATCTGGCTCAGCAATCAGGGAATGGCGCCAGACAAAGGCTTGAAAGTGTGACCGTTTTATATGTAGCTTCAGGGCATCATGCGTGGGTGGAATGTTTTCTAAGGTTTTCTTGGACTTCCTGAACATTGATGACCGGATCTTTTGTATGTCTGTTACAGAAGTTTCTGGGCAGTATAATTTACATATGAATGCTTCCACATCAGATTGTACCTGAGAATTACATATTGGCTGTTCACCTAATTTTTCTACAAGTTTTTCATTTCTATCGCAATAAACTTTCCAAGCAGACTTTTTCCCTATTCCAGCAAACTGAGATGTTGTATCTGAACCTGTCAGTGAGTGGAACTGGAGGAGACTTCCGAATTTCATCTGACAACTTTATGTTATGCACAGGAACAAACTTTGGTTTAAGGCTCGTTCCACTCTTCATCCACAATTCCTGGCATTCTATTTCAGGAAAGAAAAAAGTTAACAAGACCAGAACATCTGTATCTCTACACTGCACTATTAGTCGCTTATAGCCATGTCTAGAGGCATCATGTCCATGCAGTACTATGCGAGTATCAGTCTCCTCTTGGTTGGATTTTAAATCATCATGGGGGGTGTTTGTTGATGATTTGATGTTCCTTATATCACTAAATCCTCCAGCGGTTATTAGTTTACAGCCCTCTTTTGTCTGAACTTTTGCAAGTTCTTCTGACAGAAAGTTTGCCAATGCTTTTTTGTTGTCCTCTAATGACATATAGTTCTGCCAGTTAGCAGGGAGTTTCACATGTCTGTTATCAACTAGGTGTCTCACTAATCTCAATCCTTTTCTGCGCTTTACTCTTGTGCATGATTTAACTGAATCTTTCTTATAATGGTCAAAGACCACATCGACTCGTGTACAGTGAAATTTAAAGTTGGAGAGAACAGCCTGTATATAAGTGTCTGCAATGTCCCCAAACATTTTTGCATCTTTTGGTTTTCCTAGTGCCTGCACTACTGCCATTCCATCAATAATGGTGCATGTATTGTCAGCTGATGGGGGCAAATCCTCTTTCACAATGTCTTGCTCCAGCAGATGACTGAGCTGTGATTTATCGGTTGGTCTCAGACTTCCATCTGTGTTTGCCAGTGCTAAAGGTACTGGACATAATTTTTCTTCCAGTAACTGATCAATGTTAATATCTCGCCCAGATTCAATTGTTACTGCCAGCCGTTGGAAGAGATTTCTATCTGCCTTTATTTGGACCGTCTTCTGTTTATCCGATTTAATATCCACTACATAAAGAGATGCAAAAGTGTTGGGCTTAACTTTTGTAAGTGTTGCATGAAAATTAGTGGTTTTTTCTATCAGTCTCTCTATGATGAATGTGTTGATCACCTTCTTTCCATTTGTCTTGCCATTCAATAAGTTATCTGTGATATCTGCTGTGGTAATATCCCATGTAGTAATGCATACTAGATCTGGAGAGTCAATGCAGAAGACATTAAACTTTTGGAATGTCTCGATGAGTTTTACAACATCAGCTTCATCTCTCTTTAGTCTAGATGGACCAAGATCTTTGTGATCCCATTCATCATCATCAAGTTCTGGTTTCAAACCAAGCATTGTCCAAGTGGCCTGAGCCAGATCTGATCTGGTATTGTAGCTCAAACTCCATTTCTCCCTCGCTGATTCAGTTCTTGTGATCCCTACAAGACCACCAGATACTTTTCCTAACTTGTTAATGTGTTCCAGACCTTGGTAATCTTGTAGCTGGTTAAAATGATGGTTTGTTTCTTTGACTACAAAATCTCCTTCCATGAATCCCCTGTACACTTCTGGAGCTTTTTCCTCAAACTGTGTTGCATCAGCCGGAAACACTGTTGCCCATCTGGTATAATTGGTGTGGTCATAGAGAGCAAACCAGGGGATCATCTCAGCCAAACTGGAAAGAAATAGTTTCTTTCCAATTACCCTCTCGTAGTGATCTTGTGTATCTGAGAAGAATACTGACCAAGTCCATATAATTTCTACAGAATAGGTAAGTTGGATTATCATTATTTGATTTATCATATTCTGTACCATAATCCAGCATTTGATGTAGAAAGGGAATCATTTCATTGATTGCTGCTTCAATCTGATCCTCATCCTTTTGTTGGAATCCATCAGCAACTTCCTTAGCCAGTCGTAGGATGGGTGTATCCAGATCTTTGTTATTTGTCACCATCCACTGATCAAAGGTAGGCCACAGGATCCTCCACAAAGATTCCAGAGTTAATTTATGGGCTCGTGCTATTCGATTCCAACCCCTTCCACTGAGAATGTTGTCAGCTGTTGTTTCTCCATACACACCACTTTCAACCCACACATATTTTAGTCCTGAATATGTCATAAACTGACCAATGACTTTGGTAAAGTTTAGTTGTGTGTGAAATCCACCTAACATTATGATAATGTTTTCGCATTCCTCTGGTTTCAGCCACTGCAGCATTTTCCCCTTTGAATATAACTGTTCATCAAATGTTAGAACTGTATACTTTTGGCCTAATGCTTTGGTCATGTTAACACACCTGTCCATGACAGTCCAGATGACATCATAGTCATGGGCTGGAGCATTAATTATTGGTAGGTGACCAATTTTAGTGACTGGCACTGACTTAGTATTTACTGATGATGCTTCATTGAACCCACTCCATGCAGGTACACATTGTTCTGGATTGACCATCCTTGAAAGAATCCAAGTCTTGTACGTCAGCTTTCCTGAGTTCACTCTGATTCAAACTGGTTCAGATTTAGTTCTTTAGCAAATACAGGATCTGGCTTTTGTGAACCAATATCTGATTCTTTAAGTTTATTGAATTCCTTGGGTATTGTAACCTTTCTTTGTGATGTGAACTTTATATCAGGAGATGAATTTTGGTTGTCACCTTTGATGAACATAGCAGACTGTGATGCATGGAAAGTTCCCTTTCTATCAAGGGTCTCCTCATTGATATCAATATTATCGTTAGCAAACCTCACTTCCAAAACAAAACAAAAAACAAAAAACAACACAACAAAACACACACAAAACAGATACTATACCTGAACTATATCAACAATGCCAAATCACATATTACAATGTTTACACTTTCTCTGTATACATTGTTCAAGACAGTTGTATGCTTCTTTATTATGAATGTATCAAGAGAGTTTTGATAGGATTAGGCCAATTTTATAAAGGAACTTGGAAGGGGCAGCACAAATGTTGGTGTTCTGTTGCTGTGCCATGCTACATATTATAATACATATCTGGAGATGTCCATATTAAAATATTACTTTCAAATTATGTGATCAATAATCTGTAGATATCAGAATTAAAATGTTTCTTTCTAGATAGCTACTGATATAGACTTATAGATATAGATTATATATAGCTGTACTGATATAGACTTATAGATATAGATTATATATAGCTGTACTGATATAGACTTATAGATATAGATTATATATAGCTGTACTGATATAGACTTATAGATATAGATAGCTATTGATATAGACATATAGATATAGATTATATATAGCTGTACTGATATAGACTTATAGATATAGATAGCTACTGATATAGACATATAGATATAGATTATATATAGCTGTACTGATATAGACATATAGATATAGATATAGATTATATATAGCTGTACTGATATAGACTTATAGATATAGATTATATATAGCTACTGATATAGACTTATAGATATAGATTATATATAGCTGTACTGATATAGACTTATAGATATAGATTATATATAGCTGTACTGATATAGACTTATAGATATAGATTATATATAGCTGTACTGAATATAGACTTATAGATATAGATTATATATAGCTGTACTGATATAGACTTATAGATATAGATTATATATAGCTGTACTGATATAGACTTATAGATATAGATTATATATAGCTGTACTGATATAGACTTATAGATATAGATTATATATAGCTGTACTGATATAGACTTATAGATATAGATTATATATAGCTGTACTGATATAGACTTATAGATATAGATTATATATAGCTGTACTGATATAGACTTATAGATATAGATTATATATAGCTGTACTGATATAGACTTATAGATATAGATATTACTTTCTAGATAGCTACTGATATAGACTTATAGATATAGATTATTATTTTATACCAATATTAGTAGAAAAAAATCAGATCAGTTATGAACACTTTTTATTTACAATACACAACCATCAACCATTGTGTATATAATATTTATTGAATAATAACTAAAAACTGTATATTTCAAAAATATTAGTATTACTATATAGTTCGCAGGTCAGTGAAATAAACAAGTCCACATATTAGAAGTGGAATTAATTAGGTTTAACTATTAAGATATTTAATTTTACAAAAAAAATTTTAAATTGCGGACATTGCAGTTTGGGTTGGGGATGGATTATCTCATAAAAGCATGTATTAAAATACTATTTTCTATTTACAACCATAGTACATGCAGAGTAGAGATTACAGCCTTTAAAATGATACCAAATATATGTTATTTGAGACCTGAAAAACTATTGTATTCAGCCATACTAGATAACTGGTGTAATTATGTGTTTACAGATTTTCGGAAAATTATCATTTATATGGTGACCCCTTGTCAGTGCTGATAATATATGGTTAAACTCGTTTGCCAGACTGGAAGCAATACTTTTTGGAGACCTCTATAATAGTATAAAAGTTTAAGATGTGTTTCCATGTTGTTCCCTCCATGTTTAGCAGAACTTGTTTCTAGGGCTTTTTATCAGAAATGCATCTAGACTAGTACGTGTACCTGTGTATTTATTTGCCTTGGCCATGATGCAACGTAGGTGAAGAGGGTACGTGTACCTGTGTATTTATTTGCCTTGGCCATGATGCAATGTAGGTGAAGCGGGTATGTGTACCTGTGTATTTATTTGCCTTGGCCATGATGCAACGTAGGTGAAGCGGGTACGTGTACCTGTGTATTTATTTGCCTTGGCCATGATGCAACGTAGGTGAAGCGGGTACGTGTACCTGTGTATTTATTTGCCTTGGCCATGATGCAACGTAGGTGAAGCGGGTACGTGTACCTGTGTATTTATTTGCCTTGGCCATGATGCAACGTAGGTGAAGCGGGTACGTGTACCTGTGTATTTATTTGCCTTGGCCATGATGCAACGTAGGTGAAGCGGGTACGTGTACCTGTGTATTTATTTGCCTTGGCCATGATGCAACGTAGGTGAAGCGGGTACGTGTACCTGTGTATTTATTTGCCTTGGCCATGATGCAACGTAGGTGAAGCGGGTACGTGTACCTGTGTATTTATTTGCCTTGGCCATGATGCAACGTAGGTGAAGCGGGTACGTGTACCTGTGTATTTATTTGCCTTGGCCATGATGCAACGTAGGTGAAGCGGGTACGTGTACCTGTGTATTTATTTGCCTTGGCCATGATGCAACGTAGGTGAAGCGGGTACGTGTACCTGTGTATTTATTTGCCTTGGCCATGATGCAACGTAGGTGAAGCGAGTACGTGTACATGTGTATTTATTGTCCTTGGGATGAAGTGGGAAAGCAGATCACAGTCTTACCTTCACTTGTAGTTGTAGTACTCTTTGTGTTTGTGTCATGTATTCCACCGTTGACTGTGCCAACCAGAATCTGCGCGCTCACGAACAAGACTGAGCCGACCAGTACCAGAAATAGTTGCATCGCCATATCCTACATGTGACAGTAATTAAAGCTCAGAATCTGATATGCATTTACATCGTATCGTATTCATTTTCAAAAAAACCGAAATTGTGCTGTATGCGAATGTAGCAATTTTAATAAAACATGGTACGGTAAAAGTGCTGTACGCACATTCATTTCTATGATTTGGTACGGGGAAGTGCTGTACGCACATTCATTTATATGATTTGGTACGGGGAAGTGCTGTACGCACATTCATTTCTATGATTTGGTACGGGGAAGTGCTGTACGCGCATTCATTTCTATGATTTGGTACGGGGAAGTGCTGTACGCGCATTCATTTCTATGATTTGGTACGGGGAAGTGCTGTACGCACATTCATTTCTATGATTTAGTACGGGGAAGTGCAGCTACGAATGAATAGTACTTAGTGAAAATAACATCCTTATATTTTTCAACAATGTTGACCAACGGAAATAGCTACCCATTAGCATGGGACATAATATAAAACGAAGCCGAAATAAACCATAGAACGAAACGCTTAAATTAGAAAATCGACCTCCCCGTCGAATCACCCCAACAGAATTAGTCCTATAAATAAGACCTCTACATAAAAAAATTCTTATTTATAGGACTACAACAGAATGACCTTTACATCCGTGGTCCAGTGGTAGAGCGTCAGATTTGGAATCGAACTGTCCCGGTGTCATATAGAATATGGACCCCCCTCAAAATAATGACCCGCGGGTCATTATTCAGCAATAGAATATTGACCCCCCTTGCGGAAAAATGACCCCCCTTGCAAATAGCAATATATAGTGGGAAAATATTGAATTTATTATAATTAAATGTTAGTTAGCACTGTTTAAGGCCTAAAAACATATATTTTGATTTAACGATGTACAGAATAACATAAATATATTGAATCTGTAAAAGAAGTATGCAGATAATTTGTCTCTTATCAATTTCTAAAGATGATCATGAGGTGGTGGGTGCTGTATAACTAGGAGGTTCACATAATGCATACTATTTACACAGACAAACATAAAACAAAGACAAACATAAAACAAATAAGAACAATGACCCCCACCCCCTATGTATAAGACTACAATTATGAGAGAGAGGGTCACTTTTCGATGCCATGGAATAATGACCCCCTGGAATGGGTCTCTGTCTGTATCATTGCACTATCCTCCAAAAATCTAAAATGACTTAATCTCTTCAGGAGGCTTCGCTCATATGGGCAACCGGTAGCGACGATAAATAATTGAAAAACACACTCACACTATGAATGCTTCTACAGCAGAAATTGATGTATATTTCTTTAACAAATTTAATTAATATGTTATCCACTTATTATAGCAAACTATTCTTATCATGTTTATTCATATTCTCTTAATATTTCCAGAAAATGTGCACAATTATGTAATATGTTGTTAACAATTGTAATTCTGACTATTGTGGATCATATTAAGCCTTATCTTGTTTGCCACAGGTGTGAAAAGCAATAAAACCTTATGTTTAGGGAACTGCAACCAACAGTGACACTTCCTGTGTTCCTAATACACTGGTTACATGTTTTATATCATTCATAATAAGTAATATTTTAATATTGTATGAGCAAGGACAGACAACATTATACTTTATAACATGTGCCTCCCTATCTATTCAGTGCAAGAAACTGTTCCATGCTTACATGTAGAATGTGACCCCCATAATGTAGATTATCTGATTGAGGGTAGGTTACTTTTCCATGCCATAGAATAATGACCCCCCTATATGTAGATTATCCGAGTGAAGGCAGGTCAAACGTCCAATGCCATAGAATAATGTCCCCCTATAATTATGTAAACTATATGAGTGAGGGGGGTGGGGGTCACTTTTCCATGCCATAGAATAATGACCCCTCTGTATGTAAACTATGAGTGAGAGGGTCACTTTTCCATGCCATAGAATAATGACCCCCTATATTTACTCTGTACGAGTGAGTGAGGGGGTCACTTTTCCATGCCATAGAATAATGACCCCCCTGTGTGTAAACTATATGAGTGAGTGGGTCGCTTTTCCATGCCATAAAATAATGACCCCATTATGTTTACACAGTACGAGTGACGGTGGGTCACTTGTCGATGCCATAGAATAATGACCCCCCTGTGTGTAAACTATACGAATGAGGTGGGTCACTTTTCCATGCCATAAAATAATGACCCCCTTATGTTTACACAGTACGAGTGACGGCGGGTCACTGTTCCATGCCATAGAATAATGACCCCCCTGTGTGTAAACTATATGAGTTAGGGGGTCACTTTTCCATGCCATAGAATAATGACCCCCTATGTGTAGATTGTATGAGAGGGAGGGTGTCACTATCCAT
>CM026390.1:67601404-67719322 GCA_014843695.1 Archivesica marissinica
TCTTCTCTGTACCATATATCTTCTCTGTACCATATATCTTCTCTGTACAATATATCTTCTCTGTACCATATATCTTCTCTGTACCATATATCTTCTCTGTACCATATATCTTCTCTGTACCATATATCTTCTCTGTACCATATATCTTCTCTGTACCATATATCTTCTCTGTACCATATATCTTCTCTGTACCATATATCTTCTCTGTACCATATATCTTCTCTGTACCATATATCTTCTCTGTACCATATATCTTCTCTGTACCATATATCTTCTCTGTACCATATATCTTCTCTGTACGTATCATATATCTTCTCTGTACCATATATCTTCTCTGTACCTATATCTTCTCTATCATATTCTCTCTGTACATATCTTCTCTGTACCATATACTTCTCTGTACTCTATATCTTCTCTGTACCATATATCTTCTCTGTACCATATATCTTCTCTGTACCATATATCTTCTCTGTACCATATATCTTCTCTGTACCATATATCTTCTCTGTACCATATATCTTCTCTGTACCATATATCTTCTCTGTACCATATATCTTCTCTGTACCATATATCTTCTCTGTACCATATATCTTCTCTGTACCATATATCTTCTCTGTACCATATATCTTCTCTGTACTATCTTCTCTGTACCATATATCTTCTCTGTACCATATATCTTCTCTGTACCATATATCTTCTCTGTACCATATATCTTCTCTGTACCATATATCTTCTCTGTACCATATATCTTCTCTGTACCATATATCTTCTCTGTACCATATATCTTCTCTGTACCATATATCTTCTCTGTACCATATATCTTCTCTGTACCATATATCTTCTCTGTACCATATATCTTCTCTGTACCATATATCTTCTCTGTACTATCTTCTCTGTACCATATATCTTCTCTGTACCATATATCTTCTCTGTACCATATATCTTCTCTGTACCATATATCTTCTCTGTACATATATCTTCTCTGTACCATATATCTTCTCTGTACCATATATCTTCTCTGTACCATATATCTTCTCTGTACCATATATCTTCTCTGTACCATATATCTTCTCTGTACCATATATCTTCTCTGTACCATATATCTTCTCTGTACTATCTTCTCTGTACCATATATCTTCTCTGTACCATATATCTTCTCTGTACCATATATCTTCTCTGTACCATATATCTTCTCTGTACCATATATCTTCTCTGTACCATATATCTTCTCTGTACCATATATCTTCTCTGTACCATATATCTTCTCTGTACCATATATCTTCTCTGTACCATATATCTTCTCTGTACCATATATCTTCTCTGTACCATATATCTTCTCTGTACCATATATCTTCTCTGTACCATATATCTTCTCTGTACCATATATCTTCTCTGTACCATATATCTTCTCTGTACCATATATCTTCTCTGTACCATATATCTTCTCTGTACCATATATCTTCTCACTAATCTTCTCTGTACCATATATCTTCTCTGTACCATATATCTTCTCTGTACTATCTTCTCTGTACCATATATCTTCTCTGTATTATCTTCTCTGTACCATATATCTTCTCTGTACCATATATCTTCTCTGTACCATATATCTTCTCTGTACCATATATCTTCTCTGTACCATATATCTTCTCTGTACCATATATCTTCTCTGTACCATATATCTTCTCTGTACCATATATCTTCTCTGTACCATATATCTTCTCTGTACCATATATCTTCTCTGTACCATATATCTTCTCTGTACCATATATCTTCTCTGTACTATCTTCTCTGTACCATATATCTTCTCTGTACCATATATCTTCTCTGTACCATATATCTTCTCTGTACCATATATCTTCTCTGTACCATATATCTTCTCTGTACCATATATCTTCTCTGTACCATATATCTTCTCTGTACCATATATCTTCTCTGTACCATATATCTTCTCTGTACCATATATCTTCTCTGTACCATATATCTTCTCTGTACCATATATCTTCTCTGTACCATATATCTTCTCTGTACCATATATCTTCTCTGTACCATATATCTTCTCTGTACCATATATCTTCTCTGTACCATATATCTTCTCTGTACCATATATCTTCTCTGTACCATATATCTTCTCTGTACCATATATCTTCTCTGTACCATATATCTTCTCTGTACCATATATCTTCTCTGTACCATATATCTTCTCTGTACCATATATCTTCTCTGTACCATATATCTTCTCTGTACCATATATCTTCTCTGTACCATATATCTTCTCTGTACCATATATCTTCTCTGTACCATATATCTTCTCTGTACCATATATCTTCTCTGTACTATCTTCTCTGTACCATATATCTTCTCTGTACCATATATCTTCTCTGTACCATATATCTTCTCTGTACCATATATCTTCTCTGTACCATATATCTTCTCTGTACCATATATCTTCTCTGTACCATATATCTTCTCTGTACCATATATCTTCTCTGTACTATCTTCTCTGTATCATATATCTTCTCTGTACCATATATCTTCTCTGTACCATATATCTTCTCTGTATCATATATCTTCTCTGTACCATATATCTTCTCTGTATCATATATCTTCTCTGTACCATATATCTTCTCTGTACCATATATCTTCTCTGTACCATATATCTTCTCTGTACCATATATCTTCTCTGTACCATATATCTTCTCTGTACCATATATCTTCTCTGTACCATATATCTTCTCTGTACTATCTTCTCTGTATCATATATCTTCTCTGTACCATATATCTTCTCTGTACCATATATCTTCTCTGTACCATATATCTTCTCTGTACCATATATCTTCTCTGTACCATATATCTTCTCTGTACCATATATCTTCTCTGTACCATATATCTTCTCTGTACCATATATCTTCTCATATATCTTCTCTGTACCATATATCTTCTCTGTACCATATATCTTCTCTGTATCATATATCTTCTCTGTACCATATATCTTCTCTGTACCATATATCTTCTCTGTACCATATATCTTCTCTGTACCATATATCTTCTCTGTACCATATATCTTCTCTGTACCATATATCTTCTCTGTACCATATATCTTCTCTGTACCATATATCTTCTCTGTACCATATATCTTCTCTGTACCATATATCTTCTCTGTACCATATATCTTCTCTGTACCATATATCTTCTCTGTACCATATATCTTCTCTGTACCATATATCTTCTCTGTACCATATATCTTCTCTGTACTATCTTCTCTGTACCATATATCTTCTCTGTACCATATATCTTCTCTGTACCATATATCTTCTCTGTACCATATATCTTCTCTGTACCATATATCTTCTCTGTACCATATATCTTCTCTGTACCATATATCTTCTCTGTACCATATATCTTCTCTGTACCATATATCTTCTCTGTACCATATATCTTCTCTGTACCATATATCTTCTCTGTACCATATATCTTCTCTGTACCATATATCTTCTCTGTACCATATATCTTCTCTGTACCATATATCTTCTCTGTACCATATATCTTCTCTGTACCATATATCTTCTCTGTACCATATATCTTCTCTGTACCATATATCTTCTCTGTACCATATATCTTCTCTGTACCATATATCTTCTCTGTACCATATATCTTCTCTGTACCATATATCTTCTCTGTACCATATATCTTCTCTGTACCATATATCTTCTCTGTACCATATATCTTCTCTGTACCATATATCTTCTCTGTACCATATATCTTCTCTGTACCATATATCTTCTCTGTACCATATATCTTCTCTGTACCTATATCTTCTCTGTACCAT
This sequence comes from Archivesica marissinica, assembly GCA_014843695.1. Taxonomy (NCBI): domain Eukaryota; kingdom Metazoa; phylum Mollusca; class Bivalvia; order Venerida; family Vesicomyidae; genus Archivesica; species Archivesica marissinica. Next base: position 67,605,231 of record CM026390.1, read on the forward strand.
ATATCTTCTCTGTACCATATATCTTCTCTGTACCTATATCTTCTCTGTACCATATATCTTCTCTGTACCATATATCTTCTCTGTACCATATATCTTCTCTGTACCATATATCTTCTCTGTACCATATATCTTCTCTGTACCATATATCTTCTCTGTACCATATATCTTCTCTGTACCATATATCTTCTCTGTACCATATATCTTCTCTGTACCATATATCTTCTCTGTACCATATATCTTCTCTGTACCATATATCTTCTCTGTACTATCTTCTCTGTATCATATATCTTCTCTGTACCATATATCTTCTCTGTACCATATATCTTCTCTGTACCATATATCTTCTCTGTACCATATATCTTCTCTGTACTATCTTCTCTGTATCATATATCTTCTCTGTACCATATATCTTCTCTGTACCATATATCTTCTCTGTATCATATATCTTCTCTGTACCATATATCTTCTCTGTACCATATATCTTCTCTGTACCATATATCTTCTCTGTACTATCTTCTCTGTACCATATATCTTCTCTGTACCATATATCTTCTCTGTACCATATATCTTCTCTGTACTATCTTCTCTGTATCATATATCTTCTCTGTACCATATATCTTCTCTGTACCATATATCTTCTCTGTACCATATATCTTCTCTGTACCATATATCTTCTCTGTACCATATATCTTCTCTGTACAATATCTTCTCTGTACCATATATCTTCTCTGTACCATATATCTTCTCTGTACCATATATCTTCTCTGTACCATAATCTTCTCTGTACCATATATCTTCTCTGTACCATATATCTTCTCTGTACCATATATCTTCTCTGTACCATATATCTTCTCTGTACCATATATCTTCTCATATATCTTCTCTGTACCATATATCTTCTCTGTACCATATATCTTCTCTTACCATATATCTTCTCTGTACATATATCTTCTCTGTACCATATATCTTCTCTGTACCATATATCTTCTCTGTACCATATATCTTCTCTGTACCATATATCTTCTCTGTACCATATATCTTCTCTGTACCATATATCTTCTCTGTACCATATATCTTCTCTGTACCATATATCTTCTCTGTATCATATATCTTCTCTGTACTATCTTCTCTGTACCATATATCTTCTCTGTACCATATATCTTCTCTGTACCATATATCTTCTCTGTACCATATATCTTCTCTGTACCATATATCTTCTCTGTACCATATATCTTCTCTGTACCATATATCTTCTCTGTACCATATATCTTCTCTGTACCATATATCTTCTCTGACCATAATCTTTCTGTACCATATATCTTCTCTGTCCATATATCTTCTCTGTACATATATCTTCTCTGTACCATATATTCTCTGTACCTATATCTTCTCTGTACCATATATCTTCTCTGTACCATATATCTTCTCTGTATCATATATCTTCTCTGTACCATATATCTTCTCTGTACCATATATCTTCTCTGTACATATATCTTCTCTGTACCATATATCTTCTCTGTACCATATATCTTCTCATATCTTCTCTGTACCATATATCTTCTCTGTACATATATCTTCTCTGTACTATCTTCTCTGTACCATATATCTTCTCTGTACCATATATCTTCTCTGTACCATATATCTTCTCTGTACCATATATCTTCTCTGTTCTATATATCTTCTCTGTACCATATATCTTCTCTGTACCATATATCTTCTCTGTACCATATATCTTCTCTGTACCATATATCTTCTCTGTATCATATATCTTCTCTGTACCATATATCTTCTCTGTACCATATATCTTCTCTGTACCATATATCCTCTCTGTACCATATCTACAGTCTTCACATTAGTTGCGTTGTAAGTTTCTGCATTATGAGCCCAACCTGTTGTTTCCGATATGTATTAAATGACTCCCAAGTATATTATGATTATCCGGTGGTAAAACATTCCAATCCTGGAGAAACCAAGTTACAGTGGTACTTACTTTATAGGCTTCGAAGAACTGCCTATAAGGATGGGGGTACACTACACATCACAGTGCACCGGTTCTATCCATATTACCACAGCAATTCGTGTTTCTTAGAATTTATTCTCCTCAAGTTGCGAGTTGTCTAAAAGAGATGTAACAGGTTTATTGCATTAGAAGATCTTCATTATTCTAGTCACAGTATTGATTAGATAGAAGCGTTAATTAAAACGTGTAGATCTACTTCAATATTTCCACTTTATTTTAAGTACCAGTACAATATTCCCGATAAAAGAGCGTGGCGTCTGTAAGGCACTAAAGGCACTGCTCTGCAGATTGTCACAGGAAATGAAATATCCAAAAAAAAAGGCCAAACTGTTTTATTAATGGTATTGGCATGTCTGTATTGCATATTTGTGCACTGTTCCCAATTGTATATGTTACATTATGTGTGTTCTACTGTGATTGGAAAGCTGAATGGAATTTAATTAATAAATCTATGTATATGTCATGTAATATTAATCTACAATGCCGCTCTATATTTCTATTGAAAATCGCAGTTTTCAAATTAAATAAAACGGATGCGTTCTATGTTTTACTAATATGACCACGTGTAAAATTAAATTTCCAATACTTAACAGTTAGCAATGAATATGGTTACGAATGGTTTACTGATCGGCTATGTTATACAACTACTCAGCACAATGTACACAATTACATTTTTTGATATTAATATATGCTACAAAAGAACTGTTTTGCTTTAATTATAAGACACATATCAGATAAATATTACATGTATTTACACATAGATATAAATATACATGGCTATGATTGTTTTGCTTCCATGTGTTTATTTCGACGTTGCATGGTATTTTTTTTTTTTTTTAAATTTAAGTTTATTTAACGTCGCTACCGGTTTCCCCATTTGAGCGACGGACAGTTTATTTAACACCTTTCCTGGGCAGGCTCCAGCGGTTAACCAGTACTTGGTGCACCATCCTCCGTAAGAAACTGCCAACTTTTTCATATAGATGAGACACGGTCTGAGCGGGGCACGAACCAGTGACCATCAGAGACGATATGTTACAGTGGTATACAAGTCAGCGACCATAACCACTCGACCACGAAGGCGTTGCATGGTGTCTATGCACGCACACGTTATATTTAGATGGTAGGTGGTGGTGGTTTTACGTTTATTTATCGTCGCTACCGGTTGCCCATATAAGCGACGCCTCCTGAAGAGATTAGTCATTTTAGAGTTTTGGAGGATAGTGCAATGATACAGACAGAGACCCATTCCAGAATCTCCTCTGGTTCTTTTACGTGCACGGTGTAAAGCACCGACACGAGACCTCGGTTTAACGTCCCATCTGAAAGACTGTTAGTTTTATTATGGTCAGACAGGGGATCGAACCTACGATCCCTGGATTTCCAGTCCAGCGTGTTACCACTGGACTACAGATCCGTCTGTTTTTAGATGGTATATACACCACGAGTTATTTATATACACTGAGAATTTGAAGTAAACCAATGAAACCAGTTACTAGTAGTAAACATGGCTAATCTGGTATGTTAGTGGTCATAGAATGATAAAACATTGTACATCAGTTCTTGGAATGTTACTCTAAGTGCCCGTTATGTATAATTATCGAGAGCATTTAAGCTGCGTTTCCACGAAGTGTTTATTTGGAGCGTTTTCAGCGCGGCATTTATCTGCATCGAAGAGCGCCGATTTTTCCAAAAATCACCCATTCTAAATATCATACTGACATTTCCATAGAAACGGTTTGTCGCGCTGATTACTCGTATTGTACGCTCGGAAAATATTTGCCTCGGTTAGTGCATCTTTAGACATCGCTCGCGTATATTAATAAAATTGCTATAGTATTACCAACTTTCATGCAAACGGCTTTCACTTCATAGACTGCTTAGACTCAATTTGATATAATTTTGAAATACTAGTACACATCTCTGAAAATATCGAAATTTGAACGTCTAAAATTTAAATTTAAAATGCGTCACAGTGTTCCATTAACGGGTTCAACATTTCCTTTGGAGAACATGCCTCCAGGACCCTCCACAGCGCCATCATACCTTCGGTGCTCAATTTATTAGTCAGACATACAACTTCAATTTGGTCAGCTACGCCCCTGCGATTGTCTGGTTCTATGATATGCCTATCTGCGCTATTTGAAGATGCACCCGTGTTTCCCCCTGAAAGTTTGTTACTTGACATTAGTTCTAACTAATTTCTGACTCCAAATGCAATAAATAAGTATCAATCGCCATGAGTTCGTGTCCCATTAGCCTGGGTTCCAGTCTGTCGAGTTTTCACTTTTTAACTTCTAGCCAAATGACGTTGATATGTTCAGAAAGAAACTCAATACGGCCCAATTAATAGTCTTGGTGTTAAAATATATTTATTTGACTGACCAGGCAAAATATATCGACACCTGTTCCCAGGCTAGTATCCTACCCGTTTTCGAATTTGTTGTGAATAACGCCATGGCTGTCAGTAGCAGACTATTGGTGTATATGGTACACGATAGAACTACCAAACAGGTAAATGAGCAAAACACATTTTCAAAAATATGTAAATGTTGATGTTTTAATTAATGTCATTCACGTGTAGCTAAAAATCCCTTAATAAGAAATAATTGTTTGTTTTTGTAACAGGAGAAGCATCATGGGTTACTTTGCAACGGCATGTGTCATTTCTCTTGTATGCAAATTTGATTGGTCATCTGAAAACAGATTTTGAGGCCGCCATGTTGAATTCACATGTGAAATTGTAGTTTTATTTTAAAATATGCATCAAATACCAGAATGATTATTAATAATAATAATTACTTTAAATAGCTCTATAAATTCCTCTGCCATACAAGAGACAGAAGCTATTCACTGACAAACCTTAGAGGTCCGAAAACCGGTACGGCCATGATATACAAATACATATAATGTCATGCAATTTCGTGTTGCCCGCAAAACGTCATTATACAATGGCCGACCGTTTCAACTCCACTCAATGAATTTGTTGATTAATCCGTAAACTGAATTTTTTTCAATTTTCAATACTATTATTAGATTCTAATGCTTCTCATATTTCGAGGGGCGTAGGTTACTACATGTACTTCTATATATTATTATATTCTAGCTTACCGACTTATTTTCTAGGTGTGTAGCTAGCTTACCGACTTATTTTCTAGGTGTGTAGATAGCTTACCGACTTATTTTCTAGGTGCGTAGCTAGCTTACCGACTTATTTTCTAGGTGTGTAGCTAGCTTACCGACTTATTTTCTAGGTGTGTAGCTAGCTTACCGACTTATTTTCTAGGTGTGTAGCTAGCTTACCGACTTATTTTCTAGGTGTGTAGCTAGCTTACCGACTTATTTCTATAGCTTGGGTATATCTACCACTACATACCTTCCGATCTATCTTCAGCTGACTTCATTTTATTCGTAGGTAAACATCGGGTGATGGTCGACTAAAACTAGGCTAGTGTTACGTTACTGTCGGAAATGATGGTCTGTTATACATTTATGGAGCAGTTAGTGTAGGTCGCTTTTGACAAAATTATTTCTTTTGGCGAAAAATCCCGTTCGCCCTCAACTAAAAAAGCCGCCATTTCGCGCGGTATGCACGTCGGTATCAAGTATCTACAGATGAGCGACCTCTGGTGCCTTCGACTGGAAGACCGTTATACATGCTTGGCATTAGTAGTTAAGGTCGTTGACGTAAAATGACTTGCCCATCACGACTTTAGCTTCAAATCCCGCTTAGGTTATGGAATAATCGATGGTTATACTCGTTTGCCCGTTTGTGCCTGACATTCTGTTGAGAGGGACATCCGGTCGTCCTGTACCAATAATAACTGGAGTCGGCATATCACCTAAGCTGTTGGTGCGAATTTAAACCCCACAAGACAAACTAAACCTTTATATAATCGAATACACAGTTGGCTCAGTTCAATGGTAGTCATCGATGCAGCTGCTCTCGGCATCGGTGTAGTTAATGAACTGTTATAACACTAGCTCTATATATGTGTTTTAATATTAAAGTGATATATATATATATATATGTATATATATGTGGTTGTGTGTGCGTAAATGCATTCGGAAACATCACCTAGTCTCCTTTAAGTATTATATTCCATAAGGTATTGCACATAACTTGCACTAGCAACGTTTTATCGTTAGTTTGACCTCCCTTGTGTGTTGTGGGATTGGTAATGAATGAATTAATTTGATAGTGTCTACACATTTAGATAAACGTGACTTTGAAGATGCTTGATTGTTCCATATTTGAATGAGAGAGGTTGATACAATCAATTCTCTTAAAGTAATATTGTCATGCTGTCACAATTTCTAAAAGAGGTCCTTATCAGGTTATTGTACTCGTTATAAAACCAGTACATGCTTTACCCAAGTTAAAATTAAGTGTTCCAATAGAGAAATACAAACCCAAACGCATGTAGGCCTACTCGTAAATTATAACATCTAATGACTAGGATATTCTTACTCCCTCCCTCCCTCCCTCCCTCCCTCACTCCCTCCCTCCGTATATCAACTTTTGTCGACATTGTTTCATGTGAAGTGGCTATCCATCAGTTTTTCGGAAGGTTGGTGGTTCTACGCGGGTGCCTGTCAGTGCACGGAATACTGCTCGGAGAGACATCTGAGGTCTTGCTCCATCAATAATAGCCAGAGTCGGCATACGACCAAAACTATCAATGCGAAATTATACAAAACAAACAGTATTTTAGTCGTATTGCCTGACAAGCGCTTGATTTTCTAAAGATAGTACACAGTTTTCAAATTAGTACCGATGAGCTCAGTTGTGATAGCAATATCTACGAAACACAAATTTGACAATTTCGTATCCGGTTCCATCACCTTCATTAATCACAGTGGCAAGGACATGACTGATTGTGCAGTTCCGTTTATGTCAGGAATATGTCGTATATAGCTGTGTATTTGTACCTGAGACAGGTGTTTATATGATGTACAATATAGCTATGTACTGCTACCTGAGACAGGTGTTTATATGATGTACACTATAACTGTGTATTGGTACGTGAGACAGGTGTTTATATGATGTACAATATAACTGTGTATTGCTACCTGAGACAGGTGTTTATATGATGTACAATATAAATGTGTATTGCTACCTGAGACAGGTGTTTATATGATGTACAATATAGCTGTGTATTGCTACCTGAGACAGGTGTTTATATGATGTACAATATAAATGTGTATTGCTACCTGAGACAGGTGTTTATATGATGTACAATATAGCTGTGTATTGCTACCTGAGACAGGTGTTTATATGATGTACAATATAACTGTGTATTGCTACCTGAGACAGGTGTTTATATGATGTACAATATAGCTGTGTATTGCTACCTGAGACAGGTGTTTATATGATGTACAATATAACTGTGTATTGCTACCTGAGACAGGTGTTTATATGATGTACAATATAACTGTGTATTGCTACCTGAGACAGGTGTTTATATGATGTACAATATAACTGTGTATTGCTACCTGAGACAGGTGTTTATATGATGTACAATATAGCTGTGTATTACTACCTGAGACAGGTGTTTATATGATGTACAATATAGCTGTGTATTGCTACCTGAGACAGGTGTTTATATGATGTACAATATAAATGTGTATTGGTACGTGAGACAGGTGTTTATATGATGTACAATATAGCTGTGTATTGCTACCTGAGACAGGTGTTTATATGATGTACAATATAGCTGTGTATTGCTACCTGAGACAGGTGTTTATATGATGTACAATATAACTGTGTATTGCTACCTGAGACAGGTGTTTATATGATGTACAATATAACTGTGTATTGCTACCTGAGACAGGTGTTTATATGATGTACAATATAACTGTGTATTGCTACCTGAGACAGGTGTTTATATGATGTACAATATAGCTGTGTATTGCTACCTGAGACAGGTGTTTATATGATGTACAATATAACTGTGTATTGCTACCTGAGACAGGTGTTTATATGATGTACAATATAACTGTGTATTGCTACCTGAGACAGGTGTTTATATGATGTACAATATAACTGTGTATTGCTACCTGAGACAGGTGTTTATATGATGTACAATATAAATGTGTATTGGTACGTGAGACAGGTGTTTATATGATGTACAATATAGCTGTGTATTGCTACCTGAGACAGGTGTTTATATGATGTACAATATAACTGTGTATTGGTACATGAGACAGGTGTTTATATGATGTACAATATAACTGTGTATTGCTACCTGAGACAGGTGTTTATATGATGTACAATATAACTGTGTATTGCTACCTGAGACAGGTGTTTATATGATGTAAAATATCAATGTGTATTGGTACATGAGACAGGTGTTTATATGATGTACAATATAAATGTGTATTGGTACATGAGACAGGTGTTTATATGATGTACAATATAACTGTGTATTGCTACCTGAGACAGGTGTTTATATGATGTACAATATAGCTGTGTATTGCTACCTGAGACAGGTGTTTATATGATGTACAATATAGCTGTGTATTGCTACCTGAGACAGGTGTTTATATGATGTACAATATAAATGTGTATTGGTACGTGAGACAGGTGTTTATATGATGTACAATATAGCTGTGTATTGCTACCTGAGACAGGTGTTTATATGATGTACAATATAGCTGTGTATTGCTACCTGAGACAGGTGTTTATATGATGTACACTATAGCTGTGTATTGCTACCTAAGACAGGTGTTTATATGATGTACAATATAAATGTGTATTGGTACGTGAGACAGGTGTTTATATGATGTACAATATAACTGCGTATTGCTACCTGATACAGATGTTTATATGATGTACACTATAAATGTGTATTGGTACGTGAGACAGGTGTTTATATGATGTACAATATAACTGTGTATTGCTACCTGATACAGATGTTTATATGATGTACAATATAACTGTGTATTGCTACCTGAGACAGGTGTTTATATGATGTACAATATAACTGTGTATTGCTACCTGAGACAGGTGTTTATATGATGTACAATATAACTGTGTATTGCTACCTGAGACAGGTGTTTATATGATGTACAATATAACTGTGTATTGGTACCTGAGACAGGTGTTTATATGATGTACAATATAACTGTGTATTGCTACCTGAGACAGGTGTTTATATGATGTACAATATAACTGTGTATTGCTACCTGAGACAGGTGTTTATATGATGTACAATATAGCTGTGTATTGCTACCTGAGACAGGTGTTTATATGATGTACAATATAACTGTGTATTGCTACCTGAGACAGGTGTTTATATGATGTACAATATAGCTGTGTATTGCTACCTGAGACAGGTGTTTATATGATGTACAATATAGCTGTGTATTGGTACATGAGACAGGTGTTTATATGATGTACAATATAAATGTGTATTGGTACATGAGACAGGTGTTTATATGATGTACAATATAACTGTGTATTGGTACATGAGACAGGTGTTTATATGATGTACAATATAAATGTGTATTGGTACATGAGACAGGTGTTTATATGATGTACAATATAGCTGTGTATTGCTACCTGAGACAGGTGTTTATATGATGTACAATATAGCTGTGTATTGGTACATGAGACAGGTGTTTATATGATGTACAATATAGCTGTGTATTGGTACATGAGACAGGTGTTTATATGATGTACAATATAGCTGTGTATTGCTACCTGAGACAGGTGTTTATATGATGTACAATATAACTGTGTATTGCTACCTGAGACAGGTGTTTATATGATGTACAATATAGCTGTGTATTGCTACCTGAGACAGGTGTTATATGATGTACAATATAACTGTGTATTGCTACCTGAGACAGGTGTTTATATGATGTACAATATAACTGTGTATTGCTACCTGAGACAGGTGTTTATATGATGTACAATATAGCTGTGTATTGCTACCTGAGACAGGTGTTTATATGATGTACAATATAAATGTGTATTGCTACCTGAGACAGGTGTTTATATGATGTACAATATAGCTGTGTATTGCTACCTGAGACAGGTGTTTATATGATGTACAATATAACTGTGTATTGCTACCTGAGACAGGTGTTTATATGATGACAATATAAATGTGTATTGGTACGTGAGACAGGTGTTTATATGATGTACAATATAAATGTGTATTGGTACCTGAGACAGGTGTTTATATGATGTACAATATAACTGTGTATTGGTACCTGAGACAGGTGTTTATATGATGTACAATATAAATGTGTATTGGTACGTGAGACAGGTGTTTATATGATGTACAATATAGCTGTGTATTGCTACCTAAGACAGGTGTTTATATGATGTACAATATAGCTGTGTATTGCTACCTGAGACAGGTGTTTATATGATGTACAATATAACTGTGTATTGCTACCTGAGACAGGTGTTTATATGATGTACAATATAACTGTGTATTGGTACCTGAGACAGGTGTTTATATGATGTAAAATATCAATGTGTATTGGTACATGAGACAGGTGTTTATATGATGTACAATATAAATGTGTATTGGTACATGAGACAGGTGTTTATATGATGTACAATATAACTGTGTATTGCTACCTGAGACAGGTGTTTATATGATGTACAATATAACTGTGTATTGCTACCTGAGACAGGTGTTTATATGATGTACAATATAACTGTGTATTGCTACCTGAGACAGGTGTTTATATGATGTACAATATAACTGTGTATTGTACCTGAGACAGGTGTTTATATGATGTACAATATAACTGTGTATTGGTACATGAGACAGGTGTTTATATGATGTACAATATAGCTGTGTATTGCTACCTGAGACAGGTGTTTATATGATGTACAATATAACTGTGTATTGCTACCTGAGACAGGTGTTTATATGATGTACAATATAGCTGTGTATTGCTACCTGAGACAGGTGTTTATATGATGTACACAATAGCTGTGTATTGCTACCTGAGACAGGTGTTTATATGATGTACAATATAAATGTGTATTGGTACGTGAGACAGGTGTTTATATGATGTACAATATAGCTGTGTATTGCTACCTGAGACAGGTGTTTATATGATGTACAATATAACTGTGTATTGCTACCTGAGACAGGTGTTTATATGATGTACAATATAACTGTGTATTGCTACCTGAGACAGGTGTTTATATGATGTACAATATAGCTGTGTATTGCTACCTGAGACAGGTGTTTATATGATGTACAATATAACTGTGTATTGCTACCTGAGACAGGTGTTTATATGATGTACAATATAGCTGTGTATTGCTACCTGAGACAGGTGTTTATATGATGTACACTATAACTGTGTATTGCTACCTGAGACAGGTGTTTATATGATGTACAATATAAATGTGTATTGGTACGTGAGACAGGTGTTTATATGATGTACAATATAGCTGTGTATTGCTACCTGAGACAGGTGTTTATATGATGTACAATATAAATGTGTATTGGTACGTGAGACATGTGTTTATATGATGTACAATATAACTGTGTATTGGTACCTGAGACAGGTGTTTATATATGTACAATATATGTTATGTATAACATGTTTATATAGTCAATATAACTGTGTATTGCTCCTGAGACAGGTGTTATATGATGTACAATATAATGTGTATTACTGAGACAGGTGTTTATATGATGTACAATATAATGTGTATTGGTACATGAGACAGGTGTTTATATGATGTACAATATAACTGTGTATTGCTACCTGAGACAGGTGTTTATATGATGTACAATATAACTGTGTATTGCTACCTGAGACAGGTGTTTATATGATGTACAATATAACTGTGTATTGCTACCTGAGACAGGTGTTTATATGATGTACAATATAGCTGTGTATTGCTACCTGAGACAGGTGTTTATATGATGTACAATATAACTGTGTATTGGTACCTGAGACAGGTGTTTATATGATGTACAATATAGCTGTGTATTGCTACCTGAGACAGGTGTTTATATGATGTACAATATAACTGTGTATTGCTACCTGAGACAGGTGTTTATATGATGTACAATATAGCTGTGTATTGCTACCTGAGACAGGTGTTTATATGATGTACAATATAGCTGTGTATTGCTACTGAGACAGGTGTTTATATGATGTACAATATAGCTGTGTATTGCTACCTGAGACAGGTGTTTATATGATGTACAATATAGCTGTGTATTGGTACATGAGACAGGTGTTATATGATGTACATATAGCTGTGTATTGGTACCTGAGACAGGTGTTTATATGATGTACAATATAAATGTGTATTGGTACATGAGACAGGTGTTTATATGATGTACAATATAGCTGTGTATTGCTACCTGAGACAGGTGTTTATATGATGTACAATATAAATGTGTATTGGTACGTGAGACAGGTGTTTATATGATGTACAATATAACTGTGTATTGGTACCTGAGACAGGTGTTTATATGATGTACAATATAGCTGTGTATTGCTACCTGAGACAGGTGTTTATATGATGTACAATATAACTGTGTATTGCTACCTGAGACAGGTGTTTATATGATGTACAATATAACTGTGTATTGCTACCTGAGACAGGTGTTTATATGATGTACAATATAAATGTGTATTGGTACGTGAGACAGGTGTTTATATGATGTACAATATAGCTGTGTATTGCTACCTGAGACAGGTGTTTATATGATGTACAATATAAATGTGTATTGGTACGTGAGACAGGTGTTTATATGATGTACAATATAACTGTGTATTGGTACTGAGACAGGTGTTTATATGATGTACAATATAACTGTGTATTGCTACCTGAGACAGGTGTTTATATGATGTACAATATAACTGTGTATTGCTACCTGAGACAGGTGTTTATATGATGTACAATATAACTGTGTATTGCTACCTGAGACAGGTGTTTATATGATGTACAATATAACTGTGTATTGCTACCTGAGACAGGTGTTTATATGATGTACAATATAGCTGTGTATTGCTACCTGAGACAGGTGTTTATATGATGTACAATATAACTGTGTATTGCTACCTGAGACAGGTGTTTATATGATGTACAATATAACTGTGTATTGGTACATGAGACAGGTGTTTATATGATGTACAATATAAATGTGTATTGGTACCTGAGACAGGTGTTTATATGATGTACAATATAGCTGTGTATTGCTACCTGAGACAGGTGTTTATATGATGTACAATATAGCTGTGTATTGCTACCTGAGACAGGTGTTTATATGATGTACAATATAACTGTGTATTGCTACCTGAGACAGGTGTTTATATGATGTACAATATAAATGTGTATTGGTACGTGAGACAGGTGTTTATATGATGTACAATATAACTGTGTATTGCTACCTGAGACAGGTGTTTATATGATGTACAATATAACTGTGTATTGCTACCTGAGACAGGTGTTTATATGATGTACAATATAGCTGTGTATTGCTACCTGAGACAGGTGTTTATATGATGTACAATATAAATGTGTATTGGTACGTGAGACAGGTGTTTATATGATGTACAATATAACTGTGTATTGGTACCTGAGACAGGTGTTTATATGATGTACAATATAAATGTGTATTGGTACGTGAGACAGGTGTTTATATTATGTACAATATAGCTGTTTATTGCTATCTAAGACAGGTGTTTATATGATGTACAATATAGCTGTGTATTGCTACCTGAGACAGGTGTTTATATGATGTACAATATAGCTGTGTATTGCTACCTGAGACAGGTGTTTATATGATGTACACTATAGCTGTGTATTGCTACCTAAGACAGGTGTTTATATGATGTACAATATAAATGTGTATTGGTACGTGAGACAGGTGTTTATATGATGTACAATATAACTGCGTATTGCTACCTGATACAGATGTTTATATGATGTACACTATAAATGTGTATTGGTACGTGAGACAGGTGTTTATATGATGTACAATATAACTGTGTATTGCTACCTGATACAGATGTTTATATGATGTACAATATAACTGTGTACTGCTACCTGAGACAGGTGTTTATATGAAGTACAATATAACTGTGTATTGCTACCTGAGACAGGTGTTTATATGATGTACAATATAGCTGTGTATTACTACCTGAGACAGGTGTTTATATGATGTACAAAATAGCTGTGTATTGCTACCTGAGACAGGTGTTTATATGATGTACAATATAACTGTGTATTGCTACCTGAGACAGGTGTTTATATGAAGTACAATATAACTGTGTATTGCTACCTGAGACAGGTGTTTATATGATGTACAATATAACTGTGTATTGCTACCTGAGACAGGTGTTTATATGATGTACAATATAGCTGTGTATTACTACCTGAGACAGGTGTTTATATGATGTACAATATAGCTGTGTATTGGTACATGAGACAGGTGTTTATATGATGTACAATATAGCTGTGTATTGGTACATGCGACAGGTGTTTATATGATGTACAATTTAAATGTGTATTGGTACATGAGACAGGTGTTTATATGATGTACAATATAGCTGTGTATTGCTACCTGAGACAGGTGTTTATATGATGTACAATATTGCTGTGTATTGGTACATGACACAGGTGTTTATATGATGTACAATATAGCTGTGTATTGCTACCTGAGACAGGTGTTTATATGATGTACAATATAACTGTGTATTGCTACCTGAGACAAGTGTTTATATGATGTACAATATAGCTGTGTATTGCTACATGATACAGGTGCTTAAATGATGTACACTATAACTGTGTATTGCTACCTGAGACAGGTGTTTATATGATGCACAATATAAATGTGTATTGGTACGTGAGACAGGTGTTTATATGATGTACAATATAGCTGTGTATTGCTACCTGAGACAGGTGTTTATATGATGTACAATATAAATGTGTATTGGTACGTGAGACATGTGTTTATATGATGTACAATATAACTGTGTATTGGTACCCGAGACAGGTGTTTATATGATGTACAATATAAATGTGTATTGGTACGTGAGACAGGTGTTTATATTATGTACAATATAGCTGTTTATTGCTATCTAAGACAGGTGTTTATATGATGTACAATATAGCTGTGTATTGCTACCTGAGACAGGTGTTTATATGATGTACACTATAACTGTGTATTGCTGCCTGAGACAGGTGTTTATATGATGTACAATATAACTGTGTATTGGTACCTGAGACAGGTGTTTATATGATGTAAAATATCAATGTGTATTGGTACATGAGACAGGTGTTTATATGATGTACAATATAAATGTGTATTGGTACATGAGACAGGTGTTTATATGATGTACAATATAGCTGTGTATTGCTACCTGAGACAGGTGTTTATATGATGTACAATATAGCTGTGTATTGCTACCTGAGACAGGTGTTTATATGATGTACAATATAACTGTGTATTGCTACCTGAGACAGGTGTTTATATGATGTACAATATAACTGTGTATTGCTACCTGAGACAGGTGTTTATATGATGTACAATATAGCTGTGTATTGCTACCTGAGACAGGTGTTTATATGATGTACAATATAACTGTGTATTGCTACCTGAGACAGGTGTTTATATGATGTACAATATAACTGTGTATTGCTACCTGAGACAGGTGTTTATATGATGTACAATATAGCTGTGTATTGGTACATGAGACAGGTGTTTATATGATGTACAATATAGCTGTGTATTGCTACCTGAGACAGGTGTTTATATGATGTACAATATAACTGTGTATTGGTACATGAGACAGGTGTTTATATGATGTACAATATAAATGTGTATTGGTACATGAGACAGGTGTTTATATGATGTACAATATAGCTGTGTATTGCTACCTGAGACAGGTGTTTATATGATGTACAATATTGCTGTGTATTGGTACATGACACAGGTGTTTATATGATGTACAATATAGCTGTGTATTGCTACCTGAGACAGGTGTTTATATGATGTACAATATAACTGTGTATTGCTACCTGAGACAGGTGTTATATGATGTACAATATAACTGTGTATTGCTACCTGAGACAGGTGTTTATATGATGTACAATATAGCTGTGTATTGCTACCTGAGACAGGTGCTTAAATGATGTACACTATAACTGTGTATTGCTACCTGAGACAGGTGTTTATATGATGCACAATATAAATGTGTATTGGTACGTGAGACAGGTGTTTATATGATGTACAATATAGCTGTGTATTGCTACCTGAGACAGGTGTTTATATGATGTACAATATAAATGTGTATTGGTACGTGAGACATGTGTTTATATGATGTACAATATAACTGTGTATTGGTACCCGAGACAGGTGTTTATATGATGTACAATATAAATGTGTATTGGTACGTGAGACAGGTGTTTATATTATGTACAATATAGCTGTTTATTGCTATCTAAGACAGGTGTTTATATGATGTACAATATAGCTGTGTATTGCTACCTGAGACAGGTGTTTATATGATGTACACTATAGCTGTGTATTGGTACCTGAGACAGGTGTTTATATGATGTACAATATAGCTGTGTATTGGTACGTGAGACAGGTGTTTATATGATGTACAATATAGCTGTGTATTGGTACCTAAGACAGGTGTTTATATGATGTACAATATAGCTGTGTATTGGTACGTGAGACAGGTGTTTATATGTCACATGCATAGTTAATGTAAACATATATAACGCCTTCGATCATGTGTCACATGCATAGTTAATGTAAACATATATAACGCCTTCGATCATGTGTCGCATGGATAGTTAATGTAAACATATATAAAGACTTCGATCATGTGTCACATGCATAGTTAATTTAAACATATATAACGCCTTCGATCATGTGTCGCATGCATAGTTAATGTAAACATATATAACGACTTCGATCATATGTCGCATGCATAGTTAATGTAAACATATATAAAGCCTTCGATCATGTGTCGCATGCATAGTTAATGTAAACATATATAAAACTGTCGATCATGTGTCACATGCATAGTTAATGTAAACATATATAAAAATGTCGATCATGTGTCACATGCATAGTTAATGTAAACATATATAAAAATGTCGATCATGTGTCGCATGCATAGTTAATGTAAACATATATAAAGCCTTCGATCATGTGTCACATGCATAGTTAATGTAAACATATATAAAGCCTTCGATCATGTGTCGCATGCATAGTTAATGTAAACATATATAAAGCCTTCGATCATGTGTCGCATGCATAGTTAATGTAAACATATATAAAGCCTTCGATCATGTGTCGCATGCATAGTTAATGTAAACATATATAAAGACTTCGATCATGTGTCGCATGGATAGTTAATGTAAACATATATAAAACTGTCGATCATGTGTCACATGCATAGTTAATGTAAACATATATATAAAGCCTTCGATCATGTGTCACATGCATAGTTAATGTAAACATATATAAAGCCTTCGATCATGTGTCACATGCATAGTTAATGTAAACATATATATAAAGCATTCGATCATGTGTCGCATGCATAGTTAATGTAAACATTTATAAAGCCTTCGATCATGTGTCGCATGCATAGTTAATGTAAACATATATAAAGACTTCGATCATGTGTCGCATGCATAGTTAATGTAAACATATATAACGCCTTCGATCATGTGTCGCATGCATAGTTAATGTAAACATATATAACGACTTCGATCATGTGTCGCATGCATAGTTAATGTAAACATATATATAAAGCCTTCGATCATGTGTCGCATGCATAGTTAATGTAAACATATATAAAAATGTGGATCATGTGTCACATGCATAGTTAATGTAAACATATATAAAAATGTCGATCATGTGTCACATGCATAGTTAATGTAAACATATATAAAAATGTCGATCATGTGTCGCATGCATAGTTAATGTAAACATATATAAAGCCTTCGATCGTGTGTCACATGCATAGTTAATGTAAACATATATAAAGCCTTCGATCATGTGTCGCATGCATAGTTAATGTAAACATACATAAAGCCTTCGATCATGTGTCGCATGCATAGTTAATGTAAACATATATAAAGCCTTCGATCATGTGTCACATGCATAGTTAATGTAAACATATATAAAGCCTTCGATCATGTGTCGCATGCATAGTTAATGTAAACATATATAAAGACTCGATCATGTGTCGCATGGATAGTTAATGTAAACATATATAAAGCTGTCGATCATGTGTCGCATGCATAGTTAATGTAAACATATATAAAGACTTCGATCATGTGTCACATGCATAGTTAATGTAAACATATATAAAGCCTTCGATCATGTGTCACATGCATAGTTAATGTAAACATATATAAAGACTTCGATCATGTGTCGCATGCATAGTTAATGTAAACATATATAAAGCCGTCGATCATGTGTCACATGCATAGTTAATGTAAACATATATAAAACTGTCGATCATGTGTCACATGCATAGTTAATGTAAACATATATAAAACTGTCGATCATGTGTCACATGCATAGTTAATGTAAACATATATAAAAATTCGATCATGTGTCGCATGCATAGTTAATGTAAACATATATAAAGCCTTCGATCATGTGTCGCATGCATAGTTAATGTAAACATATATAAAGCCTTCGATCATGTGTCGCATGCATAGTTAATGTAAACATATATAAAGCCTTCGATCATGTGTCGCATGCATAGTTAATGTAAACATATATAAAGCCTTCGATCATGTGTCGCATGCATAGTTAATGTAAACATATATAAAGCCTTCGATCATGTGTCGCATGCATAGTTAATGTAAACATATATAAAACTTCGATCATGTGTCGCATGCATAGTTAATGTAAACATATATATAAAGCCTTCGATCATGTGTCACATGCATAGTTAATGTAAACATATATAAAGCCTTCGATCATGTGTCACATGCATAGTTAATGTAAACATATATAAAGCCTTCGATCATGTGTCACATGCATAGTTAATGTAAACATATATATAAAGCATTCGATCATGTGTCGCATGCATAGTTAATGTAAACATTTATAAAGCCTTCGATCATGTGTCGCATGCATAGTTAATGTAAACATATATAAAGACTTCGATCATGTGTCGCATGCATAGTTAATGTAAACATATATAACGCCTTCGATCATGTGTCGCATGCATAGTTAATGTAAACATATATAACGACTTCGATCATGTGTCGCATGCATAGTTAATGTAAACATATATATAAAGCCTTCGATCATGTGTCGCATGCATAGTTAATGTAAACATATATAAAAATGTGGATCATGTGTCACATGCATAGTTAATGTAAACATATATAAAAATGTCGATCATGTGTCACATGCATAGTTAATGTAAACATATATAAAAATGTCGATCATGTGTCGCATGCATAGTTAATGTAAACATATATAAAGCCTTCGATCGTGTGTCACATGCATAGTTAATGTAAACATATATAAAGCCTTCGATCATGTGTCGCATGCATAGTTAATGTAAACATACATAAAGCCTTCGATCATGTGTCGCATGCATAGTTAATGTAAACATATATAAAGCCTTCGATCATGTGTCACATGCATAGTTAATGTAAACATATATAAAGCCTTCGATCATGTGTCGCATGCATAGTTAATGTAAACATATATAAAGACGTCGATCATATGTCGCATGGATAGTTAATGTAAACATATATAAAACTGTCGATCATGTGTCACATGCATAGTTAATGTAAACATATATATAAAGCCTTCGATCATGTGTCACATGCATAGTTAATGTAAACATATATAAAGCCTTCGATCATGTTTCACATGCATAGTTACTGTAAACATATATAAAGACTTCGATCATGTGTCGCATGGATAGTTAATGTAAACATATATAAAACTGTCGATCATGTGTCACATGCATAGTTAATGTAAACATATATAAAAATGTCGATCATGTGTCACATGCATAGTTAATGTAAACATATATAAAACTGTCGATCATGTGTCACATGCATAGTTAATGTAAACATATATATAAAGCATTCGATCATGTGTCGCATGCATAGTTAATGTAAACATATATAAAGCCTTCGATCATGTGTCGCATGCATAGTTAATGTAAACATATATAAAGACTTCGATCATGTGTCGCATGCATAGTTAATGTAAACATATATAACGCCTTCGATCATGTGTCGCATGCATAGTTAATGTAAACATATATAACGACTTCGATCATGTGTCGCATGCATAGTTAATGTAAACATATATATAAAGCCTTCGATCATGTGTCGCATGCATAGTTAATGTAAACATATATAAAAATGTCGATCATGTGTCACATGCATAGTTAATGTAAACATATATAAAAATGTCGATCATGTGTCACATGCATAGTTAATGTAAACATATATAAAGCCTTCGATCATGTGTCGCATGCATAGTTAATGTAAACATATATAAAGCCTTCGATCATGTGTCACATGCATAGTTAATGTAAACATATATAAAGCCTTCGATCATGTGTCGCATGCATAGTTAATGTAAACATATATAAAGCCTTCGATCATGTGTCGCATGCATAGTTAATGTAAACATATATAAAGCATTCGACCATGTGTCAAGTGAAGGTTTAATGTAAACATATATAAAGCCTTCGATCATGTGTCAAGTGAAGGTTTAATGTAAACATACATAAAGCCTTCGATCATGTGTCAAGTGAAGGTTTAATGTAAACATATATAAAGCATTCGATCATGTGTCAATTGAAGGTTTAATGTAAACATATATAAAGCATTCGATCATGTGTCGCATGCATAGTTAATGTAAACATATATAAAGCATTCGATCATGTGCCAAGTGAAGGTTTAATGTAAACATATATAAAGCATTCGATCATGTGTCAAGTGAAGGTTTAATGTAAACATATATAAAGCCTTCGATCATGTGTCAAGTGAAGGTTTAATGTAAACATATATAAAGCCTTCGATCATGTGTCAAGTGAAGGTTTAATGTAAACATATATAAAGCCTTCGATCATGTGTCAAGTGAAGGTTTAATGTAAACATATATAAAGCATTCGATCATGTGTCAAGTGAAGGTTTAATGTAAACATATATAACGCCTTCGATCATGTGTCAAGTGAAGGTTTAATGTAAACATATATAAAGCCTTCGATCATGTGTCAAGTGAAGGTTTAATGTAAACATATATAAAGCCTTCGATCATGTGTCAAGTGAAGGTTTAATGTAAACATATATAAAGCCTTCGATCATGTGTCAAGTGAAGGTTTAATGTAAACATATATAAAGCCTTCGATCATGTGTCAAGTGAAGGTTTAATGTAAACATATATAAAGCATTCGATCATGTGTCAAGTGAAGGTTTAATGTAAACATATATAAAGCCTTCGATCATGTGTCAAGTTAAGGTTTAATGTAAACATATATAAAGCCTTCGATCATGTGTCAAGTGAAGGTTTAATGTAAACATATATAAAGCCTTCGATCATGTGTCAAGTGAAGGTTTAATGTAAACATATATAAAGCCTTCGATCATGTGTCAATTGAAGGTTTAATGTAAACATATATAAAGCCTTCGATCATGTGTCAAGTGAAGGTTTAATGTAAACATATATAAAGCCTTCGATCATGTGTCAAGTGAAGGTTTAATGTAAACATATATAAAGCATTCGATCATGTGTCAAGTTAAGGTTTAATGTAAACATATATAAAGCCTTCGATCATGTGTCAAGTGAAGGTTTAATGTAAACATATATAAAGCCTTCGATCATGTGTCAAGTGAAGGTTTAATGTAAACATATATAAAGCCTTCGATCATGTGTCAAGTGAAGGTTTAATGTAAACATATATAAAGCATTCGATCATGTGTCAAGTGAAGGTTTAATGTAAACATATACAGTATTCAATCATGTTCCGGTATTTAAACTTTGCTGAATATTAAACATGATGTGGCCATTTGTTCGGCAAGTTTCCCATTGCTAGAAAATATAAATTATTTTATTTGTGTATATGAACAATGTACTTACAAATATATGTTAATGTAATTGCCATTTTAAATTACTATTTATGAAACCATTGAACATATCATGTTGCTATAAGTTGAAAGGTAGTGTACATGCATTTATCTGTTGTTGATCGAATTAAACTTAGAACTTTACTAAACGTCAGCAATATACGTTGTATTTTTCAAATCAATATCCGTGGAATTTGTGTTATCAATATCCGTTATATTATATCGGTGGAATTTTAGCAAATGTTTCTGCTGGTAGCTTCCAATTAATAGGGCTTCCGTGCTACCTTCCAGGCAACCCACAACTACAAATACCTTGAACCGTCAAATGTGGCTTATATTAAGATGAACAGATGTGTTACAGCTTTACTAATCAAAGTTGTTCAGCGTACACAAGTTGGTATTTCGTGCACGTACTAATTGAAAATGATTTATTAAACAGTTTTATTGAATATTCAGGAACGTTGGGAGTGTGAATTAAGTCGGAAGTGTGAAGTCGGAAATATGTAGTCTGAATGTGTGAAGTCACAAGTCGGAATTCTATGCTAAATATTATGGAAGTCGTGATAGCACAATGGTAGCGCGTTCGCTTCAGTTGCGATAGGTCCGGGGTTCGAGCCCCGCTGGAGCCGTAACGATTGTGCCCTTAGGGGTGGCATTTAAATTCTGCTTACCTCTTCTATCTCTCTCCCTCGTGGCGATGGATTCCATCAGGAATGAGGTCTCGAGAGTGATTAATATAAGTTGTAAGAACTTGTTTCGCAATTGAGCTAAATAATTTTGTATTATAATAAATATATAGCATTTAATTCGTAAATATGTCTACATGTGAAGAGCTGTATGCACATTACAACAGTTAGAACACGAGTAGCCATATAACCATAGGTCATTAGTAATGGTTTGTATTATACAGACAACAACACAAGCGATGGAGCTATAACCTATAGCTTTCGGTTCTAATCCTTTTTCATTCATGTATCTAAATTTTGTGTAAAATGTATATTTGTATATGTTGCATTGTTTGAAATAAACTATGTTTAAACTAAGTACAGTAACACTATTTCCATATGGACAAAACAGGAATACACATCCAACTTTACATTCCTTATACAGACAGCCAACTTAATACGCGTAATTATTAACCAGACACGTGGCTTAACGACCTGTTATATCATTGTTTCGCCAGTAATTAAAAGCAAACTATTTACTGATTAATTTGTATTATGTTTCTATTATTAGTTTAATGGCGTGCTTTATAGACAGTTTGCCAGGGGCTGTAGTTGACATGGAAAAGTGTTCGTATATTTAGTCATCGATCAACGGCTGATAATAACGTCAAATTAACAACATTTGTAGTATGGCTAGGTGTAAATCGATGTGATACAGGAGTGTCAGCCGGAAGTTCTGATGTACACAGGGGATTGTTATTCCGAGCACATGTATGTGTATGCCTGCGTGTACGGATTGATGGGGGGGGGGGGTGCACATATGTTGTCATTCCGAGCACATGTGTATGTGTATACCTGCATGTACGGAGTGATGTGGGGGGGGTGCACATATGTTGCCATTCCGAGCACGTGTATGTGTATGCCTGCATGTACGGAGTGAGGGAAGGGGTGCACATATGTTGTCATTCCGAGCACATGTGTGTGTGTATGTGTATGCCTGCATGTACAGAGTGAGGGAAGGGGTGCACATATGTTGTCATTCCGAGCACTTGTGTGTGTATGTGTATGCCTGCCTGTATGGTGTGAGGGGAGGGGTGCACATATGTTGTCATTCCGAGCACATGTGTGTGTATGCATGCCTGTACGGTGTGAGGGAAGGGGTGCACACTTGTTGTCATTCCGAGCACATGTGTGTGTATGTATATGCATGCCTGCCTGTACGGTGTGAGGGAAGGGGGGCACACATGTTGTCATTCCGAGCACATGTGTGTGTATGTGTATGCATGCCTGTACGGTGTGAGGGGAGGGGTGCACATATGTTGCCATTCCGAGCACGTGTATGTGTATACCTGCATGTACGGAGTGAGGGAAGGGGTGCACATATGTTGCCATTCCGAGCACATGTGTGTGTATGCATGCCTGTACGGTGTGAGGGAAGGGGTGCACACTTGTTGTCATTCCGAGCACATGTGTGTGTATGTGTATGCCTGCCTGTACGGTGTGAGGGAAGGGGTGCACATAGAACTAAATTGGTAGCAGGTTAATAAGGTAATACTTATCGCTTAAAAGATACGTCGGTCTTGGTAGCATACACCATTTGATGTATTACACTTGCAGCCTGACAAGAAGCGTATCTGTCTGTCTTATAACATCCAATTATCCATCCAACTTACCAGGCATCCGAAACCGGATACACGTCAGCCCGCTACAATTGTCCCTTGTAGGAAAGAGGTAGCCTGGGAACAGGCGTCGATATATTTTGGCTGGTCAGTCAAATAAATATATTTTAACACCGAGACTATTAATTGGGCCGTATTGAGTTTCTGAACATATCAACATTGTCATTTGGCTAGAAGTTAAAAAGTGGAAAATCGACAGACTGGAACCCAGGCTAGGAAAGAGGTAACCATATAAGCAGGTTACTTTCTCCTCAATGCTACATGTATGTACATATTATGTATACTAGACTATGTATATTCAAAGAAATAAATATTGTTTAAACTAATTGCCCCTTGTCCAATTTACATATATTGCCCGAATCCGAATTCGAATCATAATAAGCACTGTTTGTTACAATTGGAACCTCCAGTAAGACGTGTCAGATTTATGATTGTCCGTGTCGGGACTCGTACAACGATCCATTGCAGTGTCTTCTATGTTATCATTATGTGTAACATGCAACTTAATGCAATGTACAGTGATAAAACATGCAACTTAATGCAATGTACAGTGATAAAACATGCAACTTAATGCAATGTACAGTGATAAAACATGCAACTTAATGCAATATACAGTGATAAAACATGCAACTTAATGCAATGTACAGTGATAAAACATGCAACGTAATGCAATGTACAGTGATAAAACATGCAACTTAATGCAATATACAGTGATAAAACATGTAACTTAATGCAATGTACAGTGATAAAACATGCAACTTAATGCAATATACAGTGATAAAACATGTAACTTAATGCAATGTACATTGATAAAACATGTAACTTAATGCAATATACATTGATAAAACATGCAACGTAATGCAATGTACAGTGATAAAACATGTAACTTAATGCAATGTACATTGATAAAACATGCAACTTAATGCAATGTACATTGATAAAACATGCAACTTAATGCAATGTACAGTGATAAAACATGTATCATGATTTCTCTTAAATATTTAAACGTTTTAATGTTCTCAACCTGGACATATTTATAATAACCTGGACATATTTATAGTAACATGAAATTATTTATAATAACCTGGACATATTTATAGTAACATGAAATTATTTATAATAACCTGGACATATTTATAGTAACATGACATTATTTATAATAACCTGGACATATTTATAGTAACATGAAATTATTTATAATAACCTGGACATATTTATAGTAACATGAAATTATTTATAATAACCTGGACATATTTATAGTAACATGAACTTATTTATAATAACCTGGACATATTTATAGTAACATGAAATTATTTATAATAACCTGGACATATTTATAGTAACATGAACTTATTTATAATAACCTGGACATATTTATAATAACATGAAATTATTTATAATAACCTGGACATATTTATAGTAACATGAAATTATTTATAATAACCTGGACACATTTATAGTAACATGAAATTATTTATAATAACCTGGACATATTTATAGTAACATGAAATTATTTATAATAACCTGGACATATTTATAATAACCTGGACATATTCATAATTCAATTCACTATATTGTCTTTAAAATTTATCAAGCAATTGATAATTTATTACTAATGAACTGTTACATAACATAGAACAGATCATATTGTTTATTAGCTCATTATTAGCGCATTACATAGCTCATCATCATAATAATACATATACAATGTGCAGGCAATGGAAAAATAAAATAACAGTCATATCTATATGAAGAGTGTTAAACTGGTGGTATACATGTTGGTTAAAATGTTTCCAATGTGAGAGTGATATGAGATATCCTAGATATACTAGGAATTGTGAACACGAACATATCTGTAGACCAGTGGTAACACGCTGGACTGGTAATCCAGGGACCGCAGGTTCGATCCCCGTCTGACCCTAATCAAATTAACAGTATTTCAGATGGGATGTTAAACCGAGGTCTCGTGTCGGTGCCACAGGGATTCGGCACGTTTGGGGGTACTAGTATATACATTTAAGTAAGTATATATACTAGTACCCCCACACGTGCCGAATCCCTGTGGTCGGTGCTTTACACCGTGCACGTAAAAGAACCAGAGGCGACTCTGGAATGGGTCTCTATCTGTATCATTGCACTATCCTCCAAAATCTAAAATGACTAATCTCTTCAGGAGGCGTCGCTCATATGGGCAACCGGTAGCGACGATAAATAAATGTAAAACACACACACACGAACATATCTCAAATAGATATGAACCATTTATATCTAATTGTCGTTAATTGACGTAACGCCCCTGTGGCCTTTTAAACCATTCCCCATTTGCATCGTATGTTAATTTTCTCACAGGTAACATTTGAAGTAAATACATGTTCATTGATATCTGTGAGTTTATAGTAGTGTTACTGTATCGGCCGGTGATAGGTTGTGTCTCACGGTGAAATCCGTACCAAGATCACGGTTGGTCGTATGAGATAGCAATATATTGTATTGTTAAACTATTCATCAGTATTGTGTTAGTGTATATGTGGATACGTTACGGCGGTAAGTACATTATACATTTTAATATAGTATTTAGATCTCTGTGTAAACCAGCTTATGATTTTACATATTTCACATACATGCACTTTGTTGTATTTTTCTAGCAAATATCTAGTTTGTATGTTGCTTTTTAGTATGTGGACCATTTTCGTCTTTAGAACTCTAATCTTATTCTGGTGTTATTATGCATTGTTGTCCGAGCACTTTGGTAATAGCACGCTTACTTGTCACCAATTCAACCCGGGTTCGATCATCTGACCGGGAAGTATGTAACTATATAGGACATATGGGTTTTCTTACTCGACAACGAGAACGATTACCCGGTAATATAAGTTGTTAATACTTGTTTACCAATCTTTAATTTATACTATTTATACTATTATTAAAATAATTTATAAATTAATTTTTGAGCTTAAGCTACTAGTAGTATAATGTTGGTAATTTGTATATCGAAACTCCATTTTAGAAACTGGTCATGTGTTCTCGTGTTAGATATTGGAAACTAATCAACATTGACATTAAGATAGTGTCTTACATCTTTACAGATAGATAGATAACTTTATTTCCTCCACTGCAGGGAGAGCCACATACAATATAGACATAAACATCTAATTTACAAAGAACACACTCTAATACAAATGACAATTATACTTGACAATTATAATATAGCAATATGATCTATAATAGAATTCATAACGGATGTACTATACTATGTATACATGTTCACTGATATTCCTATATTTACATATAATAGACAAAGTTATGTATTTTGATTATCCGTGTGGGGGGCTCCGTTGTCATGTGGTTAGGTCATTGACTTTAAATCGCGTGTCTCCCAATGATGTAGGTTCGAATCCCGCTGGGGTGTCGAATTCGTTCATCGAGGAAGCTATGCAGTTGACTTGCGGAAGGTCGGTGTTCCTACCCGGGTGCCCGTCCGCGTCTGAGATACTGCTCTGAGGGACACCGGTGTCATCCTCTACCAACAGCTGGAGAGTCACCATATGACATAAGCTGTTGGTGCGACGCTAAGCCCTATTGACGAGGTGAACGTGAGTTGACATCGGCCTTGACAATCCGGCCTCGGAGGACCCGGTTCCATAAGCATACGTTATGCTTGATTGATAGTTTATCTACAGTTTCTTATGACCGGTAGTGCATATGTAATTCAAAACGATGATATTCCAGACCTCTCCTTTAAATGATGCTGTTGTTACCCCCCCCCCCCGTAGGACCGGGGGTCATTGTTACTGGTCGCGTATGTGTGTCTGTGTGTGTCTGTCTGTCTGAGGACAGGATAACCTATGAAGTTGTTGATGGATTGTAATGAAACTGTGTGAATATATACAGATGGTTATTCGAGGAGGAAGTAGTATGATGTTTGGATAAATCGGTATATACTTATGGTCAGTGTTCACTCCCATTGGCTTATATTGTAAACTTTGCATACCTTTAATTGGTAAACGATCGACTAATAGACGCAATGGAGCACCTATATGTAGCCTCGTATGACTTCAAATAAGCCATAAATCGTGACCTTGATGTTGACTATTCAATAAGTGTGAAATGAACGATGCGAAATCAAGCACTTGTTCTTATGTCACCCAGTTCTAGTTTCTATTTGATTTTTTGTTTTTTATTAAACATCTCGTTGTCTTTCAAAACAGTAACTGGATCTATTCACAGTAGTTATCCTAAACGACATTGTTAATGTTTTCCCATGAACATGAAGTGTATGTCCGTAGTACACTTCGTTATACACCAAACGTCGACCAGTTACAACATTCCTCATGTTGGAGTGTCCGCGGCGACCAGTTACAACATTCCTCATGTTGGAATGTCCGCGGCGACCAGTTACAACATTCCTCATGTTGGAATGTCCGCGGCGACCAGTTACAACATTCCTCATGTTGGAATGTCCGCGGCGACCAGTTACAACATTCCTCATGCTGGAATGTCCGCGGCGACCAGTTACAACATTCCTCATGTTGGAATGTCCGCGGCGACCAGTTACAACATTCCTCATGTTGGAGTGTCCGCGGCGACCAGTTACAACATTTCACTTGTTGGAATGTCCAGGGCGAACAATTACAACATTCCCTCTGTTGGAATGTCCGGTGACCAGTTACAACATTTTTACTGTTGAAGTGTCCGAGGCGACCAGTTACAACCGTCCTCCTATTGGAGTGTGGAGTGTCCGCGGTGACCAGTTACATTTTTACTGTTGAAGTGTCCCAGGCGACCAGTTACAACCGTCCTCCTATTGGAGTGTCCGCGGTGACCAGTTACAACATTTTTACTGCGGAAGTGTCCCAGGCGACCAGTTACAACCGTCCTCCTATTGGAGTGTCTGCGGTGACCAGTTACAACATTTTTACTGCTGAAGTGTCCCAGGCGACCAGTTACAACCGTCCTCCTATTGGAGTGTCCGCGGCGACCAGTTACAACATTTTTACTGCTGAAGTGTCCCAGGCGACCAGTTACAACCGTCCTCCTATTGGAGTGTCCGCGGTGACCAGTTACAACATTTTTACTGCTGAAGTGTCCCAGGCGACCAGTTACAACCGTCCTCCTATTGGAGTGTCCGCGGTGACCAGTTACAACATTTTTACTGCTGAAGTGTCCCAGGCGACCAGTTACAACCGTCCTCCTATTGGAGTGTCCGAGGCGACCAGTTACAACCGTCCTCCTATTGGAGTGTCCGAGGCGACCAGTTACAACCGTCCTCCTATTGGAGCGTCCGAGGCGACCAGTTACAACAGTCCTCCTGTTGGAGTGTCCGCGGCGACCAGTTACAATCGTCCTCCTGTTGGAGTGTCCGGTGAAATGGATACATTGTCCGCCCAAATAATCGAGCTCCGTCAGAACCAAGGCATGACATTTCAATTCTCATTACCCATCCTCCCTTCCTGGTTGCTATGGATCAATATTGATGTATCTCGAGCGATTAGTCTAAGGCTTCAGAACTCGTTTCGTAATACAGCTAAAATAAATGTGCTTAGATTATAAACATAGACTATGTATGTTAGTGTTTGTTAATTTCCGGAACTGCTTGATAAATGATTGCATGTTAAATACTTCGAAATTATTAACGGAAAGCAAGCTGACTTCAATATTATGCGGAAATGAATGTATGGTATAAATGTACATGGCTGAGCAAGGTAAGTAACGGAAAGCAAGCTGACTTCAATATGAATGCGGAAATGAATGTATGGTATAAATGTACATGGCTGAGCAAGATAAGTAACGGAAAGCAAGCACCAAAAACAAAAAAAAACAACCACAAAAAAACCAGAGCAATATGACTTCAATATGAATGCGGAAATGAATGTATGGTATAAATGTACATGGCTGAGCAAGATAAGTAACGGAGAGCAATATGACTTCAATATGAATGCGGAAATGAATGTATGGTATAAATGTACATGGCTGAGCAAGATAAGTAACGGAGAGCAATATGACTTCAATATGAATGCGGAAATGAATGCATGGTATAAATGTACATGGCTGAGCAAGATAAGTAACGGAAAGTAAGCTGACTTCAATATGAATGCGGAAATGAATGTATGGCATAACTTGATGTACGTGGCTGAGCAAGATAAGTAACGCAGAGCAATATGACTTCAATATGAATGCGGAAATGAATGTATGGTATAACTTGATGTACGTGGCTGAGCAAGATAAGTAACGCAGAGCAATATGACTTCAATATGAATGCGGAAATGAATGTATGGTATAAATGTACATGGCTGAGCAAGATAAGTAACGGAGAGCAATATGACTGCAATATGAATGCGGACATGAATGTATGGTATAAATGCACATGGCTGAGCAAGATAATTAACGGAAAGCAAGCTGACTTCAATATGAATGCGGAAATGAATGTATGGTATAAATGTACATGGCTGAGCAAGATAATTAACGGAAAGCAAGCTGACTTCAATATGAATGCGGAAATGAATGTATGGTATAAAAGTACATGGCTGAGCAAGATAAGTAACGGAGAGCAATATGACTTCAATATGAATGCGGAAATGAATGCATGATATAAATGTACATGGCTGAGCATGTTAATATTGCGGTTCATTCATTTGTCTGATTGTCATTAAACCAGTATTGACGTTTGTATGTTGCTTTGACGGACTAAACTTGTAAATGTATAGTGGCCTCATTTGACTATGTTCACTTGCAATATGTCTCCGTGGCCTTGTTAATTTCTCCACATTTAGATTGGCTCGGTTGTCAATCATGTCTCTACAATTTTAGACTAATATCTCGTGAGACACCATTTCTTGTGTAATCCTTCACCATGTAGGAGAGAAAAGAGGCAGTGTAGATTAAAGTACAACCCCATAAGGACATTATACCGTGGTTCATGCGGAATTGGGCTCAGAACCCCTCGGTTACAAGGCGAGTCCAATCGTATCAATTACACAAGTGGTTACACTGCACACAACGATCGTCGCCTCAAAGGTTCCTTTCTGTTTAGCCGGTTGGTGTGGTTGATGTTCACAACATGTGGTTTCTCATAAGTCAGAAATGGCATGGACACTGGACGTGAGGTAGCACTGTATAGACGAGCACTTTACTTTGGGTGTCATGCTACATGAGCCTTTCTATATATTCCAGTATACTTACAACCTTACTACCCGGCATTTATATACACTCGAAACCGGTGTAATCAAATTGAGTTAAGACTGTTTCTTACAGTAACACACACATACTGTAATTACTTGTAAATAAAGACAATTGTTGTGGTTTTTAAATTTATTTTAAAGTCGCTACCGGTTGCCCATATGAGCGACACCGCCTGAAGAGATTAATCATTTTAGATGTTGGAGGATTGTGCAATAATACACACAGCGACCCATTCCAGAGGTTTCTCTGGTTATTTTACATGAACCGTGTAAAACACCGACACGAGACATCGGTTTAAAGTCCCATGTGAACAAACTGTTAATATTATTAGGGTCAGACGGGGGAACCGAACCTGCGATCCCTGGAATACCAGTACAACGTGTCAACCACTGGACTACTGACCCGTCTGTACACTTGCTGTGAATGTGTTTCGATGGTTATGTATGTCTACCCGCCAGAAGGCACTGTACATAATAACGACGCAAAGGTCACCCATCACGTCATAAATATATGAAAACAGCTATGTACTATTGAAACACGCATGCACCTATTTGTTGTCAATATATTATTCTTTGCACCGATAACAAAACTGTTGTTCGAAATGGTTCTAAATTTCATATAACATCGTCGGCACCTATTTTGCAGTTTCGATGCCATTAAGTTAACATGTCTAGCTAATGTTGCCATGATGTATTTCTTGTTCTGTCGATATAATCTTCCACTGATTGATTGTGGATATAATTGTCTTCGAATTGGCAGTAAATACAGTCGTAATGTTATGATGAAACAGTTCTAAGTAGAACATGCATATTGAACATGTTCGTTACTTTTGGGCATTAATGTGCACGATGGTTTGGTATTCAATTGCTATGACATATTCATTTCATGATATACCCCGCATTGTATTATAGTTACAACTTGCAATATCGTGATTCTGATTGACTGAATCAGGCCACGTGATCGCCGTTCATAATCCAATGAATTGCAATATCATTATAGTCCCATTAATATTCATATATACCGGACTACTTTTTGCATGGTGTGACGAATCAAAAAGACAATAACAAAACAATTAGTTGTAATTATAACAGTTGAATGTTCTTTTTTCTGCGTTTCATCGAGGTATGTAATGTCAGTTGTTTTACAACTATTTTGCATAGAAGCCGAAAATAATCTCATTAGTTGATCGTAAATGCCGTGCAAGTAGCATCATTTGCATGCTTGGATGAAATGAAGACACACATATCGTGCTACAGGACTACTAGTACGTGACATGTAATTACATTTAGGCATACGGGGGGACCTTGGTTATAAAGCAATTAGATTATGTAGATTATGTGTACAAATAAACAACTGCATGTATTCAGTATCGGATGATCCTAACAATTACAGAGACGTGACACACATCAGTTACTTGGCAACACTGTAAATGGAAAGGAAACGATCGTTATTCAAAGAAAACGTTTCAGACTACCAGTTTAGTTTTTATATCGGATCAGTGTACAACTGATGTTATAGTTTAGTATAATATATATATAATATCTAATGAATGTATACACATATTGCTAGTTAGTGCATGTGTTTCAATATTGTGTTACGGATCAGAGATATGGGGGTTTACTACAGCTGACGTCATTCAGCTCGTTCATTGTAAACTTAATAAGCATGTTGCCGAATCTAAAACTATCTGCTAGTAGCAATAGTAATTATTGAGACACTGGTAGACATCTTCCACTATTGAACAGACACTTGAATTGTTGCCGGGAAATACTGAGAATTTACAGAAAAGGTTGAAGCAATGATTAAACAACAGCGAGTTTAGATAAGTATGACTATATTCACGACCAGTTATTATTAACAGCATGCATGTCCTTAACGAGGAGAATATTTATGGATATATACATTGCTAAATGGAGAATATGCATCCGTAACAGTACAGTTGGTAATTTCTATGTTTTTATTTTCTGTGGTATCTCCATCCCCCACCCGCGCTGGTACAATGTACACGCCACATATGTACACAATAGACATTGCGAAAAAAAAAATTTAACACTATACATTCTAAGCATGTTTGCTATATTTGAATTTCGTGCCAATGAAAATATATTTAGATTCAAATTTTTTATCTTCCCATTTCTTGGACATATTTGTGATATGCATATTTTTAATTTGTGGCATATATCCTACACGCGACAATTTATAAAAATAGTGATACTCCCAGATGTCTACAAGAGAGCCGGGGATGAAAGTGGTATGCTTTGGTTTAAAATGTCATCATATGTATTGTTTGATATGTGCTTTTTTAACTAAACTTTATTGTGTGTATTTTACTCTACATTCTTTACATTTTGTTGTTATTATTCGAGTGGTATGTTTATAAATGTTTGCATATTCGGCTTGCAAGTAAAATGTGTCGATATGAAGTTGTTGGGAGAATCCCTATGTGTGTGGAGGCATGTGGTCGACATGGAGTTGTTGCGAGAATCACTATGTGTGTGGAGGCACTTGGTCGATATGAAGTTGTTGGGAGAATCACTATGTGTGTGGAGGCACGTGGTCGATATGAAGTTGTTGGGAGAATCACTATGTGTGTGGAGGCACGTGGTCGATATGAAGTTGTTGGGAGAATCACTATGTGTGTGGAGGCACGTGGTCGATATGAAGTTGTTGGGAGAATCACTATGTGTGTGGAGGCATGTGGTCGACATGGAGTTGTTGCGAGAATCACTATGTGTGTGGAGGCACTTGGTCGATATGAAGTTGTTGGGAGAATCACTATGTGTGTGGAGGCACGTGGTCGATATGAAGTTGTTGGGAGAATCACTATGTGTGTGGAGGCACGTGGTCGGGATGAAGTTGTTGGGAGAATCACTATGTGTGTGGTGGCACGTGGCCGACATGAAGTTGTTGGGATAATCACTATGTGTGTGGAGGCACGTGGTCGACATGAAGTTGTTGGGAGAATCACTATGTGTGTGGAGGCACGTGGTCGACATGAAGTTGTTGGGAGAATCACTATGTGTGTGGAGGCACGTGGTCGATATGAAGTTGTTGGGAGAATCACTATGTGTGTGGAGGCACGTGGTCGACATGAAGTTGTTGGGATAATCACTATGTGTGTGGTGGCACGTGGTCGGCATGAAGTTGTTGGGAGTATCACTATGTGTGCGGAGGCACGTGGTCGACATGAAGTTGTTGGGAGAATCACTATGTGTGTGGAGGCACGTGGTCGGGATGCAGTTGTTGGGAGAATCACTATGTGTGTGGTGGCACGTGGTCGACATGAAGTTGTTGGGAGAATCACTATGTGTGTGGAGGCACGTGGTCGACATGAAGCTGTTGGGATAATCACTATGTGTGTGGAGGCACGTGGTCGACATGAAGTTGTTGGGAGTATCACTATGTGTGTGGAGGCACGTGGTCATGAAGTTGTTGGGAGAATCACTATGGCACGTCGATGAAGTTGTTGGGAATCACTATGTGTGGAGGCACGTGGTCGACATGATTGTGGGAGAATCACTATGTGTGTGGAGGCACGTGGTCGACATGAAGTTGTTGGGAGATCACTATGTGTGTGGGCACGTGGTCGACATGAAGTTGTTGGGAGAATCACTATGTGTGTGGAGGCACGTGGTCGACATGAAGCTGTTGGGAATCACTATGTGTGGAGGCACGTGGTCGACATGAAGTTGTTGGGAGATCACTAGTGGGGCACGTGGCGACATGAGGTGGGAGATCACTATGTGTGTGGAGGCACGTGGTCGACATGAAGTAGTGGGAGAATCACATGTGTTGTGGGGGTGGTGGCATGAATTGTTGGGAGAATCACTATGTGTGTGGAGGCACGTGGTCGATATGAAGTTGTTGGGAGAATCACTATGTGTGTGGAGGCAGGCGACATGAATGTGGGAATCACTATGTGTGTGGAGCACGTGGTCGACAAGTTGTTGGGAGAATCACGTGGTCGTAAGTGGAATCACTTGTGTGGGCACGTGGTCGACATGAACCAACCAAGCACGTGGCACAAGTAGATCACTATGTGTGTGGCACGTGGTCGACATGAAGTTGTTGGGAGAATCACTATGTGTGTGGGACGGTAAAAAACACGTGGTCGACATGTGTTGGGAGAATCACTATGTGTGTGGACACACAAAAACACAACCAAAACACAGGCACGTGGTCACCAAAACACTAGTGTGTGGAGGCACGTGGCCGACATGAAGTTGTTGGGAGATCACTATGTGTGTGGAGGCACGTGGTCGACATGAGAGATCACTATGTGTGTGGAGGCACGTGGTCAAAGACATGGAGTGTTGGGAGAATCACACGTGGTCGACATGAAGGTTGAGAATCACTAACACCAACACCACAAAACCTATGTGTGAGGCACGTGGTCGACATGAAGTTGTTGGGAGAATCACTATGTGTGTGAGCACGTGGTCGACATGAAGTGTTGGAGAATCACTATGTGTGTGGAGGCACGTGGTCGACATGAAGTTGTTGGGAGTATCACTATGTGTGTGGAGGCACGTGGTCGACATGAAGTTGTTGGGAGAATCACTATGTGTGTGGTGGCACGTGGTCGGGATGAAGTTGTTGGGAGAATCACTATGTGTGTGGAGGCACGTGGTCGACATGAGTTGTGGGAGAATCACTAGTGTGTGGAGGCACGTGGTCGACATGAAGTTGTTGGGAGAATCACTATGTGTGTGGAGGCACGTGGTCGACATGAAGTTGGGGATCTATGTGTGTGGAGGCACGTGGTCGACATGAAGTTGTTGGGAGTATCACTATGTGTGTGGAGGCACGTGGTCGACATGAAGTTGTTGGGAGTATCACTATGTGTGTGGAGGCACGTGGTCGACATGAAGTTGTTGGGAGTATCACTATGTGTGTGGTGGCACGTGGTCGACATGGAGTTGTTGGGAGAATCACTATGTGTGTGGAGGCACGTGGTCGACATGAAGTTGTTGGGAGAATCACTGTGTGTGGAGGCACGTGGTCGACATGGAGTTGTTGGGAGAATCACTATGTGTGTGGAGGCACGTGGTCGACATGAAGTTGTTGGGAGAATCACTATGTGTGTGGAAGCACGTGGTCGACATGAAGTTGTTGGAGAATCACTATGTGTGGAGGCACGTGGTCGACATGAATAGTTGGGAATCACTAGTGTGTGTGGAGGCACGTGGTCGACATGAAGTAGTTGGGAGAATCACTATGTGTGTGGAGGCACGTGGTCGACATGAAGTTGTTGGGAGAATCACTATGTGTGTGGAGGCACGTGGTCGACATGAAGTTGTTGGGAGAATCACTATGTGTGTGGAGGCACGTGGTCGACATGAAGTTGTTGGGAGTATCACTATGTGTGTGGAAGCACGTGGTCGACATGAAGTTGTTGGGAGAATCACTATGTGTGTGGAGGCACGTGGTCGACATGAAGTTGTTGGGAGAATCACTATATGTGTGAGGCACGTGGTCGACATGAAGTTGTTGGGAGAATCACTATATGTGGAGGCACGTGGTCGACATGAAGTTGTTGGGAGAATCACTATATGTGTGGAGGCACGTGGTCGACATGAAGTAGTTGGGAGAATCACTATGTGTGTGGAGGCACGTGGTCGACATGAAGTAGTTGGGAGAATCACTATGTGTGTGGAGGCACGTGGTCGACATGAAGTTGTTGGGAGAATCACTATGTGTGTGGAGGCACGTGGTCGACATGAAGTTGTTGGGAGAATCACTATGTGTGTGGAGGCACGTGGTCGACATGAAGTTGTTGGGAGAATCACTATGTGTGTGGAGGCACGTGGTCGACATGAAGTTGTTGGGAGAATCACTATGTGTGTGGAGGCACGTGGTCGACATGAAGTAGTTGGGAGAATCACTATGTGTGTGGAGGCACGTGGTCGACATGAAGTAGTTGGGAGAATCGCTATGTGTGTGGAGGCACGTGGTCGACATGAAGTAGTTGGGAGAATCACTATGTGTGTGGAGGCACGTGGTCGACATGAAGTTGTTGGGAGAATCACTATGTGTGTGGAGGCACGTGGTCGACATGAAGTTGTTGGGAGAATCACTATGTGTGTGGAGGCACGTGGTCGACATGAAGTTGTTGGGAGTATCACTATGTGTGTGGAGGCACGTGGTCGACATGGAGTTGTTGGGAGAATCACTATGTGTGTGGTGGCACGTGGTCGACATGAAGTTGTTGGGAGAATCACATGTGTGTGGAGGCACGTGGTCGACATGAGTTGTGGGAGAATCACTATGTGGGCACGTGGTCGACATGAAGTTGTTGGGAGAATCACTATGTGTGTGGAGGCACGTGGTCGACATGAAGTTGTTGGGAATCACTATGTGTGTGGAGGCACGTGGTCGACATGAAGTTGTTGGGAGATCACTATGTGTGTGGAGGCACGTGGTCGAAAAAACACACCATGAAGTTGTTGGGAGAATCACTATGTGTGTGGAGGCACGTGGTCGACATGAAGTGTTGGGAGAATCACATGTGTGTGGAGGCAGGCGACATGAAGTGTTGGGAGAATCACTATGTGTGTGGGCACGTGGTCGACATGAAGTTGTTGGGAGAATCACTATTGTGGGCACGTGGTCGAGTTGGGAGAATCACTATGTGTGTGGAGGCACGTGGTCGACATGAAGTTGTTGGGAGAATCACTATGTGTGTGGAGGCACGTGGTCGACATGGAGTTGTTGGGAGAATCACTATGTGTGTGGAGGCACGTGGTCGACATGAAGTGTTGGGAGAATCACTATGTGTGTGGAGGCACGTGGTCGACATGAAGTTGTTGGGAGAATCACTATGTGTGTGGAGGCACGTGGTCGACATGAAGTTGTTGGGAGAATCACTATGGAGGCACGTGTCGACATGAAGTGTTGGGAGAATCACTATGTGTGTGGAGGCACGTGGTCAAAAGTTGGGAGAATCACTATGTGTGTGGAGGCACGTGGTCGACATGAAGTAGTTGGGAGAATCACTATGTGTGTGGAGGCACGTGGTCGACATGAAGTTGTTGGGAGAATCACTATGTGTGTGGAAGCACGTGGTCGACATGAAGTTGTTGGGAGAATCACTATGTGTGTGGAGGCACGTGGTCGACATGAAGTTGTTGGGAGTATCACTATGTGTGTGGAGGCACGTGGTCGACATGGAGTGTTGGGAGAATCGCACGTGGTCGGGATGAAGTTGTTGGGAGAATCACTATGTGTGTGGAGGCACGTGGTCGGGATGCAGTTGTTGGGAGAATCACTATGTGTGTGGTGGCACGTGGTCGACATGAAGTTGTTGGGAGAATCACTTTGTGGAGGCACGTGGTCGACATGAAGTGTTGGGATCAATATGTGTGTGAGGCACGTGGTCGACATGAAGTTGTTGGGAGAATCACTATGTGTGTGGAGGCACGTGGTCGACATGAAGTTGTTGGGAGAATCAATATGTGTGTGGAGGCACGTGGTCGACATGAAGTTGTTGGGAGAATCACTATGTGTGTGGAGGCACGTGGTCGACATGAAGTTGTTGGGAGAATCACTATGTGTGTGGAGGCACGTGGTCGACATGAAGTTGTTGGGAGAATCACTATGTGTGTGGAGGCACGTGGTCGACATGAAGTAGTTGGGAGAATCACTATGTGTGTGGAAGCACGTGGTCGACATGAAGTAGTTGGGAGAATCACTATGTGTGTGGAGGCACGTGGTCGACATGGAGTTGTTGGGAGAATCGCTATGTGTGTGGAGGCACGTGGTCGACATGGAGTTGTTGGGAGAATCGCTATGTGTGTGGAGGCACGTGGTCGACATGAAGTAGTTGGGAGAATCACTATGTGTGTGGATGCACGTGGTCGACATGAAGTTGTTGGGAGAATCACTATGTGTGTGGAGGCACGTGGTCGACATGAAGTAGTTGGGAGAATCACTATGTGTGTGGAGGCACGTGGTCGACATGAAGTTGTTGGGAGAATCACTATGTGTGTGGAGGCACGTGGTCGACATGAAGTTGTTGGGAGAATCACTATGTGTGTGGAGGCACGTGGTCGACATGAAGTAGTTGGGAGAATCACTATGTGTGTGGAAGCACGTGGTCGACATGAAGTAGTTGGGAGAATCACTATGTGTGTGGAGGCACGTGGTCGACATGGAGTTGTTGGGAGAATCACTATGTGTGTGGAGGCACGTGGTCGACATGGAGTTGTTGGGAGAATCGCTATGTGTGTGGAGGCACGTGGTCGACATGAAGTAGTTGGGAGAATCACTATGTGTGTGGAGGCACGTGGTCGACATGAAGTTGTTGGGAGACTCACTATGTGTGTGGAGGCACGTGGTCGACATGAAGTAGTTGGGAGAATCACTATGTGTGTGGAGGCACGTGGTCGACATGAAGTTGTTGGGAGAATCGCTCCTAGTGTTATATTACCATCAGGGCCGTCGCTGGAGATATTTTGATGGTACGCACGGCCAAATATCCTTATTTGTCGAATGATCATAGCGAGCGAGTACGCTAGATGGGTCCGGGTGCATACCCCCCGGAGATATTTTGAAATGAGGAAGCAATTTCCTGCATTTCAATGCATTTTGTAACATACAATTGCAGACTAATGTACTTACGACAATCCGTATAAAGGTATAAATTAAGGTTAGATGTATAATATACATGATCTATCGCCCTTATCAATTAAACAAGCACGTAAAATAGCACAAACTAATTTTCGAGATGCACTATATTTGTAATGGGCTCAATTATTCCACCAATCCACACATCACGGCGCCTATGTATCCCTACTACCCCTCCCCTGGGGTTTTAATGCATTTTTGGAGTTTTCATTTTCTGAGACCAATGATACGCACGAGCGTACTTGCGTATGCCCAGCGACGGGCCTGACCATCCTGACATGAGTACACACTCGAGTTAGTTTAAACACATTTTATTTCCCAATACAATACATATTGAACAATGCATACATCACACATAAACAAAATACAGAAAAAGGAGTAGAATGAAAGACAGAGTCTTATATAATTCTTCTCCTCATAATCGAGTTCAATGTGCGCATGACCTATAAATGAGCAGGTATGACAAAATAGTCGGTTTATTGCTAATGACCATTTCTAATTAAACGCTATGACATGTAGCGAGCATGTTCAAGAAGTGAAACTAAATAACTATGACAGTTGATTCCGCACTAGGGTAGACACACATATACATGGTTGTATAGACGTAACAATGAATAATACCGCGATATAGACGTAACAA
This sequence comes from Archivesica marissinica, assembly GCA_014843695.1. NCBI lineage: Eukaryota > Metazoa > Mollusca > Bivalvia > Venerida > Vesicomyidae > Archivesica > Archivesica marissinica. Next base: position 67,646,113 of record CM026390.1, read on the forward strand.
TGAATAATACCGCGAGACGTAACAATGAATAATACCGCGAGAGACATGTATGAGAGTACATAACTTGTATAGATACCTATATTTACGGCCTTTTAGTAAGTAGTATGCATGTATATGGACAATGTCTGATGTACTGATAACACGTTAATAGTCCAGTGGACAGTATCGAAACATCAAATGAACATTTATTTAAACCTTGTGTTGTACACATTATAAAATCTATACGTTTAATGTTATTTTTTGTGTTTTATGTTTATTTATCGTCGCTACCGATTACCCATATGAGCGACGCCTCCTGAAGAGATTAGTCATTTTAGATTTTTGGAGGATAGTGCAATGATACAGACATAGACCCATTCCAGAGTCTCATCTGGTTCTTTTACGTGCACGGTGTACAGCACCGACACGAGACCTCGGTTTAACATCCCATCTGAAAGACTGTTAATTTTATTAGGGTCAGACGGTGGATCGAACCTGTGATCCCTGGATTACCAGTCCAGTGTGTTAACCACTGGACTACAGACCCGTCTGATGTGAGGAAGATATCCAGCGGGCTCGCGAACTATCTGTGGTCCTATTAGACAGTCACCTGTAACACTGCTTGGAGAGGGCACTGGGGCAGTCTGGCCTGGAGGTTATAAAGCTTTTCTCCAAACTCAAACTCAATACTCAAGCATGAGATTTGAGAACAGTTTTATAACCTCGGAGCCAGGTCTTTTTCGCCAATAATAGATGGAGTCGCCATATGACATTAAGCTGTTGGTGCGACTTTTAAACCTCGAACAAGCCCGATTAGTTCAGGTAAATAACAAACACAGACTGTGGACTCTATCATGTTTGTTCAATTTGAGGAACAGGTTTGTAAATTCTATCAGGTTGGTTCAGTTTCATGATAGAGAATGTGACTCTAACATGATACGATAGAGAATGTGACTCTAACATGATACGATAGAGAATGTGACTCTAACATGACACGATAGAGAATGTGACTATAACATGACACGATAGAGAATGTGACTATAACATTGACACGATAGAGAATGTGACTATAACATGACACGATAGAGAATGTGACTATAACATGATACGATAGAGAATGTGACTATAACATGACATGATAGAGAATGTGACTATAACATGACACGATAGAGAATGTGACTATAACATGACATGATAGAGAATGTGACTATAACATGACACGATAGAGAATGTGACTATAACATGATACGATAGAGAATGTGACTAACATTGACATGATAGAGAATGTGACTAACATGACACGATAGAGAATGTGACTATAACATGACACGATAGAGAATGTGACTATAACATGACACGATAGAGAATGTGACTATAACATGACATGATAGAGAATGTGACTATAACATGACATGATAGAGAATGTGACTATAACATGACATGATAGAGAATGTGACTATAACATGACATGATAGAGAATGTGACTATAACATGACATGATAGAGAATGTGACTATAACATGACATGATAGAGAATGTGACTATAACATGACATGATAGAGAATGTGACTATAACATGACATGATAGAGAATGTGACTATAACATGACATGATAGAGAATGTGACTATAACATGACATGATAGAGAATGTGACTAACATGACATGATAGAGAATGTGACTAACATGACATGATAGAGAATGTGACTAACATGACATGATAGAGAATGTGACTAACATGACATGATAGAGAATGTGACTAACATTGACATGATAGAGAATGTGACTCTAACATGACATGATAGAGAATGTGACTAACATTGACATGATAGAGAATGTGACTAACATTGACATGATAGAGAATGTGACTAACATGACACGATAGAGAATGTGACTCTATCATGTTCATTCAGATTGACGGTACGAACTGTGTATTCATGTATGCAGTCAGTGATCTCTGTCCGGTTGGTTCAGTTTGAATATGCAGTCAGTGTTCTCTGTCCGGTTGTTCAGCTTGACTATGCAGTCAGTGTTCTCTGTCCGGTTGGTTCAGCTTGACTATACAGGCCGTGTTCTCTGTCCGATTGTTCAGCTCCACTATGCAGTCAATGTTCTCTGTCCAGTTGGTTCGGCTTGACTCTACAGGCCGTGTTCTCTGGCCGGTTGGTTCAGATTGACTATGCAGTCAGTGTTCTCTGGGCGGTTGGTTCAGATTGACTATGCAGTCAGTGTTCTCTGTCCGATTGGTTCAGATTGACTATGCAGTCAGTGTTCTCTGTCCGGTTGGTTCAGATTGACTATGCAGTCAGTGTTCTCTGGCCGGTTGGTTCAGATTGACTATGCAGTCAGTGTTCTCTGTCCGGTTGGTTCAGATTGACTATGCAGTCAGTGTTCTCTGTCCGGTTGGTTCAGATTGACTATGCAGTCAGTGTTCTCTGTCCGGTTGGTTCAGATTGACTATGCAGTCAGTGTTCTCTGTCCGGTTGGTTCAGATTGACTATGCAGTCAGTGTTCTCTGTCCGGTTGGTTCAGATTGACTATGCAGTCAGTGTTCTCTGTCCGGTTGGTTCAGATTGACTATGCAGTCAGTGTTCTCTGTCCGGTTGGTTCAGATTGACTATGCAGTCAGTGTTCTCTGTCCGGTTGGTTCAGATTGACTATGCAGTCAGTGTTCTCTGTCCGGTTGGTTCAGATTGACTATGCAGTCAGTGTTCTCTGTCCGGTTGGTTCAGATTGACTATGCAGTCAGTGTTCTCTGTCCGGTTGGTTCAGATTGACTATGCAGTCAATGTTCTCTGTCCAGTTTGTTCGGCTTGACTCTACAGGCTGTGTTCTCTGTCCGGTTGGTTCAGCTTGACTCTACAGGCCGTGTTTTCTGGCCGGTTGGTTCAGATCGACTATGCAGTCAATGTTCTCTGTCCAGTTGGTTCGGCTTGACTCTACAGACAGGCCGTGTTCTCTGTCCGGTTGGTTCAGATTGACTATGCAGTCAGTGTTCTCTGTCCGGTTTGTTCAGATTGACTATGCAGTCAGTGTTCTCTGTCCGGTTGGTTCTGTTTGACTCTACATACCGTGTTCTCTGTCCGGTTGGTTCGGCTTGACTCTACAGGCCGTGTTCTCTGTCCGGTTGGTTCTGTTTGACTCTACAGGCCGTGTTCTCTGTCCGGTTGGTTCGGCTTGACTCTACAGGCCGTGTTCTCTGTCCGGTTGGTTCGGCTTGACTATGCAGTCAGTGTTCTCTGTCCGGTTGGTTTGGCTTGACTCTGCAGGCAGTGTTCTCTGTCCGGTTGGTTCATATTAGCAATAGGGCATAATCTGCTGGTATGACAGAACTGTTGGGCTTAGCGATAAATGATTTTAGAATTGTCCACCAGTGTCTGGAGCTAATTTCCCCTGATTTTAGTTTATCTGAAATATTTTTTATAATATTTGTCTTTTGTCGTTCTTATTAAAGTTACTATTTCATTGCATAACAGTCTGAATTTAGCCCAGTAATGAACCGAATCTCTTAGCTTAGCCTTTCTATATGCATGTTTACGTTTCCTTATCTGTAATTTAATGCCATTATTTATCCATGGGGCAAACAACGGTTTCACACTAACAGTTTTATTTGGATTACAGTTTTTAGCTGTATATAAAATGAGTCTGGTTATGTTTTGTGTTTATATATTTATGTCTTCATTTACACTTTCCCAATTAGCCGTGGCAAAATTATCACGCAATGTCTGGTAATCTCCTCTATCGTAATTCCATATATGCCGATCAAAGCTTGCCACTTGGGGTTTATTAAATATATTAAATATTAAAAGTCCATGTTGGACAATGCTATCTATATTGAAGATCAAGAAACTGTTCACCGACTCCAGTTAGAACAACACTATCAGTATTACTTACACAAATTAAATCTAAAACGGAGGAGGAGTGTTCGGTGAAGTGTGTGTGATCTTCAATGGTTTGGACTACGTTACATTCTTGCCATATTGGTTCAATTTTTCTCAATAGTGGTGCTTGATTTTGGTTAAGATTGGTGTCACCAGAAATAATTATGTTTGTTGCACCTGTATTCGGTAGCAAGACCGATAGAGTCAAACATTAGGTTGTCCTAAATAGAATCAGCGCTAGATGGTCTGTAAAATTGCCCGAATAAGGCACGTTTATTGTTTTGCATCGTAGTTTCCAACCAGATACATTCAATATGTTTCGGTTCGAGGTCTAGAAGGCAGGAGTAGTGTAAGGTATTGTTAATAGAAACTATAACACCGCCGTGATTATCACCAACACGATCCTTGCGTTCTGGTGTTTGAAAATTAGGAAGAGCAATGCCAGAGTTATCTATCGAATAATTTAACCAAGTCTCAGAAGGTCGAAACTGCCAATGTCAACTATTATCAAGTCCACTTTGTTTCTTTAACTTTGGATATTGTATTGAACAAAAGAAAAATGGTTGTTCAAGGACAATAATTCAGATAAAGTGTTCAAAGTAGAGGTGTATGATGTCAACGAATTGTCGGTGTCTTGGATTGGAATGTATTTCACCTGCTATAAACAGAAGTATTGTAAGCCAATAGGCAGACATTATATAGCAGCAAACATGAACAGCAATTAGTTGAAAACATAGTTTCACCTATAAGTCAATGTTTGTATACGAATATAATTCACATCACATTCAAAAGAAACCCCACCGGTTCGTCATACACCTGATATAAATCAACACCGAGAACAACATATTAAGTGTGTAAGCTCATCTGCCAATCCAGTTCCAACAGTAGTAGTTAAGAGTGATGATCTAGCCCCGTTTTTTCAAAATAATTCTTTATGACAGACCGGCCTAATTTCCCCTCAAATATGGCAGACCGGGCCCATTTCTCAAAATTGGCAGATCGGCCCCATGTTTCCTCAAATGTCAGTATGGGGTCATTATTTACCCCATTTTATTCAAATATATCAGTCGTTAAATAAATGTCAGTTCTTATTGCCCTATGTCAGGGTATGTACCCATATCACCACCCGCGGGATTACCATGGATGTTTTGTTTAAACAGTAGTCAACGAGGTTGATCCATGTAGGCCTGGGATTAAAACATCTCAAATCTACTTGGGTGAACCAACATCAACTAGTTAAACACGAAAGTAGGACGAGTTCCTGCAATTGTTAAGTATCAATTTCGTAAAATGAAATTTATCCTGAAAATCAATAGTACTGATTATTAATATATGAGCGATGGCAACTGTCCAAGATAAGTATACACACTAACCATATTAGTGGCAATATACACTTCAAATCAATAGAAAGGTAGAACAATGTAACAACGAACCTACATGATGCTATTCTCCTTCGTACAGAACAGTGTAATATTATGTAGTATTTTGCAATGTTTATCTTTCCGCATTTGTTCAAATCTGTTGAATGAGTAGGATCAGGTCATGACGTCATAGTGATGTGTAACACATGACCAATTAGAAACAATTATGCACCAAGTACTTGTTAACCACTGCAGCCTGCCCAGGAAGGGTGTTGCTAGATAAACTGCCCGTCGCAACCGGAAGCGACAATAAATAAACTTAAAAAAGAAAAGATCACTAATCTATGAATGCCAAAAGAGAATGTTATTTATTCTTCATATCTATTAAGCTGCAAAACTAATATGTAGCCTAAACAGATATTGCAAGCTGTAGCAAGCAACATGTATAATTCATAGCATTTGTCTGTAACAGGTGTCAAACGTTGTACATTGTACGCACCTGGAATCCATAGCATTGATCCGTATCATGTTACAGGTTGTACATTGTACGCACCTGGACCCATAACATTGATCCGTATCATGTTACATCTTGTACATTGTACGCACCTGGAATCCATAGCATTGATCCGTATCATGTTACATGTTGTACATTGTACGCACCTGGACCCATAGCATTGATCCGTATCATGTTACATGTTGTACATTGTACGCACCTGGACCCATAGCATTGATCCGTATCATGTTACATGTTGTACATTGTACGCACCTGGACCCATAGCATTGATCCGTATCATGTGAAATGTTATACATTGTGCGCACCTGTACCCATAGCATTGATCCGTATCATGTGAAATGTTATACATTGTACGCACCTGTACCCATATCATTGATCCGTATCATGTGAAATGTTATACATTGTACGCACCTGGACCCATAGCATTGATCCGTATCATGTGAAATGTTATACATTGTACGCACCTGGAATCCATAGCATTGATCCGTATCATGTGAAATGTTATACATTGTGCGCACCTGTACCCATAGCATTGATCCGTATCAGGTGAAATGTTGTACATTGTACGCACCTGGAATCCATAACATTGATCCGTATCATGTGAAATGTTATACATTGTATGCACCTGGAACCCATAGCATTGATCCGTATCATGTGAAATGTTATACATTGTGCGCACCTGGACCCATAGCATTGATCCGTATCATGTGAAATGTTATACATTGTACGCACCTGGAATCCATAGCATTGATCCGTATCATGTGAAATGTTATACATTGTACGCACCTGGAATCCATAGCATTGATCCGTATCATGTGAAATGTTATACATTGTGCGCACCTGTAATACATAGCATTGATCCGTATCATGTGAAATGTTATACATTGTGCGCACCTGTACCCATAGCATGTATCCCTATCATGTGAAATGTTATACAGTGTGCGCACCTGTACCCATAACATTGATCCGTATCAGGTGAAATGTTGTACATTGTGCGCACCTGTACCCATAGCATGTATCCGTATCATGTGAAATGTTATACATTGTGCGCACCTGTACCCATAACATTGATCCGTATCAGGTGAAATGTTGTACATTGTGCGCACCTGTACCCATAGCATTGATCCGTATCAGGTGACAAATGTTGTACGCACCAGGAATCCATAGCAATGATCTGTAGCAGGTGACAAATGTTGTACGCACCAGGAATCCATAGCATTGATCTGTAGCAGGTGACAAACGTTGTATGCACCAGGAATCCATAGCATTGATCTGTAGCAGGTGACAAACGTTGTACGCGCCAGGAATCCATAGCATTGATCTGTAGCAGGTGACACATGTTGTACGCACCAGGAATCCATAGCATTGATCTGTAGCAGGTGACAAATGTTGTACGCACCAGGAATCCATAGCATTGATCTGTAGCAGGTGACAAATGGTGTACGCACCAGGAATCCATAGCATTGATCTGTAGCAGGTGACACATGTTGTACATTGTACGCACCAGAAATCCATAGCATTGATCTGTAGCATGTGCCACATGTTGTATGCACCAGGAATCCATAGCATTGATCTGTAGCAGGTGACACATGTTGTACATTGTACGCACCAGAAATCCATAGCATTGATCTGTAGCAGGTGACAAATGTTGTACATTGTGCGCACCAGAAATCCATAGCATTGATCTGTAGCAGGTGACACATGTTGTACGCACCAGAAATCCATAGCATTGGTCTGTAGCAGGTGACAAATGTTGTACATTGTACGCACCAGAAATCCATAGCATTGATCTGTAGCAGGTGACAAATGTTGTACATTGTACGCACCAGAAATCCATAGCATTGATCTGTAGCAGGTGACAAATGTTGTACATTGTACGCACCAGAAATCCATAGCATTGATCTGTAGCATGTGACAAATGTTGTACGCACCAGAAATCCATAGCATTGGTCTGTAGCAGGTGACAAATGTTGTACATTGTACGCACCAGAAATCAATAGCATTGATCTGTAGCAGGTGAAAAATGTTGTACATTGTACGCACCAGAAATCCATAGCATTGATATGTAGCAGGTGACAAATGTTGTACATTGTACGCACCAGAAATCCATAGCATTGATCTGTAGCATGTGACAAATGTTGTACGCACCAGAAATCCATAGCATTGGTCTGTAGCAGGTGACAAATGTTGTACATTGTACGCACCAGAAATCCATAGCATTGATCTGTAGCAGGTGACAAATGTTGTACATTGTACGCACCAGAAATCCATAGCATTGATCTGTAGCATGTGACAAATGTTGTACATTGTACGCACCAGAAATCCATAGCATTGATCTGTAGCAGGTGACAAATGTTGTATGCACCAGTAATCCATAGCAATGATCTGTAGCAGATGACAAATGTTATATGCACCAGTAATCCATAGCAATGATCTGTAGCAGATGACAAATGTTGTATGCACTAGAAATCCATAGCATTGATCTGTAGCAGGTGACAAATGTTGTGTACAGCCGGGCTGCAGAACACGGTTCCAAAATATCGAAACCACTAGTTTGCAACAAGGTGAAATAATTGTGGAAAATACTTGAAATTACAAAAACTATTGAATGTTGATTTGTTGGTATCTAAGTAGTGATTATATGATTAATATTTCATTGAAGTTTTGAGGTATAGATAATAAAAATAATTATGCCCGATACGTGTGCAGTATGTATTAAGCGCGTTGCAAACTGTATTCCAAATAATTAAATGCAAATTATTTACAAACGTGCTCTTTGTAATATACAATTAACTATGATGACTTGCATTTATTAGTTTCGTGAACTATGTGTTTTGTGTGTGTTTTACGTTTATTTATCGTCGCTACTGGTTGCCCATATGAGCGACCTCTCCTGAAGAGATTAGTCATTTTAGATTTTTGGAGGATAGTGCAATGATACAGACAGAGACACATTCCAGAGTCTTCTCTGGTTCTTTTAGGTGCACGGTGTACAACACCGACACGAGACCTCGGTTTAACGTCCCATCTGAAAGACTGTTCATTTTATTAGGGTCAGACGGGGGATCGAACCTGCGATCCCTGGATTACCAGTCCAGCGTGTTACCACTGGACTACATATCCGTCTGTGTGAAATGTTTCGTCGCTTGACGTCTTAAAACAAATTAATTTACGAAGTTCTATGCCTATACAGAACACATTTCTAGGAAATGTCAGAGAAACAGTTTAATAAATAATTTCTCACACATTTATACTGTGCTTAGATTTGTGACATTGCTGCCCACGTAAACGGCTACACAAGTAATTTCCACAGCATGAGTTAAAAGCCTATCAGTTTGACAGTATCAATTTATAGAATTTCAAATGGCACGTAGCGAGTGTTCCAACCAATGACATGTCATTAGAGAAACTGTTTTTCTTTTCTATATGTTTACATTAGACAATAATGGCCGTGCTTGAAAACCTTTAGTACCATGTGTACATGTCTGCCATATGTATGAAAACACCGTATCATAATTCTCAGGCGCGTAGCTAGGCCTAAATATGGATTACGCACCGTCCTAGGGGGTCCGGGGGCATGCCCCATCTGGAGATTTTCCCCCCGCTATATGGTCTCAGGTGACTTTTGCCTGTGACTATGAACATCAGCTACAATCAATATATGTTGGCATTTTGTTCATGTCTGCTTTCTTGTGAATGATCAATGTCGGTGCCCCCCTTACCCCCTTACGATCCATGTCGGTGCCCCCCTTACCCCCTTACGATCCATGTCGGTACCCCCCTTACCCCCTTACGATCCATGTCGGTGCCCCCCTTACCCCCTTACGATCCATGTCGGTGCCCCCCTTACGATCCATGTCGGTGCCCCCTTACCCCCTTACGATCCATGTCGGTGCCCCCCTTACCCCCTTACGATCCATGTCGGTGCCCCCCTTACGATCCATGTCGGTGCCCCCTTACCCCCTTACGATCCATGTCGGTGCCCCCCTTACCCCCTTACGATCCATGTCGGTGCCCCCTTACCCCCTTACGATCCATGTCGGTGCCCCCCTTACCCCCTTACGATCCAGTTTTTATTGCATCTTACCCATTTATTTAATTTTCATGAACTGTCAAAATAAATCTTACGCACGTTCGTACATGCGTAAGCCTAGCTACGCGCCTGCATATAAGTTCACATTTCTATGAGGAAGAAACATGTTAATAACGTCATATAATAATCTTATATATAATTTTTTTCCCCGGAGACTGTGAACAAATATGTTTTAATGATGGAAAGCACAGTTCATATTCGGGTCTGGTTATCTATCTATGCCTTATATAGTCTACATCCGTTATCCCGTCGGACGGAACAAAATACTTCGTCATAACCGAAGTTTGACTTAACGAAATTCGATATAAACAGAGCCAGTTACATGTAAAATGATAGTGTCTGAAACGGGACTTTGATCCGACTTCGAGATAACCGGATAATTCGACATAACCGACATTGACATAGCGGTTGTAGACTAATTTATTTTCCATTCTTTGAGAATCCATTAATGCATGTATTTATTATTATAATTGTTAACGTGAAACGCTTGTGTCACCAAAGCTCTAAGATCAATATAAAGTTGCATTGCAAGTTGCATTTGGAAAATGATGTATTTGTACAACTGCTAATCTATATTTGAAATCAGATGCTTGGGGTCTGGGCAAATGGTTGTGTGTTTTACGTTTATTTATCGTCGCTACCGGTTGCCCATGTGAGCGACGCCTCCTGAAGAGATTAGTCATTTTAGATTTTAGGAGGATAGTGCAATGATACAGACAGAGACCCATTCCAGAATCTCCTCTGGTTCTTTTACGTGCACGGTGTAAAGCACCGACACGAGACCTCGGTTTAACGTCCCATCTGAAAGACTGTTAATTTGATTAGGGTCAGACGGGGGATCGAACCTGCGATCCCTGGATTACCAGTCCAGCGTGTTACCACTGGACTACATATCCGTCTGTCTGGCTTGGGGTCTGGACAAATGGTTTCGCGTTCAAAACCAATATATAGTTTTCATAGTGACGGGTGTCACTTTAAGACTTGCTTGGAATGATCTAAACAAATTGTGTGTATAGTGTCAAGCTAAATAGTGTATCAGATTGTTCTTAAAAACAAAAAAGGATTTTTGGTTTTGAACCCGATACCATTTGCCCAGACCCCAAGCGTTAATGTCGTTCTATGTGGCAATCAGTGCGCAATTATTCATCGAGTCTCTTAAATGAGAGTAGACGTCAGTCCAATGCTGCTGTACAAACAATAGATGTTCATGCAAAAGGGCAAGATAGAATTTATATAGACTTATTGTCTAAGGCACGCACTTAGATAAGACCACTACCATACTGATAAACAGACGGATCTGTAGTCCAGTGGTAACACGCGGGACTGGTAATCTAGGGATCGCAGGTTCGATCCCCCGTTTGACACTAATACAATTAACAGTCTTTCAGATGGGACATTAAACCGCGGCCTCGTGTCGGTGCTGTACACCGTGCACGTAAAAACCCCAGAGGAGATTCTAGAATGGGTCTTTGTCTGTATCATTGCACTATCCTCCAAAAATCTAAAATGACTAATCTCTCCAAGGAGGCGTTCATATGGGCAAACGGTAGCGACGATAAATAAGCGTAAAACACAGCACGCACTTGTATGTAAAATGTTGGCATTGCAACTAGATATGGGTGACCCCAATTTATAATCCAGTACTGAATGTCGAATACCCGTGTAAGTAGACTAATTGAGCATTCTGGAATTGTCAGATTGACGTATGGCTGGCGATTATTACAATCCTCTGCAGATATATTACGACTGTGCCATTGTTGGCTATATATTAGCCCACATAATGGATTTCGCGAGTATCCGTTACTGCATAAAAGCTTTTAAATACGCCGGTCATCACTTCCATTATCACACAAGGCACACGGAACACTACATTCAGCTGGTTCCATACTGCCAGATGAATGCTAATGATGTATGTTTGCTTTGCAACTGCGTTAGACAGCTTAATAGTTTATCTCCATTAACAGTCGAAGGAATATTGTGTGTAGCAATAGCTTGTTAGTACAATGTATAGCCGTGCATTGGTTATTAGGTGTGTAGCAATAGCTGGTTAGTACAATGTATAGCCGTGTATTGGGTATTAGGTGTGTAGCAATAGCTTGTTAGTACAATGTATAGCCGTGCATTGGTTATTATGTGTGTAACAATAGCTGGTTAGTACAATGTATAGCCGTGTATTGGTTATTAGGTGTGTAGCAATAGCTGGTTAGTACAATGTATAGCCGTGTATTGGTTATTAGGTGTGTAGCAATAGCTTGTTAGTACAATGTATAGCCGTGTATTGGTTATTAGGTGTGTAGCAATAGCTGGTTAGTACAATGTATAGCCGTGTATTGGTTATTAGGTGTGTAACAATAGCTGGTTAGTACAATGTATAGCCGTGTATTGGTTATTAGGTGTGTAGCAATAGCTGGTTAGTACAATGTATAGCCCTGTATTGGTTATTATGTGTGTAACAATAGCTGGTTAGTACAATGTATAGCCGTGCATTGGTTATAATGTGTGTAACAATAGCTGGTTAGTACAATGTATAGCTGTGCATTGGTTATTATGTGTGTAACAATAGCTGGTTAGTACAATGTATAGCCATGCATTGGTTATTATGTGTGTAGCAATAGCTGGTTAGTACAATGTATAGCCGTGCATTGGTTATTAGGTGTGTAGCAATAGCTGGTTAGTACAATGTATAGCCGTGCATTGGTTATTAGGTGTGTAGCAATAGCTGGTTAGTACAATGTATAGCCGTGCATTGGTTATTAGGTGTGTAGCAATAGCTTGTTAGTACCATGTATAGCCGTGCATTTGTTATTAGGTGTGTAGCAATAGCTGGTTAGTACAATGTATAGCTATGCATTGGTTATTAGGTGTGTAGCAATAGCTGGTTAGTACAATGTATAGTCGTTCATTGGTTATTAGGTACTGGTTAGTACAATGTATAGTCGTGCATTGGTTATTAGGTGTGTAGCAATAGCTGGTTAGTACAATGTATAGCCATGCATTGGTTATTAGGTGTGTAGCAATAGCTGGTTAGTACAATGTATAGCCGTGCATTGGTTATTAGGTGTGTAACAATAGCTGGTTAGTACAATGTATAGCCGTACATTGGTTATTAGGTGTGTAGCAATAGCTGGTTAGTACAATGTATAGCCGTACATTGGTTATTAGGTGTGTAGCAATAGCTGGTTAGTACAATGTATAGCCGTACATTGGTTATTAGGTGTGTAGCAATAGCTGGTTAGTACAATGTATAGCCGTACATTGGTTATTAGGTGTGTAGCAATAGCTGGTTAGTACAATGTATAGCCGTACATTGGTTATTAGGTGTGTAGCAATAGCTGGTTAGTACAATGTATAGCCGTACATTGGTTATTAGGTGTGTAGCAATAGCTGGTTAGTACAATGTATAGCCGTACATTGGTTATTAGGTGTGTAGCAATAGCTGGTTAGTACAATGTATAGCCGTACATTGGTTATTAGGTGTGTAGCAATAGCTGGTTAGTACAATGTATAGCCGTACATTGGTTATTAGGTGTGTAGCAATAGCTGGTTAGTACAATGTATAGCCGTACATTGGTTATTAGGTGTGTAGCAATAGCTGGTTAGTACAATGTATAGCCGTACATTGGTTATTAGGTGTGTAGCAATAGCTGGTTAGTACAATATATAGCCGTGCATTGGTTATTAGGTGAGCGACAATAGCCGACTAGTACAATGTTTACCAATCATTGGTTATTAGGTACTAGTTAGTACAATGTTTACCATTCATTGGGTATTAGGTACTGGTTAGTACAATGTATAGCCGTGCATTGGTTATTAGGTACTGGTTAGTACAATGTTTACCATTCATTGGTTATTAGGTACTGGTTAGTACAATGTTTACCATTCATTGGATATTAGGTACTGGTTAGTACAATGTATACCATTCATTGGTTATTAGGTACTGGTTAGTACAATGTTTACCATTCATTAGTTATTAGGTATTGGTTAGTACAATGTTTACCATTCATTGGTTATTAGGTACTGGTTAGTACAATGTATACCATTCATTGGTTATTAGGTACTGGTTAGTACAATGTTTACCATTCATTGGGTATTAGGTAGTGGTTAGTACAATGTATAGCCGTGCATTGGTTATTAGGTACTGGTTAGTACAATGTTTACCATTCATTGGTTATTAGGTACTGGTTAGTACAATGTTTACCATTCATTAGTTATTAGGTACTGGTTAGTACAATGTTTACCATTCATTGGTTATTAGGTACTGGTTAGTACAATGTTTACCATTCATTGGGTATTAGGTACTGGTTAGTACAATGTTTACCATTCATTGGGTATTAGGTACTGGTTAGTACAATGTTTATCATTCATTGGGTATTAGGTAGTGGTTAGTACAATGTTTACCATTCATTGTGTATTAGGTAGTGGTTAGTACAATGTTTACCATTCATTGGTTATTAGGTACTGGTTAGTACAATGTTTATCATTCATTGGGTATTAGGTACTGGTTAGTACAATGTTTACCATTCATTGGGTATTAGGTAGTGGTTAGTACAATGTTTACCATTCATTGGTTATTAGGTAGTGGTTAGTACAATGTTTACCATTCATTTGGGTATAAGGTAGTGGTTAGTACAATGTATAGCCGTGCATTGGTTATTAGGTACTGGTTAGTACAATGTTTACCATGCATTGGTTATTAGGTACTGGTTAGTACAATGTTTACCATTCATTAGTTATTAGGTACTGGTTAGTACAATGTTTACCATTCATTGGTTATTAGGTACTGGTTAGTACAATGTATACCATTCATTGGTTATTAGGTACTGGTTAGTACAATGTTTACCATTCATTGGGTATTAGGTACTGGTTAGTACAATGTATACCATTCATTGGTTATTAGGTACTGGTTAGTACAATGTTTACCATTCATTGGGTATTAGGTACTGGTTAGTACAATGTATAGCCGTGCATTGGTTATTAGGTACTGGTTAGTACCATGTATAGCCGTGCATTGGTTATTAGGTATTGGTTAGTACAATGTTTACCATTCATTGGTTATTAGGTACTGGTTAGTACAATGTTTACGATTCATTGGTTATTAGGTACTGGTTAGTACAATGTTTACCATTCATTGGTTATTAGGTACTGGTTAGTACAATGTTTACCATTCATTGGGTATTATGTAGTGGTTAGTACAATGTTTACCATTCATTGGTTATTAGGTACTGGTTAGTACAATGTTTACCATTCATTGGGTATTAGGTACTGGTTAGTACAATGTTTACCATTCATTGGGTATTAGGTACTGGTTAGTACAATGTATAGCCATTCATTGGTTATTAGGTACTGGTTAGTACAATGTATAGCCGTGCATTGGTGAGAATACTACCCATAGTGTGACGGTCAGCACTCGCTGCTTCATTGGTGTATTGGGTAACTTACCGGCCATGTAACCGACGGTTGTGCTCCGGCCGATAAACCCGGCGGTGTTGTCATTAGGAACACACCTACATCTACATGACCTATTATGTTATCTTCATAGCGGTGGCTTCTAAAAGAGAATGAGTGGTTAACCTAGAATGTAAGAACCTGTTTCGCAATCGAGCTAAAATAAAACTAGACAAATCCTTTATTTGCTGGCAAACAATGTACCTTTTATTACCAAAGTATAAAACGGATTAGACATTAGACTGTCAGCTGAATTCATTAAATGCATGTATGCCAATGCCAGATGATGATTTTCCAAACATTTTATGCAATGAATGGTCAGTTATTAAAACTGATGTAGGATGCACACACGTGCTTACACGTCATCCTTGTTCCATGAGTGTTTGTATGCTTTAATCAACAAATGAAAATGTGTTCAAGCGTATTTGAAATGCACGAGCGCCTCCACATACGTTTCTCAGTTCATGCAGTTGTTTCCCTATTTAATAGAGTAGCTTTGCGCAACGTTTGTAATTATTTAATAGAGTAGATATGCCCAACGTTTGTAATTATTTAATAGAGTAGCTTTGCGCAACGTTTGTAATTATTTAATAGAGTAGCTTTGCGCAACGTTTGTAATTATTTAATAGAGTAGATATGCGCAACGTTTGTAATTATTTAATAGAGTAGATATGCGCAATGTTTGTAATTATTTAATAGAGTAGATATGCGCAACGTTTGTAATTATTTAATAGAGTAGATATGCGTAACGTTTGTAATTATTTAATAGAGTAGATATGCCCAACGTTTGTAATTATTTAATAGAGTAGATATGCGCAATGTTTGTAATTATTTAATAGAGTCGATATGCGCAATGTTTGTAATTATTTAATAGAGTAGATATGCGCAACGTTTGTAATTATTTATTAGAGTAGATATGCGCAACGTTTGTAATTATTTAATAGAGTAGATATGCGCAGCGTTTGTAATTATTTAATAGAGTAGATATGCGTAACGTTTGTAATTATTTAATAGAGTAGATATGCGCAACGTTTGTAATTATTTAATAGAGTAGATATGCGTAACGTTTGTAATTATTTATTAGAGTAGATATGCGCAACGTTTGTAATTATTTAATAGAGTAGATATGCGCAGCGTTTGTAATTATTTAATAGAGTAGATATGCGTAACGTTTGTAATTATTTAATAGAGTAGATATGCGCAACGTTTGTAATTATTTAATAGAGTAGATATGCGTAACGTTTATGATCTGGTGTGTAAATTGTGCATAGATCTGACAAAATCAAATGTATATTTAACGTCGCTACCTGTTGCCCATTTGAGCGACGGACAGTTTACCTAACAACACCTTTCCTGGGCAGGCTACCAATTGTTTAATATAAATGAGACATGATCTGAGTGGGGCTCGAACCCGTGACCATCAGTGATGATATTCAGCGACCATATCCACTCGACCACGGAGGCTGTGCAATATACTCACACCAAATGAGTATATTCAGGCAATTTCAGGAAAGTACAACACTAATGCTCGATTCTGTTGGCAAACTAAGTTGTGAATATTAATTTAGACATTTGTTTGCTTTTATTACTTTAGTAATGATGGTAATTAACTGTTTTAACCTAAAATAGGCACGCCGCGCACCTGCTGTATAATTCAGTCGATATATAAATACCATGGGAAAACGTAGTTCAAATATTTAGACTTGAAAAATGTGACATTTTACTATCAAGGCATTTTTGAAAGCCTAAACGCTAAACCTCAATTATATTCTAAAATCGTTTTTATAAATTAAAATTGCTAACAAGATGAGCACGCACGCACGCACGCACGCACGCACGCACGCACGCACGCACGCACGCACGCACGCACGCACGCACGCACGCACGCACGCACGCACGCACGCACGCACGCACGCACGCACGCACGCACGCACGCACGCACGCACGCACGCACGCACGCACGCACGCACGCACGCACGCACGCACGCACGCACGCACGCACGCACGCACGCACGCACGCACGCACGCACGCACGCACGCACGCACGCACGCACGCACGCACGCACGCACGCACGCACGCACGCACGCACGCACGCACGCACGCACGCACGCACGCACGCACGCACGCACGCACGCACGCACGCACGCACGCACGCACGCACGCACGCACGCACTCACGCACGCACGCACGCACGCACGCACGCACGCACGCACGCACGCACGCACGCACGCACGCACGCACGCACGCACGCACGCACGCACGCACGCACGCACGCACGCACGCACGCACGCACGCACGCACGCACGCACGCACTCACGCACGCACGCACGCACGCACGCACGCACGCACGCACGCACGCACGCACGCACGCACGCACGCACGCACGCACGCACGCACGCACGCACGCACGCACGCACGCACGCACGCACACCGTTGTTTGAATTCTACACAGTCTATAATGTCCCTTGACACAATATTATACAAGAAATCAACGTTTAAATTTCATGGGAGAGTTACACCATTCCATTTCGTCCATTTTGAATTTTTGGTTGTTACAAAAAGTCAAGAATACAAATCATTAGACTAACTTGTTTACACGATATATCTCCCGTGCCATTACGGTGAACCAAATAAGATTTCGTTCAATATCCAATTGTTCATACGCATGAAATGTACTAACAAATAATTCATTCGGATGTCTTTTGTGAAGTCTGCGCAGAAAAAGTGGGAGAATCTCACCTGTCGACTTCAAACAGCTAAATGACATGCACAACGGTAAGACAATATATTTTAAATGTTCTTAATATCTATATTTATGATTAGTCTTAACACCAATGCACACCTTTATAACCGTTCATGTCCGAAAAGCTTCAAAATATTGGACAGAAATCCCGCCATCGGATCAGGGCGGAAAGTGCTATGCGAAAATGAGCGTTAATGATAACACCTCGAAATAACAGAACAATTTTTTTATGTAGAGGTCTTACATATAGGACTCGGGGAAAAGCTATTTACAATTAGCTATTTACAATAAATAACTGAACGATCGTTAATAATTGATAATTGAGATAATAATTATAAGTAATATTAACTCATTACGATAATTATTATGACCGATGAACAATAAATATAAATATACTTTTTTACCTACACGATAGCGGGTAATGCACTTCAGTAATAAACATGGAGTATAGTCTATATGAAATTGTCGACGAATCAATGAGCAATTACTATTGACGTCATTGATAAAAAAAATGTCGGTAAAATTATCGAATAACCGATACACTACATAATGACGTCCTTAATTAAGGCAAGAACGTCATCAAGTTTATTTCATTTCCCCAGAATGCAGATTTGCAATGCCATGAGATGTTCCTAATATAACAGTCGGTGTATAATTAACGCATCGGTTATACGAAGAAATAGTCACAAAGTTCTCGAAAATGAAATTAGTTTTTTTTAAAGTTTAATCACATTTTATTGCATTGGTCATGTGGCATATACGAAACTAAAGTACAAACACAACGAAATGAGGTGATTGTAAACGATTAAACGTCTAGTTAACCATTAACCTGCCGAATAACTTGGACGGAATGTACAAACAACATAAATCCAGATCAGCCGTATCTATATGCTGTTTTCAAAAGCGACTTTAGTCGTGATTGGCAGGTTATGGGTAAATAAGATATAACTGCGTCAGAAAACCATGTAATATTAATACATGTATTGAATGTTGTAAGAACTGTTTTCGCAATCGAGCTAAAATAAATGTGTATAAAGAATCAAATGATCGTTTCCGAGTACTCTATCGGAACGGTGTCTCCAGTAACAATTTCTACTCGTTGCCATAAACTAATCATGAATTTATTTAGTCATGTGTGTTTTACGTTTATTTATCGTTGCTACCTGTTGCCCATATGAGCAACGCCTCCTGAAGATATTAGTCATTTTAGATTTTTGGAGGATAGTGCAATGATACAGACAGAGACCCATTCCAGAATCTCCTCTGGTTCTTTTACGTGCAAAGTCCCATCTGCGATCCCTGGATACCAGTCCAATGTGTTACCACTGGACTACAGATCCGTCGGTATATTTAGTCATGTGATCTTTAACATGTTTATATATGTCATGTAGTAAAAAGTGAAGACATCAAGCACTCCTTCAATATGTCCTTAATTACACTGTTCTATAAACGATATATGTATACCGAGACACAGCATAATTGGTAGCCCTTGGCAGCGAATATTATATAATAACTAAACAACAAAATATATATATATCAATAACCAGCAAGGACAGCAAGAACGTTCGCCCACATGGTTCGCCGAAGGCGAGGGTAAATAAGCTCAATCATCGGACAGCAAGAACTGTAATTATGCACATGCTGTTAATAATATAAACGTGTAATTGTCAAAATTTATATATTACTCTCACTTAAATTTCAATTGTCACGTGCTCATTAATTGTATTTGTAATTACTAGTTTTGTTAAGACGATGTATCGTGTACAAGTCTTTCGAAATAAAATTATGTTCTGTTCTGTTCTGTTATATACATGTAGCATGTCATAGTACTAGTAACACATTGTATGTTAGTTGCTCCAATTAGATCAACCATTTGACCTAGTTAAAAACCAGAGATAATTGCATTATCGGAACCAGAACTGATTATTGGGTGTTATCTACAGCCAGCAACTATTCGGACCCGATCCTTCTCGTTTACAGTGTCATATATAATTCTAATAAATTAACTCTCTCAACATCTCCTATGCATTACGCCTACACGCATTAGCATTGGAGACACTCTATTTGAGCTAATAGTACTTTGGAAGTCGGTGACATTTCGAGAATAACGTTAATTGTAATCAGCAGCAGAATGTCCATTGTCAGGGGAAAACTGCTCTGGTTGTTGATTCATGTCTATATAATATGCTATATTATCATATATATATATACAGCTCTGTCGCTTGGGACAAAATCACGTGGTAAAAATATTACTAAGTAGCGTAATAGCAGTTGTTTGCTTGCTGTAGTTTCCTTGACCCGTGAACTGTGGTATGGACTGATTTACTGGTTGCTATGTGCGCAATAACAGTTGTTTGCTTGCTGTAGTTTCCTTGACCCGTGAATTGTGGTATGGACTCGTTTACTGGTTGCTATGTGCGCAATAGCAGTTGTTTGATTGCTGTAGTTTCCTTGACCCGTGAACTGTGGTATGGACTGATTTACTGGTTGCTATGTGCGCAATAGCAGTTGTTTGCTTGCTGTAGTTTCATTGACCCGTGCATTGTGGTATGGACTCGTTTACTGGTTGCTATGTGCGCAATAGCAGTTGTTTGCTTGCTGTAGTTTCCTTGACCCGTGAACTGTGGTATGGACTGATTTACTGGTTGCTCTGTGCGCAATAGCAGTTGTTTGCTTGCTGTAGTTTCCGTGAACTGTGGCGTGGAATCGTTTACTGGTTGCTACGTGCGTAATAGCAGTTGTTTGCTTGCTGTAGTTTCCTTGACCCATGAACTGTGGCATGGAATCGTTTACTGGTTGCTACGGGCGTAATAGCAGTTGTTTGCTTGCTGTAGTTTCCTTGACCCGTGAATTGTGGTATGGACTGGTTTGCTGGTTGCTACGGGCGTAATAGCAGTTGTTTGCTTGCTGTATTTTCCTTGACCCGTGAATTGTGGTATGGACTGATTTGCTGGTTGCTACGGGCGTAATAGCAGTTGTTTGCTTGCTGTATTTTCCTTGACCCGTGAATTGTGGTATGGACTGGTTTGCTGGTTGCTACGGGCGTAATAGCAGTTGTTTGCTGGCTGTATTTTCCTTGACCTGTGAATTGTGGTATGGACTGGTTTAGTGGTTGCTACGTACAAAGGACATATCGAGAATAAGACCAATTGTGGTTCATATCGCAGCATTATATTTCAGGCTCTAAATATTTATCGGATATATTGACATGTTTTCTAAGCGTTAGCACCACGTTAGTTTGTTTCTTAATTGTTCAAATGGTTCAAGTATCAGTAGGAAGCCACTGCATGTAACGTGAAGCGATATCCTGAAATAGCATCGTTTCCTGGAACTAGAAAGTGCGTATTTTCACTTCCTTTTTTGAAAGTACATTTCCGATATTCAAATGGAACATGGAAGCCGTATATGCGTGTTGTCATTTATAATGCCTTTCATAGTCTCACATGATTCCTTTCCGCGTGCCTCGGTACAGACGGACGGACGTAGGTATGGCATGTCTAGGGCGGCTTTTAGAGATATTTCCTCTCATATTTGATTACGTCAAACAGGATATCCCTTGTGCATAACTGCCATGTCAGTAGTTGTGCATTAGAATATAGTTTACTGAAGGTGCACGCAGTAATAAATGTATTTCAAGAATCACTGTCAAGCGGACTGAACTAACTTCCTAAGCAAGATATTGTAGAGCAGATTTTGCGTGAATAAAATGCAATTCCAAACAACGATTCATCTATGGACATGCAACATAATTATAAATCAAAAGCTGTGCATTCTATTCTATGAAAAAGAACACGAACATCGATTAAAAAACTCTCGATCGATGTTCGTGTTCGGCTGTATCGTCTGTTCATAAAAACACGTTGTTGCATCGTGTTACACATGTGCTCTCCGTGTGTTCTCAATAATAGCAAATTATGGAAATATGGCCGTTTATAAAATAATCTTAAAATGATTAATATGAAATAGGCACTACTGCATATCAACAGGGAAAGCCAATATTACACTGCACTATACATACTATGGGGAATATTACTGCATTCCTGTGAGAAAGGGGGTTGAAGTGTAGAGCGAATGATGATAACGATTGTGCTTTTTATAGACGTTTTAATTTATCTGCAGAAATTACGCATACATGGGTCAGGTGCGATTTAACTAATATGAAATAGGTACTAGATACCACACGTACAGAGAAGTGAGAAAAAAAGTGTGTTATTCCACTGATATCATTTTATTAGAAAGTTGAAATATATAACGAGAGACACGTGGTATTAAAAGAAGTAAAACTATGTTTATTTAATACTGTACACAATCTTACAAACAGTCTCATGTGTCATATGTGAATACAGCGACGATATAAACTGATAATCTTACGATAATTTATGTCGAATGTTTATTATGAAAATAACAAGCAAATAAAATGTGTGTGTTTTACGTTTATTTATCGTCGTTACCGGTTGCCCATATGAGCGACGCCTCCTGAAGAGATTAGTCATTTTAGATGTGTGGAGGATAGTGCAATGATACAGACAGAGACCCATGCCAGAGTCTCATCTGGTTATTTTACGTGCACGGTGTACAGCACCGACACGAGACCTCGGTTTATTGTCCCATCTGAAAGACTGTTAATTTTATTAGGGTCAGACGGGGGATCGAACCTGCGATCCCAGGATTACTAGTCCAGCGTGTTACCACTGGACTACATATCGGTCTGTAGCAAATAAAACAAAAGTGTCATTGTAGCAAACACTATACCAACTGAGCTATCCGGGCCGCTTACACATAATCTCCCAAATTAAGTTATTAAACTGATCGGATTTCGTCAACAGTGCCAAAACGGTGACATCCTGTAACGTTGACATGGTGTAATTGCCATCAACTATGTATAATTATAGTGATCACAAGAGCGTTCCTGCAAACAAGATTGCGTAGTATTGTAGTATTGTAGATTTGGATATTTGATTTGTAAGGTGTATGTTCTTTTTCATTTATATTGTGTGTGTACACTTGTCTCGTACATGTTATCTATAGGCGGTAACACCCTGTATTAGGCTTTTCCCGTATAAAATTATATTCCAAAATAAGAAAGTAATTTGACAGAATTACTTCTAAATCGAGTGGCGTTGTGTCCGGATTTTTTTAAAAGCTCTCCAGAAAGGAGGAAATCAAAATGGTTTCCCTCACAACCACGAAAATCAATATGAATGCACACATAACACAGCAACTGTCATGAGTTCAATTTATTTCATTTATTTCTACCAAAGAAACATATATCTAGTCTTCTATTCCTGCTCAATTTACACATAACCGCAGTATATGCGCTCACTAATACGTGACTTTAGCAAAACAATAATTGCCTCTTCTGTTCGAAATCCGGAAGAGAATGAATTAATTCTGAGAAGAGAAATGTTCAACTCGAACAACAAGAATATAATAATAATAAGAAGAAGAAGAACAACAACAACAACAATAGTTTATAATAATCATTTATATACGAAGGGAAGAGTCCAAAACAGACCAACGGGAACACCTGAGAGACCTGGTAACCCGTCAGAGCATTTACCTTCGACGAGAACCTGTTGTGATCTGTGTTTGATAAAAGAGTGGATCACAGTATTTGAGCATATTGATGAGCTTGTGGTGATCTACTTTGTCGAATGCTTTACTGAAATCCATATGGTGATCTAGCTTAGAAATTATCAGCTATCTCTTGTGTGAAACATGTGAGTTGGGTGTCACAGCTGTGGTTTGACCTGAATCGTGCTGTTGTGGGCTATGAATATGGTGAGCGTCTAAGTATGACATAATATTGGAAACCAGGATGTGTTCTTAAGAGTTTGGATGCTATGCGCGTTAGACAAATGTGAGGGTAGTTGCTAGGTTTGGACTTTGGACGCATTTGTACATAGGATATATACTCATAATCATCGGGGACAATGCCGGTTACAGTCAAGTTATCTTTGAAAATGTATATGAGTGTGGGGGCAATGTTGCGGTGCAGCTGTTTTAATAACCTTTGTGATATTTCATCATGACCTGAGGCCTTATTGGAGTTGAGACCCGATATGAGCTTATCAACTCACTGTACTGTGCTAGTGATTGGTGGCATGGGTGGGTGAGAGGGCACCGAGGCTGCACTCTTGTTTATACAAATTTATGTTAGCTCTTGCAAGTGTTTTAGACCGAGGGGGTTGGGACGAGAAAAGACCGATTCAAACTGTCGATTCAGGATATTGGCGTATGACGTTGTCACATTGGGTCATAATACATGTACTACTGAGATTACAGACGGATCTGTAGTCCAGTGGTAACACGCTGGACTGGTAATCCAGGGATCGCAGGTTCGATCCCCCGTCTGACACTAATACAATTAACAGTCTTTCAGATGGGACGTTAAACCGAGGTCTCGAATATCCGAATACGAGTCCAGTATTCGAATATTCGGTAAAATATTATATTTGCAAATATGAAATAAACTGTCATAAAATCAGATACTTTGTTTTCTTTTGAAACTATCATAAAACCTTCCAATACAAAAGAAATCGCCCCAGGATGTGTGAATAAACCATGTTGTTGTCGCATCCATGGCAGGCGTTAATTGACACTATGTCATGTAATTGGATAATTACAGTAGATGTTAAGGTGGATAGTGTTTCAGTACGATGTCAAAACTGTTTAGACAGAATGAAATATTACAGACACTTTGCAACAACATCCACTCCACGTATCTTAAAATTTTAATTAGATGCTCAATATTACCAAAAAGTACTATTTAAAGTACGATTTTTATGATGGTTACGGGTTCGAGCCACGCTCAGGCCGTGTCTCATTTATATGAACAAGTTGACAGTTTCTTACGGAAGTTGCTGCACCAAGTACTCGTTAACCTCTTGAGCAGCCCAGGAAAGGTGATGTTAGGTAAACTGTTCGTCGCACAAATGGGCAACCGGTAGCGACGTTAAATAAACATAAATAATTTTAAAAAATAGTGTCCTCTAAATTGCTACCCACTCAGTCACACGTTTGGAAATACTGCAATCGCTCTGAGAATAAGAACACTGCTATGTGTAATCTATGCAAATTGGATTTAACATATTCTGGTACAACATCAATCTGAATAATGATTTGAAAAACAAACACCTTTCAACGGAATACAGTTCAAGTGACAATGGTTTCATTTGTGAAAACGCCCATGAATGTACAGTGGCCGATAACAATAATTGAATGAGTCGTCGTCATATTTGCATGGCATTACAGGATGAAGATGGCGTTTACGCAATATTTATAAGTTTGAGTGATTTTGAGTTTCGGATCGAATACTATCGAATATTCGAATACCTTACTGACCGAATATTCGAATACCTTCACGACCGAATATTCTTCCCGACCGAATATTCGAATACCTTCCCGACCGAATATTCGAATAGCAAAATAACTATTCGTTGCCATCCCTAAATTAATATTATAATGAAAATAAAAGGGACAAATTAGGGACGGAAGAAGTAAGGCCGGTTTGGAGGGTGTCCGAATTAGGCGTTTTTACTGCATCTATTTCATTCATACCGTCAGTAATGAGCACGTAATGCTGTTCTTTTCCCCCAGCACAGGAAATAGCACATTGCACTGTCTGTAGTTAATGTTCTCTGACCTTTTCATAATTATCTGCATTTAAAAATCTCCCCTCTCAATCTGTATCGTCACATTACGTCAGTGAATCTTACTGAGAGATGAAATTAGGTTCGTTATTCACACAATGGCAAGCGAGGATGCAAGTTTCTCCGAGAATAAGCATGGATTTTCCTCCACCCACTCCGTCCTTGGGGAATGAACGAAAATAGCTGAATACATTCTGTTATTTACGTTTTCCGATATTACTTTTTTCATTCTAGATTTACATCTGTCGCATGGCTGTGTATGGGTTGTGTCTACGTCAATTGTAACATAACCAACTCGTGTATGTGAAAGGATAGACGCTTTGTTACATTATTTTGAATAGGTAACTATTATTTTCGTGATATAAAACATATATAATATCGTGAACGTTGTGTAGTATTGATTAGGATTCTATTGCTTGTTGCTTGTAGCAAACTGAGTAGTTGTGTGTTCAATGTTCGTATTTATTAATTATAATAAGTCAGTTAATTACGTATGTTGTATAATGTTTGAATGTATGCGACGGTATCAAGTCAGTTAACTACGTATGTTGTATAATGTTTGAATGTATGCGACGGTATCAAGTCAGTTAACTACGTATTTTGTATAATGTTTGAATGTATGCGACGGTATCAAGTCAGTTAACTTCGTATTTTGTATAATGATTGAATGTATGCGACGGTATCAAGTCAGCTAACTTTATATGTGTGCAATGTATGTATTTATTAGATTGTACCATGTCAGTTAACTCAGTATTTGTTCAATGTATGTATTTATTAGATTGTACAATGTCAGTTAACTGATTATCTGTTCAATGTATGTATTTATTAGATTGTACCAAGTCAGTTAACTGCGTATTTGTGCAATATCTGTACTTGTTAGATTGTACCAAGTCAGTTAACTGTGTATTTGTGCAATATCTGTACTTGTTAGATTGTACCAAGTCAGTTAACTGAGTATTTGTGCAATATCTGTACTTGTTAGATTGTACCAAGTCAGTTAACTGCGTATTTGTGCAATATCTGTACTTGTTAGATTGTACCAAGTCAGTTAACAGAGTATTTGTGCAATATCTGTACTTGTTAGATTGTACCAAGTCAGTTAACTGCGTATTTGTGCAATATCTGTACTTGTTAGATTGTACCAAGTCAGTTATCTGCGTATTTGTGCAATATCTGTACTTGTTCGATTGTACCAAGTCAGTTAACTGCGTATGTGTGCAATATCTGTACTTGTTAGATTGTACCAAGTCAGTTAACTGCGTATTTGTGCAATATCTGTACTTGTTAGATTGTACCAAGTCAGTTAGCTGAGTATTTGTTCAATGTATATATTTATTGGTTGTACATGTACCACGTTTGCTGACTTATGTTTTTATGTTTCAATATTTCCTTTGCTAAATTGTACCCAATTTACATTGCATGCCAATGACAATAAGTTAGATTATCGGATGTCTATTCCGAATAAGGTGATTTAATACTGTTTCAAAGTAATAGTTGTTGCAATGCTGACGCTACAGTTAAATGCCTTGTCGTCGTTGTAGTTTTCTCTATGCATACCTCCGCCGAGCCATTTGGGCCACTGATTTCTCTAAGGTGATTATGTTGTCTTCTAAGTTGCATATGTTGACAACTGGAGAGGCATCTTCGTTCTACCTAGAGTGGCAGATCCTGTATCCTTTCTTTCGAAGGGGGTCCCTTTTAGGGCCACATCCTCCACCATTTGTCAGCTCACATCAGCAATAATGGTCCCGGTGTCTTCGCTGTGGTTCTCGGCGCTAACTAGAAGTCACGTCCCACCTTGAAAATCGCCAGCTATCCGCTGTCGCCAGTGCTGAACATTGCTGTCTCGCCAAGTCGGTCAGTAAGTATGTTGACACTCGCATAGAGTCAAACGACTTCTACTGTTCCGATAGCGCGGTTACCGTCAGCGAAGTCCTTGACCAATATTCCTGCCGTGAGATGTCACAACGTGCACGCTGTGGAGGCCAGACCTGGGCAATGCGTTGTTTGTGTGTACATGCAATCTGTGCAAATATTGGGTTCCATTCTCCTATAATAACACTACGTGTGCATCAATAAAGAGCATTGTACTACATTTGTATTGACTTTGTGTGATGTTCTAGATGACTTGATAGCTTTGGTCTTATTGCTGTACGACTTGATAGCTTTGGTCTTATTACTGTACGACTTGGTAGCTTTGGTCTTATTGCTGTACGACTTGGTATCTTTGGTCATATTGCTGTACGACTTGGTAGCTTTGGTCTTATTGCTGTACGACTTGGTAGCTTTAGTCTTATTGCTGTACGACTTGGTAGCTTTGGTCTTATTGCTGTACGACTTGGTAGCTTTGACCATATTGTTGTACGACTTGATAGCTTTGGTCTTATTGATGTATGACTTGATAGCGTTGGTCTTATTGCTGTACGACTTGGTAGCTTTGGCCATATTGCTGTACGACTTGGTAGCTTTGGTTTTATTGCTGTACGACTTGGTAGCTTTGGTCATATTGCTGTACGACTTGATAGCTTTGGTCTTATTGCTGTACGACTTGGTAGCTTTGGTTTTATTGCTGTACGACTTGGTAGCTTTGGTCTTATTGCTGTACGACTTGATAGCTTTGGTCTTATTGCTGTACGACTTGGTAGCTTTGGTCTTATTGCTGTACGACTTGGTAGCTTTGGTCTTATTGCTGTACGACTTGGTAGCTTTGGTCCTATTGTTGTACGACTTGATAGCTTTGGTTTTATTGCTGTACGACTTGGTAGCTTTGGTCTTATTGCTGTACGACGTGATAGCTTTGGTCTTATTGCTGTACGACTTTGTAGCTTTGGTCTTATTGCTGTACGACTTGGTAGCTTTGGTCTTATTGCTGTACGACTTGGTAGCTTTGGTTTTATTGCTGTACGACTTGGTAGCTTTGGTCTTATTGCTGTACGACTTGGTAGCTTTGGTCTTATTGTTGTACGACTTGATAGCTTTGGTCTTATTGCTGTACGACTTGGTAGCTTTGGTCTTATTGCTGTACGACTTGATAGCTTTGGTCTTATTGCTGTACGACTTGGTAGCTTTGGTTTTATTGCTGTACGACTTGGTAGCTTTGGTCTTATTGTTGTACGACTTGGTAGCTTTGGTCTTATTGTTGTACGACTTGATAGCTTTGGTCTTATTGTTGTACGACGTGATAGCTTTGGTCTTATTGTTGTACGACTTGATAGCTTTGGTATTATTGCTGTACGACTTGGTAGCTTTGGTCTTATTGCTGTACGATTTGGTAGCTTTGGTATTGTTGGTATAATGCCTGCTATATTCGGCTATGCGTCTGTGCGACTTAATAGATGAGTCTTTGTCCATATACGAGGGTTGTCATATAGATATAGTATGAGCCATACAAACGCGTAGCCGTGTATGTGACCAGATATACAATGTATATCCCTTTAGAAAACAATATAGGTTTAGTTTAATGATATTTTATTGCATTCATTCTATATATACAATTATGTATGGTATATACAAGTTAAGTCATTGTTGTGCACAAGAATTGTCGCGTGTGCTTACGTTAATTTATCGTCGCTACCGGTTGTCCATATGAGTGACGCCTTCTGAAGAGATACCGGTAAGTCATTTTAGATTTTTGGAGGATAGTGCAATGATACAGACAGAGACCCATTCCAGATTCTTCTCTGGTTCTTTTACGTGCACGGTGTACAGCACCGACACGAGGCCTCGGTTTAAAGTCCCATCTGAAAGACTGTTAATTTGATTAGGGTCAGACGGGGGATCAAACCCGAATAGGAATTGTCAATAAGTGTTGAAGCAAATGGGTTGGGCCACACGTTTTAACAACATTAGTTACGGCCCTCCCCAAAATACTAGATTGTAACAAACAAAGTGACTGAATATATGAGTTGTGCAAATACTAAAATTGATGATTACTAATATAAAAGGTAAACATAGGCAAATTTGGTATCAAAATGTGCGGTAAATATTGTGTAAATTAGTGCAATGTGTGAAGAATTATTGTCTTCACTCATGATAGTCAAATCCATAGTTCTAAAATTTGTAACGCAAGAGTAACTCTAAATATAACAGTTTTTATGGTGTCATTATATATCTGGACTGTCCAAGAATCACTAGCTTAGTTGCTTGTTTGTTTTAGCTAAACGACTATCCACTACAATACAAATCAATACGTAAACAGACTACTGGCACGCATTTAGCACAATCCACGTGAATACAAGAACTGGTCATGGTAATAAAATAATATATGCTCTCCAAGTTTAGATAAGCTTACATTAATTATAGGCATAATGGAATAAATGGACCGTTAATAAACATTGCGAATAGAAATATTTCTATCTCTTCTAGACAAATTGATATGGATATTATGCTATCTATTCTTGGAACAGGATTGGTTTCCTGTAGGATTTTCTCAGATATATGAACCGCATTAATAACAATAAACTCGTATTATATCAGACAAATGAGCCGATTTGTTTGCTACGAATCTCTAAATTTCATTGTTTTCACCAAATCCAATATTGAACGTATTTCAGCTTGTTGTTTCCTCCCATGGTACATTGGCTAGTATATAGCCGATATATTCTAATGCAGGTTTCCTCCCAGGGTGCATTGGGTAGTATATAGCCGAGAGCTGCTAATGTAGGTTTCCTCCCAGGGTGCATTGGGTAGTATATATTCGAGAGATTCTAATGTAGGTGTCCTCCCATAGTGCATTGGGTAGTATATAGCCGAGATATTCTAATGTAGGTTTCCTCCCAGGGTGCATTGGGTAGTATATAGCCGAGATATTCTAATGCAGGTTTCCTCCCAGGGTGCATTGGGTAGTATATAGCCGAGAGCTGCTAATGTAGGTTTCCTCCCAGGTTGCATTGGGTAGTATATATCCGAGAGATTCTAATGTAGGTGTCCTCCCATAGTGCATTGGGTAGTATATAGCCGAGATATTCTAATGTAGGTTTCCTCCCAGGGTGCATTGGTTAGTATATAGCCGAGATATTCTAATGTAGGTTTCCTCCCAGGGTACATTGGTTAGTATATAGCCGAGAGATACTAATGTAGGTTTCCTCCCAGGGTGCATTGGTTATTATATATCCGAGAGCTGCTAATGTAGGTGCCCTCCCATGGTGCATTGGCTAGTATATATCCGAGATATTCTAATGTAGGTTTCCTCCCAGGGTGCATTGGCTAGTATATATCCGAGAGATTCTAATGTAGGTGTCCTCCCAGGGTGCATTGGCTAGTATATATCCGAGAGATTCTAATGTAGGTTTTCTCCCAGGGTGCATTGGGTAGTATATAGCCGAGAGCTGCTAATGTAGGTTTCCTCCCAGGTTGCATTGGGTAGTATATATCCGAGAGATTCTAATGTAGGTGTCCTCCCATAGTGCATTGGGTAGTATATAGCCGAGATATTCTAATGTAGGTTTCCTCCCAGGGTGCATTGGTTAGTATATAGCCGAGATATTCTAATGTAGGTTTCCTCCCAGGGTACATTGGTTAGTATATAGCCGAGAGATACTAATGTAGGTGTCCTCCCAGGGTGCATTGGCTAGTATATATCCGAGAGATTCTAATGTAGGTTTTCTCCCAGGGTGCATTGGGTAGTATATAGCCGAGAGCTGCTAATGTAGGTGCCCTCCCATGGTGCATTGGCTAGTATATAGTCGAGATATTCTAATGTAGGTTTCCTACCATGGTATATTGGCTAGTATATAGTCGAGATATTCTAATGTAGGTTTCCTCCCATGGTGCATTGGGTAGTATATAGCCGAGATATTCTAATGTAGGTTTCCTCCCAGAGTGCATTGGTTAGTATATAGCCGAGATATTCTAATGTAGGTGTCCTCCCAGGGTGCATTGGGTAGTATATAGCCGAGATATTCTAATGTAGGTTTCCTCCCAGGGTGCATTGGTTAGTATATAGCCGAGATATTCTAATGTAGGTTTCCTCCCAGGGTGCATTGGTTAGTATATAGCCGAGATATTCTAATGTAGGTTTCCTCCCAGAGTGCATTGGTTAGTATATAGTCGAGATATACTAATGTAGGTGTCCTCCCAGGGTACATTGGTTAGTATATATCCGAGATATTCTAATGTAGGTGTCCTCTCAGGGTACATTGGTTAGTATATAGCCGATATATTCTAATGTAGGTGTCCTCCCAGGGTGCATTGGTTAGTATATATCCGAGATATTCTAATGTAGGTTTCCTACCAGGGTGCATTGGTTAGTATATAGCCGAGAGATTCTAATGTAGGTGTTCTCCCAGGGTACATTGGGTAGTATATATCCGAGATATTCTAATGTAGGTGTCCTCCCAGGATACATTGGTTAGTATATAGCCGAGATATTCTAATGTAGGTTTCCTCCCAGGGTGCATTGGTTAGTATATAGCCGAGATATTCTAATGTAGGTTTCCTCCCAGGGTGCATTGGTTAGTATATAGTCGAGATATACTAATGTAGGTGTCCTCCCAGGGTACATTGGTTAGTATATATCCGAGATATTCTAATGTAGGTGTCCTCCCAGGGTGCATTGGGTAGTATATAGCCGAGATATTCTAATGTAGGTTTCCTCCCAGGGTGCATTGGTTAGTATATAGCCGAGATATTCTAATGTAGGTGTCCTCCCAGGGTACATTGGTTAGTATATAGTTGAGATATACTAATGTAGGTTTCCTCCCAGAGTGCATTGGTTAGTATATAGACGAGATATTCTAATGTAGGTGTCCTCCCAGCGTGCATTGGGTAGTATATAGCCGAGATATTCTAATGTAGGTGTCCTCCCAGGGTGCATTGGTTAGTATATAGTCGAGATATACTAATGTAGGTGTCCTCCCAGGGTACATTGGTTAGTATATATCCGAGATATTCTAATGTAGGTGTCCTCCCAGGGTGCATTGGGTAGTATATAGCCGAGATATTCTAATGTAGGTTTCCTCCCAGGGTGCATTGGTTAGTATATAGCCGAGATATTCTAATGTAGGTTTCCTCCCAGGGTGCATTGGTTAGTATATATTGGTTATCGTAACGGTTACATCTCTGATCGAACTCCTGACCCGAAGCAAACGCGTTACCACTACGCTATCACGACTTCCACAATTGACACAATATTTGGTTTAACTCTTCACAAAAACCGTCAAAATGTGTTTATTCCTCTTTTAAAAGGGAATGTGCTGTCAATCTGGCTATGAATGTAATATATATGTGTGTCCCTTATGTTATATCAAGACAATACGTCAAATGCCTCATATAATAATCTGTAGTTTACATGCAAAGCGGTGGAAGTATTTGTACCATATCATGAGAATACTCTCGGAATGATGGTGTGTATGTTTTACATTTATTTATCGTCGCTACCGGTTGCCCATATGAGCGATGCCTCCTGAAGAGATTAGTCATTTTAGATTTTGGAGGATACATGATGGAACGATGTATATGTATGTATATCTATTTATTACTCTGCAATGCTGTTTCCAGTATTTTGATTGGATAACGGTGCTGTAACTATATTGCGATAACTCCGGGCTAGGCAGGGGACATACTCCTTAAAATATTACCTTTCGCAAGCCTCACGAAGTCAAAATGGGGTTATCTAGAATAATACGGTGCTGTGACGTTAAGAGGTCTCCCGTATCAATTACCAAGTTTCTCCAGATTATTGTGAAACTTCGCAATACTTTATACTAAAATTACAAATGTGTTACAAACGTTTGTAAATGTTTATCAGTGTCTGGTATTTGAACAGACAATCATAATTACAGAGCTGTCAACCTTTTGAAATTGAATTGAGTGAGACTTTGTATTGAGCCCCGAAGGGGCGAGTTTCCTAGGGGGGTCCGGGGGCATGCCCCCCGGACATTTGTTCCCCCCTAGACCCTCTGAAATGCATTCTCCTGCTTTCTGGGAGGTATATTTTTCTCTCATATTTTGACCAAAAAATGAGGTTTTTTACACAAAACTAGTTCTGACACCTAGGTTGGCACTAGCAGTAGCCAATGGCTACTAATAATTGAAACATATTAGTTGAAATGGAATATACGGACGGACAAGGGTAATACGGGAAAGACTGACAAGGGTAATCCTAGATGCCCCTCCACTATCGTGGTTGGGCACAGAAATGAAATAAAGTCCACGCTGTGCGACAC
Organism: Archivesica marissinica; assembly: GCA_014843695.1. Classification (NCBI taxonomy): domain Eukaryota; kingdom Metazoa; phylum Mollusca; class Bivalvia; order Venerida; family Vesicomyidae; genus Archivesica; species Archivesica marissinica. Next base: position 67,679,944 of record CM026390.1, read on the forward strand.
GCGAAATCACACATCCGAAAATTCTTTAAAAAAGGACAAAGTCCACACCCAAAAAAAAATTGGCCAGGGGGGGTCCTATAACAGCACAAAATTGTTTTTTCTCCATAACAATTGTACCCAACCAATGTTGTGACCACGCACGGTTACTGTTATCCGTCGGTTACTGGATAATTCGGCATTGCATTTAACCTGTTTCTGTCAAATTCTGTGTAGACAAATCAAAACTATATCACTTAGCCGGTAGTTAAATGTGTAAGATGATGATGCAAATAGCAATAATCACCAGGAAACAGTTAATACTTACACGTCACAAACTCGAAAGTTCGTAAACGTCCGACTTTCTTTTCCTCCGACACCGGATGACATTCAATTAGGTGGACTTGATTGCATACGCCGATTTACGCCGATCGTGATACCCGGACTATCCGCAGTTGCGACTTTCTAACCCCGTTACCCCGTATGTACCGATACTTGTAGAGTTACGATTTCATTGGTAGGGTTCGCTTTCTGGAAACCGTCAGACTTCGCAAATAGTTGTATATAAGGGTTTTTTTTTGGAAAATGCATGAGAATCATTGATCAATGAGTGAGACCGTGAGATGGGACTCGATTGCGTGAGACTCACGCAGAATGCGTGAGAGTTGACAGGTCTGTAATTATGTCAGGGTATACAACAAATTAATGGTAATATAGCGGTGTGCGCGAAAATGATGGGCATTACATTGACACCATGATACATGTACTTGCACCAAATAACCAGACTAGGGCCTCGCATATATGTAATTCAACAACTAACCGGACTATGATGTCCCCACGTATATGTAATTCACCAACTAACCGGACTATGATGTCCCCACGTATATGTAATTCAACACCTAACCAGACTATGATGTCCCCACGTATATGTAATTCACCAACTAACCGGACTATGATGTCCCCACGTATATGTAATTCACCAACTAACCAGACTATGATGTCCCCACGTATATGTAATTCAACAACTAACCGGACTATGATGCCCCCACGTATATGTAATTCAACACCTAACCAGACTATGATGCCCCCACGTATATGTAATTCAACACCTAACCGGACTATGATGCCCCGCGTATATGTAATTCAACAACTAACCAGACTATGATGCCCCCACGTATATGTAATTCAACACCTAACCAGACTATGATGCCCCCACGTATATGTAATTCAACAACTAACCGGACTATGATGTCCCCACGTATATGTAATTCAACACCTAACCGGACTATGATGCCCCGCGTATATGTAATTCAACAACTAACCGGACTATGATGTCCCCACGTATATGTAATTCAACAACTAACCGGACTATGATGTCCCCACGTATATGTAATTCAACAACTAACCGGACTATGATGCCCCCACGTATATGTAATTCAACAACTAACTGGACTATGGTGCTCCCACGTATATGTAATTCAACAACTAACTGGACTATGATGCCCCACGTATATGTAATTCAACAACTAACTGGACTATGGTGCTCCCACGTATATGTAATTCAACAACTAACTGGACTATGATGCCCCGCGTATATGTAATTCAACAACTAACTGGACTATGATGTCCCCACGTATATGTAATTCAATAACTAACCGGACTATGGTGCTCCCACGTATATGTAATTCAACAACTAACTGGACTATGATGCCCCACGTATATGTAATTCAACAACTAACTGGACTATGGTGCTCCCACGTATATGTAATTCAACAACTAACTGGACTATGATGCCCCGCGTATATGTAATTCAACAACTAACTGGACTATGATGTCCCCACGTATATGTAATTCAATAACTAACCGGACTATGGTGCTCCCACGTATATGTAATTCAACAACTAACTGGACTATGATGCCCCACGTATATGTAATTCAACAACTAACTGGACTATGGTGCTCCCACGTATATGTAATTCAACAACTAACTGGACTATGATGCCCCACGTATATGTAATTCAACAACTATGTCCCCACATATATGTACTTGCACTAAAGAACACATTGCTCATATATATATACAGTCTACATCCAGTATGTCGAATTCCGTCGGACTAAACAAAACGAAGTTTGGCTTAACGAAATTCGATTTAAATAGATCCAGTAAATGATAGTGCTTGAAACGGGACTTTGATCCGACTTCGAGATAATTCGACATAACCGACGTTGACATAACGGATGTATACTGTACTACAATTCGTCACTATTAAGAAATCTGAAAGCATATGCTGAAAGACAACATATAAATTCACTTTGCACATGATTTGAAATTGAAAAAAGAACCTATATACATTGCATATGTATGTAGCAATATTGAAACAAGTTAACAATTATCGTGGAAGTCGTGATAGCGCAGTGGATGCGCGTTCGCTTCAGGTGCGAAAGGTCCGGAGTTCGAGCCCCGCTGGAGCCGTTACGATTGTGCTCTTATGCATGGTATTTAAATTCCACGTTGCCTCTTCTCTCTTCCCCGTGGCGATGGATTCCATCAGAAATGAGGTCTCGAAAGTGATTAATATAGCTGTAAGAACTTGTTTCGCAATCGAGCTAAAATAAATTTGTATCAACTAACAATTATCATAGTGAGAGATATATATCTGTGGTCAATAGAGAGTGTGGCTACATTCTTTGTTACAATCTAGAATCTACACTACAATGATCGAATGTATCTAATTAATTGCAACACATGGTATACTTGAGGCAGTTATAGCAATCGTATTATTATATCATTTTATTGTCTTTACTACGACGTTCCGTTAGGGCCATCGCGGTACAATACCGAATTCACGAGAGCGATGGTACGATCGATGAAGCGATGGTACGATCGATGAAGGGATGGTACGATCGATGAAACGATGGTACAACCGATGAAGCGATGGTACGATCGATGAAGGGATGGTACGATCGATGACACGGTGGTACGATCGATGAAACGATGGTACGATCGATGCAACGATGGTACGATCGATGACGCGATGGTACGATCGATGAAGTGATGGTACGATCGATGAAACGATGGTAGGATAACGATGGTACGATGCCAATATCATGGTGCAGATGGTACGATGACGCGATGATGATGATAAAAATAAAGTCTTTATTATTATTATTATTATTATTATGATACAATGGTACAATGCCGATGGTACGATATCACCTCGCGTCATCGTACCATCGCGTCATTGGTACGATATCACCTCGCGTCATCGTACCATCGCGTCATTGGTACTATATCACCTCGCGTCATCGTACCATCGCGTCATTGGTACTATATCACCTCGCGTCATCGTACCATCGCGTCATTGGTACTATATCACCTCGCGTCATCGTACCATCGCGTCATTGGTACTATATCACCTCGCGTCATCGTACCATCGCGTCATTGGTACTATATCACCTCGCGTCATCGTACCATCGCGTCATTGGTAACGATATCACCTCGCGTCATCGTACCATCATGTCATCGTCACCTCGCGTCATCGTACCATCATGTCATCGTCACCTCGCGTCATCGTACGTCATCGTACCATCGTCATCGTACCATCGCGTCATCGTACCATCGCGTCATCGTATCATCATGTCATCGTATCACCTCGCGTCATCGTACCATCGTCATCACCATCGCGTCATCGTACCATCGCGTCATCGTACCATCGCGTCATCGTACCATCGCGTCATCGTACCATCATGTCATCGTACCATCGCGTCATCGTACCATCGCGTCATCGTACCATCGCGTCATCGTATCATCGCGTCATCGTACCATCGCGTCATCGTATCATCGCGTCATCGTACCATCGCGTCATCGTACCATCGCGTCATCGTACCATCATGTCATCGTATCACCTCGCGTCATCGTACCATCATGTCATCGTACCATCGCGTCATCGTACCATCATGTCATCGTATCATCGCGTCATCGTACCATCATGTCATCGTACCATCGCGTCATCGTACCATCGCGTCATCGTATCATCGCGTCATCGTACCATCGCGTCATCGTATCATCGCGTCATCGTACCATCGCGTCATCGTATCATCGCGTCATCGTACCATCGCGTCATCGTACCATCGCGTCATCGTACCATCGCGTCATCGTACCATCGCGTCATCGTACCATCATGTCATTGGTACGATAACACCTCGCGTCATCGTACCATCGCGTCATCGTACCATCGCGTCATCGTACCATCGCGTCATCGTACCATCATGTCATTGGTACGATAACACCTCGCGTCATCGTACCATCGCGTCATCGTACCATCGCGTCATCGTACCATCGCGTCATCGTACCATCGCGTCATCGTACCATCGCGTCATCGTACCATCATGTCATTGGTACGATAACACCTCGCGTCATCGTACCATCGCGTCATCGTACCATCATGTCATTGGTACGATATCACCTCGCGTGATCGTACCATCGCGTCATCGTACCATCATGTCATTGGTACGATATCACCTCGCGTCATCGTACCATCGCGTCATCGTACCATCATGTCATTGGTACGATAACACCTCGCGCATCGTATCACCGCGTCATCGTACCATCTTGCCATCGGCATCGTATCATCGCGTCATCGTACAGTATTGTCATCGGCATCGTATCATCGCGTCATCGTACACTATTGTCATCGGCATCGTATTGTCGTGTCATCGTACAATCTTGTCATCGGCATCGTATCATCGCGTCATCGTACAATCTTGTCATCGTGTCATCGCGTCAGCGTATCATAGTGTCATAGTCACCGTGACATCGTCATCGTACTAGTTACATCTAGTTACAAATTGCACCGTCATCGAACCATCGCTTTCCTGAATTCGTCATTATAGAGTGATGGCCGTAACGGAGTACCGTACTTTATCTTTAGGTGGGAGTGTTTAATTAGTTTTCAAAATAAAACAACATGATAAACTATTAGAATTCATTAGTTTGAGTCTCGTTTGAATGTCAACAATACATGTGTTATAAAGAAACCTCATTGCTGCTTGGGGGCAAGTTGTGTGTGCTATTGACTATGCGTCATATAAGCTAAATCTGATTGCATGTTTTATTGTTGTTTTTGAGATGTTAACCAGGGTACACTTAGCAGTATTGGTGGCTCTTATTGCGAGGTGGTTGTTTGTAAGAGAGTAAATAATGCATACTTATGGAAACAGGAATTGTGGGTGTAATAGTGATTGAAATGATTTACAGCTGCTAGTTCTCAGATTGTGTTGTTCCTTATTCGAGTATTTACTACTACTACATATTACAGTTTGGTGAATGTTTATGACCGTATCCCTACGAACAAAGCCAATTAACATAGAGTGCACTCAGGAAATAAGGACCATGGGCAAACATCTGACCACTCATGCTACATGTCTATCCAACCAGCTATGCAGTTCGCATTACAGTTTTAGCACAACACTGGCTATTGGGGTCGACGCCGCCACAGGGATTCGGCACGTTTGGGGGTACTAGTATATATATATTTAAGTACTTAAATATATATACTAGTACCCCCAAACGTGCCGAATCCCTGTGGACGCCGCCAGCCGTATATTAGTCATTCTATAGTACACAGTACATAATACACGCCAATTCTAGAAGCATCCCTGGTTCTTTTACATACCCGGTGTATAGCACCGATACATGCGACCTATAGGGTTATAGTCCCAGCTGAAAGATTGTTAATATTATCATAGTCAGATGGGGGGGGGGGTCGAACCTGCGATCCATTGATTCGCAGTCCAACGTTTTATCTACTGGGCCACTGAATCCACACTCGCTCAACTTAGTACAAATATGATCGATACGCAACAGTCGGTATAATATTATACAAAGCCATGCGTATAAAATGATAATAAAATATAATATGGAAAAGAGAAACATTGTGTTGCCGTAGGCGTTTGTTCTAGAACACATTCTGCTGTGTCACCCCTGACATTATCAGCCGGGCTTCGATTACAAAGTAGAGCGTATAATAAAGTTTACTTTAGCGGTTCGATCGTGCGTACAAGAACATTCTTAAAGTAGACATGAGTCGGTACATGTGTGTCTACATATTGTCAAGTTCAATTTTATACAAGCAGGGGCGTAGCTTTCTATTGACCGTGTAAGCAGATGTCTACTCTTTTCCCAGATAAGTCTAAAAATAGATATATTGCAAATACATTTGAACTAAATAGTAAGGATATTGATAGTCTTGTAAACTGCTACGAAATATACGCCAACATCCCACCAACCCAGCCAACATCCCACAACCCAGCCAACATCCCACCAACCCAGCCAATATACACCCATGATCCGCCAACATCCCACCAACCCAGCCAATATACACCCATGATCCGCCAATATACACCCATGATCCGCCAATATACACCCATGATCCGCCAATATACACCCATGATCCGCCAATATACACCCATGATCCGCCAAAATCCCACCAACCCAGCCAATATACACCCATGATCCGCCAATATACACCCATGATCCGCCAATATACACCCATGATCCGCCATTATACACCCATGATCAGTGTATTGTTGTAGCTACTAAGCTAGTCTCTGTTTATGCTCCTAATTAATGCAACTATCACATGTATGTGTCTGTTACCACCAGAACAGCACTTCGTCGCATGGCATAATGACCCCGCTATGCTATGCTAATTGTGTGTCGGTATTAGCAACCATTGCATAAACTGTTGAATGTGGGTTGTATGCACGACAATAAACTATAACATTCCTAATGAGCATACTGTTCTAGATCTGTCACGCACATACTGGTCTAGACACGTCACAAACATAATGTTCTAACTTAGTCACGTACAAACTGTTCTAAGCTCGTCACGTATATACTATTCTGGCCTCGCCGCGAACATACTGTTCTAGTCCTGTCATGTACATACTGCTTTAGCCCGGTCACGCACACACTGTTTTAGCTTCGTCACGCACATATTGTTTTAGCCCTGTCACGTATGTACTATTTTAGCCGAGTCACGCATACTATATACTACTCTAGCCTCTAATCATTGTAAACACTGCCGTATCTTAGCAATATGGTGGTGTTAGAGAACAAGTAACAATAATAATAATAATAATAATAATAATAAAGACTTTATTTTACGAGGGAGCTTGCATTATGGGATTGGTTCAGTCCAACGTACCGAGTGATTCGGTTAAATAGTTACTGTATGTTCCGAGACATATGGAACTGCAGGTTCTAAACAAACACGCCCACATAGGATCAACTACGACATATAGGGTAAGCCTTTTTTCTCAACCACCCAACTGAATAATGACATCAACCACGCGTTTTGACCCTAACCCAACCCTAACCCTGGGCGGTGCAAGTGATGAAGGCGCGTTATGCGTGGTTGATCATATAGCCATAGTATGCTGAAAGTGCAGTAGCCAAACAGCAATTTGTTCCCTAACTAAAATATAGCGTATGCACAAAATGCTCTTACATAAACCTGTTCTCCAATATGTTCATTAAAGCAGCATTATATCATAATAAAGGATGTTTTGGGTGAAATATAAATACTAATGTGTGTGTGTTTACAAAAATCGAAATAGTCGCTCAGAAACGATAAAAATTCCAATAAATTTAAACCGTCGTATACGCGAATTTGTTAACACGAAATGTAAACACGCACAGCGCGCATGCGTGAAACAGCAGAGGATGTAGAAAACAACGTATATATTTTGAACATGAAAGACTATCTATCTATCTTCCTCTAATGTCGAACTCCTCGCGGGGATATAGAAATGTCCCTAAAAGACTTACAGAGGTATGAATCAACATATCAAGTAATTTACAACGTGGGGCAAATGGGGACGATGCATTCCGGTTGTAAACAAGTGCGTGACCGATCGACTCGGAAAGTCCTACTTTCGGTTTCGAGTTTGTTTTATTGCAAAAAAACACTGTTTACCAAATGAACATAAGCATACAAAGTATAATGTTAGAATGTGTAGCAGCATTGCTACCCATACGTAAAAATTGATTTTTTCAAATATCTTTTATTTCATACGATGTAATGCTGCTTTAACATAACTTGAATGATACCACCTTGTCGTTCTGGTGAGTAGGTAATAGCCACTTAGGCCTACGGCTTGCCTTGTTAATTACTACGCACCAGAACTCCAAATCGAGGTTTATTCGCCGATAAGCAACGGCAAAACAAATATTTAATCCTAATTGATTTACAGAGATGACACAACAACTTTTTAAATGAATGACTTTCTCGTTCTATGTGTCGGTACTGTAAATTTTATCTGTCGGTACTGTAGATTCTATCTGTCGGTACTGTAGATTACATATGTCGGTACTGTAAATTATGTGTGTCGGTACTGTAGATTATATGTGTCGATACTGTAGATTCTATCTGTCGGTTCTGTAGATTACATATGTCGGTACTGTAAATTATGTGTGTCGGTACTGTAGATTGTATGTGTCGGTACTGTATATTCTATCTGTCGGTACTGTAGATTACATATGTCGGTACTGTAGATTACATATGTCGGTACTGTAAATTATGTGTGTCGGTACTGTAGATTATATGTGTCGGTACTGTAGATTATATGTGTCGGTACTGTATATTCTATGTGTCGGTACTGTAGATTCTATGTATCGGTACTGTAGATTATATGTATCGGTACTGTAGATTATATGTGTCGGTACTGTAGATTCCATGAATCGGTACTGTGTATTCTATGTATCGGTACTGTAGATTCTATGTGTCGGTACTGTAGATTCCATGAATCGGTACTGTATATTCTATGTATCGGTACTGTAGATTCTATGTGTCGGTACTGTAGATTCCATGAATCGGTACTGTGTATTATATGTATCGGTACTATAGATTCATTAAGATCCATATTGTACGGATCAATATCGACCTTTGATAATGACGGAGAAGGGCGGAATGTTACGTGTTGTCTAATACTCCATCTGAAGGTCAATACAACAATAATAGGAATAGTTCGTGTGTTGTATACAGATTAGATTTATTTTGGGAAGTGTGTTGTGTGTGTGTCTAATGAACTATTTTCTACTCTATTGATTGGATTATAGAATCTTAATTAACTGTTCGTGGTGCATAGTTAACAAGCGTCAGTAGAAGTTGATGAATACACGAAATAAGTAAGATTTTAATCGTAAATTGTATAACTGTAGCATACATTAGTCACAGCGTAAAACCATATTCATGTTAAAATAAAGAAATTAAGACTGTATGCGAGTGTCCCGTACGTTGTATGCGAGTGTCCCGTACACTGTATGCGAGTGTCCCATACATTGTATGCGAGTGCCCCGTACATTATATGCCAGTGTCCCGTACACTGTATGCGAGTGTCCCGTACATTGTATGCGAGTGTCCCGTACACTGTATGCGAGTGTCCCGTACATTGTATGCGAGTGTCCCGTACACTGTATGAGAGTGTCCCGTACACTGTATGCGAGTGTCCTGTACACTGTATGCGAGTGTTCCGTACACTGTATGCGAGTGTCCCGTACACTGTATGCGAGTGCCCCGTACACTGTATGCGAGTGTCCCGTACACTGTATGCGAGTGTCCCGTACACTGTATGCGAGTGTCCCGTACATTGTATGCGAGTGTCCCGTATACTGTATGCGAGTATCCCGTACACTGTATGTGAGTGTCCCGTACACTGTATGTGAGTGTCCCGTACATTGTATGCGAGTGCCCCGTACACTGTATGCGAGTGTCCCGTACACTGTATGCGAGTGTCCCGTACATTGTATGCGAGTGTCCCGGACACTGTATGCGAGTGTCCCGTACATTGTATGCGAGTGTCCCGGACACTGTATGCGAGTGTCCCGTACATTGTATGCGAGTGCCCCGTACACTGTATGCGAGTGCCCCGTACACTATATGCGAGTGTCCCGTACATTGTATGCGAGTGTCCCGTACACTGTATGCGAGTGTCCTGTACACTGTATGCGAGTGTCCCGTACACTGTATGCGTGTGTCAGGTACACTGTATGCGAGTGTCCCGTACATTGTATGCGAGTGCCCCGTACATTATATGCGAGTGTCTCGTACACTGTATGCGAGTGTCCCGTACATTGTATGCGAGTGTCCCGTACACTGTATGCGAGTGTCCCGTACATGTATGCGAGTGCCCCGTACACTGTATGCGAGTGTCCCGTACACTGTATGCGAGTGTCCCGGACACTGTATGCGAGTGCCCCGTACACTGTATGCGAGTGCCCCGTACACTGTATGCGAGTGTCCCGTACATTGTATGCGAGTGCCCCGTACATTGTATGCGAGTGTCCCGGACACTGTATGCGAGTGTCCCGTACATTGTATGCGAGTGTCCCGGACACTGTATGCGAGTGTCCCGTACATTGTATGCGAGTGTCCCGGACACTGTATGCGAGTGTCCCGTACATTGTATGCGAGTGCCCCGTACACTGTATGCGAGTGCCCCGTACACTATATGCGAGTGTCCCGTACATTGTATGCGAGTGTCCCGTACACTGTATGCGAGTGTCCCGTACACTGTATGCGTGTGTCAGGTACACTGTATGCGAGTGTCCCGTACATTGTATGCGAGTGCCCCGTACATTATATGTGAGTGTCTCGTACACTGTATGCGAGTGTCCCGTACATTGTATGCGAGTGTCCCGTACACTGTATGCGAGTGTCCCGTACATTGTATGCGAGTGTCCCGTACACTGTATGCGAGTGTCCCGTACACTGTATAATAATAAAGACTTTATTTAACGGGAATACTCATTTAACAAAAGTTAATCTACCATGAGGTCCTCAACATATATACAATCAAATGCAATCAAAATATAGCACTATAAATGAGAATTGCACATTGGAATAATATAGTAATGTAAAAGCTGAAAAATAGAGAAACTATATTTAATATGTAATGGAATATGATGATATATGGAATTGGCTAGCAGAGTAGAAAATTGGAGTGAGACAATTAATGATACTAGATCTATCTAACAATGTGCATATTTGACTTGTAGTGGTATCTTCAAAATATGTATGAAATCAACTTAAGGACAGCAATTTTCCGATTCTAATAAATAAAGCAATGGCAATACACGTTTATAATAACAGTAGAAGTACGCGATTAGTTTGAATTGTTATAGTTCCACCTTAAGTAGAGAATTTTGAACTGTTGGATAGTTGGAGCATTTTGAACTGAGTGAGGCAATGAATTCCAAATAGATGATCCTGAAAATTCAAATGTATTACGAAATAATTCACAATTTGGTCTTGGTGTGTATAATTGATATTCTGAGGTTGATCTAAGAATTATAGGATGTATATCAGAAGTAAAAGTGAAGGACGATTTTAAATAGTCTGGAGCAGCTCTATGTAATGTTTTATACATTTGCATAGCCTTCTGATATATGACTAGTTCTGGAAAGGTCATCCATATTAGTTGGGAGAATAATAATTGCGATGGAGTGTCGAAGTCCTGATCTAGAATTAATCTAGCTGCTCTCTTTTGTATTCGAACTATTTTATCTTCTAAAGATGAGTTGCAGTTACCCCAAATCACACAACAATAGTCTAAGTGAGGCAATATGTAAGCATTGTAGAAGAGGTTGCGATTGGGAATAGAGAGATACCTTTTTATACGAGACAATAAATATAAATAAGAGTTACATTTTTTGAGAACATTGTCAGTATGCTTATCCCAGGATAGTGTGTTGTCAATCATAACTCCGAGTATAGTCGTTCAGCAGAACTCGGATGTATGACGGTGTTGTTCACTTTCACTTCAAGAGCAGACTCACTGATACTATGAGCTTTTGATTTAGAGGAAATATACATGATTTTGGTCTTAGAAGTATTGAGAATCATACGATTGTCTGCGAGTGCCCCGTACACTGTATGCGAGTGCCCCGTACACTGTATGCGAGTGTCCCGTACACTGTATGCGAGTGTCCCGTACACTGTATGCGAGTGTCCTGTACACTGTATGCGAGTGTTCCGTACATTGTATGCGAGTGTCCCGTACATTGTATGCGAGTGCCCCGTACACTGTATGCGAGTGTCCCGTACATTGTATGCGAGTGTCCCGTACACTGTATGCGAGTGTCCCGTACACTGTATGCGAGTGTCCTGTACACTGTATGCGAGTGTTCCGTACATTGTATGCGAGTGTCCCGTACATTGTATGCGAGTGCCCCGTACACTGTATGCGAGTGTCCCGTACATTGTATGCGAGTGTCCCGTACATTGTATGCGAGTGCCCGTACACTGTATGCGAGTGTCCCGTACACTGTATGCGAGTGTCCCGTACATTGTATGCGAGTGTCCCGTACACTGTATGCGAGTATCCCGTACACTGTATGCGAGTGTCCCGTACACTGTATGCGAGTGTCCCGTACATTGTATGCGAGTGTCCCGTACACTGTATGCGAGTATCCCGTACACAGTATGCGAGTGTCCCGTATACTGTATGCGAGTGTCCCGTACACTGTATGCGAGTGTCCCATACAATGTATGCGAGTGTCCCGTACACTGTGTGCGAGTATCCCGTATACAGTATGCGAGTGACCGTACACTGTATGCGAGTGTCCCTTACACTGTATGCGAGTGTCACGTGCTGTATGTGAGTATCCCGTACACTGTAGGCGAGTTTCCCGTACATTGTATGAGAGTGTCCCGTACACTGTATGCGAGTACCACGTACTGTATGCGGGTGTCCCGTACACTGTATGCGTGTGTCACGTGCTGTATATGGGTGTCCTGTACACTGTATGCGAGTGTCCCGTACACTGTATGCGAATGCCACGTGCTGCATGCGGGTGTCCCGTACACTGTATGCGTGTATCACGTACACTGTATGCGAGTGCCACGTGCTGTATGCGGGTGTCCCGTACACTGTATGCGTGTGTCACGTACACTGTATGCGAGTGTCACGTGCTGTATATGGGTGTCCTGTACACTGTATGCGAGTGTCCCGTGCACTGTATGCGAGTGTCCCGTACACTGTATGTGAGTGTCCCTTACACTGTATGCGAGTGTCACGTGTTGTATGTGAGTATCCCGTACACTGTAGGCGAGTTTCCCGTGCATTGTATGCGAGTGTCCCGTACACTGTATGAGAGTGTCCCGTACACTGTATGCGAGTGCCACGTACTGTATGCGGGTGTCCCGTACACTGTATGCGTGTGTCACGTGCTGTATATGGGTGTCCTGTACACTGTATGCGAGTGTCCCGTACACTGTATGCGAATGCCACGTGCTGCATGCGGGTGTCCCGTACACTGTATGCGTGTATCACGTACACTGTATGCGAGTGCCACGTGCTGTATGCGGGTGTCCCGTACACTGTATGCGTGTGTCACGTACACTGTATGCGAATGCCACGTGCTGTATGCGGGTGTCCCGTACACTGTATGCGTGTGTCACGTTGCCACGTGCTGTATGCGGGTGTCCCGTACACTGTATGCGTGTGTCACGTGCTGTATATGGTGTCCTGTACACTGTATGCGAGTGTCCCGTACACTGTATGCGAGTGTCCCGTACACTGTATGGAGTGCCGTACACTGTATGCGAGTGTCCGTACACTGTATGCGAGTGTCCCGTACACTGTATGCGAGTCCCGTACACTGTATGCACACAACCCACACAACCCACAACACCAAACCCAACACCAACAACCACAAACCACACCCACACACCACAAACCAACACCAACCAACACACAACCCAAGAGTGTCCCGTACACTGTATGGAGTGTCCCGTACACTGTATGCGACACAGGTCCCGTACACTGTATGCGAGTGTCCCACACTGTATGAGTGTCCCGTACAATGTATGCGATGTCCGTACACTGTTGCGATACCGACAGATGCAGTGCCGTACACTGTATGGAGTGCCGTACACTGTATGCGAGTGCCCTCACTGATGCGAGTGTCCCACTTATGCGAGTTCCCTACACTGATGCGAGTGCCACTGTATGCGATGCCCTGATGCGGCCGACTGATGCGTTCCACACTGTATGGAGTGCCCCTGAGGTGTCCCGTACACTGTATGCGTGTGTCACGTACACTGTATGCGAATGCCACGTGCTGTATGCGGGTGTCCCGTACACTGTATGCGTGTGTCACGTACACTGTATGCGAGTGCCACGTGCTGTATGCGGGTGTCCCGTACACTGTATGCGTGTGTCACGTGCTGTATATGGGTGTCCTGTACACTGTATGCGAGTGTCCCGTACACTGTATGCGAGTGTCCCGTACACTGTATGCGAGTGTCCTGTACACTGTATGCGAGTGTTCCGTACACTGTATGCGAGTGTCCCGTACACTGTATGCGAGTGCCCCGTACACTGTATGCGAGTGTCCCGTACACTGTATGCGAGTGTCCCGTACACTGTATGCGAGTGTCCCGTACATTGTATGCGAGTGTCCCGTATACTGTATGCGAGTATCCCGTACACTGTATGTGAGTGTCCCGTACACTGTATGCGAGTGTCCCGTACAATGTATGCGAGTGTCCCATACACTGTGTGCGAGTATCCCGTATACAGTATGCGAGTGACCGTACACTGTATGCGAGTGTCCCGTACACTGTATGCGAGTGTCCCGTGCACTGTATGCGAGTGTCCCGTACACTGTATGCGAGTGTCCCTTACACTGTATGCGAGTGTCACGTGCTGTATGTGAGTATCCCGTACACTGTAGGCGAGTTTCCCGTGCATTGTATGCGAGTGTCCCGTACACTGTATGCGAGTGTCCCGTACACTGTATGCGAGTGTCCCGTACACTGTATGTGAGTGTCCCGTACAATGTATGCGAGTGTCCCGTACACTGTGTGCGAGTATCCCGTATACAGTATGCGAGTGACCGTACACTGTATGCGAGTGTCCCGTACACTGTATGCGAGTGTCCCGTGCACTGTATGCGAGTGTCCTGTACACTGTATGCGAGTGTCCCTTACACTGTATGCGAGTGTCACGTGCTGTATGTGAGTATCCCGTACACTGTAGGCGAGTTTCCCGTGCATTGTATGCGAGTGTCCCGTACACTGTATGAGAGTGTCCCGTACACTGTATGCGAGTGCCACGTACTGTATGCGGGTGTCCCGTACACTGTATGCGAGTGTCCCGTACACTGTATGCGAGTGTCCCGTACAATGTATGCGAGTGTCCCGTACACTGTGTGCGAGTATCCCGTATACAGTATGCGAGTGACCGTACACTGTATGCGAGTGTCCCGTACACTGTATGCGAGTGTCCCTTGCACTGTATGCGAGTGTCCCGTACACTGTATGCGAGTGTCCCTTACACTGTATGCGAGTGTCACGTGCTGTATGTGAGTATCCCGTACACTGTAGGCGAGTTTCCCGTACACTGTATGCGAGTGCCACGTACTGTATGCGGGTGTCCCGTACACTGTATGCGTGTGTCACGTGCTGTATATGGGTGTCATGTACACTGTATGCGAGTGTCCCGTACACTGTATGCGAATGCCACGTGCTGCATGCGGGTGTCCCGTACACTGTATGCGTGTATCACGTACACTGTATGCGAATGCCACGTGCTGTATGCGGGTGTCCCGTACACTGTATGCGTGTGTCACGTACACTGTATGCGAGTGCCACGTGCTGTATGCGGGTGTCCCGTACACTGTATGCGTGTGTCACGTGCTGTATATGGGTGTCCTGTACACTGTATGCGAGTGTCCCGTACACTGTATGCGAGTGTCCCGTACACTGTATGCGAGTGTCCCGTACACTGTATGCGAATGCCACGTGCTGTATGCGGGTGTCCCGTACACTGTATGCGTGTGTCACGTACACTGTATGCGAGTGCCACGTGCTGTATGCGGGTGTCCCGTACACTGTATGCGTGTGTCACGTGCTGTATATGGGTGTCCTGTACACTGTATGCGCGTGTCCCGTATACTGTATGCGAGTGTCCCGTACACTGTATGCGAGTGTCACGTGATGTATGCGAGTGTCACGTGCTGTATACGAGTGTCCTGTACAATGTATACGAGTGTCACGTGCTGTATATGGGTGTCCTGTACACTGTATGCGAGTGCCACGTGTTGTATGCGGGTGTCCCGTACACTGTATGCGTGTGTCACGTGCTGTATATGGGTGTCCTGTACACTGTATGCGAGTGTCCCGTACACTGTATGCGAGTGTCACGTACACTGTATGCGAGTGTCACGTGCTGTATAAAAGTGTCCCGTACAATGTATGCGAGTGTCACGTGCTGTATGCGAGTGTCACGTGCTGTATGCAAGTGTCACGTACATTTATTCCAGCAATATTAATAAAACATACTAAGAGTGATGTATGCACATTCTTCCGATTAGTTTTGGAGAAACGGAGCTACGAAGATACCTGAACGAAAAATGACTATCCAAGTGTACAAGTACATTAAAGCAGCATTACATCGTATGAAATAAAATATATTTGAAAAATTCAAATTTTACGTATGGGTAGCAATGGTGCTACACATTCTAACATTATACTTTGTATGCTTATGTTCATTTGGTAAACAGTGTTTTTTTGCGATAAAACAAACTCGAAACCGAAAGTAGGACTTTCCGAGTCGATCGGTCACGCACTTGTTTACAACCGGAACGGATGGTCCGCACTTGTTTACATTCGGAATGCATCGTCCCCATTTGTCTCATGTTGTCTTTTTAATTAAATTACTTGATATGTTGATTCATACCTCTGTTAGCTACGTCTTTTAGGGACATTTCTACTTAGTATTTATATTTTACCCAAAACATCCTTTATTACGATATAATGCAGCTTTAACTATTTCCTTTAGATTTATAAGTACAAAAAAGCTTTTAGTTGGAATTGAACATTTGTCTATCTCAGAAAATAATAAATTGTTTATAGAGGTCCAAAGATTTATTAAAGCGACTCGACGATTCGCATACTATCAATTATTTGTCCTTCTTTTTGTCCGGTGAGCATGGGGTGGGGAGAGCTAATCTTTGTGATTGGGGTGCATGCACTATCTCTTAGTTTTAATTCTTAAGCTCATATTCAAGTCATAAACTAACTGTACGTTTTTCCATTTCTTTGTGTCATTTTTTTTCCGCATATGATATAATAATTAACAACTATTAACCACGAAACTTAATTTGATGTGTTCTTTTTCTACATCAGATCATACATTACAGAAATTGTTCTCCAACATTGTTTATTTAGTTCGAAGTCCGCGCCAACGAAAGTGATTAATATAAGTTGTTAGAACTTGCTTCGCAATCGTTGTAAAATAAATAAAGTTTTAAAAAAATCGTTGTAAAATAAATAAAGTTTAAACTAAGTATTTCCGCTATACGCATTTTCAACATTACAATGTTTATTGCAAATGCACGAGTTTTCTTGGTTTGTAAAAATCAATTCGGATGTTTTTCAGTTTGGCATACTTCTAAGGTTGACCGAGGACATAACTCCTATCCTTTAACATCGTTATCAGATGTTATCCGCGCTTGAATATCTAAACTTAGTTACAACGCCAAGTCGTCCGATATTATTCGTAGGATTTGCATTTGGTGTCAATGAAATTTCACCGAATAGGCGACATGTCTTAAGGGATATGAGAGTACACGTAGAATTACTCGGGAACTGAAATACCGTCATGTTGTTTGTAAATGTGAATTTATTATTTAAGCCAATTAAGTGGCAGTTAGTGAAACTAGAAGACTAAATCTAATACTGCAAATTATGTTTACATGCGAAGATGAATTAAGATTTAGTCATTAATTCTTTATCATATGTGTGTATTGCCATTGCTATAGTTACTAGAATCTGTGAATTGCTGTTTTTAAGCTGATTTCATACATATTTTCAAGATATAAGTCATATATGCACATTGTTATATATATTTATTTTCATTAATTATTTCCTTCCTCTTTTCTATTCTACTAGACAATTCCATATAGCATCATATTCCATGACATATTATATATAGTTTATCTACTTTTCAGCTTTAACATTACTATATAATTCCATTGTGCAGTTTTCACTTATAGTCCTATCATTTGATTTCATGTTTATTTAAATTAAAGTTGTTTTTATAATCATTATTATATTATTATCATCATCATCATCATCATCATCATCATCATCATCATCATCATCATCATCATCATCATCATCATCATCATCATCATCATCATCATCATCTCATCATCATCATCATCATCATCATCATCATCATCATCATCATCATCATCATCATCATCATCACATCATCATCATCATCATCATCATCATCATCATCATCATCATCATCATCATCATCATCATCATCATCATCATCATCATCATCATCATCATCATCATCATCATCATCATCATCATCATCATCATCATCATCATCATCATCATCATCATCATCATCATCATCATCATCATCATCATCTCATCTCATCATCATCATCATCATCATCATCATCATCATCATCATCATCATCATCATCATCATCATCATCTCATCATCATCATCATCATCATCATCATCATCATCATCATCATCATCATCATCATCATCATCATCATCATCATCATCATCATCATCATCATCATCATCATCATCATCATCATCATCATCATCATCATCATCATCATCATCATCATCATCATCATCATCATCTCATCATCATCATCATCATCATCATCATCATCATCATCATCATCATCATCATCATTATTATTATATAAGAGTAAACGGTTGTGTATAAACGGTAAAATTAAACGAAAGTAAAACCGATTATGTGCGAAGTGCTTCTGGGACCAGAATAATCAAATAAGACCATAGTGTCAACCTGAGTGTAAAGGTTATATAACGGTCGAGCAATAACAGCAATCAAATTAACAAGTATTTAAATGTTATTGGTTTTATTAGCTGATAGTAATCAATAGAACCATTGGAGAACTTTAAATAAGTGGCTGTTTGAAGACGGATATGTAGTCCAGTGGTAACACGCTGGACTGGTAATCCAGGGATCGCAGGTTCGATCCCCCGTCTGACCATAATAAAATTAACAGTCTTTCAGATGGGACGCTAAACCGAGGTCTCGTGTCGGTGCTTTACACCGTGCACGTAAAAGAACCAGAGGAGATTCAGGAATGGGTCTCTGTCTGTATCATGCACTATCCTCCAAAATCTAAAATAACTAATCTCTTCAGGAGGCGTCGCTCATATGGGCAACCGGTAGCGACGATAAATAAACGTAAAACACACACACGACTGGCCAAAATGTTAAACACGAATCTAATAAAGCAAGACCTGATTCAGTTTTGAACCAAACAAGATTCAGCATAGAAGCTCGACGCAGTGTTCTAGTGGCTTGGAAATGCAACTTGGGTCTAGGGGTCGATAGTTCGAATCCCGATCGATATGCATTGGCGTGTCATTGAGCAAGACCCGTTACCTCATATTGCTTGCGAATAGCGAATAATAAACATGAGGACCATTGACTATTGATATTATCCAACAGTCGTTCACCTGATAGTCGTATGTAGAAGTTGCAAATATGACTGTTCAAAATGGCCGCCATCAAGAGATACCAACTTTCGAAATTGATGAAGCGGTTCTGGAGAAATAGAGGAGATATTTTCAAGATGGTCACTATGGCAACTATTTTGGAGTTCAGATTGGAATGAGTTTAGCTATTGTTAATCTATATTAGTTACCCCCGATGTCCCATGTCTAGTTTCATCAACGTTAGCCAACTGATGTTAGAGTAGATAAAATGTCATTTGAATCAAGTGTGGACAGACGCACCGAGGTACCCACCCATCGTGACAACCCACCCATCGTGACAACCCACCTATCGTGATCACCCACCCATCATGACCACCCACCCATCTTGATCACCCACCCATCGTGACAACCCACCCATCGTGACAACCCACCCATCGTGACCACCCACCCATCGTGACCACCCTGATCACAGATCTGGTGACCACCGAGTTATCCACCTGCCATGACAACCCTGATCACAGATCTGGTGACCACCGAGTTATCCACCTGCCATGATAACCCTGATCACAGATATGGTGACCACCGAGTTATCCACCTACCATGATAACCCTGATCACAGATCTAGGGACTACCGAGTTATCCACCTGTCATGATAACCCTGATCACAGATCTAGGGACTACCGAGTTACTCACCAATCGTGACCACCCTGATCACATATCTGGTGACTACCGAGTTACCCACCAATCGTGACCACCCTGATCACATATATGGTGGCCATCGAGGTACCCACCAATCGTGATCACCCACCCATCGTGACAACCCTGATCACAGATCTGGTGACTACCGAGTTACCCACCAATCGCGACCACCCTGATCACAAATCTGGTGATCACCCAGTTACCCACCCATCGTGATCACCCACCGATCATGACAACCCTGATCACAGATCGTGTGACCACCGAGCTACCCACCAATCGTGACCAATCTGACAACCATTATCACAGCTTAAAAATAAGCATTCACAAAGAAGCATCGCTTATGATGTTATCCGTCATATAGACAGCTTCAACACGTAATTGTCAGCTAACATAAAGAATGCATAATATAAATGTTAGCTCAACTCACAGCAAGCCAATGCTGATAATGTGATAGGTCTATTTATAGGATAATCAAACAAAACGTACGTGTATGTTAACATACATACTGCACACACTGTTAACTCTTTCAGCGCCGAATAAATTCAGAGGATGTGCAAACAACATAGATCCAGATCAGCCGCGGCGTAACGCCGCGTCTGATCAGGATCTATGTTGTTTGCTATTCGGACAGGTGCTTCAGCTCCACTGTCTGAAGAGCAATCAGCACATAGCCTGATCAGACGGCATGTTCTGTTCTGTCTGATCAGGTTCTCTACTTTTTTTACAAAGTCGCTTTTATGCGACATTGGCGGTGAAAGAGTTAAACACGATTCTAATGAAGACCTGACACCTTATTAATTGTATTCTTGTGACATTATTCTTTGTGAATTACCACTAATATGTTATTACAACGTCATCAATAATCGTGTAAAGGGTGTGTTACTAAATGCAAGAGTAGGATATGATAACATTGCATATGAGTGCATTCGAAACATTTACAGACGGATCTGTAGTCCAGTGGTAACAGACTGGACTGGTAATCCAGGGATCGCAGGTTCGATCCCCCGTCTGACCCTAATATAATTAACAGTCTTTCAGATGGGACGTTAAACCGAGGTCTCGTGTCGGTGAGTTACACCGTGCACGTAAAAGAACCAGAGGAGACTCTGGAATGGGTCTCTGTCTGTATCATGCACTATCCTCCACAATCTAAAATGACTAATCTCTTCAGGAGGCGTCGCTCATATGGGCAACCGGTAGCGACGATAAATAAACGTAAAAACACACACACATTTGAAAAAAACAAGCCGTTACGAGTGTGCCCTTAGGCAAGGCATTTCAATTCCACATTGCCTCTTCTCTCTCCTTCATGGCAATGGATTCCGTCAGGAATGAGATCTCGCGAGTGATTAATATAAGTTGAAAGAACTTGTTTCGCAATCGAGCTAAAATAAATTTGTATAAACTAACAGAAACAATCTAAGAAGAAAACAAACAAAGAGCGAGATTTTAAATGATGCGAGGACACCCTGTATGTTTGAGCACAGACATGGGTTATATCAATTTCACGCGGTTTGAAATATTTGTCTTACGCGTAACGTGTTCATTACAGTGGTATTGGTTATTAACTGTGCACGAAATTGTCGTGAGATTTCATGCGGTGAAGAATTGTAAAACGTGTAGCGAGTCATTCTACCGGACAAATGCGTACGGGCTAGTCACACGTTTATCAAGTCAAAACCGCAGACTTGTATATGGGTCATTTTTCAAAACATAAAATAAAATAGGTACACATTTGTCATTAA
This sequence comes from Archivesica marissinica, assembly GCA_014843695.1. Taxonomy (NCBI): domain Eukaryota; kingdom Metazoa; phylum Mollusca; class Bivalvia; order Venerida; family Vesicomyidae; genus Archivesica; species Archivesica marissinica. Next base: position 67,701,885 of record CM026390.1, read on the forward strand.
ACGTTTTATTATGGACTTATAAAGCTGTTTAGAAGTTAGTAGGAGTACAATGGGTATTTAAAAGAATGATGCGTAACTTTACTTCTATTGGTTATTAGCTATATACAAAGAGCTATGCTTTGTTCGTAAGAATATATACCATACATCCAGTTCAAAATTCTCTACTTAAGGTGGAACTATAACTAATCGCGTACTTCTACTGCTATTATAAACGTGTATTGCCATTGCTATATTTATTAGAATCGGAAAATTGCTGTCTTTAAGTTGATTTCATACATATTTTGAAGATACCATTACAAGTCAAATCTGCACATTGTTAGATAGATCTAGTATCATTAATTGTCTCATTCCCATTTTCTACTCTGCTAGCCAATTCCATATATAATCATATTTCATTACATATTAAATATAGTATCTCTATTTTTCAGCTTTTACATTACTATATTATTCCAATGTGCAGTTCTCACTTATAGTGCTATCTTTTGATTGCATTTGATTGTATATATGTTGAGGGCCTCATGGTAGATTAACTTTTGTTAAATGAGTACTCTCGTTTTTTTATATTTTTTTTATTTTTTAGTTTACGTTTATTTATCGTCGCTACCGGTTGCCCATATGAGCGACGCCTCCTGAAGAGATTAGTTATTTTAGATTTTGGAGGATAGTGCATGATACAGACAGAGACCCATTCCAGAATCTCCTCTGGTTCTTTTACGTGCACGGTGTAAAGCACCGACACGAGACCTCGGTTTAACGTCCCATCTGAAAGACTGTTAATTTTATTAGGGTCAGACGGGGGATCGAACCTGCGATCCCTGGATTACCAGTCCAGCGTGTTACCACTGGACTACATATCCGTCTGTCAGTACTCTCGTTAAATAAAGTCTTTATTATTATATAAGGAATGAGGCCCGACATTCAGGTGAATCGACATAGTGTTTTTTACAAAAAAGAAATAACAGACAAATGGGCACAGGTTTCTTTTCTGATTTTATATCATGTTTATCTCTGGTTTTTCCTGGGCGAGTCGGTTCGCGTTAGGTTAACATGTTCTTGTTTGGCAAATGAAAGAACTATTTGACATGATAGCTTTAAATGGATATTTAAAAGAATTATACGTACAACTGTTTTCAAAAATCTATTTTGTTTAAACAGAGACATTTCTCTTGCGTTCGTGGATGTATGGTTGTTTGTGAAACGAGTTGATGCTATATATATATGCAGTGTGTTATGTAATACAGTTGTTTGTGAAACGAGTTGATGCTATATATATGCACTGTGTTATGTAATACAGTTGTTTGTGAAACGAGTTGATGCTATATATATGCAGTGTGTTATGTAATACAGTTGTTTGTGATATGAAACGAGTTGATGCTATATATATGCAGTGTGTTATGTAATACAGTTGTTTGTGATATGAAACGAGTTGATGCTATATATATATATGCAGTGTGTTATGTAATACAGTAGTTTGTGATATGAAATGAGTTGATGCTATATATATATATGCAGTGTGTTATGTAATACAGTTGTTTGTGATATGAAATGAGTTGATGCTATATATATATATGCAGTGTGTTATGTAATACAGTTGTTTGTGATATGAAATGAGTTGATGCTATATATATGCACTGTGTTATGTAATACAGTTGTTTGTGATATGAAACGAATTGATGCTATATATATGCAGTGTGTTATGTAATACAGTTGTTTGTGATATGAAACAAGTTGATGCTATATATATACAGTGTGTTATGTAATACAGTTGTTTGTGATATGAAACGAGTTGATGCTATATATATATATACAGTGTGTTATGTAATACAGTTGTTTGTGATATGAAACGAGTTGATGCTATATATATATGCAGTATGTTATGTAATACAGTTTCTAACTGCGATTGTACCATAAGGTTTCATCAGCCGGCTGCATTGTATGTCAATAAACCCAAGTCGCTCGTCTGGTATTGCAGTTTGGCGTTATGTTATTGTTTGTAGAGTGTAGAATAAACTACATATTCTCAACACTCAAATTACCGAGCAAATGTGGTGCTACTGCTCGCTGGTATGTATAGGACATAAGCCGAAAACGATCCAATATGTGAAATATTGGACTGTGTGAGGTGTGTAGCGCCGAAGACAGTACCAATAGTTTACATCTCGGATCCGTTTGAGATTTATATCTTACTTAAAACACACACATATACAACAAGATCCTACTAATTAAAAGTGTTAATTTCGTACATTTACACGCAGTATTTAATATAATACTCTGGCCTTCTGACACCAGTCCAATATTAATAATAATTGACTGCAAGTACAAATGTATGACGTCACGACAGTGTTATAAGTATAGATAAGACCACAACCATACTGTAAACAGACGGATCTGTAGCCCAGTGGTTAACACATTGGACTGGTAATCCAGGGATCGCAGGTTCGATCCCCCGTCTGATCCTAATAAAATTAAGAGGACTTTAAACCGAGGTCTCGTGTCGGTGCTTTACACCGTGCACGTAAAAGAACCAGAGGAGACTCTGGAATGGGTCTCTGTCTGTATCATTGCACTATCCTCCAAAAATCTAAAATGACTAATCTCTTCAGGAGGCGTTGCTGATACGTAAAACGTAAAACACACACACTATACTGATAGATCATAGTGTTTTTAATCCCCGAGAACCCTGGCGGACAATATTGACGACCTTGCTAAGCTTGCATCTAGAAATACACTTGGACAGTCTAGAATTCATTCTGCCAATCAATACTATAAATCCAATATACTGGACCTAAATTACTCTAGATCCCCAAATCGGTATTATTTGTAGGCCACTGTGACAAGTTACTTATTATTTATTATTATTATTAATGGTAGTATTATTATCGACTTTATTAACAACATGTATTTATACTCAATTAGTCATACTTTTATCCTGTCTCACTATTTTACTTTAAAGTTTCATACTTTTAAACTTTTGTCTTGCACTGACGCGCACCTGTCGTTAGTACCCGTAATGGGAGTCTGGCAGTATAGATAAATATATAGGTACACCACTCATAAACACAGACGGATATGTAGTCCAGTGGTAACACGCTGGACTGGTAATCCAGGGATCGCAGGTTCGATCCCCCGTCTGATCCTAATAAAATTAACAGTCTTTCAGATGGGACGTTAAACCGAGGTCTCGTGTCGGTGCTTTACACCGTGCACGTAAAAGAACCAGAGGAGATTCTAGAATGGGTCTCTGTCTGTATCATGCACTATCCTCCAAAATCTAAAATGACTAATCTCTTCAGGAGGCGTCGCGTCGCTCATATGGGCAACCGGTAGCGACGATAAATAAACGTAAAAACGCACACTCATAAATTATATAAATTGGTATTTAATCAATAAATGATATCCATAAAACACTTTCTCTAGCTACTTACTTCCTTGACGTAGCTCTATCACAAAGTAATAGTTCGTGTTGTGCAGATGTTAAAGCCCCATATGCGATTAGTTGGAATGTGCTGCACACCAACATATTGTAAGGAGCGGATGATTAGATAGTGTGATTATTGTATTGTATTTTCATTTCTCAGTAATAAATTATTACGGTATAAAGTAAAATTTGGAAAATATGCCCGTAAACCAATCTGTTTTTGTGAAATTACCGTTTATAAATTACCTCCCCTTATGGATATTTTTTAACAAAATCACCAATAACTCTGTAAATGGTGGTTTACTAAAGATAACACCTATGATACATTTGCAAATGGATGATAGTATTATCTTTCCAACTGACGAATAAAACGCATAAGGAGATTTTAAACACTCGGACAGAAACCCGCGTTTTACCACAGGGATTCGGCGCGTTTGGGGGTACTAGTATATAAACTTAAGTACTTAAATTTATATACTAGTACCCCCAAACGCGCTGAATCCCAGTGCGTTTTACATGGTAGTATTGCTATGGTGTTTCTAAACCTTACCTAAATCGAACGCTGCGCAACATATATCATATTCCTTATACGACCAAAACAGAAAGTGTGTGTAATTCTAACTAGATATGGGCTATATACTATTTGGCTACCACCTTCGCTTATAGACGATTCTTCAACAAACACCACTGTTTGCCACTCCCGTAGGTCCTAGTCACGTGTTGTCAATTCGGTCAAGTGTTTTCTGCTAGACATAGGTAATGTATGACCACATCTGTTCTCTCTTATGTTATTTCGTGACAATTTTTCTTATCTAATGCATGGCAGATATCGACTTTGTTAGGCGATATTCTGTCGTTTATATAACCCCGGCTCTATAAATGGACATAATCTATATTATATATCAACTGTGCGTTGATATGATATTAATTCACCTGCTCATCAAAGGTAAATATCATCATTCTCGCATCAAACATACTTCCGTTCTCGCAAATAAATACACGTCGTGATAGCGCTGTGGTAGGGCACTCGCTTCAGGTGCGAAAGGTCCGGAGTTCGCGCCCAGTTGTAGCCGTTACGATTGAGCCTTAGACAATGCATTTAAATTCCACATTGTCCCTTCTCTTTCCCTCGTGGCGATGAATTTCAACAGGAATGAGGTCTCGAGGGTGATTAACCATTTCCTTCATAGAGATTTAGGTTCATATACTATTATATCTCCATACAAACGACAGCCATTTAGCTATTATGCAGTGGATAAGTAGTCGCCATATATATCCCATCTCCATAGATATTACTGGAACTACTTAATATTCTGGCCTTTATTATGAACATTGGTTTGGCTACTACATTGTCAATGTATGTCGTATTGGCAATGGCGTCAAGAGGTGCTTCTATGAGGGAAAGGGTTAATATAAGTTGTACGAACTTGTTTCGCAATCGAGATAACTATCATGAATCCGATAGTTCTATCTCACAACGCTCGCCCGACTATTCCGGTGATGTGAGCTATAAAGGCGACAGTGTGACAGTTACATGTATGCACTTCAAGAGAATTTCCAATTTCATTCCATATTGTGTCAGTAACATCTGTACACCATTCCTGGGTTTCGTCTAAGCCTAAATGGAGCCAATAACATTTCAGATAACTACGTGCATGTCTCAAGTTAGCCAGAGAAATTGCAATAAAAACAAGAATCTCACTGCCGTATCTCATACATGTGCAGTTCCAATTGTTACACTACTATCGATAACTTATGTGATTATTTTAAAGGGGGCCTTCTTTATGTTTCTGTTAGAGCAACAACAACAGGCTGGGTGTGTATGGTTAGAAGCTGGGTGTGTGTATGGTTAGAGGCTGGGTGTATATGGTTAGAGGCTGGCTGTGTGTGGTTAGAGACTGGTTGTGTATGGTTAGAGGCTGGGTGTGTATGGTTAGAGGCTGGGTGTGTATGGTTAGAGACTGGGTGTGTATGGTTAGAGGCTGGGTGCGAGTGGTTAGAGGCTGGGTGTGTATGGTTAGAGGCTGGGTGTGTATGGTTAGATACTAGGTGTGCATGGTTAGAGACTGGGTATGTATGGTTAGAGACTGGGTATGTATGGTTAGAGACTGGGTGTGTATGGTTAGAGGCTGGGTGTGTATGGTTAGAGGATGGGTGTGTATGGTTAGAGGCTGGGTGTGTATGGTTAGAGGCTGGCTGTGTGTGGTTAGAGGCTGGGTCTGTATGGTTAGAGACTGGGTGTGTATGGTTAGAGGCTGGGTATGTATGGTTAGAGGCTGGGTATGTATGGTTAGAGACTGGGTATGTATGGTTAGAGACTGGGTGTGTATGGTTAGAGGCTGGGTGTGTATGGTTAGAGGCTTGGTGTGTATGGTTAGAGACTGGGTGCGAGTGGTTAGAGGCTGGGTGTGTATGGTTAGAGGCTGGGTGTGTATGGTTAGAGGCTGGCTGTGTGTGGTTAGAGGCTGGGTGTGTATGGTTAGAGACTGGGTGTGTATGGATAGAGACTGGGTGTGTATGGTTAGAGGCTGGGTGTGTATGGTTAGAGGCTGGGTGTGTATGGTTAGAGGCTGGGTGTGTATGGTTAGAGACTGGGTGTGTATGGTTAGAGACTGGGTGTGTATGGTTAGAGGCTGGGTGCGAGTGGTTAGAGGCTGGGTGTGTATGGTTAGAGGCTGGGTGTGTATGGTTAGAGACTAGGTGTGCATGGTTAGAGGCTGGGTGTGTATGGTTAGCGACTGGGTGTGTATGGTTAGAGGCTGGGTGCGAGTGGTTAGAGGCTGGGTGTGTATGGTTAGAGACTGGGTGTGTATGGTTAGAGGCTGGGTGTGTATGGTTAGAGGCTGGGTGTGTATGGTTAGAGACTGGGTGTATATGGTTAGAGGCTTGGTGTGTATGGTTAGAGGCTGGGTGTGTATGGTTAGAGAATGGGTGTGTACGGTTAGAGACTGGGTGTGTATGGTTAGAGGCTGGGTGTGTATGGTTAGAGACTGGGTGTGTATGGTTAGAGGCTGGGTGTGTATGTAATTGAGGCATTTTGAAAAGGGGTAATCCACATGTGAGAGTTGGGGATTCTTCTCGTCCTACACATACAATACTTGTATTGGATTCTTTGAGGAAGCGACCTCACTGGCTTGAGCAAGATCGGTGGTTCTACCTGGTGCCCGCCCGTGTTTGGAATAATTCAACGAAGGTTACTTTATCGCATTGGATAACCTCTAAGTACGACGTTTCCAGAAAGATAAGCACTATTCATAAATAAACTGGCAACAGTACTGTTAACGTAACGAGGGTACGTGCCTGCCGACAATGATGTAATGTCTTGTGTATGAATGGAATGTAATTGGTTGGGAGTTACAAATCAGCGTGACACCGTGATTGTTCTTGGCAGTGGACACTATATATATATTGTCCACTGCCAAGAACAATCACGGTCTTACACCACCCGTGGTGATTTCATACCAAAAGTCTCGCTTAATAGCAAAATTCCAAAACTCGTTTCATAAAATATGGTATGAAATCACCACGAGTGTAAGATCCTTTTTATCCCATTACCATGGTAACAACAACCATAGAGTTGAAGGAAAACACTATATTTCTGTTTGCCAGTATATTCTTGAACCTTATCACATTAACGCATCCGTACGCCGTAGTAAATAGTCCCTGATAATCGAACAACTTCATTATCGACACAATATGTTTAATAGGCTACTGTATTCTACTAGTGCATATTTAGCATTTTATTGATCTAAGCAGTTAAATCTCAACAAATAAAGCATGCGCATAGACAACATGTATATTTCGAATGTGTATTGCAAGCTGCAAGCTGTCATGCCGCGACCAATCAGAGTCATTCCAGGTGTTATAAAAACGTGTGTACATATAAGAGATTATGAGACGGATCTGTAGTCCAGTGGTAACACGCTGGACTGGTAATCCAGGGATCGCAGGTTCGGTCCCCCGTCTGACTCTAATACAATTAACAGTCTTTCAGATGGGACATTAAACCGAGGTCTCGTGTCGGTGCTTTACACCGTGCACGTAAAAGAACCAGAGGAGACTCTGGAATGGGTCTCTGGCTGTATCATTGCACTATCCTCCAAAAACTAAAATGACTAATCTCTTCAGGAGGCGTCGCTCATATGGGCAACCGGTAGCGACGATAAATAAACGTAAAACACACAAGAAATTATGAGATTACTGTAGTACACTGGATACAAGCACAGTTATGTGATAACTTTCTGTATTAGTCTAGTAAACATGAATGTAATGCTATATTGTCATGTGTATAATTATACTAGTAACACGAGAAAGGAAGTAAATATAGAGAAACTATTATATTCCGTAACGTACATCATGTCTGCTATTACGGTGTGTATGCTACATGTGAACTAGATTAAATACTAATAAATAATAAAACTATAGCCGACATATAGAAAGCTGGTTTGTTTGGAACCAAATCGGGGGTGGGAATAATAAAATAGCCAATTATGGCTAGAACATGAGATAAATCGAAACACTAAAACGGTCCGCTCATATTATTTTTTACAGACTGAAGAAATGTACTTATATCCACAAGTGGGGTTCTACAGGCATAGTTCGTACCGATAGTAGAGTTAGTGTTTTACAGTAGTAGAGTTATTGTTTTACAGTATTAGAGCTGGTGATTTACAGTAGTAGATTTGGTGATTTACGGTAGTAGAGTTAGTGATTTACAGTGGTAGAGTCGGTGATTTACGGCAGTAGATTTGGTGATTTACAGTGGTAGAGCTGGTGATTTACGGCAGTAGATTTGGTGATTTACAGTGGTAGAGATGGTAATTTACAGTAGTAGAGTTGGTGATTTACAGTCGTAGATTTGGTGATTTACAGTAGTAGAGTTGGTAATTTACAGTAGTAGATTTGGTGATTTACAGTATTAGAGCTGGTGATTTACAGTAGTAGATTCGGTGATTTACGGTAGTAGAGTTGGTAATTTACAGTTGTAGATTTGGTGATTTACAGTATTAGAGCTGGTGATTTACAGTAGTAGATTCGGTGATTTACGGTAGTAGAGTTAGTGATTTACAGTGGTAGATTCGGTGATTTACGGCAGTAGATTTGGTAATTTACAGTGGTAGAGCTGGTGATTTACGGCAGTAGATTTGGTGATTTACAGTAGTAGAGTTGGTAATTTACAGTAGTAGAGTTGGTGATTTACAGTAGTAGATTCGGTGATTTACGGTAGTAGAGTTAGTGATTTACAATAGTAGAGCTGGTGATTTACGGCAGTAGATTTTGTGATTTACAGTGGTAGAGCTGGTGATTTACGGCAGTAGATTTGGTGATTTACAGTGGTAGAGCTGGTAATTTACGGCAGTAGATTTTGTGATTTACAGTGGTAGAGCTGGTGATTTACGGCAGTAGATTTGGTGATTTACAGTAGTAGAGTTGGTAATTTACAGTAGTAGAGTTGGTGATTTACAGTTGTAGATTTGGTGATTAACAGTAGTAGAGTTGGTGATTTACAGTTGTAGATTTGGTGATTAACAGTAGTAGAGTTGGTAATTTACAGTAGTAGATATTTGGTTATTTACAATAGTAGAGTTGATAATATATAGTAGTATAGTTGGTAATTTACAGTAGTATATTTGGTGATTTACAGTATTAGAGCTGGTGATTTACAATAGTAGAGTTGGTAATTTACAGTAGTAGAGTTGGAGATTTACAGTAGTAGATATTTGGTGATTTACAGTAGTAGATTTGGTGATTTACAGTAGTTGGTGCTATGCAGTAGTAGACTTAGGATTTAATAGATATGTGGATCATTTATTTTATTAATATCCATCTCACCGTTATACAGCAATGACAACCAGTCAGCCTTGACATTTTACATAACACAATATACAGTGTGACATGCATAGCTAACTAATAATACGCCATGAGAGTATGCAGTAAGTACATAGTTTACATATACAAAACATTATAATAGTGTAGATTCTACAGAACGGTATTTGTCTTAACTGAGAATGTCATGCGAGATAGAGAGAGACAAAACGTACACTGTTATATGTTGCAATAATTTGTAATAAGACTTGACTACGAATATTTAAAGGTTATCTTTTCTACGCAAATATATACTATATCTAAACGACAATCAATATATTCATATGCAACCGTTTGTTACCTGATAGTTGCAGTAACTGATCATGGTATCGTCTACACTATAGTCTTAATGATTTCCTAAGTGGCCACAACAACACGTCCAAGTATGACAGGCATGCTGAGGTTAACAATGCTGTATCAAACATCGATACTATCATATGACTTGAGAGTACGGACTCTGACCAAGGTTAACAATGCTGTATCAAACATCGATACTATCCTGGGAGTACGGACTCTGACCAAGGTTAACACTGCTGTAGGAAACATGGATACTATCATATGACTTGAGAGTATGGATTCTGACCAAGGTTAACACTGCCGTAGGAAACATGGATACTATCCTATGACCTGGGAGTACGGACTCTGACCAAGGTTAACACTGCTGTAGGAAACATGGATACTATCCTATGACCTGGGAGTACGGACTCTGACCAAGGTTAACACTGCTGTAGGAAACATGGATACTATCCTATGACCTGGGAGTACGGACTCTGACCAAGGTTAACACTGCTGTAGGAAACATGGATACTATCCTATGACTTGAGAGTACGGACTCTGACCAAGGTTAACACTGCTGTATCAAACATGGATAATATCCTATGACCTGAGGGTATGGACTCTGACCAAGGTTAACACTGCTGTAGGAAACATGGATACTATCCTATGACTTGAGAGTACGGACTCTGGCCAAGGTTAACACTGCTGTATCAAACATGGATACTATCATATGACTTGAGAGTACGGACTCTGACCAAGAGTAACACTGCTGTAGGAAACATGGATACTATCCTATGACTTGAGAGTACGGACTCTGACCAAGGTTAACACTGCTGTATCAAACATGGATACTATCCTATGACTTGAGAGTACGGACTCTGACCAAGGTTAACACTGCTGTAGGAAACATGGATACTATCCTATGACTTGAGAGTACGGACTCTGGCCAAGGTTAACACTGCTGTATCAAACATGGATACTATCATATGACTTGAGAGTACGGACTCTGGCCAAGGTTAACACTGCTGTATCAAACATGGATACTATCCTATGACCTGGGAGTACGGACTCTGACCAAGGTTAATACTGCTGTAGGAAACATGGATACTATCCTATGACTTGAGAGTACGGACTCTGACCAAGAGTAACACTGCTGTAGGAAATATGGATACTATCCTATGACTTGAGGGTACGGACTCTGGCCAAGGTTAACACTGCTGTAGGAAACATGGATACTATCATATGACTTGAGAGTGCGGACTCTGACCAAGGTTAACACTGCTGTAGGAAACATGGATACTATCCTATGACCTGAGGGTATGGACTCTGACCAAGGTTAACACTGCTGTTTCAAACATGGATACTATCCTATGACTTGAGAGTACGGACTCTGGCCAAGGTTAACACTGCTGTATCAAACATGGATACTATCCTATGACCTGGGAGTACGGACTCTGACCAAGGTTAATACTGCTGTAGGAAACATGGATACTATCCTATGACTTGAGAGTGCGGACTCTGACCAAGAGTAACACTGCTGTAGGAAACATGGATACTATCCTATGACTTGAGGGTACGGACTCTGACCAAGAGTAACACTGCTGTAGGAAACATGGATACTATCATATGACTTGAGAGTACGGACTCTGACCAAGGTTAACAATGCTGTAGGAAACATGGATACTATCATATGACTTGAGAGTACGGACTCTGACCAAGGTTAACACTGCTGTAGGAAACATGGATACTATCCTATGAGTTGAGAGTACGGACTCTGACCAAGGTTAACAATGCTGTAGAAAACATGGATACTATCCTATGAGTTGAGAGTACGGACTCTGACCAAGGTTAACACTGCTGTATAAAACATGGATAATATCCTATAACTTGAGAGTACGGACTCTGACCAAAGTTAACAATGCTGTATCAAACATGGATACTATCCTATGACCTGAGGGTATGGACTCTGACCAAGGTTAGCACTGCTGTAGGAAACATGGATACTATCCTATGACCTGGGAGTACGGACTCTGACCAAGGTTAACACTGCTGTAGAAAACATGGATACTATCCTATGACTGAGGTAGGACTCTCCAAAAACATGGATACTATCCTATGACCTGAGGGTATGGACTCTGACCAAGGTTAACAATGCTGTAGAAAACATGGATACTATCCTATGAGTTGAGAGTACGGACTCTGACCAAGGTTAACACTGCTGTATCAAACATGGATACTATCCTATAACTTGAGAGTACGGACTCTGACCAAGGTTAACAATGCTGTATCAAACATGGATAATATCCTATGACCTGAGGGTATGGACTCTGACCAAGAGTAACACTGCTGTAGGAAACATGGATACTATCCTATGACCTGGGAGTACGGACTCTGACCAAGGTTAACACTGCTGTAGGAAACATGGATACTATCCTATGACTTGAGAGTACGGACTCTGGCCAAGGTTAACACTGCTGTATCAAACATGGATACTATCCTATGACCTGAGAGTACGGACTCTGACCAAGGTTAACACTGCTGTAGGAAACATGGATACTATCCTATGACTTGAGAGTACGGACTCTGACCAAGAGTAACACTGCTGTAGGAAACATGGATACTATCCTATGACTTGAGGGTACGGACTCTGACCAAGGTTAACACTGCTGTAGGAAACATGGATACTATCATATGACTTGAGAGTACGGACTCTGACCAAGGTTAACACTGCTGTAGGAAACATGGATACTATCCTATGACCTGAGGGTACGGACTCTGACCAAGGTTAACACTGCTGTATCAAACATGGATACTATCCTATGACTTGAGAGTACGGACTCTGGCCAAGGTTAACACTGCTGTATCAAACATGGATACTATCCTATGACCTGGGAGTACGGACTCTGACCAAGGTTAATACTGCTGTAGGAAACATGGATACTATCCTATGACTTGAGAGTACGGACTCTGACCAAGGTTAACACTGCTGTAGGAAACATGGATACTATCCTATGACTTGAGAGTACGGACTCTGGCCAAGGTTAACACTGCTGTAGGAAACATGGATACTATCATATGACTTGAGAGTACGGACTCTGACCAAGGTTAACACTGCTGTAGGAAACATGGATACTATCCTATGACCTGAGGGTATGGACTCTGACCAAGGTTAACACTGCTGTATCAAACATGGATACTATCCTATGACTTGAGAGTACGGACTCTGACCAAGGTTAACACTGCTGTATCAAACATGGATAATATCCTATGACCTGAGGGTATGGACTCTGACCAAGGTTAACACTGCTGTAGGAAACATGGATACTATCCTATGACTTGAGAGTACGGACTCTGACCAAGGTTAACACTGCTGTATCAAACATGGATACTATCATATGACTTGAGAGTACGGACTCTGACCAAGAGTAACACTGCTGTAGGAAACATGGATACTATCCTATGACTTGAGAGTACGGACTCTGACCAAGAGTAACACTGCTGTAGGAAACATGGATACTATCCTATGACCTGGGAGTACGGACTCTGACCAAGGTTAACAATGCTGTAGAAAACATGGATACTATCCTATGAGTTGAGAGTACGGACTCTGACCAAGGTTAACACTGCTGTATCAAACATGGATACTATCCTATAACTTGAGAGTACGGACTCTGACCAAGGTTAACAATGCTGTATCAAACATGGATAATATCCTATGACCTGAGGTTATGGACTCTGACCAAGAGTAACACTGCTGTAGGAAACATGGATACTATCCTATGACCTGGGAGTACGGACTCTGACCAAGGTTAACACTGCTGTAGGAAACATGGATACTATCCTATGACTTGAGAGTACGGACTCTGGCCAAGGTTAACACTGCTGTATCAAACATGGATACTATCATATGACTTGAGAGTACGGACTCTGGCCAAGGTTAACACTGCTGTATCAAAGATGGATACTATCCTATGACCTGGGAGTACGGACTCTGACCAAGGTTAACACTGCAGTAGGAAACATGGATACTATCCTATGACTTGAGAGTACGGACTCTGGCCAAGGTTAACACTGCTGTATCAAACATGGATACTATCATATGACTTGAGAGTACGGACTCTGGCCAAGGTTAACACTGCTGTATCAAAGATGGATACTATCCTATGACCTGGGAGTACGGACTCTGACCAAGGTTAACACTGCTGTAGGAAACATGGATACTATCCTATGACCTGAGGTACGGACTCTGACCAAGGTTAACACTGCTGTATAAACATGGATACTATCCTATGACTTGAGAGTACGGACTCTGGCCAAGGTTAACACTGCTGTATCAAACATGGATACTATCCTATGACCTGGGAGTACGGACTCTGACCAAGGTTAATACTGCTGTAGGAAACATGGATACTATCCTATGACTTGAGAGTACGGACTCTGACCAAGAGTAACACTGCTGTAGGAAACATGGATACTATCCTATGACTTGAGGGTACGGACTCTGACCAAGGTTAACACTGCTGTAGGAAACATGGATACTATCCTATGACCTGAGAGTACGGACTCTGACCAAGGTTAACACTGCTGTATCAAACATGGATACTATCCTATGACTTGAGAGTACGGACTCTGACCAAGGTTAACACTGCTGTATCAAACATGGATACTATCCTATGACCTGAGAGTACGGACTCTGACCAAGGTAACACTGCTGTAGGAAACATGGATACTATCCTATGACTTGAGAGTACGGACTCTGACCAAGGTTAACACTGCTGTATCAAACATGGATACTATCCTATGACTTGAGAGTACGGACTCTGACCAAGGTTAACACTGCTGTATCAAACATGGATACTATCCTATGACCTGGGAGTACGGACTCTGACCAAGGTTAATACTGCTGTAGGAAACATGGATACTATCCTATGACTTGAGAGTACGGACTCTGACCAAGAGTAACACTGCTGTAGGAAACATGGATACTATCCTATGACTTGAGAGTACGGACTCTGGCCAAGGTTAACACTGCTGTAGGAAACATGGATACTATCATATGACTTGAGAGTACGGACTCTGACCAAGGTTAACACTGCTGTAGGAAACATGGATACTATCCTATGACCTGAGGGTATGGACTCTGACCAAGGTTAACACTGCTGTATCAAACATGGATACTATCCTATGACTTGAGAGTACGGACTCTGGCCAAGGTTAACACTGCTGTATCAAACATGGATACTATCCTATGACCTGGGAGTACGGACTCTGACCAAGGTTAATACTGATGTAGGAAACATGGATACTATCCTATGACTTGAGAGTACGGACTCTGACCAAGGTTAATACTGCTGAAGGAAACATGGATACTATCCTATGACTTGAGAGTACGGACTCTGGCCAAGGTTAACACTGCTGTAGGAAACATGGATACTATCATATGACTTGAGAGTACGGACTCTGACCAAGGTTAACACTGCTATAGGAAACATGGATACTATCCTATGACCTGAGGGTATGGACTCTGACCAAGGTTAACACTGCTGTATCAAACATGGATACTATCCTATGACTTGAGAGTACGGACTCTGACCAAGGTTAACACTGCTGTATCAAACATGGATAATATCCTATGACCTGAGGGTATGGACTCTGACCAAGGTTAACACTGCTGTAGGAAACATGGATACTATCCTATGACTTGAGAGTACGGACTCTGACCAAGGTTAACACTGCTGTATCAAACATGGATACTATCATATGACTTGAGAGTACGGACTCTGACCAAGAGTAACACTGCTGTAGGAAACATGGATACTATCCTATGACTTGAGAGTACGGACTCTGACCAAGAGTAACACTGCTGTAGGAAACATGGATACTATCCTATGACCTGGGAGTACGGACTCTGACCAAGGTTAACAATGCTGTAGAAAACATGGATACTATCCTATGAGTTGAGAGTACGGACTCTGACCAAGGTTAACACTGCTGTATCAAACATGGATACTATCCTATGACTTGAGAGTACGGACTCTGACCAAGGTTAACACTGCTGTATCAAACATGGATACTATCCTATGACCTGAGGTACGGACTCTGACCAAGGTAACACTGCTGTAGGAAACATGGATACTATCCTATGACTTGAGAGTACGGACTCTGACCAAGGTTAACACTGCTGTAGGAAACATGGATACTATCCTATGACTTGAGAGTACGGACTCTGGCCAAGGTTAACACTGCTGTAGGAAACATGGATACTATCATATGACTTGAGAGTACGGACTCTGGCCAAGGTTAACACTGCTGTATCAAACATGGATACTATCCTATGACCTGGGAGTACGGACTCTGACCAAGGTTAATACTGCTGTAGGAAACATGGATACTATCCTATGACTTGAGAGTACGGACTCTGACCAAGAGTAACACTGCTGTAGGAAACATGGATACTATCCTATGACTTGAGGTACGGACTCTGACCAAGGTTAACACTGCTGTAGGAAACATGGATACTATCATATGACTTGAGAGTACGGACTCTGACCAAGGTTAACACTGCTGTAGGAAACATGGATACTATCCTATGACCTGAGAGTACGGACTCTGACCAAGGTTAACACTGCTGTAGAAACATGGATACTATCCTATGACTTGAGAGTACGGACTCTGGCCAAGGTTAACACTGCTGTATCAAACATGGATACTATCCTATGACTTGGGAGTACGGACTCTGACCAAGGTTAACTGCTGTAGGAAACATGGATACTATCCTATGACTTGAGAGTACGGACTCTGACCAAGGTTAACACTGCTGTAGGAAACATGGATACTATCCTATGACTTGAGAGTACGGACTCTGACCAAGGTTAACACTGCTGTAGGAAACATGGATACTATCCTATGACCTGAGAGTACGGACTCTGACCAAGGTTAACACTGCTGTAGCAAACATGGATACTATCCTATGACTTGAGAGTACGGACTCTGACCAAGGTTAACACTGCTGTATCAAACATGGATAATATCCTATGACCTGAGGGTATGGACTCTGACCAAGGTTAACACTGCTGTAGGAAACATGGATACTATCCTATGACTTGAGAGTACGGACTCTGGCCAAGGTTAACACTGCTGTATCAAACATTGATACTATCATATGACTTGAGAGTACGGACTCTGACCAAGAGTAACACTGCTGTAGGAAACATGGATACTATCCTATGACCTGAGAGTACGGACTCTGACCAAGGTTAACACTGCTGTATCAAACATGGATACTATCCTATGACCTGGGAGTACGGACTCTGACCAAGGTTAATACTGCTGTAGGAAACATGGATACTATCCTATGACTTGAGAGTATGGACTCTGACCAAGGTTAACACTGCTGTAGGAAACATGGATACTATCCTATGACTTGAGAGTACGGACTCTGGCCAAGGTTAACACTGCTGTATCAAACATGGATACCATCCTATGACCTGGGAGTACGGACTCTGACCAAGGTTAATACTGCTGTAGGAAACATGGATACTATCCTATGACTTGAGAGTACGGACTCTGACCAAGAGTAACACTGCTGTAGGAAACATGGATACTATCCTATGACTTGAGGGTACGGACTCTGACCAAGAGTAACACTGCTGTAGGAAACATGGATACTATCATATGACTTGAGAGTACGGACTCTGACCAAGGTTAACAATGCTGTAGGAAACATGGATACTATCATATGACTTGAGAGTACAGACTCTGACCAAGGTTAACACTGATGTAGGAAACATGGATACTATCCTATGAGTTGAGAGTACGGACTCTGACCAAGGTTAACACTGCTGTATCAAACATGGATACTATCCTATGACCTGGGAGT
>CM026390.1:67720322-67783878 GCA_014843695.1 Archivesica marissinica
GAGTACGGACTCTGACCAAGGTTAATACTGCTGTAGGAAACATGGATACTATCCTATGACTTGAGAGTACGGACTCTGACCAAGAGTAACACTGCTGTAGGAAAAATGGATACTATCCTATGACTTGAGGGTACGGACTCTGACCAAGAGTAACACTGCTGTAGGAAACATGGATACTATCATATGACTTGAGAGTACGGACTCTGACCAAGGTTAACACTGCTGTATCAAACATGGATACTATCCTATGACTTGAGAGTACGGACTCTGGCCAAGGTTAACACTGCTGTATGAAACATGGATACTATCCTATGACTTGGGAGTACGGACTCTGGCCAAGGTTAATACTGCTGTATGAAACATGGATACTATCATATGACTTGAGAGTACGGATTCTGGCCAAGGTTAACACTGCTGTATGAAAAATGGATACTATCCTATGACTTGGGGGTACGGACTCTGACCAAGGTTAATACTGCTGTAGGAAACATGGATACTATCATATGACTTGAGAGTACGGACTCTGACCAGGGTTAACACTGCTGTATGAAATATGGATACTATCCTATGACTTGAGGGTACGGACTCTGGCCAAGGTTACACTGCTGTTTGAAACATGGATACTATCATATGACTTGAGAGTGCGGACTCTGACCAAGGTTAACACTGCTGTATGAAACATGGATACTATCCTATGACCTGGGGGTATGGACTCTGGCCAAGGTTAACACTGCTGTTTCAAACATGGATACTATCATATGACTTGAGAGTACGGACTCTGGCCAAGGTTAACACTGCTGTATCAAAGATGGATACTATCCTATGACCTGGGAGTACGGACTCTGACCAAGGTTAACACTGCAGTAGGAAACATGGATACTATCCTATGACTTGAGAGTACGGACTCTGGCCAAGGTTAACACTGCTGTATCAAACATGGATACTATCATATGACTTGAGAGTACGGACTCTGGCCAAGGTTAACACTGCTGTATCAAAGATGGATACTATCCTATGACCTGGGAGTACGGACTCTGACCAAGGTTAACACTGCAGTAGGAAACATGGATACTATCCTATGACTTGAGAGTACGGACTCTGGCCAAGGTTAACACTGCTGTATCAAACATGGATACTATCATATGACTTGAGAGTACGGACTCTGGCCAAGGTTAACACTGCTGTATCAAAGATGGATACTATCCTATGACCTGGGAGTACGGACTCTGACCAAGGTTAATACTGCTGTAGGAAACATGGATACTATCCTATGACTTGAGAGTACGGACTCTGGCCAAGGTTAACACTGCTGTATCAAACATGGATACTATCCTATGACCTGGGAGTACGGACTCTGACCAAGGTTAATACTGCTGTAGGAAACATGGATACTATCATATGACTTGAGAGTACGGACTCTGACCAAGGTTAACACTGCTGTAGGAAACATGGATACTATCCTATGACCTGAGGGTATGGACTCTGACCAAGGTTAACACTGCTGTATCAAACATGGATACTATCCTATGACTTGAGAGTACGGACTCTGACCAAGGTTAACACTGCTGTATCAAACATGGATACTATCCTATGACCTGGGAGTACGGACTCTGACCAAGGTTAATACTGCTGTAGGAAACATGGATACTATCCTATGACTTGAGAGTACGGACTCTGACCAAGAGTAACACTGCTGTAGGAAACATGGATACTATCCTATGACTTGAGGGTACGGACTCTGACCAAGAGTAACACTGCTGTAGGAAACATGGATACTATCATATGACTTGAGAGTACGGACTCTGACCAAGGTTAACACTGCTGTATCAAACATGGATACTATCCTATGACTTGAGAGTACGGACTCTGACCAAGGTTAACACTGCTGTAGGAAACATGGATACTATCCTATGACTTGAGAGTACGGACTCTGACCAAGGTTAACACTGCTGTAGGAAACATGGATACTATCCTATGACTTGAGAGTACGGACTCTGGCCAAGGTTAACACTGCTGTATCAAACATGGATACTATCCTATGACTTGAGAGTACGGACTCTGACCAAGGTTAACACTGCTGTAGGAAACATGGATACTATCCTATGACTTGAGAGTACGGACTCTGACCAGAGTAACACTGCTGTAGGAAACATGGATACTATCCTATGACTTGAGGTCGGACTCTGACCAAGGTTAAACTGCTGTAGGAAACATGGATACTATCCTATGACTGAGGGTAGGACTCTGACCAAGTTAACACTGCTGTTCAAACATGGATACTATCCTATGACCTGGGAGTACGGACTCTGGGTTTGTGTTGATACTATCTATGACTTGGAGTGGTTGACCAAGGTTAATACTGCTGTAGGAAACATGGATACTATCCTATGACTTGAGAGTACGGACTCTGACCAAGAGTAACACTGCTGTAGGAAACATGGATACTATCCTATGACTTGAGGGTACGGACTCTGACCAAGAGTAACACTGCTGTAGGAAACATGGATACTATCATATGACTTGAGAGTACGGACTCTGACCAAGGTTAACAATGCTGTATGAAACATGGATACTATCATATGACTTGAGAGTACGGACTCTGACCAAGGTTAACACTGCTGTAGGAAACATGGATACTATCCTATGACTTGAGAGTACGGACTCTGACCAAGGTTAACACTGCTGTAGGAAACATGGATACTATCCTATGACTTGAGAGTACGGACTCTGACCAAGGTTAACACTGCTGTATGAAACATGGATACTATCCTATGACTTGAGAGTACGGACTCTGACCAAGGTTAACACTGCTGTATCAAACATGGATACTATCCTATGACCTGAGGGTACGGACTCTGACCAAGGTTACACTGCTGTAGGAAACATGGATACTATCCTATGACCTGGGAGTACGGACTCTGACCAAGGTTAACACTGCTGTAGGAAACATGGATACTATCCTATGACCTGAGGGTATGGACTCTGACCAAGGTTAACAATGCTGTAGAAAACATGGATACTATCCTATGAGTTGAGAGTACGGACTCTGACCAAGGTTAACACTGCTGTATCAAACATGGATACTATCCTATAACTTGAGAGTACGGACTCTGACCAAGGTTAACAATGCTGTATCAAACATGGATAATATCCTATGACCTGAGGGTATGGACTCTGACCAAGAGTAACACTGCTGTAGGAAACATGGATACTATCCTATGACCTGGGAGTACGGACTCTGACCAAGGATAACACTGCAGTAGGAAACATGGATACTATCCTATGACTTGAGAGTACGGACTCTGACCAAGGTTAACACTGCTGTATCAAACATGGATACTATCATATGACTTGAGAGTACGGACTCTGGCCAAGGTTAACACTGCTGTATCAAACATGGATACTATCCTATGACCTGGGAGTACGGACTCTGACCAAGGTTAATACTGCTGTAGGAAACATGGATACTATCCTATGACTTGAGAGTACGGACTCTGACCAAGAGTAACACTGCTGTAGGAAACATGGATACTATCCTATGACTTGAGGGTACGGACTCTGGCCAAGGTTAACACTGCTGTAGGAAACATGGATACTATCATATGACTTGAGAGTACGGACTCTGACCAAGGTTAACACTGCTGTAGGAAACATGGATACTATCCTATGACCTGAGAGTACGGACTCTGACCAAGGTTAACACTGCTGTAGGAAACATGGATACTATCCTATGACTTGAGAGTACGGACTCTGACCAAGGTTAACACTGCTGTATCAAACATGGATACTATCCTATGACTTGAGAGTACGGACTCTGACCAAGGTTAACACTGCTGTATCAAACATGGATACTATCCTATGACCTGGGAGTACGGACTCTGACCAAGGTTAATACTGCTGTAGGAAACATGGATACTATCCTATGACTTGAGAGTACGGACTCTGACCAAGTAACACTGCTGTAGGAAACATGGATACTATCCTATGACTTGAGAGTACGGACTCTGGCCAAGGTTAACACTGCTGTAGGAAACATGGATACTATCTTATGACTTGAGAGTACGGACTCTGACCAAGGTTAACACTGCTGTAGGAAACATGGATACTATCCTATGACTTGAGAGTACGGACTCTGACCAAGGTTAACACTGCTGTAGGAAACATGGATACTATCCTATGACTTGAGAGTACGGACTCTGGCCAAGGTTAACACTGCTGTATCAAACATGGATACTATCCTATGACCTGGGAGTACGGACTCTGACCAAGGTTAATACTGCTGTAGGAAACATGGATACTATCCTATGACTTGAGAGTACGGACTCTGACCAAGAGTAACACTGCTGTAGGAAACATGGATACTATCCTATGACTTGAGGGTACGGACTCTGACCAAGAGTAACACTGCTGTAGGAAACATGGATACTATCATATGACTTGAGAGTACGGACTCTGACCAAGGTTAACACTGCTGTAGGAAACATGGATACTATCATATGACTTGAGAGTACGGACTCTGACCAAGGTTAACACTGCTGTAGGAAACATGGATACTATCCTATGACTTGAGAGTACGGACTCTGACCAAGGTTAACACTGCTGTAGAAAACATGGATACTATCCTATGACTTGAGAGTACGGACTCTGACCAAGGTTAACACTGCTGTATGAAACATGGATACTATCCTATGACTTGAGAGTACGGACTCTGACCAAGGTTAACACTGCTGTATCAAACATGGATACTATCCTATGACCTGAGGGTACGGACTCTGACCAAGGTTAACACTGCTGTAGGAAACATGGATACTATCCTATGACTTGAGAGTACGGACTCTGACCAAGGTTAACACTGCTGTAGGAAACATGGATACTATCCTATGACTTGAGAGTACGGACTCTGACCAAGGTTAACACTGCTGTAGGAAACATGGATACTATCCTATGACTTGAGAGTACGGACTCTGACCAAGGTTAACACTGCTGTAGGAAACATGGATACTATCCTATGACTTGAGAGTACGGACTCTGACCAAGGTTAACACTGCTGTATCAAACATGGATACTATCCTATGACTTGAGAGTACGGACTCTGACCAAGGTTAACAATGCTGTATCAAACATGGATAATATCCTATGACCTGAGGGTACGGACTCTGACCAAGAGTAACACTGCTGTAGGAAACATGGATACTATCCTATGACTTGAGAGTACGGACTCTGGCCAAGGTTAACACTGCTGTAGGAAACATGGATACTATCATATGACTTGAGAGTACGGACTCTGGCCAAGGTTAACACTGCTGTATCAAACATGGATACTATCCTATGACCTGGGAGTACGGACTCTGACCAAGGTTAATACTGCTGTAGGAAACATGGATACTATCCTATGACTTGAGAGTACGGACTCTGACCAAGAGTAACACTGCTGTAGGAAACATGGATACTATCCTATGACTTGAGGGTACGGACTCTGGCCAAGGTTAACACTGCTGTAGGAAACATGGATACTATCATATGACTTGAGAGTACGGACTCTGACCAAGGTTAACACTGCTGTAGGAAACATGGATACTATCCTATGACCTGAGGGTATGGACTCTGACCAAGGTTAACACTGCTGTATCAAACATGGATACTATCCTATGACTTGAGAGTACGGACTCTGGCCAAGGTTAACACTGCTGTATCAAACATGGATACTATCCTATGACCTGGGAGTACGGACTCTGACCAAGGTTAATACTGCTGTAGGAAACATGGATACTATCCTATGACTTGAGAGTACGGACTCTGACCAAGGTTAACACTGCTGTAGGAAACATGGATACTATCCTATGACTTGAGAGTACGGACTCTGGCCAAGGTTAACACTGCTGTAGGAAACATGGATACTATCATATGACTTGAGAGTACGGACTCTGACCAAGGTTAACACTGCTGTAGGAAACATGGATACTATCCTATGACCTGAGGGTATGGACTCTGACCAAGGTTAACACTGCTGTATCAAACATGGATACTATCCTATGACTTGAGAGTACGGACTCTGACCAAGGTTAACACTGCTGTATCAAACATGGATAATATCCTATGACCTGAGGGTATGGACTCTGACCAAGGTTAACACTGCTGTAGGAAACATGGATACTATCCTATGACTTGAGAGTACGGACTCTGACCAAGGTTAACACTGCTGTATCAAACATGGATACTATCATATGACTTGAGAGTACGGACTCTGACCAAGAGTAACACTGCTGTAGGAAACATGGATACTATCCTATGACTTGAGAGTACGGACTCTGACCAAGAGTAACACTGCTGTAGGAAACATGGATACTATCCTATGACCTGGGAGTACGGACTCTGACCAAGGTTAACAATGCTGTAGAAAACATGGATACTATCCTATGAGTTGAGAGTACGGACTCTGACCAAGGTTAACACTGCTGTATCAAACATGGATACTATCCTATAACTTGAGAGTACGGACTCTGACCAAGGTTAACAATGCTGTATCAAACATGGATAATATCCTATGACCTGAGGGTATGGACTCTGACCAAGAGTAACACTGCTGTAGGAAACATGGATACTATCCTATGACCTGGGAGTACGGACTCTGACCAAGGTTAACACTGCTGTAGGAAACATGGATACTATCCTATGACTTGAGAGTACGGACTCTGGCCAAGGTTAACACTGCTGTATCAAACATGGATACTATCATATGACTTGAGAGTACGGACTCTGGCCAAGGTTAACACTGCTGTATCAAAGATGGATACTATCCTATGACCTGGGAGTACGGACTCTGACCAAGGTTAACACTGCAGTAGGAAACATGGATACTATCCTATGACTTGAGAGTACGGACTCTGGCCAAGGTTAACACTGCTGTATCAAACATGGATACTATCATATGACTTGAGAGTACGGACTCTGGCCAAGGTTAACACTGCTGTATCAAAGATGGATACTATCCTATGACCTGGGAGTACGGACTCTGACCAAGGTTAACACTGCTGTAGGAAACATGGATACTATCCTATGACTTGAGGGTACGGACTCTGACCAAGGTTAACACTGCTGTAGGAAACATGGATACTATCCTATGACTTGAGAGTACGGACTCTGGCCAAGGTTAACACTGCTGTATCAAACATGGATACTATCCTATGACCTGGGAGTACGGACTCTGACCAAGGTTAATACTGCTGTAGGAAACATGGATACTATCCTATGACTTGAGAGTACGGACTCTGACCAAGGTTACACTGCTGTAGGAAACATGGATACTATCCTATGACTTGAGAGTACGGACTCTGACCAAGGTTAACACTGCTGTAGGAAACATGGATACTATCCTATGACTTGAGAGTACGGACTCTGACCAAGGTTAACACTGCTGTATCAAACATGGATACTATCCTATGACTTGAGAGTACGGACTCTGACCAAGGTTAACACTGCTGTAGGAAACATGGATACTATCCTATGACTTGAGAGTACGGACTCTGACCAAGGTTAACACTGCTGTAGGAAACATGGATACTATCCTATGACTTGAGAGTACGGACTCTGACCAAGGTTAACACTGCTGTAGGAAACATGGATACTATCCTATGACTTGAGAGTACGGACTCTGACCAAGGTTAACACTGCTGTAGGAAACATGGATACTATCCTATGACTTGAGAGTACGGACTCTGACCAAGGTTAACACTGCTGTAGGAAACATGGATACTATCCTATGACTTGAGAGTACGGACTCTGACCAAGGTTAACACTGCTGTAGGAAACATGGATACTATCCTATGACTTGAGAGTACGGACTCTGACCAAGGTTAACACTGCTGTAGGAAACATGGATACTATCCTATGACTTGAGAGTACGGACTCTGACCAAGGTTAACACTGCTGTATCAAACATGGATACTATCCTATGACTTGAGAGTACGGACTCTGACCAAGGTTAACACTGCTGTATCAAACATGGATACTATCCTATGACCTGGGAGTACGGACTCTGACCAAGGTTAATACTGCTGTAGGAAACATGGATACTATCCTATGACTTGAGAGTACGGACTCTGACCAAGGTTAATACTGCTGTAGGAAACATGGATACTATCCTATGACTTGAGAGTACGGACTCTGGCCAAGGTTAACACTGCTGTAGGAAACATGGATACTATCATATGACTTGAGAGTACGGACTCTGACCAAGGTTAACACTGCTGTAGGAAACATGGATACTATCCTATGACTTGAGAGTATGGACTCTGACCAAGGTTAACACTGCTGTAGAAAACATGGATACTATCCTATGAGTTGAGAGTACGGACTCTGACCAAGGTTAACACTGCTGTATCAAACATGGATAATATCTATAACTTGAGAGTACGGACTCTGACCAAGGTTAACAATGCTGTATCAAACATGGATAATATCCTATGACCTGAGGGTATGGACTCTGACCAAGGTTAACACTGCTGTAGGAAACATGGATACTATCCTATGACTTGAGAGTACGGACTCTGACCAAGGTTAACACTGCTGTAGGAAACATGGATACTATCCTATGACTTGAGAGTACGGACTCTGACCAAGGTTAACACTGCTGTAGGAAACATGGATACTATCCTATGACCTGGGAGTACGGACTCTGACCAAGGTTAACACTGCTGTAGGAAACATGGATACTATCCTATGACTTGAGAGTACGGACTCTGACCAAGGTTAACACTGCTGTAGGAAACATGGATACTATCCTATGACTTGAGAGTACGGACTCTGACCAAGGTTAACACTGCTGTAGGAAACATGGATACTATCCTATGACTTGAGAGTACGGACTCTGACCAAGGTTAACACTGCTGTAGGAAACATGGATACTATCCTATGACTTGAGAGTACGGACTCTGACCAAGGTTAACACTGCTGTATCAAACATGGATACTATCCTATGACTTGAGAGTACGGACTCTGACCAAGGTTAACACTGCTGTAGGAAACATGGATACTATCCTATGACTTGAGAGTACGGACTCTGGCCAAGGTTAACACTGCTGTATCAAACATGGATACTATCATATGACTTGAGAGTACGGACTCTGGCCAAGGTTAACACTGCTGTATCAAACATGGATACTATCCTATGACCTGGGAGTACGGACTCTGACCAAGGTTAATACTGCTGTAGGAAACATGGATACTATCCTATGACTTGAGAGTACGGACTCTGACCAAGAGTAACACTGCTGTAGGAAACATGGATACTATCCTATGACTTGAGGGTACGGACTCTGGCCAAGGTTAACACTGCTGTAGGAAACATGGATACTATCATATGACTTGAGAGTACGGACTCTGACCAAGGTTAACACTGCTGTAGGAAACATGGATACTATCCTATGACTTGAGAGTACGGACTCTGACCAAGGTTAACACTGCTGTATCAAACATGGATACTATCCTATGACTTGAGAGTACGGACTCTGACCAAGGTTAACACTGCTGTAGGAAACATGGATACTATCCTATGACTTGAGAGTACGGACTCTGACCAAGGTTAACACTGCTGTAGGAAACATGGATACTATCCTATGACTTGAGAGTACGGACTCTGGCCAAGGTTAACACTGCTGTAGGAAACATGGATACTATCATATGACTTGAGAGTACGGACTCTGACCAAGGTTAACACTGCTGTAGGAAACATGGATACTATCCTATGACCTGGGTATGGACTCTGACCAAGGTTAACACTGCTGTATCAAACATGGATACTATCCTATGACTTGAGAGTACGGACTCTGACCAAGGTTAACACTGCTGTATCAAACATGGATAATATCCTATGACCTGAGGGTATGGACTCTGACCAAGGTTAACACTGCTGTAGGAAACATGGATACTATCCTATGACTTGAGAGTACGGACTCTGGCCAAGGTTAACACTGCTGTATCAAACATTGATACTATCATATGACTTGAGAGTACGGACTCTGACCAAGAGTAACACTGCTGTAGGAAACATGGATACTATCCTATGACCTGAGAGTACGGACTCTGACCAAGGTTAACACTGCTGTATCAAACATGGATACTATCCTATGACCTGGGAGTACGGACTCTGACCAAGGTTAATACTGCTGTAGGAAACATGGATACTATCCTATGACTTGAGAGTACGGACTCTGACCAAGGTTAATACTGCTGTAGGAAACATGGATACTATCCTATGACTTGAGAGTACGGACTCTGGCCAAGGTTAACACTGCTGTATCAAACATGGATACCATCCTATGACCTGGGAGTACGGACTCTGACCAAGGTTAATACTGCTGTAGGAAACATGGATACTATCCTATGACTTGAGAGTACGGACTCTGACCAAGAGTAACACTGCTGTAGGAAACATGGATACTATCCTATGACTTGAGGGTACGGACTCTGACCAAGAGTAACACTGCTGTAGGAAACATGGATACTATCATATGACTTGAGAGTACGGACTCTGACCAAGGTTAACAATGCTGTAGGAAACATGGATACTATCATATGACTTGAGAGTACAGACTCTGACCAAGGTTAACACTGCTGTAGGAAACATGGATACTATCCTATGAGTTGAGAGTACGGACTCTGACCAAGGTTAACACTGCTGTATCAAACATGGATACTATCCTATGACCTGGGAGTACGGACTCTGACCAAGGTTAATACTGCTGTAGGAAACATGGATACTATCCTATGACTTGAGAGTACGGACTCTGACCAAGAGTAACACTGCTGTAGGAAACATGGATACTATCCTATGACCTGGGAGTACGGACTCTGGCCAAGGTTAACACTGCTGTAGGAAACATGGATACTATCATATGACTTGAGAGTGCGGACTCTGACCAAGGTTAACACTGCTGTAGGAAACATGGATACTATCCTATGACCTGAGGGTATGGACTCTGACCAAGGTTAACACTGCTGTTTCAAACATGGATACTATCCTATGACTTGAGAGTACGGACTCTGGCCAAGGTTAACACTGCTGTATCAAACATGGATACTATCCTATGACCTGGGAGTACGGACTCTGACCAAGGTTAATACTGCTGTAGGAAACATGGATACTATCCTATGACTTGAGAGTACGGACTCTGACCAAGAGTAACACTGCTGTAGGAAACATGGATACTATCCTATGACTTGAGGGTACGGACTCTGACCAAGGTTAACACTGCTGTAGGAAACATGGATACTATCATATGACTTGAGAGTACGGACTCTGACCAAGGTTAACACTGCTGTATCAAACATGGATACTATCCTATGACTTGAGAGTACGGACTCTGACCAAGGTTAACACTGCTGTAGCAAACATGGATACTATCCTATGACTTGAGAGTACGGACTCTGACCAAGGTTAACACTGCTGTATGAAACATGGATACTATCCTATGACTTGAGAGTACGGACTCTGACCAAGGTTAACACTGCTGTAGCAAACATGGATACTATCCTATGACCTGGGAGTACGGACTCTGACCAAGGTTAATACTGCTGTAGGAAACATGGATACTATCCTATGACTTGAGAGTACGGACTCTGACCAAGGTTAACACTGCTGTAGGAAACATGGATACTATCCTATGACTTGAGAGTACGGACTCTGACCAAGGTTAACACTGCTGTAGGAAACATGGATACTATCCTATGACTTGAGAGTACGGACTCTGACCAAGGTTACACTGCTGTAGAAACATGGATACTATCCTATGACTTGGAGTACGGACTCTGACCAAGGTTACACTGCTGTAGGAAACATGGATACTATCCTATGACTGAGTACGGACTCTGACCAAGTTAACACTGCTGTAGGAAACATGGATACTATCCTATGACTTGAGAGTACGGACTCTGACCAAGGTTAACACTGCTGTATCAAACATGGATACTATCCTATGACCTGGGGTACGGACTCTGACCAAGGTTAACACTGCTGTAGGAAACATGGATACTATCCTATGACTTGAGAGTACGGACTCTGACCAAGAGTAACACTGCTGTAGGAAACATGGATACTATCCTATGACTTGAGGGTACGGACTCTGACCAAGGTTAACACTGCTGTAGGAAACATGGATACTATCATATGACTTGAGAGTACGGACTCTGACCAAGGTTAACACTGCTGTAGGAAACATGGATACTATCCTATGACCTGAGAGTACGGACTCTGACCAAGGTTAACACTGCTGTAGGAAACATGGATACTATCCTATGACTTGAGAGTACGGACTCTGACCAAGGTTAACACTGCTGTATCAAACATGGATACTATCCTATGACCTGGGAGTACGGACTCTGACCAAGGTTAATACTGCTGTAGGAAACATGGATACTATCCTATGACTTGAGAGTACGGACTCTGACCAAGAGTAACACTGCTGTAGGAAACATGGATACTATCCTATGACTTGAGAGTACGGACTCTGACCAAGGTTAACACTGCTGTAGGAAACATGGATACTATCATATGACTTGAGAGTACGGACTCTGACCAAGGTTAACACTGCTGTATCAAACATGGATACTATCCTATGACTTGAGAGTACGGACTCTGACCAAGGTTAACACTGCTGTATCAAACATGGATACTATCCTATGACTTGAGAGTACGGACTCTGGCCAAGGTTAACACTGCTGTATGAAACATGGATACTATCATATGACTTGAGAGTACGGACTCTGACCAAGGTTAACACTGCTGTATCAAACATGGATACTATCCTATGACCTGGGAGTACGGACTCTGACCAAGGTTAATACTGCTGTAGGAAACATGGATACTATCCTATGACTTGAGAGTACGGACTCTGACCAAGGTTAACACTGCTGTAGGAAACATGGATACTATCCTATGACTTGAGGGTACGGACTCTGACCAAGGTTAACACTGCTGTAGGAAACATGGATACTATCCTATGACTTGAGAGTACGGACTCTGACCAAGGTTAACACTGCTGTATCAAACATGGATACTATCCTATGACTTGAGAGTACGGACTCTGACCAAGGTTAACACTGCTGTATCAAACATGGATAATATCCTATGACCTGAGAGTACGGACTCTGACCAAGGTTAACACTGCTGTAGGAAACATGGATACTATCCTATGACTTGAGAGTACGGACTCTGGCCAAGGTTAACACTGCTGTATCAAACATGGATACTATCATATGACTTGAGAGTACGGACTCTGGCCAAGGTTAACACTGCTGTATCAAAGATGGATACTATCCTATGACCTGGGAGTACGGACTCTGACCAAGGTTAATACTGCTGTAGGAAACATGGATACTATCCTATGACTTGAGAGTACGGACTCTGACCAAGAGTAACACTGCTGTAGGAAACATGGATACTATCCTATGACTTGAGGGTACGGACTCTGGCCAAGGTTAACACTGCTGTAGGAAACATGGATACTATCATATGACTTGAGAGTACGGACTCTGACCAAGGTTAACACTGCTGTAGGAAACATGGATACTATCCTATGACCTGAGGGTATGGACTCTGACCAAGGTTAACACTGCTGTATCAAACATGGATACTATCCTATGACTTGAGAGTACGGACTCTGGCCAAGGTTAACACTGCTGTATCAAACATGGATACTATCCTATGACCTGGGAGTACGGACTCTGACCAAGGTTAATACTGCTGTAGGAAACATGGATACTATCCTATGACTTGAGAGTACGGACTCTGACCAAGGTTAACACTGCTGTAGGAAACATGGATACTATCCTATGACTTGAGAGTACGGACTCTGGCCAAGGTTAACACTGCTGTAGGAAACATGGATACTATCCTATGACTTGAGAGTACGGACTCTGACCAAGAGTAACACTGCTGTAGGAAACATGGATACTATCCTATGACTTGAGGGTACGGACTCTGACCAAGAGTAACACTGCTGTAGGAAACATGGATACTATCATATGACTTGAGAGTACGGACTCTGACCAAGGTTAACAATGCTGTAGGAAACATGGATACTATCATATGACTTGAGAGTACAGACTCTGACCAAGGTTAACACTGCTGTAGAAACATGGATACTATCCTATGAGTTGAGAGTACGGACTCTGACCAAGGTTAACACTGCTGTATCAAACATGGATACTATCCTATGACCTGGGAGTACGGACTCTGACCAAGGTTAATACTGCTGTAGGAAACATGGATACTATCCTATGACTTGAGAGTACGGACTCTGACCAAGAGTAACACTGCTGTAGGAAACATGGATACTATCCTATGACTTGAGGGTACGGACTCTGACCAAGGTTAACACTGCTGTAGGAAACATGGATACTATCATATGACTTGAGAGTACGGACTCTGACCAAGGTTAACACTGCTGTAGGAAACATGGATACTATCCTATGACTTGAGAGTACGGACTCTGACCAAGGTTAACACTGCTGTATCAAACATGGATACTATCCTATGACTTGAGAGTACGGACTCTGGCCAAGGTTAACACTGCTGTATGAAACATGGATACTATCATATGACTTGAGAGTACGGACTCGACCAAGGTTAACACTGCTGTACAAACATGGATACTATCCTATGACCTGGGAGTACGGACTCTGACCAAGGTTAATACTGCTGTAGGAAACATGGATACTATCCTATGACTTGAGAGTACGGACTCTGGCCAAGGTTAACACTGCTGTAGGAAACATGGATACTATCCTATGACTTGAGGGTACGGACTCTGACCAAGAGTAACACTGCTGTAGGAAACATGGATACTATCATATGACTTGAGAGTACGGACTCTGACCAAGGTTAACAATGCTGTATCAAACATGGATACTATCCTATGACCTGAGGGTATGGACTCTGACCAAGGTTAACAATGCTGTAGAAAACATGGATACTATCCTATGAGTTGAGAGTACGGACTCTGACCAAGGTTAACACTGCTGTATCAAACATGGATAATATCCTATAACTTGAGAGTACGGACTCTGACCAAGGTTAACAATGCTGTATCAAACATGGATAATATCCTATGACCTGGGAGTACGGACTCTGACCAAGGTTAACACTGCTGTAGGAAACATGGATACTATCCTATGACTTGAGAGTACGGACTCTGGCCAAGGTTAACACTGCTGTATCAAACATGGATACTATCATATGACTTGAGAGTACGGACTCTGGCCAAGGTTAACACTGCTGTATCAAAGATGGATACTATCCTATGACCTGGGAGTACGGACTCTGACCAAGGTTAATACTGCTGTAGGAAACATGGATACTATCCTATGACTTGAGAGTACGGACTCTGACCAAGAGTAACACTGCTGTAGGAAACATGGATACTATCCTATGACTTGAGGGTACGGACTCTGGCCAAGGTTAACACTGCTGTAGGAAACATGGATACTATCATATGACTTGAGAGTACGGACTCTGACCAAGGTTAACACTGCTGTAGGAAACATGGATACTATCCTATGACCTGAGGGTACGGACTCTGACCAAGGTTAACACTGCTGTATCAAACATGGATACTATCCTATGACTTGAGAGTACGGACTCTGGCCAAGGTTAACACTGCTGTATCAAACATGGATACTATCCTATGACCTGGGAGTACGGACTCTGACCAAGGTTAATACTGCTGTAGGAAACATGGATACTATCCTATGACTTGAGAGTACGGACTCTGACCAAGGTTAACACTGCTGTAGGAAACATGGATACTATCCTATGACTTGAGAGTACGGACTCTGGCCAAGGTTAACACTGCTGTAGGAAACATGGATACTATCATATGACTTGAGAGTACGGACTCTGACCAAGGTTAACACTGCTGTAAAACATGGATACTATCCTATGACCTGAGGGTATGGACTCTGACCAAGGTTAACACTGCTGTAGCAAACATGGATACTATCCTATGACTTGAGAGTACGGACTCTGACCAAGGTTAACACTGCTGTATCAAACATGGATACTATCCTATGACTTGAGAGTACGGACTCTGACCAAGGTTAACACTGCTGTATCAAACATGGATACTATCCTATGACCTGGGAGTACGGACTCTGACCAAGGTTAACACTGCTGTAGGAAACATGGATACTATCCTATGACTTGAGAGTACGGACTCTGGCCAAGGTTAACACTGCTGTATCAAACATGGATACTATCATATGACTTGAGAGTACGGACTCTGGCCAAGGTTAACACTGCTGTATCAAAGATGGATACTATCCTATGACCTGGGAGTACGGACTCTGACCAAGGTTAATACTGCTGTAGGAAACATGGATACTATCCTATGACTTGAGAGTACGGACTCTGACCAAGAGTAACACTGCTGTAGGAAACATGGATACTATCCTATGACTTGAGGGTACGGACTCTGGCCAAGGTTAACACTGCTGTAGGAAACATGGATACTATCATATGACTTGAGAGTACGGACTCTGACCAAGGTTAACACTGCTGTAGGAAACATGGATACTATCCTATGACCTGAGGGTATGGACTCTGACCAAGGTTAACACTGCTGTATCAAACATGGATACTATCCTATGACTTGAGAGTACGGACTCTGGCCAAGGTTAACACTGCTGTATCAAACATGGATACTATCCTATGACCTGGGAGTACGGACTCTGACCAAGGTTAATACTGCTGTAGGAAACATGGATACTATCCTATGACTTGAGAGTACGGACTCTGACCAAGGTTAATACTGCTGTAGGAAACATGGATACTATCCTATGACTTGAGAGTACGGACTCTGGCCAAGGTTAACACTGCTGTAGGAAACATGGATACTATCATATGACTTGAGAGTACGGACTCTGGCCAAGGTTAACACTGCTGTATCAAACATGGATACTATCCTATGACCTGGGAGTACGGACTCTGACCAAGGTTAATACTGCTGTAGGAAACATGGATACTATCCTATGACTTGAGAGTACGGACTCTGACCAAGGTTAATACTGCTGTAGGAAACATGGATACTATCCTATGACTTGAGAGTACGGACTCTGGCCAAGGTTAACACTGCTGTAGGAAACATGGATACTATCATATGACTTGAGAGTACGGACTCTGACCAAGGTTAATACTGCTGTAGGAAACATGGATACTATCCTATGAGTTGAGAGTATGGACTCTGACCAAGGTTAACAATGCTGTAGAAAACATGGATACTATCCTATGAGGTGAGAGTACGGACTCTGACCAAGGTTAACACTGCTGTATCAAACATGGATAATATCATATAACTTGAGAGTACGGACTCTGACCAAGGTTAACAATGCTGTATCAAACATGGATAATATCCTATGACCTGAGGGTATGGACTCTGACCAAGGTTAACACTGCTGTAGGAAACATGGATACTATCCTATGACTTGAGAGTACGGACTCTGACCAAGGTTAATACTGCTGTAGGAAACATGGATACTATCCTATGACTTGAGAGTACGGACTCTGACCAAGGTTAACACTGCTGTAGGAAACATGGATACTATCCTATGACCTGGGAGTACGGACTCTGACCAAGGTTAACACTGCTGTAGGAAACATGGATACTATCCTATGAGTTGAGAGTACGGACTCTGACCAAGGTTAACACTGCTGTAGGAAACATGGATACTATCCTATGAGTTGAGAGTACGGACTCTGACCAAGGTTAACACTGCTGTAGGAAACATGGATACTATCCTATAACTTGAGGGTACGGACTCTGGCCAAGGTTAACACTGCTGTAGGAAACATGGATACTATCCTATGACTTGAGAGTACGGACTCTGACCAAGAGTAACACTGCTGTATCAAACATGGATACTATCCTATGACTTGAGAGTGCGGACTCTGACCAAGGTTAACACTGCTGTAGGAAACATGGATACTATCCTATGACCTGGGAGTACGGATTCTGACCAAGGTTAACACTGCTGTAGGAAACATGGATACTATCCTATGACCTGGGAGTACGGATTCTGACCAAGGTTAACACTGCTGTAGGAAACATGGATACTATCCTATGACCTGGGAGTACGGATTCTGACCAAGGTTAACACTGCTGTAGGAAACATGGATACTATCCTATGACCTGGGAGTACGGACTCTGACCAAGGTTAACACTGCTGTAGGAAACATGGATACTATCCTATGACCTGGGAGTACGGACTCTGACCAAGGTTAACACTGCTGTAGGAAACATGGATACTATCCTATGACCTGGGAGTACGGATTCTGACCAAGGTTAACACTGCTGTAGGAAACATGGATACTATCCTATGACTTGAGAGTACGGACTCTGACCAAGAGTAACACTGCTGTATCAAACATGGATACTATCCTATGACTTGAGAGTGCGGACTCTGACCAAGGTTAACACTGCTGTAGGAAACATGGATACTATCCTATGACCTGGGAGTACGGATTCTGACCAAGGTTAACACTGCTGTAGGAAACATGGATACTATCCTATGACCTGGGAGTACGGACTCTGACCAAGGTTAACACTGCTGTAGGAAACATGGATACTATCCTATGACCTGGGAGTACGGACTCTGACCAAGGTTAACACTGCTGTAGGAAACATGGATACTATCCTATGACCTGGGAGTACGGACTCTGACCAAGGTTAACACTGCTGTAGGAAACATGGATACTATCCTATGACCTGGGAGTACGGACTCTGACCAAGGTTAACACTGCTGTAGGAAACATGGATACTATCCTATGACCTGGGAGTACGGACTCTGACCAAGGTTAACACTGCTGTAGGAAACATGGATACTATCCTATGACCTGGGAGTACGGACTCTGACCAAGGTTAACACTGCTGTAGGAAACATGGATACTATCCTATGACCTGGGAGTACGGATTCTGACCAAGGTTAACACTGCTGTAGGAAACATGGATACTATCCTATGACCTGGGAGTACGGACTCTGAGCAAGGTTAACACTGCTGTAGGAAACATGGATACTATCCTATGACCTGGGAGTACGGACTCTGACCAAGGTTAACACTGCTGTAGGAAACATGGATACTATCCTATGACCTGGGAGTACGGATTCTGACCAAGGTTAACACTGCTGTAGGAAACATGGATACTATCCTATGACCTGGGAGTACGGATTCTGACCAAGGTTAACACTGCTGTAGGAAACATGGATACTATCCTATGACCTGGGAGTACGGATTCTGACCAAGGTTAACACTGCTGTAGGAAACATGGATGCTATTCTATGACCTGGGAGTACGGACTCTGACCAAGGTTAACACTGCTGTAGGAAACATGGATACTATCCTATGACCTGGGAGTACGGATTCTGACCAAGGTTAACACTGCTGTAGGAAACATGGATACTATCCTATGACCTGGGAGTACGGATTCTGACCAGTACCTTGATATACTGTTACATATTGGTATCCATCTGGCAAGTGTATATACTACATACACATGTATATCTTATAAGCTAAAACTGAAATAATTGGCAGTGTTTGCGTGAGGCCCTTATATCCAGTAATGGAAGAGTGTAACACTTGTCGTAGTTTATATGGTGAACATCTGTATCATATGTATGTAATCAATACACAGCAATTATATGCAGAATTTAGCGAGATAATTTATACACTCAACAACAAAATTCGTAATCGGTCACCTGGTGCTTTATACTATTTGGAGCCAACTAATAATCATACGATATAAATATGTCCATATTGTCATGTAGTGTATTTTATTCCAGATCATTATGCAGCACCTCATTGCATAACGATCTGTATTAAAATGTATCAACTAAGATATGAATATTGATATTATATGATTATTAATTTGCTCCAAATGCTGTCGAACTAGAACACCAGGTGGGAATGTTGTTGAGTGTGTACTTGCTGCTAACCTTGAAAGAATGGTTGACAAACGTTTTTTATTTGACACGTTTAACAAATTTGGAGAGGACTGATAAAGATCGCCAACACTTTTGAGACTATCATGTTGACTACAGACTACATTATCTATTGCTTATTGCCTATACAATAGTAGAAAGTAATCCTAATACACATGGACATTTGCAACCAGTTATGTACTATCCATATACACGAATAGCATGTTCCATACACCCGTTACCCCTATAAGTCATATATGTACATTGATATATAGATTTATTGTCATTAATTGCTTCATTCCCCCTTTTTTTACTCAACTAGCCAATTCCATATATCATCATATTCCATAACATATTATATATAGTTTCTCTACTTTTCAGCTTTAACATTACTATATAATTCCAATGTGCAGTTTTCACTTATAGTCCTATCTTTTAATTGTACTTAATGTGTATGTATGTCGTTGGCCTCATGGTAGATTAACATTTTTAAATGAGTTCTCGTAAAATAAAGTCTTTATTATTATTATTATTATTATTGAGATAACACTAACAGACGGTATTGGCTAAATTCCAATTGGGTTTATGTATATAAAATTAACGAGACATTAACCGCACCATCGTAAATGAGAGGAATCTTATAAAACAACTGTCGTTTATTTCAATCATTTCACCGTAAATTGATATAATAATTATCATGAGTGTGCAATCTTTATAATATGTTGGAAATAAAATATGCTTATACAAATGTAAAAAACATTATTGAATTATATTTTTGTTTTCCATATTTTCAGTTTTATTTCCCAAAAATATTGATATCGTAATAGGTGATTTTCATTGTTTTATACAGAGATAATACGTAACATGAATAGGACATTTACACTTGGAGAGATCAAACAGAAATGCCGCAAATACCACGCACCTGGCTCGCTTGCTCTTTCTGCAGCTGATACGTTATATATAGTTCATTCACTGTTGTTTAATTTGACATTGCATCATTCCTTCACTGCACAATTGTGTTTGTTTGTTATTTATTTGGGGGAGGGGGTTTAAAGTCTCATCAACAGCTTGGCTACACTCCAGCTACTATATGTGGAGGAACACTACCCCAGTGTAGAACCTCCAACCGTCCGCAAGTCGCTGAATAGCGTTCGCACATGAAATAAATCGGCCAAATGGGAGTCGAACCTACAGCGATGTGATGTCAACAATCGTAACCGTTCGGTCACGAAGGCCCATCATTGCAAAATATTAGTTTATTGTAAACTTTATATTTTGATAAGTAAATATCACAGGTGTTGAACTTTCTAAAGCATTTGGTAAGATTTGAGAAAATAAGTGCATCATTGTCTTCTCCAAAATCTTCCATACATCAACTTCCATATCTTCCATATATTACTTCACATGATGCATATCAGTTATGGTATGATGCATGGAAGAGCATGCCTGCACAGCCACACACATGCAATAAACTGTATACATGCTAAACGCATGGGCTGAAGACTAGCGTGTTTCCATCAACACTAGCAACTCTCCACTACACTATTCATCCCACCAACAAAGAAAACATGTGGACCCATCAAGTTAGGCGCATTACCTCTCGGGCACGATAATGAGGCTACCTAGGTAGGAGCGATATTTAGCAAAAGGTTAACATGGAAACCCCACATTTCTCAATCAGAAGGGAATGCGAGAAGGCAGCTAGCAACTGTGTGCAACGTAGCAAGAACAAGCTTGGTAGCAAATACGCTAGCCATACATACATACATACATACATATTGCTCAGTGAACTACTGCACGGTCTCGTTAGATTGGTAGCAAATACGCTAGCCATACATACATACATATTGCTCAGTGAACTACTGCACGGTCTCGTTAGATTGGTAGCAAATACGCTAGCCATACATACATACATACATACATATTGCTCAGTGAACTACTGCACGGTCTTGTTAGATTGGTAGCAAATTCGCTAGACATACATACATATTACTCAGTGAACTACTGCACGGTCTCGTTAGATTGGTAGCAAATACGCTAGCCATACATACATACATATTACTCAGTGAACTACTGCACGGTCTCGTTAGATTGGTAGCAAATTCGCTAGACATACATACATATTACTCAGTGAACTACTGCACGGTCTCGTTAGATTGGTAGCAAATTCGCTAGACATACATACATATGGCTCAGTGAACTACTGCACGGTCTCGTTAGATTGGTGGCAAATACGCTAGCCATACATACATATTGCTCAGTGAACTACTGCACGGTCTCGTCATATATGTACATTGTACCATCTCATTCACTGAATTTACAGGCAAAACAAATAAATCCGCAATGCCTCTTCTCTCTACATCATGGCGATGTGCTATATCAGGACTGAGGTCTATAATAATAATAATAATAATAATAATAAAGACTTTATTGAACGAGAGTACTCATTTAACAAAAGTTAATCTACCATGAGGCCCTCAACATATATATATAATCAAATGCAATCAAAAGATAGCACTATAAGTGAGAACTGCACATTGGAATAATATAGTAATGTAAAGCTGAAAAATAGAGAAACTATATTTAATATGTAATGGAATGTGATGATATATGGGATTGGCTAGCAGAGTAGAAAATGGGAATGGGACAATTAATGATACTATATCTATCTAACAATGTGCAGATTTGACTTGTAGTGGTATCTTCAAAATATGTATGAAATCAACTTAAGGACAGCATTTTTCCGATTCTAATAAATATAGCAATGGCAATACACGTTTATAATAACAGTAGAAGTACGCGATTAGTTTGAATTGTTATAGTTCCACTTTAAGTAGAGATTTTTGAACTGTTGGATAGTTGGAGCATTTTGAACTGAGTGAGGCAATGAATTCTAAATAGATGATCCTGAAAATTCAAATGTATTACGAAATAGTTCACAATTTGGTCTTGGTGTGTATAATTGATATTCTGAGGTTGATCTAAGAATTCTAGGATGTATATCAGAAATAAAAGTGAAGGACGATTTTAAATAGTCTGGAGCAGCTCCATGTAATGTTTTATACATTTGTATAGCCTTCTGATATATATGACTCGTTCTGGAAAGGTCATCCATTTTAGTTGGGAGAATAATAATTGCGATGGAGTGTCAAAGTCCTGATCTAGAATTAGTCTAGCTGCTCTCTTTTGTAACCGAACTATTTTATCTTCTAAAGATGAGTTGCAGTTACCCCAAATCACACAACAAAAGTCTAAGTGAGGCAATATGTAAGCATTGTAGAAGAGGTTGCGATTAGGAATAGAGAGATACCTTTTTATATGAGACAATAAATATAAATAAGGTATCGAGAGTGATTAAACTAATGTTAGAACTTGTTTCGCAATCGAGTTAAACGATATTAATACAATATATTATATCAATATTAGACGCTATATTACACGCAACATCGTAAACACACGTATATAATCAGACAGTCATAAAACGCCACACCATAACATAATGCAATCATAACCTCGGAGGCAAGATTTCGATAATCTAATTTACAATAGGTGACAGTCAAACCATTTTATGTGTCTTAAGATCGAATGACAATGAATAAATAACTACTTAACATGCAGGTAATAGCGTACACGCTGTGGAATAATACAGTAGTTCAAAGCAACGCAATATGTCAGTAAATATGTTACACTGGGTGTCCGTTTCTGTTTTTACGTTTATTTATCGTCACTACCGGTTGCCCATATAATATGAGCGACGCCTCCTGAAGAGATTAGTTATTTTAGATTTTGGAGGATAGTGCATGATACATACAGAGACCCATTCCAGAGTCTCCTCTGGTTCTTTTACGTGCACGGTGTAAAGCACCGATACGAGACCTCGGTTTAACGTCCCTTCTGAAAGACTGTTAATTTTATTAGGGTCAGACGGGGGATCGAACCTGCGATCCCTGGATTACCAGTCCAGCGTGTTACCACTGGACTACAGATCCATCTGTGACTGGATGCACTTGTAGTCATTGCACTGATATATGGTCCACCACACTTCCCAGTAATTCCGGTATGTGTGTGTGTGTGTGATATGTCTCTACAGTTTTTCCATTTATGATACAAGTACCCAAATTAGTCTGACAGCGGCACACTACTGAAATACATAGACAGCATCTAGAAATATGTATTAAACTCACCAATAGAATATATTATTTGACAAATAATTTACAACACCAGTTATGTTAAATCACTAAAAACAACATGTAATTTAGTAGATGCCAAACGCTGATTATACAAAATACAGAAAAGACGGTCTCCGTATGCTACTATCAAACATAGCTTCCCTATATTAAGCTCCAATGATTTATTGCCTTCAAAGGCAACAGCTGTCGGAAATGGAAAAAACAGGAAAATC
This sequence comes from Archivesica marissinica, assembly GCA_014843695.1. Taxonomy (NCBI): domain Eukaryota; kingdom Metazoa; phylum Mollusca; class Bivalvia; order Venerida; family Vesicomyidae; genus Archivesica; species Archivesica marissinica. The sequence continues at coordinate 67,744,690 of CM026390.1, forward strand.
AGTCAATTTCTAGAAAACAGATTCCTAAGTAAGTTTTGGTAAAGTTTCCCTGTCATTTGTTTTTGCTTGCTTTCTTAGATCGATTTTCTTCTATTCTGCAGGCAGGCAGTCGACCGTCAGCTGACACCATCAATCGGAAGGACGCTGTTATACGTCATAAGGACTAAAAATAGCGATAAATCTGTAGAAGCAGGAGGGACCTAATCACAATAATATCTGACAGGACATCGATCGATCCTCACTTGATATGCGAGATGAAAACAACAACAGAACGTCCTTTACGTAGGGAATAACAATAATACAATACAACTCGTAGGCGAGATAACATTTAACACAATTACTAGCATTTGTGATACAGTATTTAGAGACGGAACATTTCATTTTAAATATCAACTGGGAATTGGAAAGACTTACGAACGAACTTAGTGTGGAAATAAAATAATACAATAAACATGCATGTGGAAGTGAATGTTGCTTTGAATTTTGTTATTTCGTATCTTTATAATAAGCTACCGCGTCGTAGAGTGGATTTATTTGGCACTGAACTTGAAAAGGGACTTAAGAAGAAGTTTGAGGGACACTGGTACCCGGACCAGCCTATGAAAGGATCTGGATTTAGATGTGTCAGAGTGAATGGAGAAACAATAGATCCGGTGATTATTCAGGCTGCAGGTTCAGTAGGTCTCAATTTGGACGAAATGCAGGATTACTTGCCAAAAGAATTGACACTGTGGATTGACCCAAATGAAGTGTCGTACAGGATAGGCGAGAAAGGACAGGTGAAGATATTGTACAGTGATAAATCGTATGAGGAAAATGCCGAGAATGAAGACCGCGAAGTGCAGGCCACCAACCGCGGGTTTAATCCTGAGGCTCAAGCATTTAATCCTGACGCCGAGTCCTTCGAGCCCATTGACAGACTGTCTGCATCACTCGGCACACTTAATCTCTCTCCACATTCAGGTGGGTTATCTCCTTCAGATATTTCACCCGTTTCCTCGTCCTCATGGGGTGGCAGCCAGTCAACATCACCTTCCGGTGCTGCACCATTTCCGTCATTAAACGGGACAACGTCTCCACCAGTGGCATACGCGCCCAAGCGTCAGGGTATGCAAATGTTTACCACGGCAACTTTTGCACAGACCAAATTTGGTTCAACAAAGCTGAAGTCAAACGCCAAACGTCCAACGCGCCTTTCACCGACTGAATTTGGTAACTTTTTCCGCCAGAAGGTTGTACCAAACAATGTGCAGTACGCTGAGTTGACAACTCCGCCTCGTTCGCGTTCCTTATCACCCCGTGATCCAAGAGTAGAATTCCTCATTGACCAACAACAACGTTTCATTCATAATCAACATCAGCAGCAGCTGCAACAACAATTTCAACAGCAACAACAAATGTTGCATCAACAACAACTCAACTTCCAACTACAGCAGCAACAACAGCAGCAGCAGCAGCAGCAACAACAGTTTCAACCACAACAGCAACAAAATCGTTTGGGTATTCCATCTGAGCATCATTATATGGGTAGCCCTACTCAACATGTCTCTGGATCCCTTCATGAGATGTTCTCGGGCCCCTCTCCGCTTCAGTCACCGGTACAGAGTCAGATGTCACCTGGTGGCCAGTCAATGCTTCCATCCAGCCAGAAGCAGCAAATCCATGGTACCAATAGTCAGCAATCGCCTAGTCAATCATCCATCAACTTGGCCCCCCAGTCACCCGTGAATTCCATCCAGATTTCGCCACAGAATCAGCAGGCGTTGTTTGAAGGAATGGGTATAAATAATGGACCGTGTCCATCTTCGAGTCAGTATCACCATCTGCTTCTTGCCAGTTAATTCAAACACACGTGGAAGTGTTGGATAGATGTGTGCGTGTGTGAAGCATAGTACGATCACATGGTTGTTGATGGAACGCTAAGATAAGTGTAATTCTCCATGAAACTTGCGTCCACTTTATTTTTGTTGTTAACAAATTAATTTTGGAAAATCTTGTAATATTTGTTTTCTATAATATTTAGGTTATTTAGATATTTATTAGTTATTATGGAATTGTACTATCAGATTAGATTCTCACAACAATTTTTTTATGTTTTATACATTACTGTTACATTAATGCATATCATTTTGTTTGTTTGTTAGTTTTTTTAATGTTTGTCTTATATTATATGTACACGAGCTGGGTTACCAGGGCATTATGGTTATAAATTACTAGGGGTTTGCTTACATATTGTTTGATTATAAGTATGATGATTCAATAACGTCATCTACTAGTATTTAGCTTACCTTTAGATTAAACATACGTTATCAGTCACAATTCACAATAGCAAATATACATATTCTATATATATATACTACACATTGACGAGTGGGTTGGATAGAACATGCATGTAACTTGTTGATATTGGTGAGCGTTGGTGCTGCCACTGAATTATCTTTGTTTGCAACAACTTAGGGACGCAGCAATGTATGTGGTGTGTGTGTGTGTTTTACGTTTATTTATCGTCGCTACCGGTTGCCCATATGAGCGACGCTTCCTGAAGAGATTAGTCATTTTAGATTTTGGAGGATAGTGCATGATACAGACAGAGACCCAATCCAGAGTCTCCTCTGGTTCTTTTACGTGCACGGTGTAAAGCACGAGACCTCGGTTTAACGTCCCATCTGAAAGACTGTTAATTTTATTAGGGTCAGACGGAGGATCGAACATGTGATCCCTGGATTACCAGTCCAACGTGTTACCACTGGACTACAGATCCGTCTGTGTGGTTGCCTTTGGGTGATACTTATGAAGTGTTACACAAGGACAACACGTGAGTTCTATGTTAAAATTCTTAAATGTTTTGGAGTAATGTGAAAATGTGGAACCTATATGTAAAGCATGTAGAAATGGACGACATAGTAGGATATCCTTTCAAATCCCTGCCAAAACTATATACACCGCTTATTTACTCTTCCAAAACGTACATTTAAATAAGTGATGTTAATACTCAATTGTTTGATACAATGCAACTGCTACATTGCCAACTCAGAAAGAAGAGTGTTATCAGCTAAGAGATAAAAGGGTCTTGTCTTGTAAATAATGACATGGTTCAATGTATTGTAGATAATAATTATTGCAATCTATTTAGTAACGTTATGTCGTTGATCCGACATATAATTTGCTATCATTATACACATGTATTGTGCACTCTCATGCCGCGATAAACTGACACACAGCTGCATTTAAACAATGTAACGAACTATTTAACATAGGTCATACAGGATATTGTGAATTACCTTTTTGCACGTAGTTATTTACAGATGGGTGTGCATGTTCTACGTTTATTTATCGTCGCTACCGGTTACCCATATGAGCGACGCCTCCTGAAGAGATTGGTCATTTTAGAGTTTTGGCAGATATTGCAATGCTACAGACAGATGCCCATTCCAGAGTCTCCTCTGGTTCTTTTACGTGCACGGTGTAATGCACAGACACGAAACCTCGGTTTAAAGTCCCATCTGAAAGACTGTTAATTGTATTAGTGTCAGACGGGTGATCGAACCTGCGATCCCTGGATTACCAGTCCAGCGTGTTAACCCACCACTGGACTACAGATCCGTCTGATGCATGTGTATTTTGATTGTAGTATACTCATAGTCAGAGTAATTAGCGATGGTTTAAACTTCGCATTGAAATTGTCTAAAAATAAGATTGTCCAGCATTTGATATTAAGAGACGTATATAAATGTTAAGATCTCGCAAGATTCCTGCTGGAGTTATGGTACAAAGTGTTGAACTAAATGACAAGGGCACAATTTATAAATTACCTGTTTGTTTATGAATTAATGTATATATAGATAACTTTATTTCCTCCACTGCAGGGAGAGCCACATACAATATGAACATAAACATCTAATTTACAAAGAACACACTCTAATACAAATGACAATTATACTTGACAATTATACAACGCATAGGTACAATGCACGTCAAGTACATATCTATACATATGATATTTACAGAGAAAGGCATGCAATTTACTATGCAAATAAAGTACATGCCTTCACAATGATATTACACTGGTGCGTATACAATATGAAATACATAGCATTTGCAGATTGGCCTCCTGTCCTCTTTAGAGATCATACAAATATTCATAGTACATAGTGCATTGTTAAAAACTAGTAACTGTTCGGTAACGGTGCATTTGTTTTAAAAAACTCGGTGTCGGAGTATATTATACAATAGTATGCCATTTTCCATCATCCTACACTACCCGTATCAATATTGCCACGGCGTGTTTGATCGGGTATCTATCAAACTCGGTGTCGGGTATATTTAACAAGTGTCAATCATCCTACAATACCCGTATCAATATTGTCAGGAAATGTTTGATCCGGTATGTATCGTTAGGCTGATATAGTGCACTATCTACATTCATATGAAATAAAAGAGAGTTACGTCCGCTCCAATTATCCCGCTGGATGAAATGCTATATAGAGTGTTTAGATAGTTTGTTCGATTAAGTTAATCAGGTGATCTCAGTGGTCGATTTATTGTTGCTGCACGAAATTGCTGTACGTATATGTTGAACGTCACCTTCTTTACCAAACTCACTTAATTGAAATATTGTATGTCAGCAATACTACAAACAGTCCACCCTTAAATCGTGTAATTTACTGTACAACACAATGGCATACAGTATATATCAGTTTCCGGCTGCATGTATGCACCCGCAATATCTCGGACATTGTCTCAAATTGATCATATGCTTCATTGTCATTCCTATTTACATATATACACTGTAGTATTTGTCCACATGCCAAAGGGCATTAATATTTAATATTAACTTGCTTAAGTACCGATATATACAGAAATATTGCCTGTTTTATGAATAATGAAAAATGTTAAAATGTAATCGGAAATGACATATCAAATAAACATATTTTTATGGCGAGGTATAAATTCCAAGTGTCTAAAACGTTTTTGAATATCATTCAGTGTTCGTTAATTAACATTCAGTATTAATACCATGTCGTAACACGATGATAAGTTTCAAGCTTCTATGAAACATGTGTCGGTTACTAATTTAATATACATTGTTCGCTTGATGTATTGGATTCCGAGGTCAATTTAGTGCCCAGCCTTACATTGAAGTGAACTATACGTATGTGTTGTTTGTGTTTATTGACTGGGGCCAAAGAATATATATGTGTGCTGTATCTATGGCGATATATCTCCTCTAATCAGTTTACCAGTAGCGCTGAACACGGTTAATTTAAATACTATACAATGTATACGTACACAATGTTTCTTCTGCAGATATGGAGGGGGGGGGGGGGTGGTGATTAAAGGTTGTGACATTTTCCCGAGCAGGATTATGTTAACCCTTCTAGAAACAGACATCCCACATGTCCCTATGCATGTGATAATTACACGTGCACGCTATATATAAATATATTAGACATATACGGTATATCTGATAATTACACGTGCATGCTATATATCGTCGTGAAAGCGCTATTAGCTAAAGGTTCGGAGTTCGAGCCCAGCTGTAGCCATTACGAGTGTGTCGTAAGCGAGGTATTTAAATTCCACTTGCCTCTTCTCACACCTTATGGCGATGGATTCCATCAGGAATGAGGTCTCGAGAGCGATTAATCTAACGTAGAACCTTGTTTCGCAATCGAACTAAAATAAATTAAACTATATATAAATATATTAGATACCTCTGTATGCCTGATTATTACACGTGCACGCTATTCAACAACAACAACAACAACAACAACAACAACAACAACAACAACAACAACAACAACAACGACAACGACAACACAAACAACACAACACAACACAACACAACACAACACAACACAACGACAACACAACGACAACGACAACGACAACGACAACGACAACGACAACGACAACGACAACGACAACGACAACGACAACGACAACGACAACGACAACGACAACGACAACCACCACCACGACGACGACGACGACGACGACGACGACGACGACGACAACAACAACAACAACAAAAACGACAGTAACGACAACAACAACAACAACAACAACAACAACAACAGCAACAGCAACAGTTTATTGCATAAAACATCTATAAGATACTAAGAGCAAAGACAATACCAGTAATTATAAACACGATACCAGCAATTAAAAATACAATACCAGCAATTAAAAATACAATGCCAGTAATTCAAGGATCTGTGTTCATAGACACTGGCGGCGTGCCTTTTACATGCCGATAATATTGATTATAATTGATGGTAGCAATACATGGATCTACGTTACTTACATGCATATGTATGTATTATTTTTAAAATATGACACATGCAACCAACAAGCGTTTGGGTAAATTTAATTTAGTTTAGTAATAACATGTACACTGTATTGCTATAGATTTAGGTTGTGTTGTTAAAGCGACATTACATCGCCAAAAGCAAAAAAAAGCATTTTCTCACTTGTAAATGCATTGCTACTACACATTCTTCAAAAATGAAAGTAGGAATTCAAATAACGGTCATCCATGCTCCTGAATTGACGTGTGTTTGTCATTGGAGTCAATACTTAACGCGCGGTACTGTCGTTTAGAGATAATTTAGCTAAGATTAACATACAAATAAATATGCATAGGCACATATGTGAGATATAACGGTAAATCTGTAACATAAATCGTGTTATTCAAGATACGCGCTTTGTATAACGCATGGATATATTATTTACATTATTTTGTTATGTCAACAAATCGCGTATACGACGTTTGTTTATTAGTTGAAATACTCAGATTCTGTTGCAAATATTTGGAGAGAAAATTATACCATATAATAAGAAATTACATTCTGTAGAAAATTGCGTTTTCACTAATGTAGTGTCGCTTTAATCCACTTGTTACCAATGACTCCTTATTGAATGACCCTCTTAGAATATTGAAGTTACACATAGGTTCGCTACGTTTATGTATATATATTTAATAATTAATATATACATAGCAATTGTATAATATTGCTCTAGTTAATATTCACATCAAACCTTCATTACAGCATATTCACCCAGTAACTCATATACTATACAACATGTATACTAGAGGACATAGAAAACGCACACCTACATTATATGATATTATTACATGAAAACGAAATACGAAGGATTCCATCAAATAAATATCACATCTTTGTTACAAAACTGAACAACTAAATATATTCCAAAATGTTTAAAACTATGTATTTATATAGTTATTGTTTTTTATGTAAAACACACTTATCCGAAGTGTGCGTTTTCTTTGTCCTCTAGTATACAACGCACAGTACGTACTATATAACTGAAACAAATCCATTTTAGAGTTTTACACTAGCGAGTTTAAAATGTACATATTCGCTTTGTATATAATGTATATAAATTATATATATAGTAGTTTGGTGAAGGCGAGTTTATATTTATATTTATATAATATATATTCCTATGTTTGTATGTGTATATTGTTTATATTGTGACAAAAATTGTACAAATGATAAATTATTTTCTTATCATCGCATATACATGTTGTATTTAGTCACCTATCACATGGTAACACACGTTTAGTTTTGATTTGCCAATAATGTTGTCGCCCCCGCTACATAGACTCTCCCGTACAGGGCTGCACAGGCTCATGGGCTGCGTAGCACGGTTGAAAGAGTGTGGGTCAGAAAAATAAGACTTTTTTTACAGTATTCGAGCAACGTGATGAGTAGCCAATGAGTCTCGAATAACTTGGTTCGGCAACAATTTTGAGTCGGAATATTTTGTTGGGCCGGACTATTGTGTTGGATCGGACTACTTTGTTTGCCGGACTACTTTGTTGGGTCGGACTACTTTGTTGACCAGACTACTTTGTTGGCCGGACTACTTTGTTGGGCCGGACTACTTTGTTGGGTCGGACTACTTTGTTGGGTCGGACTACTTTGTTGACCGGACTACTTTGTTGGGGCGAATTACTTTCAGTAAGATCATTTGTATCTACATTCGCCCTGTGCAGCCTTAAATGAAGAGAGTGTCCGTATGGGGATATTGTTAATCCGTCTTTCCAGAACGTTTGTCTTTCCAATGTCAAATAACTTGTGTAAGTATTATTAAACGGAATATTCTCTGAAATGACCATATACAGCTCAAACCCTTGCTTATATGGCAGCTTGCACATTAGTTACACGTGACCATTATGTTATATTTCTTCATGTGATCGTCATTTATAAATGACGTATGTGCAAGCGACCAACAGGCAGGCAATACTTGGGTTGTTTTCCTGTTGAACGTAAACATCCCATTGACTATTCTTTCTAACACATCGGTGTCGATTTTCAAACCGGTTTCATAAACTAGCCAAACCTGTTTCACAAACGTTTCAATTCAGTTTCATAAGCTAACCAAATCGATTACATACTCAAGTCCTTCTTTATAAGTTACACTACTTTTAGTTTAGCATTTACGAGACGCAGTATTCTTTAATATATAATATTTAAGAGATATAATTAAGGAGACTGGCAACCGTGAGCTGTATAGCTTTCTGTCCAACTCGTTATTTCAATTATTGTAAATAATCATGTACATGATAGAATATAAATATGCTTAAGCTAATGAAAATTAGATAATTAGAATACGTTAGTATCGATTGTTCTCATCACGGGAATTAGAAGGTTCATCAACCATAAATAATCTATCTATTGATAAAAGTAGGTTGCTGGGCAACGTAAATTCAGTTGCTGAGCAACTTAAACTCAAACTATTTACTTATTAAATTTTGTTCGTTGTTGAGACCTTAAATTACATGTGGACGCATTGCGTCGTGCCATTAGGGAGATACGTCAAATACTCCTATTTTGGTAAAACTCTTTTGTTGTTGTTGTGAGTTCTATTTTTAACTATTGAACGTACGTTCGGGTTATATATCAGGATGAATGTCGTCTAGATCTCACAAACTAATTTCCAAAGATGTTTATAACGAGCAAACATGTTCTTCGCCAACAATGTAACCTTCCGGTATATACCATATGGCGCAACGTTCAATGCAACAAGTCAGCTTATGTATGTATGCGATCGTTAGCTGAATAAATCTCGCCAGCTAAGCATCTTTTATCGCCTACGTTCCAAATTACAAATAATTGGAAATATTGATCAAAGCCAACAACATAAAGCCGACAGCTTGCTATGCGGAATGAACTGAACATGTATAACGTTCTGGTGACAGTTTATAACAATAATATTAACATTCATTTGCAATTAATTAACATACAATATAGTGCCCATCCTTTATATGCAAAAAACAAATGTTGTTTCTAAAAAATAATGTTAAATCCGTGCAGCACGACAATTGTGCAAGTTATCCTGCTGCCAAACAGGAGGGAAGCTGGTGGTTTCACTGCTGACAAACAGGAGGGAAGCTGGTGGTTTCATTGCTGACAAACAGTAATGAAGCTGGTGGTTTCACTGCTGACAAACAGGAGGGAAGCTGGTGGTTTCACTGCTGACAAACAGGAGGGAAGCTGGTGGTTTCACTGCTGACAAACAGGAGGGAAGCTGGTGGTTTCACTGCTGACAAACAGGAGGGAAGCTGGTGGTTTCACTGCTGACAAACAGGAGGGAAGCTGGTGGTTTCACTGATGACAAACAGGCGGGAAGCTGGTGGTTTCACTGCTGACAAACAGTAATGAAGCTGGTGGTTTCACTGCTGACAAACAGGAGGGAAGCTGGTGGTTTCACTGCTGACAAACAGGAGGGAAGCTGGTGGTTTCACTGCTGATAAACAGGAGGGAAGCTGGTGGTTTCACTGCTGATAAACAGGAGTGAAGCTGGTGGTTTCACTGCTGATAAACAGGAGTGAAGCTGATGGCTTCGCGACTAATGTACATCGAAAAACCAAAATGCCATTTTTTCCCACGATCGCGTCATACATACAGTAGTTGGACATGTTTATGCTTAACTTGAATGCACTGGCAGCAGTAGAATATCATCGCATTGAGAACAACACTACGTGTAGATTGTATGCACGTAGTACGTGTAGATTGTGTGCACGTAGTACGTGTAGATTGTGTACACGTAGTGTACTCTGTGTGCATTGGCCTAAACACAATATATATGTATACGTGTCAGTCCTTCTGTTTTCTTACATTTTTCTGTAGTTTTAATACCTTTATACATGTATATATTTATTGGTTAAATATCCTGTGTGTTTTCAGTTTAACTGGAATAGAATGAAGATCAATACATAACTGTTTATATATGCAGACATGTGTAGCACACACATACAAACGAAATGCTATGTTATGGTATAAGGGAGACAAACCTTGATTATAGATTAAATAATAATTATGTTCGTTATTAACATAGCTGAGTCGTCTCCCTTACACCATATCGTGGTATTTACGTTTAAGTATACCGGTTGTGTTTTATTTATTCCGATTAAAGTAAGAACTTTGCATTTAGTAACTGTTGGATTAAATGCTGACCTTTAGTAAATATGTACAATGTGTATTACGGTGTTATCAGGACATTGGTAAATATGTACAATGTACAGTACGGTGTTATCAGGACATTGGTAAATATGTACAATACAGTGTTATCAGGACATTGGTAAATATGTACAATACAGTGTTATCAGGACATTGGTAAATATGTACAATACAGTGTTATCAGGACATTGGTAAATATATACAATACAGTGTTATCAGGACATTGGTAAATATGTACAATACAGTGTTATCAGGACATTGGTAAATATATACAATGTACTGTACAGTGTTATCAGGACATTGGTAAATATGTACAATACAGTGTTATCAGGACAGTGGTAAATATGTACAATACAGTGTTATCAGGACATTGGTAAATATGTACAATACAGTGTTATCAGGACATTGGTAAATATGTACAATACAGTGTTATCATGACATTGGTAAATATATACAATACAGTGTTATCATGACATTGGTAAATATGTACAATACAGTGTTATCAGGACATTGGTAAATATATACAATACAGTGTTATCATGACATTGGTAAATATGTACAATACAGTGTTATCAGGACATTGGTAAATATGTACAATACAGTGTTATCAGGACATTGGTAAATATGTACAATACAGTGTTATCAGGACATTGGTAAATATATACAATACAGTGTTATCATGACATTGGTTAATATGTACAATACAGTGTTATCAGGACATTGGTAAATATGTACAATACAGTGTTATCAGGACATTGGTAAATATATACAATACAGTGTTATCATGACATTGGTAAATATGTACAATACAGTGTTATCATGACATTGGTAAATATGTACAATACAGTGTTATCAGGACATTGGTAAATATATACAATACAGTGTTATCAGGACATTGGTAAATATATACAATGTACAGTACAGTGTTATCAGGACATTGGTAAATATGTACAATACAGTGTTATCAGGACATTGGTAAATATGTACAGTACAGTGTTATCATGACATTGGTAAATATGTACAATACAGTGTTATCAGGACATTGGTAAATATGTACAATACAGTGTTATCAGGACATTGGTAAATATATACAATGTACAGTACAGTGTTATCAGGACATTGGTAAATATGTACAATGTACAGTACGGTGTTATCAGGACATTGGTAAATATGTACAATGTACAGTACGGTGTTATCAGGACATTGGTAAATATGTACAATGTACAGTACGGTGTTATCAGGACATTGGTATATATGTACAGTACAGTGTTATCAGGACATTGGTAAATATGTACAGTACAGTGTTATCAGGACATTGGTAAATATGTACAGTACAGTGTTATCATGACATTGGTAAATATGTACAATATAGTGTTATCAGGACATTGGTAAATATATACAATACAGTGTTATCAGGACATTGGTAAATATGTACAATACAGTGTTATCAGAACATTGGTAAATATATACAATGTACAGTACAGTGTTATCAGGACATTGGTAAATATGTACAATGTACAGTACGGTGTTATCAGGACATTGGTAAATATGTACAATGTACAGTACGGTGTTATCAGGACATTGGTAAATATGTACAATGTACAGTACGGTGTTATCAGGACATTGCGAATGCGCTACCACTGCGCTATCACGACTTCCACATGTGTCTCTCTACACCGGTTTGACTGCACTACCCGTGGGTGTCTCTCTACACCGGTTTGACTGCATTACCCGTGGGTGTCTCTCTACACCGGTTTGACTGCACTTCCCGTGGGTGTCTCTCTACACCGGTTTGACTGCACTACCCGTGGGTGTCTCTCTACACCGGTTTGACTGCACTTCCCGTGGGTGTCTCTCTACACCGGTTTAACTGCTCTTCCCGTGGGTGTCTCTCTACACCGGTTTGACTGCACTACCCGTGGGTGTCTCTCTACACCGGTTTGACTGTTCTCCTCTTTAATGCTTATCTAAGGCCCTCCAAATTTAGATATGTTTCTTGTCTCCTGACACACCTTCGGGTTTGGATGTTCAGAAAAACAAAGCAAAAACGGACACCACTCTTCATTCCCCGGGAGATATCTAGCCCTGGCCTTAGAACAAGCAACATGTACACTGTTAGTGAGACTTTAGAGCTGTACAGAATAAAAATGTATATAGATCTGGGTCAAATATACAAATGTAGATATCTTCATATATTTCTTTTCCATGATTTTATAAATATATTATCGACAAGTTTGTTTTTATATAAATTTATTCATTTGTTTGGGCTTATAAAGAAGAGTGGGTTTTATGTTGGTGTGAATAATTAAATGTTATTTTCTTTTCATTTGGGATATAAATCATGGGTAGGCCTACAAAGGTTCCTTTTTCAATATTTTTATATTCTTCCAACTGTCGACTATTCCTGAATTATTTATTTATATCTAGAAACAATATGCGACGGGAAGAACGATTACTGGTAATTGATATAAAGGAATGGGAAAGTTAGACCAACATATGTGTTTCTTGTTTCAAATGAAGAAATATAATAAATACTTGAAATGTTTAACAAAGCATTCATAAAAGGTAACTTGTATTCATATAGTTTAACCACTGATAGCTAGATATGGTTCATTGATAGTGTGGGTAGAATAAAGCAGACATATTAATTTTACAATCGACCTTGGTCCATCAATGACGATCTCAGAGCGTTGTATTCTTCCCTATACCAATGATAACAAGCTCATGATCTCAGAGCTTGTATTTTCCCTATACCAATGATACAGCTCATGATCTCAGAGCGTTGTATTCTTCCCTATACCAATGATAACAAGCTCTTGGACTATCTCAGAGCGTTGTATTCTTCCCTATACCAATGATAACAAGCTCTTGGACTATCTCAGAGCGTTGTATTCTTCCCTATACCAATGATAGCAGCCTGGACTATCTCAGAGCGTTGTATTCTTCCTATACCAATGATAACAAGCTCTTGGACTATCTCAGATCGTTGATTCTTCCTATACCAATGAACAAGCTCTTGGACTATCTCAGAGCGTTGTATTCTTCCCTATACCAATGATAACAAGCTCTTGGACTATCTCAGAGCGTTGTATTCTTCCATATACCAATGATAACAAGCTCTTGGACTATCTCAGAGCGTTGTATTCTTCCTATACCAATGATAACAAGCTCTTGGACTATCTCAGATCGTTGTATTCTTCCCTATACCAATGATAACAAGCTCTTGACTATCTCAGAGCGTTGTATTCTTCCTATATCAATGAAACAAGCTCTGGACTATCTCAGAGCGTTGTATTCTTCCCTATATCAATAATAACAAGCTCTTGGACTATCTCAGAGCATTGTATTCTTCCCTATACCAATGATAACAAGCTCATGTACTATCTCAGAGCGTTGTATTCTTCCCTATACCAATGATAACAAGCTCATGGACTATCTCAGAACACTGTTTTCTTCCCTATACCAATGATAACAAGCCCATGATCTCAGAGCATTGTATTCTTCCCTATACCAATGACAGTAAGCTCATGGACTATCTCAGAGCGTTGTATTCTTCCCTATATCAATGATAACAAGCTCTTGGACTATCTCAGAGTGTATTCTTCCCTATACCATGATAACAATCTTGACTATTAGAGGTTATTCTTCCCTATACAATGATACAAGCTCTGGACTATTCAGAGCGTTGTATCTTCCTATACAATGATAACAAGTCATGGACTATTCAGACCGTGTATCTTCCCTTACAATGATAACAAGCGCATGGACTATCTCAGAGCGTTGTATTTTCATATACAATGATACAGTTGGTTTGGCGTTGTATTCTTCCATATACCAATGATAACAAGCTCTTGGACTATCTCAGAGCGTTGTATTCTTCCCTATACCAATGATAACAAGCGCATGGACTATCTCAGAGCGTTGTATTCTTCCATATACCAATGATAACAAGCTCTTGGACTATCTCAGAGCGTTGTATTCTTCCATATACCAATGATAACAAGCTCTTGGACTATCTCAGGCGTTGTATTCTTCCTATACCAATGATAACAGCTTTGGACTATCTCAGAGCGTTGTATTCTTCCATATACAATGATAACAAGCTTGGACTATCTCAGAGCGTTGTATTCTTCCCTATACCAATGATAACAAGCTCTTGGACTATCTCAGAGCGTTGTATTCTTCCATATACCAATGATAACAAGCGCTGGACTATCTCAGAGCGTTGTATTCTTCCATATACCAATGATAACAAACGCATGGACTATCTATGAACCATAAATCTCTGCTACCACTTTCCCGTCCATTTATCTCCCCTGATTGATTAATTACTTACCGATTTATTTACCATAGACACGCCCCCGTACTGCCGCATAAAGAAATGTATAGCACAAAATTTGCAACAAACGATAAGAATAGATTATTTCCACTGGAAATTGAGTTGTGTTGTCCTAAATTATATTGGTTAGATTATCGTGCAGATCATTCTCAACATTTAGTACAATCAATATAAACATGCTGACGTCAATGTCGATATACTCTTTGTGTCAACATGTTGACGTCAATGTCGATATACTCTTTGTGTCAACATGTTGACGTCAATGTCGATGTACTCTTTGTGTCAACATGTTCACGTCAATGTCGATGTACTCCTTGTCAACATGTTGACGTCAATATCGATGTACTCTTGTCAACATGCTGACGTCAATGTCGATGTACTCTTGTCAACATGCTGACGTCAATGTCGATGCACTCTTGTCAACATGCTGACGTCAATGTCGATGTACACTTGTCAACATGCTGACGTCAATGTCGATGTACTCTTGTCAACATGCTGACGTCAATGTCGATGCACTCTTGTCAACATGCTGACGTAAATGTCGATGTACTCTTGTCAACATGCTGACGTAAATGTCGATGTACTCTTGTCAACATGCTGACTTAAAATTAATGTCGATGACCACTTATCAAACTGACGAGTGGTCATTTGAATATGAACGTGTTATGGGCCAGAGCTATATATTATAACACACAGTTGTTTTTGTTTATACTATAAGATATTTCTAAGTTTGTAATAAAAATATGATTGTTTAATGAAGTGTTATCGTTGTGTTATTAGGTCATACCTCCCGCCTTACTTAACGGTGTTATATTATTATGTAACCATTGATGGACATGGACCCACGTAGTACATAGCCAAAACAGGGTATGTTGTCATTAATCTAAGGTAAAGTATGGTCTGTGGTCAAAACCCAAATGCATAGCAGGTCATGTGGTCATAAACCCAAGAATGTCTGTGTCCAACACCGAATACGAAATGTGGTCATAACCCCAACATGTTATATAGGCATAACCCAAAGGCAACACAGGTTCTATTGTCATAACTCAACGGTAACATAGGTTATATGGTCATAACCCAAAGGCAACACAGGTTCCATGGCCATAACCCAAAGGCAACACAGGTTATATGGTCATAACCCAAAGGCAACACAGGTTATATGGTCATAACCCAAAGGCAACACAGGTTCCATGGTCATAACCCAAATGCAACACAGGTTCTATTGTCATAACCCAAAGTCGTGTGGAAGTCGTGATAGCGCAATGATAACGCGTTCGCTTCAGGTGCGAAATGCCTGGAGTTTGATCCCCGCTGGAGCCGTTACGATTGTGTCCTTAAGCAAGGCATTTAAATTCCACGTTGCCTCTTCTCTCTCCCTCGTGGCGGTGGATTCCACCAGGAATGAGGTCTCGAGAGTGATTAATATAAGTTATAAGAACTTGTTTCGCAATCGAGCTAAAATAAATTTGTATAAACTAAGGTAAATATGGCTATGTAGTCATATACCAAAGGTAAAGATGGCTATGTAATCATATACCAAAGGTAAAGATGGATATGTAGTCATATACCAAAGGTAAAGATGGCTATGTAGTCATATACCAAAGGTAAAGATGGATATGTAGTCATATACCAAAGGTAAAAATGGATATGTAGTCATATACCAAAGGTAAAGCTGGCTATGTAGTCATATACAAAAGGTAATGATGGCTATGTAATCATATACCAAAGGTAAAGATGGCTATGTAATCATATACCAAAGGTAAAGTGGATATGTAATCATATACCAAAGGTAAAGATGGCTATGTAGTCATATACCAAAGGTAAAGATGGCTATGTACTCATATACCAAAGGTAAAGTGGATATGTAGTCATATACCAAAGATAAAGATGGCTATGTAATCATATACCAAAGGTAAAGTGGATATGTGGTCATACACCAAATGTAAAGATGGCTATGTAGTCATATACCAAAGGTAAAGATGGCTATGTAATCATATACCAAAGGTAAAGATGGCTATGTAATCATATACCAAAGGTAACAATGGATATGTAGTCATATACCAAAGGTAAAGCTGGCTATGTAGTCATATACCAAAGGTAAAGATGGCTATGTAATCATATACCAAAGGTAAAGTGGATATGTGGTCATACACCAAATGTAAAGATGGCTATGTAGTCATATACCAAAGGTAAATATGGCTATGTAGTCATATACCAAAGGTAAAGATGGCTATGTAGTATGTAGTCATATACCAAAGGTAAAGATGGCTATGTAATCATATACCAAAGGTAAAGATGGCTATGTAATCATATACCAAAGGTAACAATGGATATGTAGTCATATACTAAAGGTAAAGCTGGCTATGTAGTCATATACCAAAGGTAAAGATGGCTATGTAATCATATACCAAAGGTAAAGTGGATATGTGGTCATACACCAAATGTAAAGATGGCTATGTAGTCATATACCAACGGTAAATATGGCTATGTAGTCATATATCAAAGGTAAAACTGGCTATGTAGTCATATACAAAAGGTAAAGATGGATATGTAGTAATATACCAAAGGTAAAGATGGCTATGTAGTCATATACCAAAGGTAAAGATGGCTATGTAATCATATACCAAAGGGTAAAGTGGATATGTGGTCATACACCAAATGTAAAGATGGCTATGTAGTCATATACCAAAGGTAAATATGGCTATGTAGTCATATACCAAAGGTAAAAATGGATATGTAGTCATATACCAAAGGTAAAAATGGATATGTAGTCATATACCAAAGGTAAAGCTGGCTATGTAGTCATATACAAAAGGTAAAGATGGATATGCAGTCATCTACCAAAGGAAAGATGGATATGTAGTCATATACAAAAGGTAAAGATGGATATGTAGTCATATACCAAAGGTAAAGGTGGATATGAAGTCATATACCAAAGGAAATATGGATATGTAGTCATATACCAAAGGTAATGATGGATATGAAGTCATATACCAAAGGTAAAGATGGATATGAAGTCATATACCAATGGTAAAGCTGGTTATGTAGTCATATACCAAAGGTAGTTTAGTTTAAACCTATTTTATTCAGTTCATTCAATATATACGGTATACAAATACACAGAATATCTGAAATGGATTAGAAAACAAGCTGAGAGCTTATGTAAATTCCTTTCCATGAGGATGTTACAATATATAGTTGTTAGCATTGAGAGCGGGTTGTGAGACATGACGGGAATTGTCTTAAGTTCTTTAGCCCCGATTGGTCATGGGTGCTTGCATGCGTACTTGTGATTAGTGGGGCAATTTGTAACATGTGTTGTCATCATGTGTGCACTAATTGGTGGTGAACTGAATTGGAAGGTATGGAAAATTAGTAAATGGGTAGAAATGAAATGGGTTGCTGTGACACACATGAAAGGAAGGATGGACCTGGAATACCCACCAGGTAGTCGGATCATGCATCAAACCTCTTTGTAGCTGCAATGTAAGCCTGGACAGTTAGAAAGATGGATTTGTTGTTTTTGAATGGTAAATGATCGTCGCCATACAGAATATTATTTGTTGTCATTGCGCAAGGGATATTGGACATTGTTGCATCGTGGGCACTGCATAAGGTAATGCATCGTTGTTTCCATTGCTCCACAGGCACAGTTTGGCGATTCAACAATGTTTTTGCGATGTATGTCGAAATTCAAAGAACTACATCCTAGTCGTAGATGGACATGGAGAATCTGAAGCCTCCTGGTTCCCACGTCGTATAGAGGAGAATATTTCTTAGGCTTGCTGAGTTTGGATTTAAATTCGGATACATTTATGGAGTTACGGGTGTCATAAGGGAGAGAGTTCCAATCGCGGATGGTTGCTGGAAGAAATGAATGAGCATACGCTTGCGTTTTAAGTGTGTATTAAAGGGACGCCAGGAACGGAACGTAGGGAGTAGGTTTGAATGGGTTGTTGTGGTATGATGTCAGAAAGATATGTGGGAGTTAGATTGTTCCTCATTTTAAAGAAGATAATACATCTATGGTCTTTACGTCTCGATGCAAGGGTTTCCCAGTTGAGATCGTTCCGGAGACGGTTGAGGTTACAAACCTTAGTAGCACCACTGACTATGCGGGCTGTTTCGTTTTGCATTGCGTTTTGCGTTGCTTAATGTGTTGGAACAGTTGTCCTAGACAACGTCAGCATATTCTAGGAGAGTTCTAATGAAAGAGACGTACATACGCTGGAGACTCAGGCGGGAGAGAATGTATTTGAGGGATCGTAAGATTCCAATTCGTTACCATGTCTTGTTTAACGATGGGGTTATGTAGGATGACCACGTTCCGTCGTCAGAGAAGGTACGGCCGAGGTGCTTGTGATTTTTCACTTGTTTTATATGATTTTGATCCATACAAAAGGTAAAAAAATATGTAGCCATATACCAAGGTAAAGCTAGCTTTGTGAATGAAAACACATGCTATGTGACCATATCTCAATGGCAACACAGGTTATATGGTATCTAACCAAAACAACGCACTATAGATGAGACGATAAACATGTTCCATGGTCATAAATCAAGGATAGGAGGCTCCGTGGCCGATTGGGTAAGGGCGTTGAGTTAAAGTCACTTGCCCTTTATCGCTGTAGGTTCAGCTGCCAAGCAGGCTTGCGTTGCGGAAGGTGTATGGTTCTACCAGGTATCAGTATGTGCCTGGAATTCTGCTCGGAGGGGCATCCGTGGTCTTCCTCCACCGATAATAGCTGAGAGTCATGATATAAGTTGTTGGTGCAACGTTATACCCAAACAATAAACAAATTGTATACAAATGGATGGCCAGGCGGCTTTAGGCCCATGTATGCCTGCCCCTCACCGCAGCGTGTTCGAATCCCACTGAGGGTGTCGAATACTCTCATGTGAGGAAGCTATCCAGCTGACTAGGGAAAGGTCGGTGGTTCTACCTGGCTCGTCCGTGTCTGACATACAACGCGGAGGGGCATCGGCGTCATCCCCAAATTACAGCTGGGATGTTGTCATATGACCCAAGTTGTTGTTGCGACTTTAAATAAAAAACAAAAACAAACATGCGTTGGCATTGCAAGATATGTTGATATACAAACATGCGTTGGCATTGCAAGATATGTTGATATACAAACATGCGTTGGCATTGCAAGATATGTTGATATACAAACATGCGTTGACATTGCAAGATATGTTGATATACAAACATGCGTTGACATTGCAAGATCTGTTGATATACAAACATGCGTTGACATTGCAAGATCTGTTGATATACAAACATGCGTTGACATTGCAAGATATGTTGATATACAAACATGCGTTGACATTGCAAGATATGTTGATATACAAACATGCGTTGACATTGCAAGATATGTTGATATACAAACATGCGTTGACATTGCAAGATCTGTTGATATACAAACATGCGTTGACATTGCAAGATATGTTGATATACAAACATGCGTTGACATTGCAAGATATGTTGATATACAAACATGCGTTGACATTGCACGATCTGTTGATATACAAACATGCGTTGACATTGCACGATCTGTTGATATACAAACATGCGTTGACATTGCACGATCTGTTGATATACAAACATGCGTTGACATTGCAAGATCTGTTGATATACAAACATGTGTTGACATTGCAAGATCTGTTGATATACAAATATGCTGACTGTTAATTTTATTAGGGTCAGACGGGGTATCGAACCTGCGATCCGTGGATAACCAGTCTAGCGTGTTACCACTGGACTACTGATCCGTCTATGCGATCCCTCTGTATGCGATCCCTCTTAATTCTGTGTTACCAGGTGGTAAACGGCAGCTATCTTGCTGCGTCCACGCTGCTATGTTAGCACAATATTGGTATGGACACGCGGTGTGGATTTATACATGTATTTATCACTGCGAAAGACATGCTGAAAGTTATCCGATTACGGTTAGAGGCATAGTGAGACATACATGCACGTGGTCTCGTGCCATCTGTACAGATTTTACTAAGGGAGATTAAGTACTATGTATTGACCGAGCATAATTAGGTATGAAAATAAACATTGAAATCTGTATTAAACTAATTACCTATTGACCACTACGAAACAGAAACTGGAGTTATAATATGGTTTTGTATAAATAAAAAATGACATATTGTGCTAGGTTTGGTACTAGTTACATGAGTCAGTCGATCAAAAACTGTACTAAAACTCTCATCTAGCAGCAGAATATACAGTTGTCTTGCATGTACGCAATGGCACAACGCACTTGTGTCGATCCCAAAAACAATACATTCCTTTTTTACGTCCAAAATAGCATTCACGTTTACGCCGCTCCATTGGAACGGCACACTAGTGAGCTTTCACTGTTATATACCAGAACGATACAAGATTGTGCTTTCACTGTTATATACCGGAACGATACAAGATTGTGCTTTCACTGTTATATACCGGAACGATACAAGATTGTGCTTTCACTGTTATATACCGGAACGATACAAGATCGTGCTTTCACTGTTATATACCGGAACGATACAAGATCGTGCTTTCACTGTTATATACCGGAACGATACAAGATCGTGCTTTCACTGTTATATACCGGAACGATACAAGATTGTGCTTTCACTGTTATATACCGGAACGATACAAGATTGTGCTTTCACTGTTATATACCGGAACGATACAAGATTGTGCTTTCACTATTACATACCGGAACGATACAAGATCGTGCTTTCACTGTTATATACCGGAACGATACAAGATTGTGCTTTCACTGTTATATACCGGAACGATACAAGATCGTGCTTTCACTGTTATATACCGGAACGATACAAGATCGTGCTTTCACTGTTATATACCGGAACGATACAAGATCGTGCTTTCACTGTTATATACCGGAACGATACAAGATCGTGCTTTCACTGTTATATACCGGAACGATACAAGATTGTGCTTTCACTGTTATATACCGGAACGATACAAGATTGTGCTTTCACTGTTATATACCGGAACGATACAAGATTGTGCGTTCACTGTTATATACCGGAACGATACAAGATTGTGCTTTCACTGTTATATACCGGAACGATACAAGATTGTGCTTTCACTGTTATATACCGGAACGATACAAGATCGTGCTTTCACTGTTATATACCGGAACGATACAAGATCGTGCTTTCACTGTTATATACCGGAACGATACAAGATTGTGCATTCGCTGTTATATACCGGACGATACAAGATTGTGCATTCGCTGTTATATACCGGAACGATACAAGATTGTGCTTTCACTATTATATACCGGAACGATACAAGATCGTGCTTTCACTGTTATATACCGGAACGATACAAGATTGTGCATTCGCTGTTATATACCAGAACGATACAAGATTGTGCATTCGCTGTTATATACCAGAACGATAGAAGATCGTGCTTTCGCTGTTATATACCGGAACGATACAAGATCGTGCTTTCACTGTTATATACAGGAACGATACAATATTGTACTTTCGCTGTTACATACCGGAACGATACAAGATTGTGCTTTCACTGTTATATACCGGAACGATACAAGATTGTGCTTTCACTGTTATATACCGGAACGATACAATATTGTACTTTCACTGTTACATACCGGAACGATACAAGATTGTGCATTCGCTGTTATATACCAGAACGATAGAAGATCGTGCTTTCGCTGTTATATACCGGAACGATACAAGATCGTGCTTTCACTGTTATATACCGGAACGATACAATATTGTACTTTCGCTGTTACATACCGGAACGATACAAGATTGTGCTTTCACTGTTATATACCGGAACGATACAAGATTGTGCATTCGCTGTTATATACCGGAACGATACAAGATCGTGCTTTCACTGTTATATACCGGAACGATACAAGATTGTGCTTTCACTGTTACATACCGGAACGATACAAGACTGTGCTTTCACTGTTATATACCGGCACGATACAAGATCGTGCTTTCACTATTACATACCGGAACGATACAAGATTGTGCTTTCACTGTTATATACCGCAACGATACAAGATTGTGCTTTCACTGTTATATACCGGAACGATACAAGATTGTGCTTTCACTGTTATATACAGGAACGATACAAGATTGTGCTTTCACTGTTATATACCGGAACGATACAAGATTGTGCTTTCACTGTTATATACCGGAACGATACAAGATCGTGCTTTCACTGTTATATACCGGAACGATACAAGATTGTGCTTTCACTGTTATATACCGGAACGATACAAGATTGTGCTTTCACTGTTATATACCGGAACGATACAAGATCGTGCTTTCACTGTTATATACCGGAACGATACAAGATTGTGCTTTCACTGTTATATACCGGAACGATACAAGATTGTGCTTTCACTATTACATACCGGAACGATACAAGATCGTGCTTTCACTGTTATATACCGGAACGATACAAGATTGTGCTTTCACTGTTATATACCGGAACGATACAAGGTCGTGCTTTCACTATTATATACCGGAACGATACAAGATCGTGCTTTCACTGTTATATACCGGAACGATACAAGATCGTGCTTTCACTATTATATACCGGAACGATACAAGATTGTGCTTTCACTGTTATATACCGGAACGGCACACGATTGAGCTTTCATTGTTATATACCAGAACGATACAAGATTGAGAGTTCACTGTTATATACCGGAACGATACAAGATTGTGCTTTCACTGTTATATACCGGAACGATACAAGATTGTGCTTTCACTGTTATATACCAGAACGATACAAGAGTGTGCATTCGCTGTTATATACCGGAACGATACAAGATCGTGCTTTCACTGTTATATACCGGAACGATACAAGATTGTGCATTCGCTGTTATATACCGGAACGATACAAGATTGTGCATTCGCTGTTATATACCAGAAAGATACACGATTGTGCATTCGCTGTTATATACCGGAACGATACAAGATTGTGCTTTCACTATTACATACCGGAACGATACAAGATCGTGCTTTCACTATTACATACCGGAACGATACAAGATCGTGCTTTCACTGTTATATACCGGAACGATACAAGGTCGTGCTTTCACTATTATATACCGGAACGATACAAGATTGTGCTTTCACTGTTATATACCGGAACGATACAAGATCGTGCTTTCACTGTTATATACCGGAACGATACAAGATTGTGCTTTCACTGTTATATACCGGAACGATACAAGATCGTGCTTTCACTGTTATATACCGGAACGATACAAGATTGTGCTTTCACTGTTATATACCGGAACGATACAAGATTGTGCTTTCACTGTTATATACCGGAACGATACAAGATCGTGCTTTCACTGTTATATACCGGAACGATACAAGATTGTGCTTTCACTGTTATATACCGGAACGATACAAGATCGTGCTTTCACTATTATATACCGGAACGATACAAGATCGTGCTTTCACTGTTATATACCGGAACGATACAAGATCGTGCTTTCACTGTTATATACCGGAACGATACAAGATTGTGCTTTCACTGTTATATACCGGAACGATACAAGATTGTGCTTTCACTGTTATATACCGGAACGATACAAGATCGTGCTTTCACTGTTACATACCGGAACGATACAAGATTGTGCTTTCACTGTTATATACCGGAACGATACAAGATTGTGCTTTCACTGTTATATACCGGAACGATACAAGATTGTGCTTTCACTGTTATATACAGGAACGATACAAGATTGTGCTTTCACTGTTATATACCGGAACGATACAAGATTGTGCTTTCACTGTTATATACCGGAACGATACAAGATTGTGCTTTCACTGTTATATACCGGAACGATACAAGATTGTGCTTTCACTGTTATATACCGGAACGATACAAGATTGTGCTTTCACTGTTATATACCGGAACGATACAAGATTGTGCTTTCACTGTTATATACCGGAACGATACAAGATTGTGCTTTCACTGTTATATACCGGAACGATACAAGATCGTGCTTTCACTGTTATATACCGGAACGATACAAGATCGTGCTTTCACTGTTATATACCGGAACGATACAATATTGTACTTTCGCTGTTACATACCGGATCGATACAAGATTGTGCTTTCACTGTTATATACCGGAACGATACAAGATTGTGCTTTCACTGTTATATACCGGAACGATACAAGATTGTGCTTTCGCTGTTACATACCGGAACGATACAAGATTGTGCTTTCGCTGTTATATACCGGAACGATACAAGATCGTGCTTTCACTGTTATATACCGGAACGATACAAGATTGTGCTTTCACTGTTATATACCGGAACGATACAAGATTGTGCTTTCACTGTTATATACCGGAACGATACAAGATTGTGCTTTCACTGTTATATACCGGAACGATACAAGATTGTGCTTTCACTGTTATATACCGGAACGATACAAGATCGTGCTTTCACTATTATATACCGGAACGATACAAGATCGTGCTTTCACTGTTATATACCGGAACGATACAAGATCGTGCTTTCACTGTTATATACCGGAACGATACAAGATTGTGCTTTCACTGTTATATACCGGAACGATACAAGATTGTGCTTTCACTGTTATATACCGGAACGATACAAGATTGTGCTTTCACTGTTATATACCGGAACGATACAAGATGTGCTTTCACTGTTATATACCAGATACAAGATTGTGCTTTCACTGTTATATACCGGAACGATACAAGATTGTGCTTTCACTGTTATATACCGGAACGATACAAGATTGTGCTTTCACTGTTATATACCGGAACGATACAAGATTGTGCTTTCACTGTTATATACCGGAACGATACAAGATCGTGCTTTCACTGTTATATACCGGAACGATACAAGATTGTGCTTTCACTGTTATATACCGGAACGATACAAGATTGTGCATTCGCTGTTATATACCGGAACGATACAAGATCGTGCTTTCACTGTTATATACCGGAACGATACAAGATCGTGCTTTCACTGTTATATACCGGAACGATACAAGATTGTGCTTTCGCTGTTACATACCGGAACGATACAAGATTGTGCTTTCACTGTTATATACCGGAACGATACAAGATTGTGCTTTCACTGTTATATACCGGAACGATACAAGATCGTGCTTTCACTGTTATATACCGGAACGATACAAGATTGTGCTTTCACTGTTATATACCGGAACGATACAAGATTGTGCTTTCACTGTTATATACCGGAACGATACAAGATCGTGCTTTCACTGTTATATACCGGAACGATACAAGATTGTGCTTTCACTGTTACATACCGGAACGATACAAGATTGTGCATTCGCTGTTATATACCAGAACGATAGAAGATCGTGCTTTCGCTGTTATATACCGGAACGATACAAGATCGTGCTTTCACTGTTATATACCGGAACGATACAATATTGTACTTTCGCTGTTACATACCGGAACGATACAAGATTGTGCTTTCACTGTTATATACCGGAACGATACAAGATTGTGCTTTCACTGTTACATACCGGAACGATACAAGATTGTGCTTTCACTGTTATATACCGGAACGATACAAGATTGTGCATTCGCTGTTATATACCGGAACGATACAAGATCGTGCTTTCACTGTTATATACCGGAACGATACAAGATTGTGCTTTCACTGTTATATACCGGAACGATACAAGATTGTGCTTTCACTGTTATATACCGGAACGATACAAGATCGTGCTTTCACTATTACATACCGGAACGATACAAGATTGTGCTTTCACTGTTATATACCGGAACGATACAAGATTGTGCTTTCACTGTTATATACCGGAACGATACAAGATTGTGCTTTCACTGTTATATACCGGAACGATACAAGATTGTGCTTTCACTGTTATATACCGGAACGATACAAGATTGTGCTTTCACTGTTATATACCGGAACGATACAAGATCGTGCTTTCACTGTTATATACCGGAACGATACAAGATTGTGCTTTCACTGTTATATACCGGAACGATACAAGATCGTGCTTTTTATATACCGGAACGATACAAGATGTGCTTTCACTGTTATATACCGGAACGATACAAGATCGTGCTTTCACTGTTATATACCGGAACGATACAAGATTGTGCTTTCACTGTTATATACCGGAACGATACAAGATTGTGCTTTCACTGTTATATACCGGAACGATACAAGATTGTGCTTTCACTGTTATATACCGGAACGATACAAGATTGTGCTTTCACTGTTATATACCGGAACGATACAAGATTGTGCTTTCACTGTTATATACCGGAACGATACAAGATCGTGCTTTCACTGTTATATACCGGAACGATACAAGATTGTGCTTTCACTGTTATATACCGGAACGATACAAGATTGTGCTTTCACTGTTATATACCGGAACGATACAAGATTGTGCTTTCACTGTTATATACCGGAACGATACAAGATTGTGCTTTCACTGTTATATACCGGAACGATACAAGATTGTGCTTTCGCTGTTATATACCGGAACGATACAAGATTGTGCTTTCGCTGTTATATACCGGAACGATACAAGATTGTGCTTTCACTGTTATATACCGGAACGATACAAGATTGTGCTTTCACTGTTATATACCGGAACGATACAAGATCGTGCTTTCACTGTTATATACCGGAACGATACAAGATTGTGCTTTCACTGTTATATACCGGAACGATACAAGATTGTGCTTTCGCTGTTATATACCGGAACGATACAAGATCGTGCTTTCACTGTTATATACCGGAACGATACAAGATCGTGCTTTCACTGTTATATACCGGAACGATACAATATTGTGCTTTCGCTGTTACATACCGGAACGATACAAGATTGTGCTTTCACTGTTATATACCGGAACGATACAAGATTGTGCTTTCACTGTTATATACCGGAACGATACAAGATTGTGCTTTCACTGTTACATACCGGAACGATACAAGATTGTGCTTTCGCTGTTATATACCGAACGATAGAAGATCGTGCTTTCTGTTATATACCGGAACGATACAAGATCGTGCTTTCACTGTTATATACCGGAACGATACAATATTGTACTTTCGCTGTTACATACCGGAACGATACAAGATTGTGCTTTCACTGTTATATACCGGAACGATACAAGATTGTGCATTCGCTGTTATATACCGGAACGATACAAGATCGTGCTTTCACTGTTATATACCGGAACGATACAAGATTGTGCTTTCACTGTTACATACCGGAACGATACAAGATTGTGCTTTCACTGTTATATACCGGAACGATACAAGATCGTGCTTTCACTATTACATACCGGAACGATACAAGATTGTGCTTTCACTGTTATATACCGCAACGATACAAGATTGTGCTTTCACTGTTATATACCGGAACGATACAAGATTGTGCTTTCACTGTTATATACAGGAACGATACAAGATTGTGCTTTCACTGTTATATACCGGAACGATACAAGATTGTGCTTTCACTGTTATATACCGGAACGATACAAGATCGTGCTTTCACTGTTATATACCGGAACGATACAAGATTGTGCTTTCACTGTTATATACCGGAACGATACAAGATCGTGCTTTCACTGTTACATACCGGAACGATACAAGATCGTGCTTTCACTGTTATATACCGGAACGATACAAGATCGTGCTTTCACTGTTATATACCGGAACGATACAATATTGTACTTTCGCTGTTACATACCGGATCGATACAAGATTGTGCTTTCACTGTTATATACCGGAACGATACAAGATTGTGCTTTCACTGTCATATACCGGAACGATACAAGATTGTACTTTCGCTGTTACATACCGGAACGATACAAGATTGTGCTTTCGCTGTTATATACCGGAACGATACAAGGTCGTGCTTTCACTGTTATATACCGCAACGATACAAGATTGTGCTTTCACTGTTATATACCGGAACGATACAAGATTGTGCTTTCGCTGTTATATACCGGAACGATACAAGATTGTGCATTCACTGTTATATACCAGAAAGATACACGATTGTGCATTCGCTGTTATATACCGGAACGATACAAGATTGTGCTTTCACTGTTATATACCGGAACGATACAAGATTGTGCTTTCACTGTTATATACCGGAACGATACAAGATTGTGCTTTCACTGTTATATACCGGAACGATACAAGATCGTGCTTTCACTGTTATATACCGGAACGATACAAGATTGTGCTTTCACTGTTATATACCGGAACGATACAAGATTGTGCTTTCACTGTTATATACCGGAACGATACAAGATCGTGCTTTCACTGTTATATACCGGAACGATACAAGATTGTGCTTTCACTGTTATATACCGGAACGATACAAGATCGTGCTTTCACTGTTATATACCGGAACGATACAAGATCGTGCTTTCACTGTTATATACCGGAACGATACAAGATCGTGCTTTCACTATTATATACCGGAACGATACAAGATTGTGCTTTCACTGTTATATACCGGAACGGCACACGATTGAGCTTTCACTGTTATATACCAGAACGATACAAGATTGAGCGTTCACTGTTATATACCGGAACGATACAAGATTGTGCTTTCACTGTTATATACCGGAACGATACAAGATTGTGCTTTCACTGTTATATACCGGAACGATACAAGATCGTGCTTTCACTGTTATATACCGGAACGATACAAGATCGTGCTTTCACTGTTATATACCGGAACGATACAAGATTGTGCATTCGCTGTTATATACCAGAACGATACAAGAGTGTGCAT
The DNA here is from genome assembly GCA_014843695.1 of Archivesica marissinica. Classification (NCBI taxonomy): domain Eukaryota; kingdom Metazoa; phylum Mollusca; class Bivalvia; order Venerida; family Vesicomyidae; genus Archivesica; species Archivesica marissinica. Next base: position 67,774,340 of record CM026390.1, read on the forward strand.
TCGCTGTTATATACCGGAACGATACAAGATCGTGCTTTCACTGTTATATACCGGAACGATACAAGATTGTGCATTCGCTGTTATATACCGGAACGATACAAGATTGTGCATTCGCTGTTATATACCAGAAAGATACACGATTGTGCATTCGCTGTTATATACCGGAACGATACAAGATTGTGCTTTCACTATTACATACCGGAACGATACAAGATCGTGCTTTCACTGTTATATACCGGAACGATACAAGATTGTGCATTCGCTGTTATATACCAGAACGATACAAGATTGTGCATTCGCTGTTATATACCAGAACGATAGAAGATCGTGCTTTCGCTGTTATATACCGGAACGATACAAGATCGTGCTTTCACTGTTATATACAGGAACGATACAATATTGTACTTTCGCTGTTACATACCGGAACGATACAAGATTGTGCTTTCACTGTTATATACCGGAACGATACAAGATTGTGCTTTCACTGTTATATACCGGAACGATACAATATTGTACTTTCACTGTTACATACCGGAACGATACAAGATTGTGCATTCGTTGTTATATACCAGAACGATAGAAGATCGTGCTTTCGCTGTTATATACCGGAACGATACAAGATCGTGCTTTCACTGTTATATACCGGAACGATACAAGATTGTGCTTTCACTGTTACATACCGGAACGATACAAGACTGTTCTTTCACTGTTATATACCGGCACGATACAAGATCGTGCTTTCACTATTACATACTGGAACGATACAATATTGTGCTTTCACTGTTATATACCGCAAACATACAAGATTGTGCTTTCACTGTTATATACCGGAACGATACAAGATTGTGCTTTCACTGTTATATACAGGAACGATACAAGATTGTGCTTTCACTGTTATATACCGGAACGATACAAGATCGTGCTTTCACTGTTATATACCGGAACGATACAAGATTGTGCTTTCACTGTTATATACCGGAACGATACAAGATCGTGCTTTCACTATTACATACCGGAACGATACAAGATCGTGCTTTCACTGTTATATACCGGAACGATACAAGATCGTGCTTTCACTGTTATATACCGGAACGATACAATATTGTACTTTCGCTGTTACATACCGGATCGATACAAGATTGTGCTTTCACTGTTATATACCGGAACGATACAAGATTGTGCTTTCACTGTCATATACCGGAACGATACAAGATTGTACTTTCGCTGTTACATACCGGAACGATACAAGATCGTGCTTTCACTGTTATATACCGGAACGATACAAGATTGTGCTTTCACTGTTATATACCGGAACGGCACACGATTGAGCTTTCACTGTTATATACCGGAACGATACAAGATTGTGCTTTCGCTGTTATATACCGGAACGATACAAGATCTTGTGTCGCTGCTAAATCGAAGTGCCACACGTTGCTGCTCCGCCGGAACTATGTATACGTCATCATATATATATATATTGTGCAAAAGATAGAAAAAACAAACAATCTATTTGCACGAATAAAAAATTGTCATATATAAATAGAAATGTATTATATAAATACATTTATTTATGTATATATATGACACATTGTTAACCATGTAAGATTATGATTTTATGTAATATGTATAATCGTCTGCTATTATTTTCGCGCCTAAATTATCAGTTCTCTGTTTGCGCGGGAACAATTTTCACTACCGAGTGCAGGTGGTCAGCTATGTAAGATAATAGCCGCTTTATTGATGACAGAGAAACATGTAATAATATTGTATAACATCACAGATGTTTGGCGCCATTATGTCTGTTATATATGTTAATTTTGCTATTTAAGAAATGAGAAATGATGAAGAAATTAGTGCATTATTATCCAGCCAAGGAGGCGTTAAGGAATAGATGTAACTCACTTTTAAGATATAAACTGTCTCTATGATAGTTAGAAAAATTAATATTTAAAGAAGTATTAACTCTTAAATATTGAAATCGTATTAAATACTTGAACGGAAGATAATTAGGCCTTGTAAGAAACGATTGTTTTGGCTAATATATCTATTGGAATAGTTTGATGAAGGAAGGAAATTAATATAGTCATAGGACTATTATGAACACATTGAAATAGTGAGGCGAACAATAAGATACGAGATATTACAAATATCTGATACCTGTAATAATATAAATTAAAGGCGATTGTTATAAATTATATTATACAAAGGAAAATGATAGACTGTGTTGAGTTATAAATTATTGAAGGACAATAGAGAAACCCCCTAGACAACGCCAGCGAGTCTACGATAGGATAGACCCTGGTTAGAGCATTATTGAAGGACCGTAGAGAAACCTCCTAGACAACTCCAGCGAGTCTACGATAGGATAGACCCTTGTTAGAGCATTTATACCGGACAATATATATAAGTAGAAAGAGAGGTTTGCTACAATATATATACAGCATCGTGCTTGCACTCTTTCTCCGGAAAAGGCACAAGTCGTGCTTTCGTTAAGACTTCTAATGATAGGGAAAAGACACAAACACTGCCCACTTATATATGATAAGTACATTATTTGTGCCGTGATATCTTCGGATACCCAAGGGATTTGTTTATGCAGCATAAGACGGCTAAAATATGATACAAAGAATTAGCCAACCTCTTTCCTTTCAGCAAAGGAATCGTCTTTGTAAATGGCGAGTTAGCATAGTAAAATACATTGTTACTAGGCCTACAATCGCAAGCCATTAACTGATGAGCTTCAATGACAACAGCACACTGTCAACGAGTAGGGCGACGATGAGTCGACGGTGGCACGCGCAACTAATGGTATAAGGGAGACAACCAATAATACATTATGTAGGCTTACAATTGTTGAGTCCGTCATCGGATTAGTTCACACATGTCTCTTTACAATATCATACTGAATGTCATACTGAATGTCATACTGAATGTCATACTAAACATCACACTGGATGAAAGGTTTTGAGAATCATGAGAAAATGACAAGCAAAGTGAGACATCCGTTGTTTTTCTATTACTTTGGTTTGGCTGATAAAGTCCGATTTACCCCGAAATGCATATTAACCGTCTAGTTGGAATCCTTTGTTCTTACTGTTGTTCACTAGCCAAATATTGAGGTAAGATTAATGTGATTTGATCAAAATCATGTTAATTAAATGATAGCAAATTATTACAATGAAATATCCATTGTGGATAATGTAGACCTTCAGTCTAACAATTGGTTTAAACATATGGTATTGTCTCTTCGATAAATATAGCACAGGCAAGCGGATTGGGCCACATGTGCAAATTCCATAATAACTAAAAGGCAACGAAAACACACCAGTAACCTTCAAAGCGACATTACATCGCAAAAAAAACAAATAAAATGCATGTTCACTTATAAATGCATTGCTACTACAAATTCTTCTGAATACTTTCGGACACTAACATTGAATCAATAAACAGTGTTTTTGTGGTCTACAAACTTTCAAAATTGAAAGTAGGATTTCACATAGCGATAAATCTGTACCGTGTATCGTGTTATTCAGGATACACGCGTTGTATTACGCATGGATGTCGATCCTATTTACATTATTTGTTATGTAAACAAACCGCGTATACGACGTCTGTTTATTAGTTGAAATACTCAGTTTTTGAGGCAAATATTTTGGGAAAAATTATACCATATAATAGGAAATTACATTCTGTAGAAATTTGCATTATCATTGATGTAGTGTCGCTTTAAACCGCGGTATATATGCATGTAAAGGGGTTTGTGGAATGCCGAGCCCCTTACTAATACGTTATACAACCTTGATGCACATTCAAATACTATAACCTTTATGGAAATCACTTATGTAACGATGAACAATTTCGAATAAGTAACAATTGTCTACTACAGGAATGCCATTACTGCCATAAAGTATTAATCCTATGTTAATATGAAATCTTAATTATTTAATCTAACACCTATGTGTGTTTTACGTTTATTTATTGGCGCTACAGGTTGCCCATATGAGCGACGCCTCCTGAAGAGATTAGTCATTTTAGATGGTTGGAGGATAGTGAAATGATACAGACAGAGACCCATTCCAGAGTCTCCTCTGGTTCGTTTACGTGCACGGTGTAAAGCGCCTACCTCGCTTTAAACTCCCATCTGAAAGACTGTTAATTGTATTAGGGTCAGACAAGGGATCGACCCTGCGATTCCTGGATTACAAGTCAAGCGTGTTACCACTGGACTACAGATCCGTCTGATGTTAGTTAAATACTTGTATTGCATTACACTATGTACCAAGACAGGTGGGGTAACATTGTCTGAATTTGAGAAAAACAAATTAACAATAATATTATAAGATGAGAAAGTGGAAGAAAATTGATAGCAAGTTGTGCAAAGGAAACCAATTAAGATGACCTATCCTCGATAAAGAGTATTCAGGGGCAGTAACTCATCAATGTCTCTTATTGACAAAACAATCAATTTATTCAGTACGAGGAACACGCGTAGAAAATACAGTAACACCTCCCTTCAGCAGCCAGTGAGGGGAAAGGCCATTGTTGGCTTCTTACTGGAGGTGACCTGTTAACGGAGGGAACTCATGTTTGGTAACCGAACTTGTCTTTATATTTATGGTGTAGTAATACTTATTTTATTGTATTGCATAACTCACATACCAGTATCAAAGGGATAGGAAGTGGTGGTAACATGTCATATTTTAGTATCCTGGAAACTCAACTAACACACTCCCACACCATAATGAATAATGAAGCTCTGGGACATCGGTCGACACCCCACTGGAATAAGAAACGTATATAGCACACAGCTAAGATAATGCATAATATATCATTCATGATCAATCCAGAGGATTACTGGATGATCTATCGGAAATGTATCGAATATCTGTCTTATGCACACGCTATGCACTCGCTATGCACATGCTACATACCAGAGGACATAGAAAACGCACACTTCGGATAAGTGTGTTTTACATGAAAAACAATAACCATATAAATACATAGTTTTAAACATTTTGGAATATTTTAGTGGTTCAGTTTGTGTTTTGTAATAAAGATGTGATATATCTTTGATGGAATCCTTCGTATTTCGTTTTCATGTAATAATAATCATATAATGTAGGTGTGCGTATTCTATGTCCTATAGTATATAATCCAATTTCAAACGTGCAGGTAGATGTTGGTCTAATTCTCATTCGATACGTGTTCGAGTCGTACATTGAGCTTAAGGAACTTATCAGAGTCTACATCCGGTCTCATCATACACCTGATCCAATCATACGCCAGGTTCTAAATTATGTCAGGCATGTTGACCATACACCATACACAGTCTCTTACACAGTCTCCGTCTTGCAAGTCTATGTCTAGGTTCTAAGACTGCTTTTGGGAGAATACCTGTCATAAGTTATTGCAGTCTAGCTGCACATATTGGTTACATGTGTTGCTTATATTCTTGTATTGGCACAGCAATCAACATTGGCGTAGCTTCCAATAGGACGTGTAGGCCAAGGCCAGCCGACACTTTCACAGAAATGTTTTAAAAAAACATCCAAATCTGCATTATACACTATAATTTATTTCCCTGGGAGACGACCCCCTCCCCCCGAACCCCTGTCTTAACACATCGATTTCAGCCAAGCCACGCCCCTGATAAATGGTCAGCAATAAATTAAAAAAAGACTAATTATGTTTTTCACGAAAGAACTATTTGTATTCCCCTTTCTCGTCTTTCATGACGAAGCACGTGCTCATTGTTAGTATGTAAGACCCGTTCATGTGTCTTTACGATGTAACGGTGCATCTTGGATCATAATGAATCTCACAACCGGGCTCTGTTTCGTGGTCCGTACGTGCTTGGACATGGGACAACATTGACTTATCATCAATTATACCACATATACACCGACCGTACAGACGGAAAAGATGCCGACGGTAAAGCAGAAATCTCCGACGAATGTAATGGCATTCCTTCCGGAGGTAAAGCTCCGATTTGGGAAAATCGCTATTCATCATGTTTCAATCCAACTTGTATATACATATTAGCAATACATTTAAATATATATATATAGCCTATAATTCTAAATACATATCTGACAGTGTTGAGTCTCAGCTTGAAAATGCATCGGAAAACGTGGGTGTCAACTTGCCTGTGAAGTTAAAGATTTAAAGGAAATTCTGATGAAAGAATTAAATGACATAAAAAGGCAAATTTCTAACTCTATGTCCAGGAGAAATGATCAGGACACTAAGGAATCCAAATCAAATAGTGGTCATTCAGGTGCTGCTAATACTGTACCGCTGATAGACAGCACGGGACGACCAGTCCGACAAATGCCAATCCACATAGAACCAGTGAAACAAAACGAGCATTCATAGCTGGTGACTCGATGACAAAAATAGTTAGTACAGGAAATATGTCAGATTCAAAGTTAGAAGTCAGTATCAAGACGCACCCTGGTGGTAGAGTAAGATCTATTGAAAATACTTTCATATCAACGCAAGATTCAGACCCAGGAAGCATTAAGGGGATGGACGCCATGATCCTGCATGTGGGAACCAATAATGTGTCAGATTCAGACAGTTGTCATTGCATTGTCGACGAACTTAAAGATTCCATCAATACAGTATAAACATTAAATGCAAACGCTAAAACCATAGTGTCATCAATCCTCCCGCGTAGATATGATAGGGTTGAAAACAATACCATCGCAGAAACCAACAGATCATTGGAAGAGACGATTCTTAACAATGACCCTGTGTTTATGGAACAAGGCACACCGAATGCATCCTTGTATCATGATCATCTTGACCTTAACAAAAAAGGCGGGAACATATTTGGGACCAATATCAGAAACAAGTTAAATCTGGTAGTTGGGATACCAACAACCCCAGACATTGAAATGAAAGAAAATACTTCTTACAGCAGCAACAATGGTGAAAAATACCGTTTTCGAAATGGGAGGTTTACATGATCGAGGAGTCAGTGACAGAATTTTCATCAGAACTGTCATCACCAAAGCAAGGACATGCTTTACATGCCAGTCCCAGCTTCTATGTTTATGTGAAACGTTTCTAAACGATACATTTTTCTGGCATGGAACTTCATATATACACTTTCCAATTATTTCGTAAGGATAGGATGACAAATGGTGGTGGTTTACTTATTTATTTCAGGGACGATCTACCCTGTACCCTTAGAGCTGATCTGATTGACAATAATTCTGAGTCTCTTTGTCTGGACATTAACCCTTTCAAGCCCACATGCCTCTAAATAGGCTTATGAAAAGTGTAGATCCAGATGAGCCGGCTCGTGACGAGCCGTCTCATCAGGATCTGCACTTTTTTGCCAGTAATAATTATTACTATTTTTAGATAAAATTACCCATTTTGATAAATGAACTGGTCCAAAGGTAATTTTCTTATTAATTTATTGGTCTGAAAATATCACGCACCAGTCAATGTCAGTTACTTGGGGTTGAATGGGTTAAGCAGTCATATTCTAAACCATTTGTACTATGCTACACATATATATACCACCTTCTTCGAGAGTCAAGTGGGTGAATAATTACACGGTTTACATCGAAAAGTTGCGCACTGAAGAGATGAAATGCATTGTTATTGGCGACTTTAATTTTGACTTGCCGAAGGTATTGTTCGATCCTATGGAGTCTGCGAATTTCACACAATTGGTTAAAGCCGTACCAGAATTCAGACCATTCTTCTACACTGATAGACCATGTATTTTCAAACGTTCCTGGAAATATCACTGATGTGTTCGTGCTTGTTTACTCTATATGTGACCATTATCCCATTTGTATAACTCGTAAAGTACTAAGCAATGTATTTGGGGGTGCCTTGCTCAAAGACACTACATGTATACGCGCCCTTATCGAGTACCGGGACCCTTCGATTTCAAATCTGACGCTCTAACACTTGATGACGGACGCCACATTGATGAGGTATCTGCATGATTGAGGTTCTTGTGGTCCTTGGATTGTCTATTCGAACGAATGATGGTTGTTGCTCTGAATTGATGAGGTATCTGTAACAGGCACACTTGGAAGTCGTGATATTGCAGTGCGAAAGGTCCGCAGTTCGAGCCCCCACTGCTGGACCGTTACGATTGTGCCTTTGGGCAAGGCATTTAAATTCCACATTGCCTCTTCTCTCTCCCTCGTGGATGGATTCCATCAGGAATGAGGTCTAATAGAATGCTTGTGAAGTTGTAAGAACTTGCTTCACAATCGAGCTAAAATAAATATGTATAAACTAACAGGCACATGACACAAATCTTTGTATCATATGGTCTTATGTAGGCCTATGCATGTTTCATTAATGGAAAACACCTTACGTGGACCGATCCATGCTTTCCTGGGCAGCATTAGGCGATCTAAGCGGTTAACCATGCTCAATGGCATCACGTACGACCGAGTATCGAACCTAGGAACCGATTCCAAATCCAACGCTCTACCACACGGACCATACTGTGGTAATATTTATTTAATCTATATATATTCCTGTAATGTCGAACCCCTCGCGGGGATGTAGATATGTTGAGCGTCAAAAAAAACGCAAAGAAGTTAAAAGTATGAGTAGTTAAAAGCATAATTATAAGAAAGTAATGAAAAATAAGTTGTGGTAAGAGTTTAAAAGCAGCTGCGCAGAACAACTAGGGGCTGACATGATCAATACGGCAAACTGCCGTATTAAATTGCTCTATGGTAGGGAGATGGCAACGGTCAGGAGGGAGATGGTTCCAATGGTAGATTGTTCTTGGCGAAAAGGGAAACTTGTAGTAGTCTGTAGTTGCTGTAATTAACAACTAGCTTAAGGAATGACAATGGCGAGCAGGACGGGAGAGGTAATTTTCAATTGGGATAGTAACCAGATCATTGTGAATTTTATACATAGGGGATAACCTACTGTCAATACGCCGTTGATCTAGTATTATAAGAACATAATGAAGGACACAAACAAAACTATTGATTGATTGAGGTCGTTAGATGTTAACAACGATTTTGAAAAGTTATATTCGCATTTATATTATTTTCTGTTTACATCCGGTGCATTTCGGGGCGCTGTCTAAAACGCGGACGCGTTAAGCGGGCGCTATATATATAGAGAGAAAACGCGGACGCTATGTAACATATAGGGAAAAAGCGGGCGCTATAGGTATTACTTGATAAAGGTGTTAGATAAGGTGTGCGATTAACGAACTTATAATCGCTGTGTTTTTAGTGTGTCTGGTGTCTTTTCTTTCATTCAATATGTTATTTTCTTATAAATTATATAATATTTCGTATTTTTTTAAACTATTTGGAAACTAAATCGTATTTACTGAAATCATGTCATGGTAGAATGTGAGATTTTTATCGTGGGGAAATTAATGTGTTATCACCACTTTTTTATTTCGTTAATTTGATGAAGTCTTAATAATGTGTTTATTACCTTAAAACCCCAATAACAATTATTAAGCAACATATACATTTTCTATAGCGCCCGCGTTTTCCCACTATATATATATAGCGTCCGCGTTTTCC
>CM026390.1:67784878-67841622 GCA_014843695.1 Archivesica marissinica
TGTATCGTTCCGGTATATAACAGTGAAAGCACAATCTTGTATCGTTCCGGTATATAACAGTGAAAGCACAATCTTGTACCGTTCCGGTATATAACAGCGAAAGCACAATCTTGTATCGTTCCGGTATATAACAGTGAAAGCACAATCTTGTATCGTTCCGGTATATAACAGTGAAAGCACAATCTTGTATCGTTCCGGTATATAACAGTGAAAGCACAATCTTGTATCGTTCCGGTATATAACAGTGAAAGCACGATCTTGTATCGTTCCGGTATATAACAGTGAAAGCACAATCTTGTATCGTTCCGGTATATAACAGTGAAAGCACAATCTTGTATCGTTCCGGTATATAACAGTGAAAGCACAATCTTGTATCGTTCCGGTATATAACAGCGAATGCACAATCGTGTATCTTTCTGGTATATAACAGCGAATGCACAATCTTGTATCGTTCCGGTATATAACAGCGAAAGCACAATCTTGTATCGTTCCGGTATATAACAGTGAAAGCACAATCTTGTATCGTTGCGGTATATAACAGTGAAAGCACGACCTTGTATCGTTCCGGTATATAACAGCGAAAGCACAATCTTGTATCGTTCCGGTATGTAACAGCGAAAGTACAATCTTGTATCGTTCCGGTATATGACAGTGAAAGCACAATCTTGTATCGTTCCGGTATATAACAGTGAAAGCACAATCTTGTATCGATCCGGTATGTAACAGCGAAAGTACAATATTGTATCGTTCCGGTATATAACAGTGAAAGCACGATCTTGTATCGTTCCGGTATATAACAGTGAAAGCACGATCTTGTATCGTTCCGGTATGTAACAGTGAAAGCACAATCTTGTATCGTTCCGGTATATAACAGTGAAAGCACAATCTTGTATCGTTCCGGTATATAACAGTGAAAGCACGATCTTGTATCGTTCCGGTATATAACAGTGAAAGCACAATCTTGTATCGTTCCGGTATATAACAGTGAAAGCACAATCTTGTATCGTTCCTGTATATAACAGTGAAAGCACAATCTTGTATCGTTCCGGTATATAACAGTGAAAGCACAATCTTGTATCGTTCCGGTATATAACAGTGAAAGCACAATCTTGTATCGTTCCGGTATGTAATAGTGAAAGCACGATCTTGTATCGTTCCGGTATATAACAGTGAAAGCACAATCTTGTATCGTTCCGGTATATAACAGTGAAAGCACAATCTTGTATCGTTCCGGTATATAACAGTGAAAGCACGATCTTGTATCGTTCCGGTATATAACAGTGAAAGCACAATCTTGTATCGTTCCGGTATATAACAGTGAAAGCACAATCTTGTATCGTTCCGGTATATAACAGTGAAAGCACAATCTTGTATCGTTCCGGTATATAACAGTGAAAGCACAATCTTGTATCGTTCCGGTATATAACAGAAAGCACAATCTTGTATCGTTCGGTATATAACAGTGAAAGCACAATCTTGTATCGTTCCGGTATATAACAGTGAAAGCACAATCTTGTATCGTTCCGGTATATAACAGTGAAAGCACAATCTACAAACAAACCAAACCGTATGTAAAGTGAAAGCACGATCTTGTATCGTGCCGGTATATAACAGTGAAAGCACAATCTTGTATCGTTCCGGTATGTAACAGTGAAAGCACAATCTTGTATCGTTCCGGTATATAACAGTGAAAGCACGATCTTGTATCGTTCCGGTATATAACAGCGAAAGCACGATCTTTATCGTTCGGTATATAACACGAAGCACAATCTTGTATCGTTCCGGTATGTAACAGTGAAAGCACAATCTTGTATCGTTCCGGTATATAACAGTGAAAGCACAATCTTGTATCGTTCCGGTATATAACAGTGAAAGCACAATCTTGTATCGTTCCGGTATATAACAGTGAAAGCACAATATTGTATCGTTCCGGTATATAACAGTGAAAGCACGATCTTGTATCGTTCCGGTATATAACAGCGAAAGCACAATCTTGTATCGTTCCGGTATATAACAGCGAAAGCACAATCTTGTATCGTTCCGGTATATAACAGCGAAAGCACAATCTTGTATCGTTCCGGTATATAACAGTGAAAGCACGATCTTGTATCGTTCCGGTATATAACAGTGAAAGCACAATCTTGTATCGTTCCGGTATATAACAGCGAAAGCACAATCTTGTATCGTTCCGGTATGTAACAGTGAAAGCACAATCTTGTATCGTTCCGGTATATAACAGTGAAAGCACAATCTTGTATCGTTCCGGTATATAACAGCGAAAGCACAATCTTGTATCGTTCCGGTATATAACAGTGAAAGCACAATCTTGTATCGTTCCGGTATATAACAGCGAAAGCACATCTTGTATCGTTCGGTATATAACAGCGAATGCACAATCTTGTATCGTTCCGGTATATAACAGTGAAAGCACAATCTTGTATCGTTCCGGTATATAACAGTGAAAGCACGATCTTGTATCGTTCCGGTATATAACAGTGAAAGCACGATCTTGTATCGTTCCGGTATATAACAGTGAAAGCACAATCTTGTATCGTTCCGGTATATAACAGTGAAAGCACAATCTTGTATCGTTCCGGTATATAACAGTGAACGCTCAATCTTGTATCGTTCTGGTATATAACAGTGAAAGCTCAATCGTGTGCCGTTCCGGTATATAACAGTGAAAGCACAATCTTGTATCGTTCCGGTATATAATAGTGAAAGCACGATCTTGTATCGTTCCGGTATATAACAGTGAAAGCACGATCTTGTATCGTTCCGGTATATAATAGTGAAAGCACGATCTTGTATCGTTCCGGTATATAACAGTGAAAGCACAATCTTGTATCGTTCCGGTATATAACAGTGAAAGCACAATCTTGTATCGTTCCGGTATATAACAGTGAAAGCACAATCTTGTATCGTTCCGGTATATAACAGTGAAAGCACAATCTTGTATCGTTCCGGTATATAACAGTGAAAGCACAATCTTGTATCGTTCCGGTATATAACAGTGAAAGCACAATCTTGTATCGTTCCGGTATATAACAGTGAAAGCACAATCTTGTATCGTTCCGGTATATAACAGTGAAAGCACAATCTTGTATCGTTCCGGTATGTAATAGTGAAAGCACGATCTTGTATCGTTCCGGTATATAACAGTGAAAGCACAATCTTGTATCGTTCCGGTATATAACAGTGAAAGCACAATCTTGTATCGTTCCGGTATATAACAGTGAAAGCACGATCTTGTATCGTTCCGGTATATAACAGCGAAAGCACAATCTTGTATCGTTCCGGTATATAACAGTGAAAGCACAATCTTGTATCGTTCCGGTATGTAACAGTGAAAGCACAATCTTGTATCGTTCCGGTATATAACAGTGAAAGCACAATCTTGTATCGTTCCGGTATATAACAGCGAAAGCACAATCTTGTATCGTTCCGGTATATAACAGTGAAAGCACAATCTTGTATCGTTCCGGTATATAACAGTGAAAGCACAATCTTGTATCGTTCTGGTATATAACAGCGAATGCACAATCTTGTATCGTTCCGGTATATAACAGCGAAAGCACAATCTTGTATCGTTCCGGTATATAACAGTGAAAGCACGATCTTGTATCGTTCCGGTATATAACAGTGAAAGCACAATCTTGTATCGTTCCGGTATATAACAGTGAAAGCACAATCTTGTATCGTTCCGGTATATAACAGTGAAAGCACAATCTTGTATCGTTCCGGTATATAACAGTGAAAGCACAATCTTGTATCGTTCGGTAATACATGAAAGCCAATCCGTTCTATTAAAGTGAAAGCACAATCTTGTATCGTTCCGGTATATAACAGTGAAAGCACAATCTTGTATCGTTCCGGTATATAACAGTGAAAGCACAATCTTGTATCGTTCCGGTATATAACAGTGAAAGCACGATCTTGTATCGTTCCGGTATATAACAGTGAAAGCACGATCTTGTATCGTTCCGGTATATAACAGTGAAAGCACAATCTTGTATCGTTCCGGTATATAACAGTGAAAGCACAATCTTGTATCGTTCCGGTATATAACAGTGAAAGCACAATCTTGTATCGTTCCGGTATATAACAGTGAAAGCACAATCTTGTATCGTTCCGGTATATAACAGTGAAAGCACGATCTTGTATCGTTCCGGTATATAACAGCGAAAGCACAATCTTGTATCGTTCCGGTATGTAACAGCGAAAGCACAATCTTGTATCGTTCCGGTATATAACAGTGAAAGCACAATCTTGTATCGTTCCGGTATATAACAGTGAAAGCACAATCTTGTATCGTCCGGTATTAACAGGAAAGACAATTTGTATCGTTCCGGTATATAACAGTGAAAGCACGATCTTGTATCGTTCCGGTATATAACAGTGAAAGCACGATCTTGTATCGTTCCGGTATATAACAGTGAAAGCACAATCTTGTATCGTTCCGGTATATAACAGTGAAAGCACAATCTTGTATCGTTCCGGTATATAACAGTGAAAGCACAATCTTGTATCGTTCCGGTATATAACAGTGAAAGCACAATCTTGTATCGTTCCGGTATATAACAGTGAAAGCACGATCTTGTATCGTTCCGGTATGTAATAGTGAAAGCACGATCTTGTATCGTTCCGGTATATAACAGTGAAAGCACAATCTTGTATCGTTCCGGTATATAACAGTGAAAGCACGATCTTGTATCGTTCCGGTATATAACAGTGAAAGCACAATCTTGTATCGTTCCGGTATATAACAGTGAAAGCACAATCTTGTATCGTTCCGGTATATAACAGTGAAAGCACAATCTTGTATCGTTCCGGTATATAACAGTGAAAGCACGATCTTGTATCGTTCCGGTATATAACAGCGAAAGCACGATCTTTATCGTTCGGTATATAACAGCGAATGCACAATCTTGTATCGTTCGGTATATAACAGCGAAGCACAATCTTGTATCGTTCCGGTATATAACAGTGAAAGCACGATCTTGTATCGTTCCGGTATGTAATAGTGAAAGCACAATCTTGTATCGTTCCGGTATATAACAGCGAATGCACAATCGTGTATCTTTCTGGTATATAACAGCGAATGCACAATCTTGTATCGTTCCGGTATATAACAGTGAATGCACAATCTTGTATCGTTCCGGTATATAACAGTGAAAGCACGATCTTGTATCGTTCCGGTATATAACAGCGAATGCACACTCTTGTATCGTTCTGGTATATAACAGCGAATGCACAATCTTGTATCGTTCCGGTATATAACAGTGAAAGCACGATCTTGTATCGTTCCGGTATATAACAGTGAAAGCACAATCTTGTATCGTTCCGGTATATAACAGTGAAAGCACGATCTTGTATCGTTCCGGTATGTAATAGTGAAAGCACAATCTTGTATCGTTCCGGTATATAACAGCGAATGCACAATCGTGTATCTTTCTGGTATATAACAGCGAATGCACAATCTTGTATCGTTCCGGTATATAACAGTGAATGCACAATCTTGTATCGTTCCGGTATATAACAGTGAAAGCACGATCTTGTATCGTTCCGGTATATAACAGCGAATGCACACTCTTGTATCGTTCTGGTATATAACAGCGAATGCACAATCTTGTATCGTTCCGGTATATAACAGTGAAAGCACGATCTTGTATCGTTCCGGTATATAACAGTGAAAGCACGATCTTGTATCGTTCCGGTATATAACAGTGAAAGCACAATCTTGTATCGTTCCGGTATATAACAGTGAAAGCACAATCTTGTATCGTTCCGGTATATAACAGTGAAAGCACAATCTTGTATCGTTCCGGTATATAACAGTGAAAGCACAATCGTGTATCGTTCCGGTATATAACAGTGAAAGCACAATCTTGTATCGTTCCGGTATATAACAGTGAAAGCACAATCTTGTATCGTTCCGGTATATAACAGTGAAAGCACGATCTTGTATCGTTCCGGTATGTAATAGTGAAAGCACAATCTTGTATCGTTCCGGTATATAACAGTGAAAGCACGATCTTGTATCGTTCCGGTATGTAACAGTGAAAGCACGATCTTGTATCGTTCCGGTATATAACAGTGAAAGCACAATCTTGTATCGTTCCGGTATATAACAGTGAAAGCACAATCTTGTATCGTTCCGGTATATAACAGTGAAAGCACAATCTTGTATCGTTCCGGTATATAACAGTGAAAGCACAATCTTGTATCGTTCCGGTATATAACAGTGAAAGCACAATCTTGTATCGTTCCGGTATATAACAGTGAAAGCACAATCTTGTATCGTTCCGGTATATAACAGTGAAAGCACAATCTTGTATCGTTCCGGTATATAACAGTGAAAGCACAATCTTGTATCGTTCCGGTATATAACAGTGAAAGCACATCTTGTATCGTTCCGGTATATAACAGTGAAAGCACGATCTTGTATCGTTCCGGTATATAACAGTGAAAGCACAATCTTGTATCGTTCCGGTATATAACAGTGAAAGCACAATCTTGTATCGTTCCGGTATGTAACAGTGAAAGCACAATCTTGTATCGTTCCGGTATATAACAGTGAAAGCACAATCTTGTATCGTTCCGGTATATAACAGTGAAAGCACAATCTTGTATCGTTCCGGTATATAACAGTGAAAGCACAATCTTGTATCGTTCCGGTATATAACAGTGAAAGCACAATCTTGTATCGTTCCGGTATATAACAGTGAAAGCACAATCTTGTATCGTTCCGGTATATAACAGTGAAAGCACAATCTTGTATCGTTCCGGTATATAACAGTGAAAGCACAATCTTGTATCGTTCCGGTATATAACAGTGAAAGCACAATCTTGTATCGTTCCGGTATATAACAGTGAAAGCACAATCTTGTATCGTTCCGGTATATAACAGTGAAAGCACAATCTTGTATCGTTCCGGTATGTAACAGCGAAAGCACAATCTTGTATCGTTCCGGTATATAACAGTGAAAGCACGATCTTGTATCGTTCCGGTATATAACAGTGAAAGCACAATCTTGTATCGTTCCGGTATATAACAGTGAAAGCACGATCTTGTATCGTTCCGGTATATAACAGTGAAAGCACAATCTTGTATCGTTCCGGTATATAACAGTGAAAGCACAATCTTGTATCGTTCCGGTATATAACAGTGAAGCACAATCTTGTATCGTTCCGGTATATAACAGTGAAAGCACAATCTTGTATCGTTCCGGTATATAACAGTGAAAGCACAATCTTGTATCGTTCCGGTATATAACAGTGAAAGCACGATCTTGTATCGTTCCGGTATATAACAGTGAAAGCACGATCTTGTATCGTTCCGGTATATAACAGTGAAAGCACAATCTTGTATCGTTCCGGTATATAACAGTGAAAGCACAATCTTGTATCGTTCCGGTATATAACAGTGAAAGCACGATCTTGTATCGTTCCGGTATATAATAGTGAAAGCACAATCTTGTATCGTTCCGGTATATAACAGTGAAAGCACAATCTTGTATCGTTCCGGTATATAACAGTGAAAGCACAATCTTGTATCGTTCCGGTATATAACAGTGAAAGCACAATCTTGTATCGTTCCGGTATATAACAGTGAAAGCACGATCTTGTATCGTTCCGGTATATAACAGTGAATGCACAATCTTGTATCGTTCCGGTATATAACAGCGAATGCACAATCTTGTATCGTTCCGGTATATAACAGTGAAAGCACGATCTTGTATCGTTCCGGTATATAACAGTGAAAGCACGATCTTGTATCGTTCCGGTATATAACAGTGAAAGCACAATCTTGTATCGTTCCGGTATATAACAGTGAAAGCACAATCTTGTATCGTTCCGGTATATAACAGTGAACGCACAATCTTGTATCGTTCTGGTATATAACAGTGAAAGCTCAATCGTGTGCCGTTCCGGTATATAACAGTGAAAGCACAATCTTGTATCGTTCCGGTATATAATAGTGAAAGCACGATCTTGTATCGTTCCGGTATATAACAGTGAAAGCACGATCTTGTATCGTTCCGGTATATAACAGTGAAAGCACGATCTTGTATCGTTCCGGTATATAACAGTGAAAGCACAATCTTGTATCGTTCCGGTATATAACAGTGAAAGCACGATCTTGTATCGTTCCGGTATATAACAGTGAAAGCACAATCTTGTATCGTTCCGGTATATAACAGTGAAAGCACAATCTTGTATCGTTCCGGTATATAACAGTGAAAGCACGATCTTGTATCGTTCCGGTATATAACAGTGAAAGCACAATCTTGTATCGTTCCGGTATATAACAGTGAAAGCACAATCTTGTATCGTTCCGGTATATAACAGTGAAAGCACAATCTTGTATCGTTCCGGTATATAACAGTGAAAGCACAATCTTGTATCGTTCCGGTATATAACAGTGAAAGCACGATCTTGTATCGTTCCGGTATATAACAGTGAAAGCACAATCTTGTATCGTTCCGGTATATAACAGTGAAAGCACAATCTTGTATCGTTCCGGTATATAACAGTGAAAGCACAATCTTGTATCGTTCCGGTATATAACAGTGAAAGCACAATCTTGTATCGTTCTGGTATATAACAGTGAAAGCTCACTAGTGTGCCGTTCCAATGGAGCGGCGTAAACGTGAATGCTATTTTGGACGTAAAAAAGGAATGTATTGTTTTTGGGATCGACACAAGTGCGTTGTGCCATTGCGTACATGCAAGACAACTGTATATTCTGCTGCTAGATGAGAGTTTTAGTACAGTTTTTGATCGACTGACTCATGTAACTAGTACCAAACCTAGCACAATATGTCATTTTTTATTTATACAAAACCATATTATAACTCCAGTTTCTGTTTCGTAGTGGTCAATAGGTAATTAGTTTAATACAGATTTCAATGTTTATTTTCATACCTAATTATGCTCGGTCAATACATAGTACTTAATCTCCCTTAGTAAAATCTGTACAGATGGCACGAGACCACGTGCATGTATGTCTCACTATGCCTCTAACCGTAATCGGATAACTTTCAGCATGTCTTTCGCAGTGATAAATACATGTATAAATCCACACCGCGTGTCCATACCAATATTGTGCTAACATAGCAGCGTGGACGCAGCAAGATAGCTGCCGTTTACCACCTGGTAACACAGAATTAAGAGGGATCGCATACAGAGGGATCGCATAGACGGATCAGTAGTCCAGTGGTAACACGCTAGACTGGTTATCCACGGATCGCAGGTTCGATACCCCGTCTGACCCTAATAAAATTAACAGTCAGCATATTTGTATATCAACAGATCTTGCAATGTCAACACATGTTTGTATATCAACAGATCTTGCAATGTCAACGCATGTTTGTATATCAACAGATCGTGCAATGTCAACGCATGTTTGTATATCAACAGATCGTGCAATGTCAACGCATGTTTGTATATCAACAGATCGTGCAATGTCAACGCATGTTTGTATATCAACATATCTTGCAATGTCAACGCATGTTTGTATATCAACATATCTTGCAATGTCAACGCATGTTTGTATATCAACAGATCTTGCAATGTCAACGCATGTTTGTATATCAACAGATCTTGCAATGTCAACGCATGTTTGTATATCAACATATCTTGCAATGTCAACGCATGTTTGTATATCAACATATCTTGCAATGCCAACGCATGTTTGTATATCAACATATCTTGCAATGCCAACGCATGTTTGTATATCAACATATCTTGCAATGCCAACGCATGTTTGTTTTTGTTTTTTATTTAAAGTCGCAACAACAACTTGGGTCATATGACAACATCCCAGCTGTAATTTGGGGATGACGCCGATGCCCCTCCGCGTTGTATGTCAGACACGGACGAGCCAGGTAGAACCACCGACCTTTCCCTAGTCAGCTGGATAGCTTCCTCACATGAGAGTATTCGACACCCTCAGTGGGATTCGAACACGCTGCGGTGAGGGGCAGGCATACATGGGCCTAAAGCCGCCTGGCCATCCATTTGTATACAATTTGTTTATTGTTTGGGTATAACGTTGCACCAACAACTTATATCATGACTCTCAGCTATTATCGGTGGAGGAAGACCACGGATGCCCCTCCGAGCAGAATTCCAGGCACATACTGATACCTGGTAGAACCATACACCTTCCGCAACGCAAGCCTGCTTGGCAGCTGAACCTACAGCGATAAAGGGCAAGTGACTTTAACTCAACGCCCTTACCCAATCGGCCACGGAGCCTCCTATCCTTGATTTATGACCATGGAACATGTTTATCGTCTCATCTATAGTGCGTTGTTTTGGTTAGATACCATATAACCTGTGTTGCCATTGAGATATGGTCACATAGCATGTGTTTTCATTCACAAAGCTAGCTTTACCTTGGTATATGGCTACATATTTTTTTACCTTTTGTATGGATCAAAATCATATAAAACAAGTGAAAAATCACAAGCACCTCGGCCGTACCTTCTCTGACGACGGAACGTGGTCATCCTACATAACCCCATCGTTAAACAAGACATGGTAACGAATTGGAATCTTACGATCCCTCAAATACATTCTCTCCCGCCTGAGTCTCCAGCGTATGTACGTCTCTTTCATTAGAACTCTCCTAGAATATGCTGACGTTGTCTAGGACAACTGTTCCAACACATTAAGCAACGCAAAACGCAATGCAAAACGAAACAGCCCGCATAGTCAGTGGTGCTACTAAGGTTTGTAACCTCAACCGTCTCCGGAACGATCTCAACTGGGAAACCCTTGCATCGAGACGTAAAGACCATAGATGTATTATCTTCTTTAAAATGAGGAACAATCTAACTCCCACATATCTTTCTGACATCATACCACAACAACCCATTCAAACCTACTCCCTACGTTCCGTTCCTGGCGTCCCTTTAATACACACTTAAAACGCAAGCGTATGCTCATTCATTTCTTCCAGCAACCATCCGCGATTGGAACTCTCTCCCTTATGACACCCGTAACTCCATAAATGTATCCGAATTTAAATCCAAACTCAGCAAGCCTAAGAAATATTCTCCTCTATACGACGTGGGAACCAGGAGGCTTCAGATTCTCCATGTCCATCTACGACTAGGATGTAGTTCTTTGAATTTCGACATACATCGCAAAAACATTGTTGAATCGCCAAACTGTGCCTGTGGAGCAATGGAAACAACGATGCATTACCTTATGCAGTGCCCACGATGCAACAATGTCCAATATCCCTTGCGCAATGACAACAAATAATATTCTGTATGGCGACGATCATTTACCATTCAAAAACAACAAATCCATCTTTCTAACTGTCCAGGCTTACATTGCAGCTACAAAGAGGTTTGATGCATGATCCGACTACCTGGTGGGTATTCCAGGTCCATCCTTCCTTTCATGTGTGTCACAGCAACCCATTTCATTTCTACCCATTTACTAATTTTCCATACCTTCCAATTCAGTTCACCACCAATTAGTGCACACATGATGACAACACATGTTACAAATTGCCCCACTAATCACAAGTACGCATGCAAGCACCCATGACCAATCGGGGCTAAAGAACTTAAGACAATTCCCGTCATGTCTCACAACCCGCTCTCAATGCTAACAACTATATATTGTAACATCCTCATGGAAAGGAATTTACATAAGCTCTCAGCTTGTTTTCTAATCCATTTCAGATATTCTGTGTATTTGTATACCGTATATATTGAATGAACTGAATAAAATAGGTTTAAACTAAACTACCTTTGGTATATGACTACATAACCAGCTTTACCATTGGTATATGACTTCATATCCATCTTTACCTTTGGTATATGACTTCATATCCATCATTACCTTTGGTATATGACTACATATCCATATTTCCTTTGGTATATGACTTCATATCCACCTTTACCTTTGGTATATGACTACATATCCATCTTTACCTTTTGTATATGACTACATATCCATCTTTCCTTTGGTAGATGACTGCATATCCATCTTTACCTTTTGTATATGACTACATAGCCAGCTTTACCTTTGGTATATGACTACATAGCCATATTTACCTTTGGTATATGACTACATATCCATCTTTACCTTTGGTATATGACTACATACTACATAGCCAGTTTTACCTTTGATATATGACTACATAGCCATATTTACCGTTGGTATATGACTACATAGCCATCTTTACATTTGGTGTATGACCACATATCCACTTTACCTTTGGTATATGATTACATAGCCATCTTTACCTTTGGTATATGACTACATAGCCAGCTTTACCTTTAGTATATGACTACATATCCATTGTTACCTTTGGTATATGATTACATAGCCATCTTTACCTTTGGTATATGATTACATAGCCATCTTTACCTTTGGTATATGATTACATAGCCATCTTTACCTTTGGTATATGACTACATAGCCATATTTACCTTTGGTATATGACTACATAGCCATCTTTACATTTGGTGTATGACCACATATCCACTTTACCTTTGGTATATGATTACATAGCCATCTTTACCTTTGGTATATGACTACATAGCCAGCTTTACCTTTGGTATATGACTACATATCCATTGTTACCTTTGGTATATGATTACATAGCCATCTTTACCTTTGGTATATGATTACATAGCCATCTTTACCTTTGGTATATGACTACATAGCCATCTTTACATTTGGTGTATGACCACATATCCACTTTACCTTTGGTATATGATTACATAGCCATCTTTATCTTTGGTATATGACTACATAGCCATCTTTACATTTGGTGTATGACCACATATCCACTTTACCTTTGGTATATGAGTACATAGCCATCTTTACCTTTGGTATATGACTACATAGCCATCTTTACCTTTGGTATATGATTACATATCCACTTTACCTTTGGTATATGATTACATAGCCATCTTTACCTTTGGTATATGATTACATAGCCATCATTACCTTTTGTATATGACTACATAGCCAGCTTTACCTTTGGTATATGACTACATATCCATTTTTACCTTTGGTATATGACTACATATCCATCTTTACCTTTGGTATATGACTACATAGCCATCTTTACCTTTGGTATATGACTACATATCCATCTTTACCTTTGGTATATGATTACATAGCCATCTTTACCTTTGGTATATGACTACATAGCCATATTTACCTTAGTTTATACAAATTTATTTTAGCTCGATTGCGAAACAAGTTCTTATAACTTATATTAATCACTCTCGAGACCTCATTCCTGGTGGAATCCACCGCCACGAGGGAGAGAGAAGAGGCAACGTGGAATTTAAATGCCTTGCTTAAGGACACAATCGTAACGGCTCCAGCGGGGATCAAACTCCAGGCATTTCGCACCTGAAGCGAACGCGTTATCATTGCGCTATCACGACTTCCACACGACTTTGGGTTATGACAATAGAACCTGTGTTGCATTTGGGTTATGACCATGGAACCTGTGTTGCCTTTGGGTTATGACCATATAACCTGTGTTGCCTTTGGGTTATGACCATATAACCTGTGTTGCCTTTGGGTTATGGCCATGGAACCTGTGTTGCCTTTGGGTTATGACCATATAACCTATGTTACCGTTGAGTTATGACAATAGAACCTGTGTTGCCTTTGGGTTATGCCTATATAACATGTTGGGGTTATGACCACATTTCGTATTCGGTGTTGGACACAGACATTCTTGGGTTTATGACCACATGACCTGCTATGCATTTGGGTTTTGACCACAGACCATACTTTACCTTAGATTAATGACAACATACCCTGTTTTGGCTATGTACTACGTGGGTCCATGTCCATCAATGGTTACATAATAATATAACACCGTTAAGTAAGGCGGGAGGTATGACCTAATAACACAACGATAACACTTCATTAAACAATCATATTTTTATTACAAACTTAGAAATATCTTATAGTATAAACAAAAACAACTGTGTGTTATAATATATAGCTCTGGCCCATAACACGTTCATATTCAAATGACCACTCGTCAGTTTGATAAGTGGTCATCGACATTAATTTTAAGTCAGCATGTTGACAAGAGTACATCGACATTTACGTCAGCATGTTGACAAGAGTACATCGACATTTACGTCAGCATGTTGACAAGAGTACATCGACATTTACGTCAGCATGTTGACAAGAGTGCATCGACATTGACGTCAGCATGTTGACAAGAGTACATCGACATTGACGTCAGCATGTTGACAAGTGTACATCGACATTGACGTCAGCATGTTGACAAGAGTGCATCGACATTGACGTCAGCATGTTGACAAGAGTACATCGACATTGACGTCAGCATGTTGACAAGAGTACATCGATATTGACGTCAACATGTTGACAAGGAGTACATCGACATTGACGTGAACATGTTGACACAAAGAGTACATCGACATTGACGTCAACATGTTGACACAAAGAGTATATCGACATTGACGTCAACATGTTGACACAAAGAGTATATCGACATTGACGTCAGCATGTTTATATTGATTGTACTAAATGTTGAGAATGATCTGCACGATAATCTAACCAATATAATTTAGGACAACACAACTCAATTTCCAGTGGAAATAATCTATTCTTATCGTTTGTTGCAAATTTTGTGCTATACATTTCTTTATGCGGCAGTACGGGGGCGTGTCTATGGTAAATAAATCGGTAAGTAATTAATCAATCAGGGGAGATAAATGGACGGGAAAGTGGTAGCAGAGATTTATGGTTCATAGATAGTCCATGCGTTTGTTATCATTGGTATATGGAAGAATACAACGCTCTGAGATAGTCCAAGAGCTTGTTATCATTGGTATATGGAAGAATACAACGCTCTGAGATAGTCCATGCGCTTGTTATCATTGGTATAGGGAAGAATACAACGCTCTGAGATAGTCCAAGAGCTTGTTATCATTGGTATATGGAAGAATACAACGCTCTGAGATAGTCCAAGAGCTTGTTATCATTGGTATATGGAAGAATACAACGCTCTGAGATAGTCCAAGAGCTTGTTATCATTGGTATAGGGAAGAATACAACGCTCTGAGATAGTCCATGAGCTTGTTATCATTGGTATAGGGAAGAATACAACGCTCTGAGATAGTCCAAGAGCTTGTTATCATTGGTATAGGGAAGAATACAACGCTCTGAGATAGTCCATGGGCGTGCTATCATTGGTATAGGGAAGAATACAACGCTCTGAGATCATGAGCTTGTTATCATTGGTATAGGGAAGAATACAACGCTCTGAGATCGTCATTGATGGACCAAGGTCGATTGTAAAATTAATATGTCTGCTTTATTCTACCCACACTATCAATGAACCATATCTAGCTATCAGTGGTTAAACTATATGAATACAAGTTACCTTTTATGAATGCTTTGTTAAACATTTCAAGTATTTATTATATTTCTTCATTTGAAACAAGAAACACATATGTTGGTCTAACTTTCCCATTCCTTTATATCAATTACCAGTAATCGTTCTTCCCGTCGCATATTGTTTCTAGATATAAATAAATAATTCAGGAATAGTCGACAGTTGGAAGAATATAAAAATATTGAAAAAGGAACCTTTGTAGGCCTACCCATGATTTATATCCCAAATGAAAAGAAAATAACATTTAATTATTCACACCAACATAAAACCCACTCTTCTTTATAAGCCCAAACAAATGAATAAATTTATATAAAAACAAACTTGTCGATAATATATTTATAAAATCATGGAAAAGAAATATATGAAGATATCTACATTTGTATATTTGACCCAGATCTATATACATTTTTATTCTGTACAGCTCTAAAGTCTCACTAACAGTGTACATGTTGCTTGTTCTAAGGCCAGGGCTAGATATCTCCCGGGGAATGAAGAGTGGTGTCCGTTTTTGCTTTGTTTTTCTGAACATCCAAACCCGAAGGTGTGTCAGGAGACAAGAAACATATCTAAATTTGGAGGGCCTTAGATAAGCATTAAAGAGGAGAACAGTCAAACCGGTGTAGAGAGACACCCACGGGTAGTGCAGTCAAACCGGTGTAGAGAGACACCCACGGGAAGAGCAGTTAAACCGGTGTAGAGAGACGCCCACGGGTAGTGCAGTCAAACCGGTGTAGAGAGACACCCACGGGTAGTGCAGTCAAACCGGTGTAGAGAGACACTCACGGGAAGTGCAGTCAAACCGGTGTAGAGAGACACCCACACACAACAAGACACCCATGGGTAGTGCAGTCAAACCGGTGTAGAGAGACACCCACGGGTAGTGCAGTCAAACCGGTGTAGAGAGACACATGTGGAAGTCGTGATAGCGCAGTGGTAGCGCATTCGCAATGTCCTGATAACACCGTACTGTACATTGTACATATTTACCAATGTCCTGATAACACCGTACTGTACATTGTACATATTTACCAATGTCCTGATAACACCGTACTGTACATTGTACATATTTACCAATGTCCTGATAACACTGTACTGTACATTGTATATATTTACCAATGTCCTGATAACACTGTATTGTACATATTTACCAATGTCCTGATAACACTGTATTGTATATATTACCAATGTCCTGATAACACATATTGTACATATTTACCAATGTCATGATAACACTGTACATTGTACATATTTACCAATGTCCTGATAACACCGTACTGTACATTGTACATATTTACCAATGTCCTGATAACACCGTACTGTACATTGTACATATTTACCAATGTCCTGATAACACCGTACTGTACATTGTACATATTTACCAATGTCCTGATAACACCGTACTGTACATTGTACATATTTACCAATGTCCTGATAACACCGTACTGTACATTGTACATATTTACCAATGTCCTGATAACACCGTACTGTACATTGTACATATTTACCAATGTCCTGATAACACCGTACTGTACATTGTACATATTTACCAATGTCCTGATAACACCGTACTGTACATTGTACATATTTACCAATGTCCTGATAACACTGTACTGTACATTGTATATATTTACCAATGTCCTGATAACACTGTATTGTACATATTTACCAATGTCCTGATAACACTGTATTGTACATATTTACCAATGTCATGATAACACTGTACTGTACATATTTACCAATGTCCTGATAACACTGTATTGTACATATTTACCAATGTCCTGATAACACTGTACTGTACATTGTATATATTTACCAATGTCCTGATAACACTGTATTGTATATATTTACCAATGTCCTGATAACACTGTATTGTACATATTTACCAATGTCATGATAACACTGTATTGTACATATTTACCAATGTCATGATAACACTGTATTGTATATATTTACCAATGTCCTGATAACACTGTATTGTACATATTTACCAATGTCCTGATAACACTGTATTGTACATATTAACCAATGTCATGATAACACTGTATTGTATATATTTACCAATGTCCTGATAACACTGTATTGTACATATTTACCAATGTCCTGATAACACTGTATTGTACATATTTACCAATGTCCTGATAACACTGTATTGTACATATTTACCAATGTCATGATAACACTGTATTGTATATATTTACCAATGTCCTGATAACACTGTATTGTACATATTTACCAATGTCATGATAACACTGTATTGTATATATTTACCAATGTCATGATAACACTGTATTGTACATATTTACCAATGTCCTGATAACACTGTATTGTACATATTTACCAATGTCCTGATAACACTGTATTGTACATATTTACCACTGTCCTGATAACACTGTATTGTACATATTTACCAATGTCCTGATAACACTGTACAGTACATTGTATATATTTACCAATGTCCTGATAACACTGTATTGTACATATTTACCAATGTCCTGATAACACTGTATTGTATATATTTACCAATGTCCTGATAACACTGTATTGTACATATTTACCAATGTCCTGATAACACTGTATTGTACATATTTACCAATGTCCTGATAACACTGTATTGTACATATTTACCAATGTCCTGATAACACCGTACTGTACATTGTACATATTTACCAATGTCCTGATAACACCGTAATACACATTGTACATATTTACTAAAGGTCAGCATTTAATCCAACAGTTACTAAATGCAAAGTTCTTACTTTAATCGGAATAAATAAAACACAACCGGTATACTTAAACGTAAATACCACGATATGGTGTAAGGGAGACGACTCAGCTATGTTAATAACGAACATAATTATTATTTAATCTATAATCAAGGTTTGTCTCCCTTATACCATAAAATAGCATTTCGTTTGTATGTGTGTATAAACAGTTATGTATTGATCTTCATTCTATTCCAGTTAAACTGAAAACACACAGGATATTTAACCAATAAATATATACATGTATAAAGGTATTAAAACTACAGAAAAATGTAAGAAAACAGAAGGACTGACACGTATACATATATATTGTGTTTAGGCCAATGCACACAGAGTACACTACGTGTACACAATCTACACGTACTACGTGCACACAATCTACACGTACTACGTGCATACAATCTACACGTAGTGTTGTTCTCAATGCGATGATATTCTACTGCTGCCAGTGCATTCAAGTTAAGCATAAACATGTCCAACTACTGTATGTATGACGCGATCGTGGGAAAAAATGGCATTTTGGTTTTTCGATGTACATTAGTCGCGAAGCCATCAGCTTCACTCCTGTTTATCAGCAGTGAAACCACCAGCTTCACTCCTGTTTATCAGCAGTGAAACCACCAGCTTCCCTCCTGTTTATCAGCAGTGAAACCACCAGCTTCCCTCCTGTTTGTCAGCAGTGAAACCACCAGCTTCCCTCCTGTTTGTCAGCAGTGAAACCACCAGCTTCATTACTGTTTGTCAGCAGTGAAACCACCAGCTTCCCGCCTGTTTGTCATCAGTGAAACCACCAGCTTCCCTCCTGTTTGTCAGCAGTGAAACCACCAGCTTCCCTCCTGTTTGTCAGCAGTGAAACCACCAGCTTCCCTCCTGTTTGTCAGCAGTGAAACCACCAGCTTCCCTCCTGTTTGTCAGCAGTGAAACCACCAGCTTCCCTCCTGTTTGTCAGCAGTGAAACCACCAGCTTCATTACTGTTTGTCAGCAATGAAACCACCACCTTCCCTCCTGTTTGTCAGCAGTGAAACCACCAGCTTCCCTCCTGTTTGGCAGCAGGATAACTTGCACAAGTGTCGTGCTGCACGGATTTAACATTATTTTTTAGAAACAACATTTGTTTTTTGCATATAAAGGATGGGCACTATATTGTATGTTAATTAATTGCAAATGAATGTTAATATTATTGTTATAAACTGTCACCAGAACGTTATACATGTTCAGTTCATTCCACATAGCAAGCTGTCGGCTTTATGTTGTTGGCTTTGATCAATATTTCCAATTATTTGTAATTTGGAACGTAGGCGATAACAGATGCTTAGCTGGCGAGATTTATTCAGCTAACGATCGCATACATACATACATAAGCTGACTTGTTGCATTGAACGTTGCGCCATATGGTATATACGGGAAGGTTACATTGTTGGCGAAGAACATGTTTGCTCGTTATAAACATCTTTGGAAATTAGTTTGTGAGATCTAGACGACATTCATCCTGATATATAACCCGAACGTACGTTCAATAGTTAAAAATAGAACTCACAACAACAACAAAAGAGTTTTACCAAAATAGGAGTATTTGACGTATCTCCCTAATGGCACGACGCAATGCGTCCACATGTAATTTAAGGTCTCAACAACGAACAAAATTTAATAAGTAAATAGTTTGAGTTTAAGTTGCTCAGCAACTGAATTTACGTTGCCCAGCAACCTACTTTTATCAATAGATAGATTATTTATGGTTGATGAACCTTCTAATTCCCGTGATGAGAACAATCGATACTAACGTATTCTAATTATCTAATTTTCATTAGCTTAAGCATATTTATATTCTATCATGTACATAAACATACTGATGCCAGTATCACAAACATACTGATGTCAGTTTCACAAACATACTGATGTCAGTATCACCAGTTTCACAAACATACTGATGCCAGTATCACAAACATACTGATGCCAGTATCACCAGTTTCACAAACATACTGATGCCAGTTTCACAAACATACTGATGTCAGTATCACCAGTTTCACAAACATACTGATGCCAGTATCACAAACATACTGATGTCAGTTTCACAAACATACTGATGCCAGTATCACAAACATACTGATGCCAGTATCACCAGTTTCACAAACATACTGATGTCAGTTTCACAAACATACTGATGTCAGTATCACCAGTTTCACAAACATACTGATGTCAGTTTCACAAACATACTGATGTCAGTATCACCAGTTTCACAAACATACTGATGCCAGTATCACAAACATACTGATGTCAGTTTCACAAACATACTGATGCCAGTATCACAAACATACTGATGCCAGTATCACCAGTTTCACAAACATACTGATGTCAGTTTCACAAACATACTGATGTCAGTATCACCCGTTTCACAAACATACTGATGTCAGTATCACCAGTTTCACAAACATACTGATGCCAGTTTCACAAACATACTGATGCCAGTATCACAAACATACTGATGCCAGTATCACCAGTTTCACAAACATACTGATGCCAGTATCACCAGTTTCACAAACATACTGATGTCAGTTTCACAAACATACTGATGCCAGTTTCACCAGTTTCACAAACATACTGATGCCAGTTTCACAAACATACTGATGTCAGTATCACCAGTTTCACAAACATACTGATCTCCCAAAATCAAAAATGACTAATCTCTTCAGGAGGTGTCGCTCATATGGGCAACCGGTAGCGACGATAAATTAACATAAAACACACGCGTTGTATTAGTTGTTAGTTTAGTTTATACAAATTTATTTTAGCTCGATTGCGAAACAAGTTCTTCAACTTATATTAATCACTCTCGAGACCGTATTCCTGGTGGAATCCATTGCCACGAGGGAGAGAGAAGAGGCAACGTGGAATAATTTAAATACCTTGCATAAGGGCACAATCGTAACAACTCCAGCGGGGCTCGAACCCCGGACCTATCGCACCTGAAGCAAACGCACATCCACTGTATTAGTTGTTATAGTGTGTATCCACCTGAATCAGATTTATTTTCCCTCTTGATTTTGTTTTTCAATTAAAAGTGTTGCAAAAACAGTACAATGTACATTTCATTTTGATTGAACAATGGCATATGATATGCATGGTTTATTAGGTGCATCCATGTCTAGGCGTTCTCTCTCGGGCACTGTACCGGTGTCCTAACATAATTAGTTTATACAAATTTATCTTAGCTCGATTGCGAAACAAGTTCTTATAACTTATATTAATCACTCTCGAGACCTCATTCCTGATGGAATCCATTGCCACGAGGGAGAGAGAAGAGGCAACGTGGAAATTAAATGCCTTGCCTAAGGGCACAATCGTAACGGCTCCATCCCCGTAATAACTGAAAGTTGCGCATGCGCATAATGGTCCATATTCGGCGTCATGTTCTCACTTCTATTATTAACAGGCAAGAAGAACGGCAAACGTTTGATGCTGCATTTCATTACTAGTATTTATAAATTACAAGAATTACTATGCATTTCTATTGAGGCTCAATCCCATGTTTCTACATGTAAGTAGCAAAGATACTGAGCTACCCGACACACATAGAACTATACTAGAGGACATAGAAGACGCACACCTACATTATATGATTAATATTACATGAAAACGAAATAAGGATTCCATCTTTATGTGTACATGTATATTAACATAATACAGGTATGTGTGCATGTATATTAACATAATACAGGTATGTGTGCATGTATATTAACATAATACAGGTATGTGTACATGTATATTAACATAATACAGGTATGTGTGCATGTATATTAACATAATACAGGTATGTGTACATGTATATTAACATAATACAGGTATGTGTGCATGTATATTAACATAATACAGGTATGTGTACATGTATATTAACATAATACAGGTATGTGTGCATGTATATTAACATAATACAGGTATGTGTACATGTATATTAACATAATACAGGTATGTGTGCATGTATATTAACATAATACAGGTATGTGTACATGTATATTAACATAATACAGGTATGTGTGCATGTATATTAACATAATACAGGTATGTGTACATGTATATTAACATAATACAGGTATGTGTGCATGTATATTAACATAATACAGGTATGTGTACATGTATATTAACATAATACAGGTATGTGTGCATGTATATTAACATAATACAGGTATGTGTACATGTATATTAACATAATACAGGTATGTGTGCATGTATATTAACATAATACAGGTATGTGTACATGTATATTAACATAATACAGGTATGTGTACATGTATATTAACATAATACAGGTATGTGTACATGTATATTAACATAATACAGGTGTGTGTACATGTATATTAACATAATACAGGTGTGTGTACATGTATATTAACATAATACAGGTATGTGTACATGTATATTAACATAATACAGGTATGTATACATGTATATTAACATAATACAGGTATGTGTACATGTATATTAACATAATACAGGTATGTGTACATGTATATTAACATAATACAGGTATATATGCGTGTATATTAACATAATACAGGTATGTATACATGTATATTAACATAATACAGGTATGTGTACATGTATATTAACATAATACAGGTGTGTGTACATGTATATTAACATAATACAGGTATGTGTACATGTATATTAACATAATACAGGTGTGTGTACATGTATATTAACATAATACAGGTATGTGTACTATATTAACATAATACAGGTATGTGTACATGTATATTAACATAATACAGGTATATGTACATGTATATTAACATAATACAGGTATATGTACATGTATATTAACATAATACAGGTATGTGTACATGTATATTAACATAATAAAATGTTTTCGGCATTCCTCTATACCCAGCGCAAGACTCAAC
This sequence comes from Archivesica marissinica, assembly GCA_014843695.1. Classification (NCBI taxonomy): domain Eukaryota; kingdom Metazoa; phylum Mollusca; class Bivalvia; order Venerida; family Vesicomyidae; genus Archivesica; species Archivesica marissinica. The sequence continues at coordinate 67,807,967 of CM026390.1, forward strand.
CGAAAAGTGAATATCTCCGTTGCAGTGGCTCGTGCCCCGTACCTTCAAAGAGGGGCATTATGGCTAAGTGGGTTGCGTGATTACGACTTCACATTTACTAACATACTGTTTTGGCTTCTGAATTGGTGTAAGTTTGGTGGTAGCCTGATCTTAGCGCGGTACGATACATCCGTGGTCGTACGGTTACGGTTGTTGACTGTATGGGTGTCTGAATTATTTCGAGGGCCTTATTTGGCAAATGGCTTCGGGATCAAAACGAAATAAAATATACCATTTGTTTATTAGGCCATATCCATTAAAAGTGTTAGTTTAAACTAGCTTGGATATGACGTAAACACATGTTATGCATAGTGTCAAGCCTATGGTGTATCATAATGTTCTTATTAATATTGTTTGGGTTTTGAACACGAAGCCATTTGTCCAGACCCCCAAGCGTCTATGCATGTTATAATATATATGATGAGATTATGCAAAGCGTAAATACAAATAAATAAACTAGTAAAGCAAGTACATCACTTTATTATACATGTGAGTGAGTATGTCTCAACATTTCAAAGACAAAACAAATTATAATGTTTGGAACAGGGGCATCGATTGTGGCGTGACGGTCAGAGACTTGAGTCACAGCTACTATACCCCAACGATAACGTGATTCCCGCGAAAAAGATAGCACGGGCTAATATTATTATAACGGGTAAAAAGAAGTTTATTATCATTTATGTATGCATTACTTGGCACACAGGATTATTTATTACACCCTACGTATTGATTTTGTGTGTTTTACGTTTATTTATCGTCGCTACCGGTTGCCCATATGAGCGACGCCTCCTGAAGAGATTGATTTGGCTTATTCCAAACCTATTTATAGTAATGCTTGTAAATAACAGTATCGTTGGGCCATAGTATAATAATAATAATAATAATAAAGACTTTATTTTACGAGGGAGCTTACACAACACATGGCTAATACAAATAAGGCCCTCAACATATATACAATGACATAGAAAACATATTAATTAAAGAAACACTACATGTTAAGTACAGTATTCAGCAATACGTGGATGCTCATCTATTATGTATGTATGACGTTTATATACGATAACTAATATAGCGACTATCAATTATATTAATCTAGATCGGTGTCGTTTTCAGAAAATGGCCTGATGACTAACACAATCGGGAATTCCAATCTATATTTTAAATACGTTTAAATATATGCACTGCACGTCATTTTGGAAACTACTGATTGAATACATAAGCAGTATAGATACAACCACTTGTCATTACAGGGAAACCAGATAATGTACACGTGGTTAATCTCATGTGTCTACAAATAATCTGGTAATCCAGCAATGTTCACGCTTGTCAGATGGATTTTACGTTTATTTATCGTCGTTACCGGTTGCCCATATGAGCCACGCCTCCTGAAGAGATTAGTCATTTTAGATTTTTGGAGGATAGTGCAATGATACAGAGAGAGAGAGAGAGAGATCGTGCACGGTGTAAAGCACCGACACGAGACCTCGGTTTAACGTCCTATGTGCATTGTCATCTTGTTGCGTCTATTTTTATGTTTGTTGGTAATTGATCTTTGAAAAACACATCTATAATTAGCACAGTCTGAACTTTCTAATTATAAATTTGCAAATTCCCTGTTTCTTGCGTATATATCTTGAATGTTTCATTAAATGTTTAATGCTAGTTGGAGCAATTGTAGCAATATGTCACTTATGGAACGGAATTCAACAGAACTTATAAAGGATTTGCGATGTATCGGGTTGGAAATGAAAGGATATATGAATAGATTAAATGATAAAAATCACAGACAATTTCTTGTGGCGTTTTTAGTTTCGTATACCGAAATAGAAGACGGATTGTTCCATACAGTTCTAAACTCAGTCTGTGTCCAGTTTCGTCGTCTATTAGCTAAGGGAACTGGAATAAATGTATCACAGAGATATTTACGATTCGGGAGATTTGTGTTTCTTATGAATTCAAAGGATAAGTCAGGAAACGATCAACACACAGAAGCTCGACTGTTTGATCACTTTGGAATCCTGCGAGAACTTGTCACAGCTGATGAAGTCAATAAAGAAACAATAGCCCGATCATTCTCCGATTCAGGATTCCTCAATCGTATGAAAAGCGCTTTTATTGCTGAATTTGGAAACACCGAAGAGCATTGTATTGCTATGTTCTCATACTATATGCCGTGTACACAACCTGATCATAGGTGTGCAGAGTTGGTGAGAAACTACGCAGACCTCACTGGAACGAAGGTGATTGTATCGTATGGAATGCCGTTCAGGCATACAGATACCGCGGCTTCTCTAACGTCTATGCAAGCATCTGATAACGTTATATTGATTCACCCAGAACCAGAGGGGAGGAACTGCAGGTTTAATGTAAAACATGAATACAACCCACATCACCCAATGCAGATCTCATATCCTAATTATCAGTATTTCGAAAATTATGGCAACGTTTATCGAGGTAATCGTTATGAGAATTGGCTCCATGATCTGCGACGACAAAATGGAACTGGATACACCCCTTCATCGGTACAACGTTCTCATTTCCCATACCCGCGTGGCTACGCACCAGCACTACAATTGGAAAGCCACCTGAGTACGTTGTCTGAGAAATGGATATGCATGTACTTGTCACGCTTGCTTTATTGTGCTCAACACTAAACTGTCCTTCTATAGAAGTATCTTTCGTTTCGTTTCGGAAAGGTTTATGGACTGGATATATTAGGCAACGTATGCTGTATAGCAACGGTGCCACATTAACTATTTCATAAACAATTACCAAGTGTCTATTTATTTAATTGTATATAGTTTACATTGAAATGCATTTTCCAACATTGTATATTATGGCCAAAAAATGACACTGATATCTTTAGTAAAAAATCAATGCTAAGAAATGACAGCGATAACTTCAGTACATCAAGACTGAGAAATGAATCTGGCAAGTATTGTCAATGTTTATTAGTATTATATTTTTTTCGAAATTGGATATCGTTTTCCGTTACGAAAATTCATGATCTTATCGATTTTGACTAACTGTAATATCTATATTTACTATTGGGGTTTGCTATCATAAACACATATGTCGCATTGTTTTATAACAGTCTGAGTCATTAAAATGACAACACTATACTATGTAGCTGTACTGACTAATTTGTCATTGCACTATCCTCCAAAAATCTAAACTGACTAATATCTTCAGGAGGCGTCGCTTCTATGGGAAACCGGTAGCGACGATAAATAAACGTAAAACACACAGAGACTAATTTAGTTGTCGCTCAAATAAATTAAGGCCGTAAGTATTTTTACCTCGTGATTTTTATTTTCATAAACCCGACGTCTATCGAGCTGTCACCTTCTGGACGTGGTCGCAATAAGCTTAGAACCTACTGTACATTTAAATTTCAAAGAGAAGTATATTGTAAAATGATTTTACCCACACGTCACATATCAGCATTATGTACATTAACTAAATTTAGATGTGGAGTTGCTCCATTACGTATTGAAACCGGAAGATATGAGAATTTACCACTTGATGAACGAAATTGCCTTTTCTGTAATTTATTAGAAGATGAACGCCATGTATTATTAGAATGTTCACTGTATGATGATTTGAGAGCTGTTTTAGAGTAAGCCTCATTATATGAAAATGACTTTCGGAACTAACTATTTCACTACTATACCTCTGATTAGAATTGTTGCCAAAACCTGTTTTTATATTCTTCAAAGACGCTCTTTTTATTTATGTAAATAATGCATCCATTTGTTTTTTTTTATTAATTATGTATCTCTAATCCATTCCGAGAAACAGCTGCTAATTAATCTGATTGAGGCTGATAACTGATTTTTTAAAACATTTCTTAATTGCGCATTATAGTGCTTTATTTCCAGTTCACTATTTCTAGTTTTAAAAGGTATCCATTTTTCAATTAGCAAATATTCTACGGTTTTAATATTTAAATATAATAATATGTTAGTAGACCGTGATAGCTTGATTATCTGTGATTAGATTAGTCTCTTATAATTCTTTTATAATGAATGGTGTTGTACTTTGCCACGATAATTTGTTGTATATATGTTATGTATTGTACAACGACGAGATTGAAATAAAGATTAAATATACACCTAACATTTGTAAAGGCATTCGTTCAAAGTATATATAATTATACGATATAGGGCAATATAGTGTGCATACATTGGTAAGGTCGTATTCGTCACAGATGTGAAATGTGTACCCGCTAATGTCATATGATAGGCAGCTGCATATATGAAAAAAGGCCAATGTACCCTAACAAAATTGCTATAAAAGGTTTCTCAACGGGTTTCTATAGTATAAGGTGTACTTAATGACATACTAAAAATCTACCAAAATCTGACCACTGAAAAGGTATAATTTTCAAGATGGCGTCCAAGATGGCCGCTAAATCCTTAAAATCTCAATTGCATCTTTATTATTGATCCTAGATGAGTAAATTTGGTGTCTAACCCCATGTTTTTGTATCTAGGAATCCAATTAGCATATTTAAATTATAGTGAAGAGATTACATTCAAGATGGCGGCGAATATGTCCGCCAAAACTATTAAAATGCCCATTATTCCGTCATTATTTATCCTAGATGAGTAATGTTGGTGTCTAACCCCATGTTTTGGAGAACTAGGAATCCAATTAGCATATTTAAATTATAGTGAAGTGATTATATAATTGTGAAATTCAATATGGCGGCGAATATGGCCGCCAAAAGTATTAAAATGCCCATTACTCCGTCATATTGGACGCCATCTTGAAAATTATACCTTTTCAGTGGTCAGATTTCGGTAGACTTTTAGTATGTTATTAAGCACACCTAATACTATAGAAAACCGTTGAGAAACCTTTTCACTACCGGTTGCCCATATGAGCCACGCCTCCTGAAGAGATTAGTCATTTTAGATTTTTGGAGGATAGTGCAATGATACAGACAGAGACCCTTTCCAGAGTCTCCTCTGGTTCTTTTACATGCACGGTGTAAAGCACCGACCGAAAGACTGTTGCACGGTGTAAAGCACCGACCGAAAGACTGTTAGTTTTATTAGGGTCAGATGGGAGATCGAACCTGCGACCCCTGGATTACCAGTCCAGCGTGTTACCACTGGACTACAGATCCGTCTGTATATATAATTAACAGAGCTATGACACTTGAATTTTATACTAAGGATCCAAATCATGACAATACAATTGAATTTCAAGTAACCAAGCGTACAAATAGTTTAATGAGCGACAAACGTACCTCAAACACAACTACTCAATGGTAATCAGTTCTATGAATGTTCGTGATAAATGGACGATACAACTTGTAAACGAAATAACAACATTAAAATCACCAGCAGACGGCAAACTGGCATAAAACAAGCTGCATTGGTGTGTCATGTAATTTAAAATTAAGTCTGCATTGAAAATATCTCACCAATCACACATTATTCGCCAGTCTGTTAATAAACCAAGTGTGATAATTGTGCATGTGTTTTACGTTTATTTATCGTCGTTACCGGTTGCCCATATGAGCGACGCATACTGAAGATATTAGTCATTTTAGATTGTTGGAGGATAACGCAATGATACAGACAGAGACCCATTCCAGAGTCTCCTCTGGTTCTTTTACGTGCACGGTGTAAAGCACCGACACGATACCTCGGTTTAAAGTCCCATATGAAACATTGTTATAAATCTGATTTGACTGTCGCTTTTGCCGCGTGTATGTCATATGTGTCATACACCATATCAGTTCCTGTATACTGACTGTTATCGCAGTGTAGTTGGAGGGTTAAGAATTGGGTTAAGAGTGTGAAATGTTTACCCGACACTCCGGGTGTAGTATATTTAAATAAGATGTATCTGCTTTTCAAAGAAAGGATTTTAGAGGTTAACAAAATAGTCATTGCGTAATGGCGTTGAAAATAGCGGATCTTCGTCATTGTTTAAACTTTTCAAATTTACTGTGTGTTTTACGTTTATTTATCGTCGCTACCGGTTGCCCATATGAGCGACGACTCCTGAAGAGATGAGTCATTTTAGATTTTTGGAGGACAGTGCAGATAGCCCATTCCAGAGTCTCCTCTGGTTCTTTTACGTGCACGGTGTAAAGCACCGACAAGACACATAGGTTTAATGTCCCATCTGAAAGACTGTTAATTTTATTAGGGTCAGACGGAGGATCGAACCTGCGATACCTGGATTACCAGTCCAGCGTGTTCAACACAATCTACACAACCCGGTCGTACAACACAATCTACACCACCCGGTCGTACAACACAATCTACACCACCCTGTCGTACAACACAATATACACCACCCGGTCGTACAACACAATATACACCATCCAGTCGTACAACACAATCTACACTATCCACTCGTACAACACAATCTACACCATCCGGTCGTACAACACAATCTACACCACCCGGTCGTACAACACAATCTACACCACCCGGTCGTACAACACAATCTACACCATCCGGTCGTACAACACAATCTACACCACCCGGTCGTACAACACAATATACACCATCCGGTCGTACAACACAATCTACACCACCCGGTCGTACAACACAATCTACACCATCGGTCGTACAACACAATCTACACCACCCGGTCGTACAACACAATCTACACCACCCGGTCGTACAACACAATCTACACCATCCGGTCGTACAACACAATCTACACCACCCGGTCGTACAACACAATCTACACCACCGGTCGTACAACACAATCTACACCATCCGGTCATACAACACAATATACACCACCCGGTCGTACAACACAATACACCACCCGGTCGTACAACACAATCTACACCACCCAGTCGTACAACACAATATACACCACCCGGTCGTACAACACAATCTACACCACCCGGTCGTACAACACAATCTACACCACCCGGTCGTACAACACAATATACACCCCCGGTCGTACAACACAATATACACCACCCGGTCGTACAACACAATCTACACCATCACTCGTACAACACAATCTACACCATCCGGTCGTACAACACAATCTACACCACCCGGTCGTACAACACAATCTACACCACCCGGTCGTACAACACAATCTACACCATCCGGTCGTACACACAATCTACACCACCCGTCGTACAACACAATATACACCACCCGGTCGTACAACACAATCTACACCACCCAGTCGTACAACACAATCTACACCACCCAGTCGTACAACACAATCTACACCACCCGGTCGTACAACACAATCTACACCACCCAGTCGTACAACACAATATACACCACCCGGTCGTACAACACAATCTACACCACCCAGTCGTACAACACAATCTACACCACCCGGTCGTACAACACAATCTACACCACCCAGTCGTACAACACAATATACACCACCCGGTCGTACAACACAATCTACACCACCCGGTCGTACAACACAATCTACACCACCCGGTCGTACAACACAATCTACACCACCCAGTCGTACAACACAATCTACACCACCCGTTCGTACAACACAAATATACCACCCCGGTCGTACAACACAATCTACACCACCCGGTCGTACAACACAATCTACACCACCCGGTCGTACAACACAATCTACACCACCCGGTCGTACAACACAATCTACACCACCCGGTCGTACAACACAATATACACCACCCGGTTGTACAACACAATCTACACCACCCGGTCGTAGTAAAGTAAAGTAAATATTATACTAATTGTTCTGTAGGAGATAACTGAGCAAATTATCCACAGTTGCCATGGTTTAATACACAACGTCTCCATGAGGGAAACCAACGTGGAACGTCTGCGACAACTAGACTTTACAAAAACTCTGCAACCATTCCTCAAGTCTCCGGATGAGGATATATCCATGGTAACCATGACGACACTTGCCGACATCGTCGTCGAAGCTGAGTGTGATATTATAGCAGCAAACATACTTCTTGTGGCAAGACTGATCTACATCTTACAGAAAGGAATGGAGAGTGAGGCACGCAGATTTTCGGGGTGGTCCTGTAAAGAATGTGGACTAGGTAAGATTATGTGGACGGAGTAAGATTATATACTAAGATATATCAAAATTCAACTTCAAAGTTTAATTAGCATGAACATTTGCAAATAACAACGGCGCTTCTACAAACATAATAATTAACGAACATGAGAAAGGAAAGCACGGTACTTGCTTCTAACAATAAACAAACGCAAACAACATTGATACAGATATATACTAGTATATAAATGTATATAGATGTATGTAAATGTATATAAATACAGTTCCGGAGCGAGGTGTAGCAGGCATGTGAATTTAGATATTTTGTTTAACATAGATACCACTTCTGACCACAGGGATTCGGCACGTATTGGGGGTACTAGTATATATAGTTAAGTACAGGGATTCTACTCTGTGGGATGTCAGATTTCGCATCGATCAGTAAAATGGCCCTATCTGAAACAATTTTGTACAAATCTGTCCAAATATAACGCCTATCCTGAGTCTTTATATTGTTCTTCAAATAAAACACAACTTTACGCTGCATGCATGTATACTTTGCAAACAATTGCTACATACATTGGCCATAGCAGGTCACATTTCCATACTAGGACACGGGTAACATTATCAGAATGCTCGTTTCAACGCGAATTGCGCCGCTTTAGAAATTTTCAAAACAAATTGAAAATGCTACGAAATCTCTTTTTGATTGCACACTTATAATTATCCGTACATTCCATAACCATCCAGAATATGTTCACATTGTACCTTCTATTCCCGTGATAGTACCGTACCGATCTATATATAGTTTGATTCCACAATTATAATTATCCGTACATTCCATAACCATCCAGTATATGTTCACATTGTACCTTCTATTCCAGTGATAGTACCGTACCGATCTATATATAGTTTGATTCCACAATTATAATTATCCGTACATTCCATAACCATCCAGTATATGTTCACATTGTACAATCTATATATACATGTAGTTTGATTGGCATAACAATATTCGTCTATACACATTCTAGAAATATCCAGATTACATCAGCAACGTATCTGCCCCTACCGATCATGGAGCGAAGATGTCATGCACATGTTTCTGGCTTTATCTCAGAGTCGCCCACCCCTCCAAGGATACGTTGGCAACAAGTTTGGCACAGTGCTTAGATATACTTTAATGGATAACAATACTAAGTCTTGTGCAATCGGATTGCGTCCAAACTTGAACGGACGCTTCAGAATAGGCCTATGTACCATACACAAATGGGATGGACACAAGGTATATCTGCATTAAAGTCCAAATGTATGATATTTAGCGGAGCTCTGGGGCTTTAGTTATACGCATGTTCCCGGAGACACGGATACCTGCTCCAAGTACAAATGTATGATATTTAGCGGAGCTCTGGGGCTTTAGTTATACGCATGTTCCCGGAGACACGGATACCTGCTCCAAGTATAAATGTATGATATTTAGCGGAGCTCTGGGGCTTTAGTTATACGCATGTTCCCGGAGACACGGATACCTGCTCCAAGTATAAATGTATGATATTTAGCGGAGCTCTGGGGCTTTAGTTATACGCATGTTCCCGGAGACACGGATACCTGCTCCAAGTATAAATGTATGATATTTAGCGGAGCTCTGGGGCTTTAGTTATACGCATGTTCCCGGAGACACGGATACCTGCTCCAAGTACAAATGTATGATATTTAGCGGAGCTCTGGAGCTTTAGTTATACGCATGTTCCCGGAGACACGGATACCTGCTCCAAGTATAAATGTATGATATTTAGCAGAGCTCTGGGGCTTTAGTTATACGCATGTTCCCGGAGACACGGATACCTGCTCCAAGTACACATGTATGATATTTAGCGGAGCTCTGGAGCTTTAGTTATACGCATGTTCCCGGAGACACGGATACCTGCTCCAAGTACAAATGTATGATATTTAGCGGAGCTCTGGAGCTTTAGTTATACGCATGTTCCCGGAGACACGGATACCTGCTCCAAGTACAAATGTATGATATTTAGCGGAGCTCTGGGGCTTTAGTTATACGCATGTTCCCGGAGACACGGATACCTGCTCCAAGTATAAATGTATGATATTTAGCGGAGCTCTGGGGCTTTAGTTATACGCATGTTCCCGGAGACACGGATACCTGCTCCAAGTATAAATGTATGATATTTAGCGGAGCTCTGGGGCTTTAGTTATACGCATGTTCCCGGAGACACGGATACCTGCTCCAAGTATAAATGTATGATATTTAGCGGAGCTCTGGGGCTTTAGTTATACGCATGTTCCCGGAGACACGGATACCTGCTCCAAGTACAAATGTATGATATTTAGCGGAGCTCTGGAGCTTTAGTTATACGCATGTTCCCGGAGACACGGATACCTGCTCCAAGTATAAATGTATGATATTTAGCGGAGCTCTGGGGCTTTAGTTATACGCATGTTCCCGGAGACACGGATACCTGCTCCAAGTACACATGTATGATATTTAGCGGAGCTCTGGAGCTTTAGTTATACGCATGTTCCCAGAGACACGGATACCTGCTCCAAGTATAAATGTATGATATTTAGCGGAGCTCTGGAGCTTTAGTTATACGCATGTTCCCGGAGACACGGATACCTGCTCCAAGTACAAATGTATGATATTTAGCGGAGCTCTGGACCTTTAGTTATACGCATGTTCCCGGAGACACGGATACCTGCTCCAAGTACACATGTATGGTATTTAGCGGAGCTCTGGGCTTTAGTTATACGCATGTTCCCGGAGACACGGATACCTGCTCCAAGTACACATGTATGATATTTAGCGGAGCTCTGGGCTTTAGTTATACGCATGTTCCCGGAGACACGGATACCTGCTCCAAGTACACATGTATGATATTTAGTGGAGCTCTGGGGCTTTAGTTATACGCATGTTCCCGGAGACACGGATACCTGCTCCAAGTACAAATGTATCATATTTAGCGGAGCTCTGGACCTTTAGTTATACGCATGTTCCCGGAGACAAGGATACCTGCTCCAAGTACACATGTATGATATTTAGTGGAGCTCTGGGGCTTTAGTTATACGCATGTTCCCGGAGACACGGATACATGCTCCAAGTACACATGTATGATATTTAGCGGAGCTCTGGAGCTTTAGTTATACGCATGTTCCCGGAGACACGGATACATGCTCCAAGTACAAATGTATGATATTTAGCGGAGCTCTGGAGCTTTAGTTATACGCATGTTCCCGGAGACACGGATACCTGCTCCAAGTACAAATGTATGATATTTAGCGGAGCTCTGGAGCTTTAGTTATACGCATGTTCCCGGAGACAAGGATACCTGCTCCAAGTACAAATGTATGATATTTAGCGGAGCTCTGGAGCTTTAGTTATACGCATGTTCCCGGAGCCACGGATACCTGCTCCAAGTACAAATGTATGATATTTAGCGGAGCTCTGGAGCTTTAGTTATACGCATGTTCCCGGAGACACGGATACCTATTCCTCACATTTAATCGGATATTATTCACACTTTGTGGCAACAAATTGTATCAGATCTACATGTATTTACACACATGTTTTCGGAATAGTGCGTGTGCCTGACCTTTGGATGAGATATGTGACTTAATTATCGTACTTGCAGGTTTGGGTGTTTGTTGGAGGAGGGGGCATTTCAGGATAACTGGTAGCATCATGTCTAGTTCCGCGGAGATGATAAAATACAACACACACAATTTGCAAAATGGATTGAATATTTTACTCTGTGCAGTAAAAGATGTCCGTGCAGTAAAAGATGTCCATATTGATGCTATTAAAGAATTGTTATACAGTCAAAGCTGTGTTAGTGGTCATCTCTATTAAGCAGCCTACCCGTATTAAGCAGTCAGCTTCCTTATTACCAAAATGTTGTTTTATTATATACGTTTTACCTCTATTATACAGCCGATTATGCTAAGCAGCCACTTTCTGTGATTCCCTTGGCTTGCTGCTTAAGACAGGTTTGAATAGGTTTGATTAGGCTGTCTGATTAGCGCAGTGGTTAGCGCGCTCACTTCTCACCAATGCATCCCGGGTTCGATCCTCGGACCGGGAAGTATGTGAGATGGTACGGTTGTCGCCAGATCGGACAGGGGTTTTTTTCCGGGTACTCCGGTTTCCTCCCACACGAATGACCACACATACGCTTTCATCCGCGCCAACGAGAGTGATTAATATAAGTTGTTAGAACTTGCTTCGCAATCGTTGTAGAATAAATAACGTTTAATTAACATGTTTGACTGTATGCGTGTCACCATACTGCTATATTACACGAACACTCACTTATCCTATGTACACGTTATTTATGAAGTATCCCAATGTTACTTATCATCGGTGTTTCTTGCAGCTGTTCGGCACCTAGCGAAGAATGATGCCAACAAAAACTTACTCTGGAATCTGGGTGTGTCACACGTTCTTGTGAAACTAGCGAAGACAGGGGACGAAGAAGAACAGTGCGGTATGTGTCACGCTTATAGGCGCTATTACTAGAAGAACAGTATGGTATTTGTCACGCTTATATGCGCTATAACTAGAAGAACAGTACGGTATTTGTCACGCTTATATGCGCTATAACTAGGAGAATAGTGCGGTATTTGTCACGCTTATATGCGCTATAACTAGAATAACAGTGCGGTATTTGTCACGTTTATATGCGCTATAACTAGAACAGTGCGATATTTGTCACGCTGATATGCGCAATAACTAGAAGAACAGTGCGGTATTTGTCACGCTTATATGAGCTATAACTAGAATAACAGTGCGGTATTTGTCACGTTTATATGCGCTATAACTAGAACAGTGCGATATTTGTCACGCTGATATGCGCAATAACTAGAAGAACAGTGTGGTATTTGTCACGCTTATATGCGCTATCACTAGAAGAATAGTGTGGTATTTGTCACGCTTATATGGGCTATAACTAGAAGGACAGTGTGGTATTTGTCACGCTTATATGCGCTATAACTAGAACAGTGCGGTATTTGTCACGCTTATAAGCGCTATAACTAGGAGAACAGTGCGGTATTTGTCACGCTTATATGCGCTATAACTAGAAGAACAGTGCGGTATTTGTCACCTTTATATGCGCTATAACTAGAAGAACAGTGCGATATTTGTCACGCTGATATGCGCAATAACTAGAAGAACAGTGCGGTATTTGTCACGCTTACATGGGCTATAACTAGAAGAACAGTGTGGTATTTGTCACGCTTATATCAGTTATATGCGCTATCACTAGAACAGTGTGGTATTTGTCACGCTTATATGCGCTATAACTAGAAGAACAGTGTGGTATGTGTCACACTTATATGCGCTATAACTAGAAGAACAGTGTGGTATGTGTCACGCTTATATGCGCTATAACTAGAAGAACAGTGTGGTATGTGTCACACTTATATGCGCTATCACTAGAAGAACAGTGCGGTATTTGTCACGCTTATATGCGGTTTAAAACGAAGCATTAGCGCATAATAATGTTTCGTTTATATTTTCAATTGTTTTTTGACATTTGCCAATTTTAATAATAATAAAGACTTTATTTTATGAGAGCACTCAATTACAAAAGTTAATCTACATGGTTATGTATGTTGTACTAAGACCAAAACAATATTAGTTTACCAAGGATACAACGGACCGCAAATTCTAGCAATATTAGTATCGACGCACCCCTGAAACATATACCGAGTGCACAGGAAATATCCTATTTGACGTAATGAACCATTTTATATACATATACCATTTGGGATACTTTAAAGCGTCATTACATCGCAAACAAACAAAGAAATGCATTTTGTTCACGTACACATGCATTGTTACTACAAATTCTTCCGAATACATTCGAACACTAACATTGAATCAACAGTGTTTCGATGTTCTACAAATTTTCAAAAGTGAAAGTAGGATTTCATATAACGGTCACCCATGCTCCTGAATTGACGTGTGTTTGTCATTGGAGTCAATACTTAACGCGTGGCACTGTCGCTTAGAGATAATTTAGCTAATATTAGCGTACAAATAAATATGCATAGGCATAAATGTGAGATATAACGGTAAATCTGTAACATAAATCGTGTTATTCAAGATACGTGCGTTGTATTACGCATGGATGTCGACTCTATTTACATTATTTTGTTTATGTCAACAACTCGCGTATACGACGTTTGTTTATTAGTTGAAATACTCAGATTCTGTGGTGGCAAATATTTTGAAAATTATACCATATAATAGGAAATTACATTCTGTAGAAAATTGTGTTTTCACCGATGTAGTGTCGCTTTAATATAAGCTCGTAATAATTGTTATGATATTTATTATATTTTGTAGAAAGTATTTATGCAATCTGGGCGCTTTGTTTTGACGATGACATAGCCAAGAACATCACAGGTGACCACGACACAGGTATAGTTGAGCTATTGTTAGACCTAAGACAATCTTCAACAAACAACAATATCAAGAATGCCTGCACAAAGTGTTTGTGGACGCTGAAAGATGAACTGAAAACCTCAACAATACAATCGTACAGAGAAGCAGGTAATACTATAGATAGTGTTAAGTTGTTAACGTATGTATACAAGCCTGATTCGTGTTCAGGAAAACCTGCATGTATGTGTTCAGATTAATGCATAATGTAGACACTGTTTCCTGATTGTTAGATTAATGCATAATGTAGACAATGTTTCCTTCCCAGCCAGCAATACCATATCGGGCCGACAAGAAGAAGAATTACCAATATAGCCAACAAGCATTGGATTACCAAGATGGCCAATTAGCATTGGATTACCAAGATGACCAATTAGCATTGGATTACCAAGATGACCAACAAGCATTGGATTACCAAGATGACCAATTAGCATTGGATTACCAAGATGACCAATTAGCATTGGATTACCAAGATGACCATGTACTTACTGAAGATTACCCGTTAATGTATACATGTACATACTGAAGATTACCTGTTAATGCTAATACTACACACTTACCTCTACTTATAGCTTTTCTTCTATAAAACAGGTCGTAGATATATCTGGATCGCTGATGGTGCAATCTGAAGATGGGCCACAGAGCTTCAACCTTTCTTTTTCCTTCATGAGGATCTGTCTCGGCTAAAAATACATAATGGTTTGTTTGTTTGTTCGGGTTTTACGCCTGCATCAGCACCATTTTGGGCTATATCGCCGGTGGGCAGTTTACCTAACGGAGGCAGACCAAATACATAATGGTTTGTTTGTTCGGGTTTTACGCCTGCATCAGCACCATGTTGGGCTATATCGCCGGTGGGCAGTTTACCTAACAGAGGCAGACCAAATACATAATGGTTTGTTTGTTCGGGTTTTACGTCTGCATCAGCACAATTTTGAGCTATATCGCCGGTGGGCACACTAAAGGAGGCAGACCAAATACACAATGCAGGTACACAGTAACATGCATGAACACTAATGAAATTAACAATTCTTTGTAAATGCCTTAAAATAATATCCAAACAACTACATATTAGTGGTATTGGCCACAGGTACTCTGATGTTACGTCAGCCATCCAGAAATAGATCCTTTTTGGGGGAGGGTGGCGGGGAGAGGACCGTATTTTATTGCCTATATATACATGCATATAGTTACACAATAATACAACAAAACAAAAGCAAATGGGTTAGGCAACAAGTTCTAACAACATTACATTAAGCCCTTCCCAGTAATCAAAATAAAAGGTATGCTTTTGTAAATTGCATCTAAGAATACGTCTTAAAGAATAAAGTACAGAGATTGTTTTCCATTGGTCCCTATCCCCGGTTATGTGCGCGAGTTGCAATTTCCCATCTACATGTACATCTAATTATAAAAACGGTGAGAATAATAGAATGCTCTTTTAATTTCAACACTGTCAATCTTGATTAAATCGTTTTGTTAGTTTAATATATTTTTGTAATAATATAATAATAATATTGTCATCATATCCTAAATTTGTTTCAGTCCAAAAAGTAACAAGTGGAAGAAGGTAATGTTTGGATCTCCAAATTGAATACAATATACAGCAGAAAAAGTAATGCTTGAACGTTTTCAATATTGGAACCACACTGGCAAAAAGAACTTTCTATAAAGTGATTCAAAAACAAGTCAATCATTTAAATTACTGCATTTGTTTCTTATACGGCTAAATATCTTTGACCATGGAGACAATGTAATCGATGAATATTTAATTTGTTGACAAGTGTGTTTTGGCAAGTGACAGACACCTCGACCCCATCGCCAATGACAGACACTTCGACCCCAAGACATCTATATGCTAGAGTTTCATACCCAAGTCTGGACAGTTCGTACATAAGTCAGTTTGTCTCTAACCCCAATACTCAATCCTAGGATGCAAACTGGCCAGATTTGGGTACAAACCATCTCAAACTCTTAACACTAACGCATAATCCCATAAACAAAAAAGGGGACAAGTCAAACCCCGCCAACTATAGTCCTATCTCACTGACTTCAATAAGGCTTTCGATAAGGTCAATCACGAGAAAGTACTACTAAAAATGCATGACTATGGAGTCAGAGGTCAAACATTAAGAACCCAAACATACACATTTTCGTAATAATAGCATTCCTACTACAAATTAAGTATGTGAGATGGTACGTGGTCGGACAGGTGTGTTTTCTCCGGGTACTCCGGTTTCCTCCCACCCGAATGACCACATATACGCTTTCATCCGCGTCAACGTGAGTGATTAATATAAGTCGTTAAAACTTGTTTCGCAATCGTTGTAAAATAAATAAAGCTTAAACATTAAGGTAGATTAAGAGTTTTCAAGATAATAGACTCCAGTCAGTTGTCCTTAATGGTATTAGTTCAGAGGCCATTCCGGTGTCCTCTGGAGTCCCACCGGGATCCGTTCTTGGACCCCTGCTTTTCCTAGACTACATAAACGACCGCCCACAAAACATCAGTTCCAAAGTCTGTATCTTTGCAGATGATACTGCAGTCTATCTATCACTGACAATGAATCGGTCACACTCCAAAATGACAGTAAGGGATTAGAAGAGTGAGAGTTGGCGTGGGACATGGAATTTAACCCCTCCAAATGTCAAGTTATCCACGTCACCAGAAGGAAACATCCTATTCCCAGTTTATATAAACTCCATGGAGTCCTACTTGAGTCGGTCACCTCAGCCAAATACCTTGGCGTGGATATCTCAAATAACCTGTCGTGGGACACTCACATAAAAGGTCAACTAAGAAAGCAAACCAAACATTAGGATTTCTACGTAGAAACCTCCAGGTCAAATCTGAACCCCTTAAGTCCATGGCTTACCAGACACTAGTAAGACCCCAGCTTGAATATGGCTCCGAGATCTGGTCGCCCCATACCCAAACATTGATAGACCAAATTGAAGGTGTCCAGAGAAGAGCAGCCAGTTGGATAAAGACTGACTTCTATCGTACCTCTAGTGTTACAGACATGCTACATTCCCTAAATCTACGCAGACTAGATCAATGGCGTATTGACAATAGGTTATCCCTTATGTATAAAATTCATAATGATCTTGTTGCTATTCCCATTGGAAAATTACCTAGTTCCCCTCTCCCGTCCTGCTCGCCATTGCCATTCCTTAAGCTATAGGTTAATTACAGCAACTACAGACTACTACAAGTTTTCCTTTTTTCTAAGAACAATCTATCATTGGAACCACCTCCCTCCTGACATTGTCCATCTCTCTACCATAGAGCAATTCAATACGGCAGTTTGCCATATTGATCATGCCAGTCCCTAGTAGTTCTACGCAGCTGCTTTTAAACTTTTACCACAACTTAATTTCATGACTTTCTTAAATTATGCTTTTAACTACTTATACTTTTAACTTCTTTGCGGTTTTTGACGCGCAACATGTCTACGTCCCCGCGAGGGGTTCGACATCAAAGGAAGATAGATAATCTTAGAGTTAGAGTATGAGCTATCTCGGACATTGGGAACGAAATATCTCAGACAATGGGTATGAACCGTCTAGGGTAGGAAATAACCTACGCTGTGTGGCGTCCAATGGTAGAGCGTCGGATTTGGAATTGATCGGTCCCGGGTTTGATACTCGCTCAGGCCACGTATGTAGGGTCATTGAGCAAGGCACCTCATACACATTGCTTAGTACTGGTTAACCACTTAGCTAAGCCTGCCCAGGAAAACATGTCTAGGTCTCCGCAATGGGTTTGACACTAATGGAACATACATACATACAACCTGCAACCATCATGCTGTATCCAACATTTTGGTCATATCCGAATCGGTAGTCTATATAATATAATCATTTCCCTATCTCATTACCTTCTCGCATTTTGGCATCTAGCTCATCCAAAGTTGGTTCAATAAGTTCCCATCCTTCTGGTGGTGGTTTCCTACTTCTCCTAACCTTTGGCATGCTGCTAAAATATATCAACAAATAAAAACAGATATTTCGTCAAACCGGTGTATTATATTTTTGTCGTGCTGTGAAAAGGGCTTATGAAAATGGCCCTTTTTCTAGAAATGGACAGAAATGGATAGAATAGAACATACTTTTCTTAAGCAAATGGGCAATTAAACACAGTTAGCTCTGTTTTGCAACATTAAGCATATATAGAAGAATATTGCGACGTTATGTCATACACTTATGCAACTATAGCATGACAGAAACTCTTGAGAAAAGGATCCGTTTTCTTAGATAGTGGCACAGTTAAAACACATTTCATTGCTTCATTTATAACCATAACTATTATATAACCACTTATATTAAATAGGCTCTACCTATGAACGGGGAAAGCCAATAAAGGGCTTAAGTCAAAACAATTACTGAAATAAACACAATAGAAGGAATACGACTACATACCCTTGATACCAGCGATGGGGTTGGACATCTAAGGACGATTCAGAGGATATTTGTTTGTTTCAGTGTAAGATCGAGTTATATTTCACCGAGTGAGCATTGAAAGCAATATATCACGAGTGGCGATGTCCTATATAGCTTTCTACGTACATATATAGTACTCAATCATTCACTTAAGAAAACAAAGGCTGGAAAGTGTTTTATGATAGAAAGCAGTGCATCCTTACGTTATTTAAATGGCGTTTTTTAGACTATCAAAAAATGACTTCATAATAGTCAAATCACGTCACTGGCAGCTTGAGACCGAAAGCGTCCGCGTTGATAACATTTCAAGATGCAGCGGGTAGATACCACACGTGCAAGGCAGTGAGAACTAAAGATGTGTTATTCCATTTATATTGTTTAATTAGGAACGCGAGACAAGAGGTAATAAAAGAAGAAAATTATTTTATATATATAATAATGAACATAATCTCACAAACTGTGTACGTTTTAAATAATTTATGTCGAATGTTTGTTATGAAAATAAAAAGCAACTAAATAGGATTATGCTTAGCCATGATGGGGTTCGAACCTATGACCTTCGCTTACATGGCAAACACGCTATCGACTGCGCTTTCAAATGCTTACAACAATCTTACCATCAAATATAATTGCATAATATTGTAAATTTTGATATTTACCTCACCATCAAATCCCAGTCCCCGACAGAAGCTCTACAACGTGACCTACTCCTCTTAGAATATTGGGGAAAGGAATGGTCAATGGAATTCAACCCTGTTAAATGCGAAATTTTAAGAATACATAACAAGAGAAACCCCATCATTTACCCATACATGTTACATAGCACACAAGTATTGTCAACTGAACACTCCAACTATCTCGGAGTCACCATTAGTAACAATATTAGCTGGGCCCAACACATCAATAGTATTACCTCAACATCTAACAACACCGTCCGCTTCATCAAAAGGAATGTCAAAACAAATAACAAACAGGTCAAAGAAAACGCACATATCACTTATTTCCCGCCCACAGATTGAATACTGCTCCACAGTCTGGAACCCCTGGCAGAAAAACCTTACCTACAAAATAGAAATGGTCCAAAGATCTGCAGCGAGATATATATTCAATGATTACAACTATACTAGTAGTGTATCACAAATTGTATCCAGCCTCAATTGGAAAACTTTAGAACATAGACGAAATCAAACCTCACTAATCATGTTTTTCAAAATATAGATCACTGGAGCCGTTACGATTGGCACAGCATTTAAATTCCACGTTGCCTCTTCTCTCTCCCTCGTGGCGATGGATTCCATCAGGAATGAGGTCTCGAGAGTGATTTATATAAGTTGAAATAACTTGTTTCGCAATCGAGCTAAAATAAATTTGTATAAACTAATAGATCACCATCACCTTACGCCCACAAGAAACGTTAACTACATGTACCTAATCCCACAGTCAAACACCCAATATCATGCCAACTCATTGCCCCCAAGAACAATCAGACTATGGAACAGTCTACCGACATATATACAGTCGAGTTCCAGTCTGTTGACGTTTGTTAGCAAACTGGACTCGAATTCCCTCTAATCTTTGTAATGTCTGCTTTTAACTATAGCGTTGTAGATCATTTTATCTTTTTAACTTGCACGTAACATTTTAGATTAACTAACTGTTCAAGACTTCGCCTGCCAATCATAATCATGACTGATTGTTCGGCAGTAAGAAGTTGAAATTGAAGGCACGGCCAGGCCAGGCCAGTTAAACGCAGGCAATTTTTAAATATGTACCGGACAGAAATGATCAGTAAATGGCGAACTTTTCGTAATAAAAAGGCCAATAAAACACATTTGTTTGAATCAAATTAGTTGAAATCAATGTCCAGCGGTGCTTAACAATAGCATACTAGATATTTAGAAACAAATACCAAGCTCCTTTTCAGTCAGTAAAGCATTATTGTGTACAATTCATGTGGGCGCTGTAGGCCATATGGTTCTGACAACAGCCAGATGTTCGTGGTAAATCTATTTATAAATACATTGTATGGTCATGGTCCTTACACTAATCGAAATGTATCCAGATTAATATTTATAGTATATACATAGTCTTAGAATCCAATATAATTAATACGATATGTTTATTCTGCTCGCAGCTACAGTTTATGTTGTTATGTAAAAAAAATAGTAGGCTATATATATGCATACTGTTACCACCCATATTGTATCACCCACATTTAGTGTAAATGTTGTAAGAAAACGTGGACCGCTTGATAGATACAGAGAACGTGCTATGTAGTTAATGTTGTAAGAAAACACCGAAGACTTGATTGCTACAGTGCACGTTCTATATAGTTAATGTTGTAAGAAAACGCCGAAAACTTGATTGCTACAGAGAACGTGCTATATAGTTAATGTTGTAAGAAAACGCCGAAGACTTGATTGCTACAGAGCACGTTCTATATAGTTAATGTTGTAAGAAAATGCAGAAGACTATATTGCTACAGAGCACGTTCTATATAGTTAATGTTGTAAGAAAACGCCGAAGACTTGATTGCTACAGAGCACGTTCTATATAGTTAATGTTGTAAGAAAATACCGAAGACTTGATTGCTACAGAGAACGTTCTATATAGTTAATGTTGTAAGAAAACGCCTAAGACTTTATTGCTACAGAGAACGTGCTATATAGTTAATGTTGTAAGAAAACGCTGGCAGCTTGATAGATACGGATACTGTGCTATATACGTGTAGTTAATGTTGTAAGATAACGCTGAAGGATTGACAGATACAGAGCACGTTCTATATAGTTAATGTTGTAAGAAAACGCCGAAGACTTGATTGCTACAGAGAACGTAAGAAAACGCCGACGACTTGATTGCTACAGAGAACATACTATATAGTTAATGTTGTAAGAAAACGCCGAAGACTTGATTGCTACAGAGCACGTTCTATATAGTTAATGTTGTAAGAAAATACCGAAGACTTGATTGCTACAGAGAACGTTCTATATAGTTAATGTTGTAAGAAAACGCCTAAGACTTTATTGCTACAGAGAACGTGCTATATAGTTAATGTTGTAAGAAAACGCTGGCAGCTTGATAGATACGGATACTGTGCTATATACGTGTAGTTAATGTTGTAAGATAACGCTGAAGGATTGACAGATACAGAGCACGTTCTATATAGTTAATGTTGTAAGAAAACGCCGAAGACTTGATTGCTACAGAGAACGTAAGAAAACGCCGACGACTTGATTGCTACAGAGAACGTACTATATAGTTAATGTTGTAAGAAAACGCTGGCAGCTTGATAGATACGGATACTGTGCTATATACGTGTAGTTAATGTTGTAAGCTAACGCTGAAGGATTGACAGATACAGAGCACGTTCTATATAGTTAAATGTTGTAAGAAAATGCCGAAGACTTGATTGCTACAGAGAATGTGTTATGTAGTTAATGTTGTTAGAAAACGCCGAAGACTTGATTGCTACAGAGAACTTGCTATGTAGTTATGTGTTAGAAAACGCCGAAGACTTGATTGCTACAGAGAACGTGCTATGTAGTTAATGTTGTAAGAAAACGCCGAAGACTTGATTGCTACAGAGAACGTGCTATTTGTTAATGTTGTAAGAAAACGCCGAAGACTTGATTGCTACAGAGAACGTGCTATATAGTTAATGTTGTAAGAAAACGCCGAAGACTTGATTGCTACAGAGAACGTGCTATATAGTTAATGTTGTAAGAAAACGCCGAAGACTTGATTGCTACAGAGAACGTGCTATATTGTTAATGTTGTAAGAAAACGCCGAAAACTTAATTGCTACAGAGAACGTGCTATATAGTTAATGTTGTAAGAAAACGCCGAAGACTTGATTGCTACAGAGAACGTGCTATATTGTTACTGTTGTAAGATAACGCCGAAGACTTGATTGCTACAGAGAACGTGCTATAGTGTTAATGTTGTAAGAAAAAGCCGAAGACTTGATTGCTACAGAGCACGTTCTATATAGTTAATGTTGTAAGATAACGCAGAAGACTTGATTGCTACAGAGAACGTGCTATATTGTTAATGTTGTAAGAAAACGCCGAAGACTTGATTGCTACAGAGCACGTTCTATATGGTTAATGTTGTAAGATAACGCAGAAGACTTGATTGCTACAGAGAACGTGCTATATTGTTAATGTTGTAAGAAAACGCCGAAGACTTGATTGCTACAGAGCACGTTCTATATAGTTAATGTTGTAAGATAACGCAGAATACTTGATTGCTACAGAGAACGTGCTATACCAATCACTACAACACGTCAAATCAGCAAAATACCTGGGAGTCACTATCAACAACACGCTTGACTGGGGAGAACATATTACCAACATCACAAACAAAGCTAATAGAAACCTGAACTTCATACGACGGAACCTTAACATTGCCTCATCCCCAACAAAAGAACTCACTTACAAGTCACTGGTCAGACCCACAGTAGAATACACCTGCTCAGTATGGGATCCCTACGAAACAATAGATATCAACAAACTGGAGATGGTTCAACGTCGTGGAGCACGATTCGTCAAACACTGCTACCAGAGCAGATCCAGTGTCACCGAGATGCTCCAAGACCTACAGTGGACATCACTCCAGGACAGAAGAAAAACATCTCGCCTAGTTCTACTATTCAAAATAGTCAACGACCAAGTCACTGTCAACAAGACCGACCGCCTATTACCCCCTCCGCGCCGCTCACGTCACACAGCAGACCATGCCTTCCAAATTCCACGCTGTTCTACTAGCTACCGCCAACAGTCATTCTTCCCAAGAACCATCAAGGAGTGGAACAGTCTTCCTCCGGACACTATATCAGTTGGCACAGTTGACGCCTTCAAGGCTCAACTAGCCACCATCTTTATCTAATCTCCTAACAGTCTTATTTATTTATTTTAACTCTCCACTGTACATACTATCACTTTTATTCCAATTCTTTCTCTATGCGCAATAATGTTCAGTTTGTTGAACTTGGCCAGTATATATGCTCCCCCGACGTCGTTTTGCACCTCACGGGTCAGCCTCGAATCCGGCGTCAGTCTAGCATACAGGGATAACATATGATATAGTTGTCAGATTGTATCCTTATACTAAATCTAATGGAAGAGAAAAATATATTAATGTTATACAAAAGCAGTATTTACTTTCTTCCAACGAAAACGAAAAAGAAGGAAATAAAAACGAATTGTAAAATATATTATACTATTACAGCTGATTTTCACATGTGTCCTTGTAATTAATTAGTATGTTTTAACCTACTTTTTAAACACAATAAAAAATATTAAATATAGATACAAATATTGATGTGCGTAGCTCTATAAGGACACCGTTAATTATATGTTTTTACTTTAAATGATATCTTTCGTTTTTAAAATATAATATTATGCTACATGTGAAGTAGCATAACAAATCGCTCTCAAAGCGCCAATGTTTGAAATCAATGCTCCAAAACACTAAAACACAATCTTATATAATAAAATAATTTGTTAATGTTGCGATGAAACAATGTATGTAAATTATCATATTGTTCTAGAATAATGTATGAGAAATTAAATATCAAATCAGTTTCAGAAAATATTAGTTTATCTTAAGTAATATTTTGGAAATAATATATACTTAAACTAGATCCGGTTTGTCCCAAGTGCGATGTCAGATACACTACTGAACATTTTCTGCTGGACTGTTGCGATCACGAGACTCATCGGGCTGTCTTGCGGGCGGCAGTTGCCGGGGTTGATAAAACTTTCTCAATTGAGAAAATACTCAACCCCAGCAAGGCTGTCCGCACCTCAGTATTTAAAGCTCTGGAAACGTACATTCTAGACTGTCAGATGTCCGACAAAATTTAGAGGACATTTGCAGTTATTAAGCTCAGACAATGATCCCATATCTCTCCAGGTTGTTTGTGGATAAATTTACCCTTCGGTAGTGCTGTTATTGGCCCAACCGGAGCCCCTTTCGAAAAGCAATTCCATTGCAGGCTTCTCACCTGAGATGAGTAATTTCCGACCCCAGATGAAAGAGTTTACTTAAATTTCATCTTAGGGGCTCCGTACGGGCCAATACGAGCACAAAACCTGCTTTCGTATTCTAATATACTTAACTAGATCGCTTTTACAGATCGATGTACAAATCACTGAGTATCTTTTAATTATTCATCTACTCAGATGAAACTTGGTACAATCTACCAACTCAATGTTTAATGGACACAACCTATTAATATGCATATTACCAGTGTCTAATGTACATTAGCAACCAAAAAAAACAAAAAAACACGTCACCTCTATGTATGGTGTTATAAAATATATACAATATTATATCAGTGTATAATATACAATTGGTGACTTTTCGAGTTAACATCACTTGCAACTCAATATTGCAAGTTTCATAAATACCGATTGTTTAAACATCACAACAACTTCAATTCTACATCATTGGAATAAGTAAACCAATGTGGGACAATCCACAACAACCTGGAAAATCCAAACCCACACAAACCGTCTCTACCTCCCAAACTAAACTATTAAGACAGATTTCTGGCTATGCCCCTGTCAAACAAATAGCTCATAAATAGCTATTACTTTGCTATATTCAACCTATATCATATAAATTAGTGACCCTCCTGTTTTAATAATTCCTTTTTTACCTTATAGCTAAGCTTACCCTAGCTATCCATAATCGCCTTTCCCCCCTGTGACCACTTACATAGAAAACAACAGTATTTAGCAAATTAGTATTTGAAAATCCCCAAGCGATTAAGCTTGTAAATATGTATATGGGAATTTACTTGTCTGAGAAATTTAAATTGGGACCCAGAGCCCCTGGTCCAAATTACCCGGATTGGTAGTATGACTGCGCGCAGAGCAACCAGTAGACTCAGTCCGGCCGGGTAAAGCCCATACTGCCGGTGTTTTGTGACTAAGAAACTCTAAAACTAAAATAAAGCTAGTTTAAACTGTATTGGTAGTGATCTACAAGATTACTTCTATACAATGGTAAATTCTGGATATTTTCATCTAAATCTTTTTTGTAACAAGGATTGATAAATCCTATATATTTATAACTTTCTAGTAACTTCATATTGTTGTTTATCCAAAACAAACATCAAAATTTTCTTTGATCCACCAATATTCAAATTGAGGCCCTTATGCTATGTCATAAGCAAAATGCTCAATTTGTACAACTTTGGCCGGTTTTTGGTCAATTTTAAAGTCAAAATAAAATTTAAAGGGTCTATATTCATAATCTACATGTAAAGTTCTATTTCGAACTCTAACTAACTCATTATCATGTCCTTAGTACAATATATACAAAAAAATGTTATCTGATAATTTTAATTATGTTTAGTTGGAGCGGATTACCATCCTGGTATAGTCTCAACAACTACATATTCACCTTAAACCTAAATATTCTTGTACATGAGTATGCCTCATTAGATACTCGAGTTCCCAAGTTAAGGTTATGTAATTATCTACCTCATTCATCTTGTTAGGACACTCAACTTGACCATGTGGTTGAATTGAGGCCCTAACTTTCCTACATAATAAAGTACGACAGAAATGTCTAATTTCTGTAAACTCAGCCAAAAACTACCAAATTTCTGGTGGTTGTAATTTAATTTTTTAAAGACTTCTCTACATTACTAGTAACATTAACATGTTATTGACTTGGACATCACTATTATTCTGACCAGGCCCTGTCAGTATTCACCTTGAGGCCCTTCTCCTATGGCACAAGGAAATATCCAAAATCACTAATTTTCCATAGTAATTTGGTAAATTCCACTACCATACATGGATATTATTATTTTTATACACCTTGGTACATTGAACCCAGTATCTTGTAGAATATCTACCACATAATTGTTATATCAACACAATATTTGGAAAAATGCCATCTGAAGTCTCAATATGCAGTTGGACATTTCTATTTACCGACTCTGTGCAGCCATACTGCAAAATTGTGTAATTTCAATCAATGATCTAATGATCATCTGATTAATCTATCTAGAGTTTTTAGTGTTTTTTATTAAAGTCAATATTCTGTTAACAAAGTTTGATCAACTTCAAGAAGTAATCTTCAATAATTCTAAAACTGAAGCCCAAATGCTATGACACTAGTCATTAGCCCAAATGTCTAATTTCTGAAAATTCGGGCCAAAAATTACTAAATTTCTGGTGGTTGTAATTTAATTTTTTAAAGACTTCTCTACATTACTAGTAACATTAACATGTTATTGACTTGGACAGAACTATTATTCTGACCACGCCCTGTCAGTATTCACCTTGAGGCCCTTCTCCTATGGCACAAGGAAATATCCAAAATCACAAATTTTCCATAGTAATTTGGTAAATTCCACTACCATACATGGATATTACTATTTATATACACCTTGGTACATTGAACCTACTATCCTGTAGACTATCTACCACATAATTGTTATATCAACACAGTATTTGGAAAAAATGCCATCTGAAGTTCCAATATGCAGTTGGACATTTCTATCTACCAACTCTGTCCAGCCATACGGCAAAATGGTGTAATTTCTATCAATGATCTAATGATCATCTGATTAAATTATCTAGAGATTTTAGTGTTCTTTATTAAAGTCAACATTATGTTAACAAAGTTTGATCAACTTTAAGAAGTAATCTTCAGTAATTCTAAAACTGAAGCTCAAATGCTATGACATTAGTCATTAGCCCAAATTTACGTCTTTTCTAACAATTCTTCATTACTCTTGAGTCTTAATACCACTACAGTAGGTATTAGACTGTAAAACTTAACCTATAAATATACATAAGTTATGAATAAGCTTAACAAGAAACTTAAAACAAACAAGGACACCCTACAACATCCTCAACTTTAATTAAGGTCATCAGACACCCTCAAGTCGCATGGGTAGCCTGGCCGGCTGAGTAGTTGCATGAGCAAGTACTGCGTGCGGTCGGTCGTTCTCCGAAATCACCGAGTAAACAACGGAACCAATACTCCTGTCATGAAATCTTCGTCTCGCGAGCGATCGCCAATTTTTATTAGTTTGGCATTCCCCTGTGTGTTTTATTGTAAATAGCCAAGAACTGGTAGTTTTTTATACTTAACATGTAACTTTTAAAGGCCCTACGAAGGTGACCGTTGTTTGTACGGAAGTGTATTTTACTACATTATTTTTAAACGTTGTTTTTTTTAGTACACATATCACACATTGTACAACCTACTATGGAATTAGTTTTATGTAAATATTTTTAGGGGCAACCCATGATAGTTTAGTTTGGTGATACTTATATATGTTAAAAAAGTTGACCAAACATCATAGTAGGCTGATACCTCTAACGGTTTATTCGTTTGTGATAGGTGAAATTTTCTTTCCTGCTGACATTTTCCACAACTATGGAAGATACTCTACTACCAGTTATATATCTGTATGACTGATAGTAATTATATGTACTTGGGATCAATTAACTAAATGTCTTAGTACAGATACATATTAAGATAGTCCATGAATTTTAATCTTCGTAGCAACCTTGATACTGCTTTGCACTTTACAAGTTAAACGGGCACCTGCCATATCTCTTTCTCGTTCGCGCGAACGTAAAATTCTCAATTGTTTGTTTACATTTACAGAGGTCAGTCAGTGCACATTCCTGAGCGCTCGTTTTTTTTTTGCTCAGGGGCACTTGTTAATTTTCACACCGTTCCGTGCGACTAGTTAACTAATTGCAATGAGGTCTTACTTTTAATTTTCGTAGCAATATCTTTATTGATATTTATTAGTACAGCCCTCAACGGGCAACGCAGTCTATATGTTGCAGGTTTGACTATGTGTTGTTAGGGATCTTGGGATATATGAAGGTCACACATATGAGCTGTTGACTTTCTCCTGACAGACAGTGTCCTTCTACCTTCTTCCTTCTTACTATTTTATTAAATCTATCTCTCTACCTTATGCAACCCATTATAAATCACCTACTCTAAATATATTTTGGTGATGGGGTATGCTGATATAAAAATATATCCCAGGATCCCTAATTAAGGTCAAACTTGTCTCTATATTATCTATCTGCTGTTATGGTTAAACTAGTTTATTATTTTTATTTTTGGGATCAATCAGAGTTCCATGCATATATCTCATTGGTCCACTCCTTCTAACTTCTTGTTCATTTTGTTTAGGACACACATTTCAAAAATCTAGTGTGTGTCCTTGTTATCTTCTACATTGGTTTGAATGCTACTTAGAATCAAATATTTGTACGGTTTTTATCTCACCTAGGACACGGTATAAATCGGCTATAGAACGGACTAACAAACGATTTACTAACCAACTTATGTCTAAATCTTCTTAGAATTAGTAATTGCACCGGGTAATTTCTTCACCCGGTCTACCTCCGACCCCCGTTGGTACACAATAGTGTGCTAGCGGGGGTGGGAGATATGAAAACCGAACACACTCTGAGATTAATGCAACCCACTTAGCCCTCTAAACATCATAGTATTGTAATTTGAATAGTTTATTAACTATTTTTAGACCTCTTTAATCACCTTAGATAATTCAGTCGCCCAAATGCATTTATGCGGTGGCGACTTTAAATAAAACTACATCGTTCGCATTGCAGACGCTTCGATATCACTATTCCGAAATGACAGATATATAACAAACTGCGGACGCTATATATATATAGAGGGAAAACGCGGACGCTATATATATATATAGAGAGAGAGAGAGTGAAAACGCGGGCGCTATAGATGTATAGAGAAATGATGGACGCTATAGTAAATAGCTGGCGATATAGTTTTTAATTGCGGACGCTCGAATTAAGAGATCATTATAATAAGTTTATGTTCAAACTCTTGTACACTATTGAAAATATAACAAACCGCGGACGCATTTGTAATAAGATTTATTTCAAGTGTTAGTATCCTATTGATCATAGAGCAGACTGCATGGTATAATGCAGACGCTTCGATATCACTATTTCGAAATGACACACACATTGAACATATAACAAACTGCGGACGCTATATATATATAGAGGGAAAACGCGGACGCTATATATATATAGTGGAAAAACGCGGACGCTATAGACATATGTTTATCATAGGGCAGACTGCATTGTTTATTGCAGACGCTTTGATATCACTATTCCGAAATGACAGATATATAACAAACTGCGGACGCTATATATATATATATATATATATAGAGGGAAAACGCGGACGCTATATATATATATATAGAGGGAAAACGCGGACGCTATATATATATATATATATAGAGAGAGAGAGTGAAAACGCGGGCGCTATAGATGTATAGAGAACTATAATGAAACAAAATAACGGCGTTGATTGTGGACTTTACGCCATTGCATTTATAACAACTTACTGCCTCCGAAAACGGTTATGTTTTGATTTAATTTTTAATTCTAAGACGCTTCGCTCACACTTGTTAAAATGTTTTGAACAGCACACAATGTCAGAATTTCCATTGACTAATAAAACATTAAACATCAGAAGAAAAACCTCGACAACTGAAATTATAATTGATAACTACTGTATATGTAATTTACCAGAATGTGTTGATACCGTGATGGTGCAGTGTGACAGATGCAAAACATTGTATCACAAATCTTGCATAAACGCTCCGGTAGACATATCAACAATTGACCAAGAATTTATCTGTGGTCTATGCTAGCTTTCTGTGTAGTATGTGAACCATCTGTTAGAATAATAGTAAGAATATATAAAGTGTGGAACAGAATGTCGTCGGGTTAAAGTCTACCAGATCTTCAGTGTCGTCGGTGTATTGTATACAATATCATCAGTGTCGTCGGGATAATACCTACAATATCTTCAGTGTCGTCGGGGTAATTAATTTATACCAATCATCAGTGTCGTCGGGATAATACCTACAATATCTTCAGTGTCGTCGGGGTAATTAATTTATACCAATCTTCAGTGTCGCCGGGGTAATACCTACAATATCTTCAGTGTCGTCGGGGTAATTAATTTATACCAGATCTTCAGTGTCGCCGGGGTAATACCTACAATATCTTCAGTGTCGTCGGAGTAATTAATTTATAATCAGATCGTCAGTGTCGTCGGGGTAATTGGTTTATAACCAGATCTTCAGTGTCGTCGGGGTAATTAATTTATACCAGATATTCAGTGTCGCAGGGGTAATATCTACACTAGCTTCAGTGTCGTCGGGGTAATTGATTTATACCAATCTTCAGTGTCATCGGAGTAATCTCTACAATAGCTTCAGTGTCGTCGGGGTAATTGCTTTATAACCAGATCTTCAGTGTCGTCGGGGTAATTTATAACAGGTCTATGTTGTTATATATTATTGTATTTAAAAATAAACAACAGATGTACCGGACATTTTAAATTGCTAAATAAATCAATAACGAAAATAATAACAGAAATGGACAAAGAAACGCATACTATTTAAAAAAAAAATACGAATAAATTATATAATTTATAAGAAAATAACATTGAATGAAAGAAAAGACACCAGACACACTAAAAACACGGCGATTATAAGTTCGTTTAATCGCACACCTTATCTAACACCTTTATCAAGTAATACCTATAGCGCCCGCTTTTTCCCTATATATTACATAGCGTCCGCGTTTTCTCTCTATATATATAGCGCCCGCTTAACGCGTCCGCGTTTTAGACAGACCCGCATTTCGGTCACATCAGCTGATTATGCGTCAGCTTACTTGAATTATTCTATCTATCTATCTTCCTTTAATGTCGATTCTTCCATGTGATCAGCTTGCAAGCTGTTGAGCACGGACCACAGGTACAGGTATGACTTGTTTATTTCAACGTATTAGTTGCACTGTGACATCAAGTCGTCAGATTTATTATAGGTGTGTAGCTGTCACACCTGAACACTAAGTTTACCCGTGTAGAGCTCTAAAAATTACTTTAAATGATTTCACCTCTAGCTACGAAGACCTTTTGAAACAAGTAAACATGCCTACATTACATCTTAGTAGATGAATATTAAGCAAGCCTGTTCAAAAATACGCAAAACATTCTTTAACATGGCCGACTTCGGTGTGCACAGAAATGGTTTACACCCGCTATCAATAAAACACCTATATCAATCAATTGTTCTATCAAAGGCATTGTTCGGGTGTGAACTATGGTGTAACATGTCTGAAGCTCAATTACAGTCCCTTGAAAGAGTGCATCGCCAATGTATTAAATTCATGCAATCAATGCCACGATGTACACGGACGGATATTGCGTTAGGTTGTATTGGTGCTCTCTCGCTTGAACAAGAGATCGATAAGCGGAAGCTCTTATTTTTCGGTCAATTATGTAATATGGATGTTAAAAAGAGTGCTAAAGTCTTATTTTCCACTCGACTTATGCAATTCAAAATTAAACCTAGTAAAACATTGGGATATATACCAGACCTATATCGTATTTTGGGGAAATATGGTCTAGGAAGTTATTTTTACAATTTTATAAACACTGCTATATTTCCAAGTGTTGTTACCTGGAAAACTATAGTCAACAAGTATGTATACAATTATGCAAACCTTCAATACAGGACAAATTTAATTAGTGATGATACATTACAAAGCTTTTTAAGTATACACGGTGAGCTGATCCCATGTAGTCTATGGCGTTTTAGCCAACTATATCGTAATTATTTACCATATTGTAGGACAGTTATTTTGATGGCTAGTAAACTGTTTAGCAGACCATATGCAATGATATGTCCAAACTGTAAACTCGTAACGGACTCCATAGCAATCCATCTGGTATTGTTTTGTCGAGTAAACGACGCTACCAGACAAAATATGTGGAATAGTTTGCATAACTCTCTGGGACATGATACCTATACTAGCCTCACTAATATGTATTATAGAGATCAAATTATTGAAATGTTATCCGGATTTTCAACTTTAATTATGAGTGAGTCACAGAGAGTGCAATGTTTCAAATTAATGTTAAGATATATGCATCATTTAGCAAAATGCTTAAACTATTTATTATTGTAATATACCCTTACAAACTGGGTTTGAAAACAGTTAAAATTGTCCAATTCTGATTCCCTAAAGCTTTCGTTTTCGTTTAGGGTTGCTACTTTGGACATGCTTTGGAATTAATTCGAGTCGGTCTTAGAAATAACAACGACTTTTCTGTAGTTGAAAAGACGAACCTTTTCCTAAGTAACGTACACATACTTCACGAAAGTATTCATGAATATAATGAATATACTGAATGTAATGAATACAAGATCTCAGATCTACAAAGATATGTATACATAGCTAATAAAATGGTTAATATAGTTCATATATTAATGTCAATGACATATCCAGTAGTCTGTATGTCTGTGTATATGCATGTATATGCATGGGTGTATGTATGTATATGTGTGTATATGTATATATGTATACATGTATATGTATATAAATATATGTATATATGTATATGTGTATATGCATGTAGGTAGGTATGTATGTATTGTGTATCTGTGTGTATGTGTGTGTTATGTGTGTAGATGTAGAAATATACACACATAATATATTATAGTGCATATATGTGTAAAAGTTCTATGTTCCATTTCATATGTTCATTTTGTTATCAATTGTCTGTGTTTATTATGTAAATGTATCTCATCATATGGTGGAATAAAAGATATATATCTATCTATCTATCTATATATATATATAGA
>CM026390.1:67842622-67912463 GCA_014843695.1 Archivesica marissinica
CTGGGTTGGACGTGACAGTTTCATCAAACGGGATAATTTTCTTATTGGAGCGTGTAACCACGCCACAGGTAATCAAATCAGTGACAGGGGCAGTTTCACAGTCGTTACCTATTATAAGATCCACCCCCGCGGTGCATCTGTGGTTTAATACAGCCACCTTCAATGTTCCTTGGTATATTGGACAATCGACGCTAATCTTTGCTATCGGATAATTACCAGGGATATAATTGACACCGCGGATTGTTACCCGTTCACCTGTGTATTATAAATGATCAGCGGTCTGATCAGTAGCCGACAATAAACTAATTGTCGCACCTGAATCTCTCAAATACGTCACTTGTGCGGTGTTATTATTTATGCGTGCTTGACCTGTATATTTGGCAAGTAATGGATTTACCATCTCGGTATTTTCATATGAGTTCACTGGCTCATTGGTTATAAAGGCTGAACTATGAGTAGTGTTTGACACTTGGTGTCCGTTTGCTAGGTTTCTAGTACCCCTGTACCTAGGTGAATTGGGATCTGCCCAACACTCTGTTCGTCCGTGGCCTATACGCCTACAATAACTACAATATTTTTCTATCCGGGGAGTTCTATGGGTAGCTTGGGAATTATCTATCCTCATACTGGGTCGATACATGGGTGATGGGAGATATGGCCTTGGGGCTGGAGGTCGGTGTTCTGTATCTCTGGGTTTCACATTCGGATGTGAATTAATCCGTGTCCTGGGCGCTAATCTGCGATGGAGGTTATATTCATCAGCCAGGGAAATACATTCCTGGAGAGTAGATGCTTTCTTATCCAGAATGAACAAATTAAGCTCATCACTTAGATGGGAATCGAATCTATATCTCAAGAGCAGCTCGATCCAGTTGACCTCGCTCGGATCATTGTTCTCCGTCCATAGAGTCATTTGCTCCCTTAATTCCTTAATGAATTCGGAATATGTCTGCTGAGGTTTCTTTAACCAAGAGAAGAAATTCTTTCTATATACAGTGGGTGAGAGTCTATATTCATCCAAGATGGCGGCCTTGAGGGTATCGTAATTATTAGCGTCTTGGACAGGAAGAGTGGCATATATATTTCTGGCCTTGTCGGACAACTTGTCTATAATATGGCCCACCCATGTTTGTTTGGCGACCTGGCTAGCTTCGAACAGTCTCTCACATGTTGCGAAGAATTTATCTGGCCTGGTAGTCTGGGTCCAAATAGGAACAGAAATGTTTGTCTTAGAGGGCCTATTATCTGTATGGAGGGGGTTATTTTGCTGAGATTCCTGATCTCTCTGGATTTCTCTCAGGCGAATCTCCATCTGCATTTTCTCCATTTGCATTCTTTCCTCCCTGTCCCTTTCTTTCTCTTCTCTTTCCCCTCTTTGTTTTACTTCGTCCCTCTCTCTTTCTCTCTCTCTTTCTCTCTCTCTTTCTTCTCTTTCCCTCTCTCTTTCTCTCTCTCTTTCTTCTCTTTGTTTTACTTCTTCCCTTTCTTTCTCATAAATCTCACCCTGACGTTCCAGATTTGCCTGATTAAAGAAGGGAAGTCTCATTACTTTGTCCCATATCTCATCACCTGTTGTCTGCAAGTCGGGGTGAACCGGCCCCTCAGTTTCCTTATTAGCACTCCTAGTTGTAGCCATTTTATTTTTTTATTTCCCAAAATTTTTAATCCCCAGAAGGTATCTCCAAATGTATTATAGAATTGAGTTCAATAAAAGGAAGTAAATCACTAATATAATTTTAATGATAATATTAAGCCTCTATGAAAAGAAAACTGGTACTTACCGAAGTCTGTCTCGTCCGTTAATCCAATATATAATGTATCACATATTCAAAGTTTGCACATTTCCAATAATTTAATCCATTTCATTAATTTAATAATTCGTCGACGTCTTTCACTTATTTCCAAATTCTAACACTGTCTCGCATGCACTTCTGTTTTCCCACGTTAATTAATAGTCCCTTGTATTATTCATGTATAAATCCTAGTGTCCTTCACAATATTCCATATATAAATTCTAGTGTCCTTCACAATATGTCACGATATGTCACCTCTTCTTTATTTCCAATCCCGGACGAGCGTCCCAATTGTCGCTAACTCTCCTTTTTCTTCTCGTAATAATATGTCTCGGTTGCTACGGCTCTTACCAGGGTCTATCCTATTGTAGACTCGCTGGAGTTGTCTAGGGGGTTTCTTCGTTATTATATGTATTACTGATAACTCAACACAGTATTACATTTCTTCTCTATAATATCTTGTTTAAATTGGCATCAGAAATATCCATATATATATAATCAGTGATCTATATATATATATACATCGTATCATTAAAAGCTTATTTAACAATCCATTTGTGTGAGCCGACTATGCGCTTACACAGTATATTTAACATCCAATCTTTCTAATCCGTCATTACTCAATATCACTATAATCTAATCACTGTTTCTGATTAGATTAAATTTTAATCACCTTCTATATGGTTCGCCGAAACTCTATGTTTCTTCTATGGCTGAACAATTTAATTATTCGAAAAATCTTTATAAGTTATATTTCTTATAATGTCCATAATATCTAAGTATCATAAATACAGTTTATATGTTCTATATACTAGATTGAGATCACGACCTTTCTCGCTCCTGGAGTTAGGCTCTAGTGTGTCTCATTTTAGTTAATAAAATCCATTTCTTATATACACAATTGAATCAGTGTCTATATGATATAACAATTCCTAAAACATCTGTTGTTCCTAAAACATCTGTTATGTTATCTAATATTACACCATCAAACAAGTTCGGTGCCTTTATATATTACATAACTGGACAATGGTAAACATTTGGCCATATATAGAAACAGTTTAATGTATTTATATAATACATTACTATTTATATATAACAATAATAAACATTTCGTGCAAATTGGGGTTTTGCACACGCCTCGATACGCCTCATAAATATTACAGTTATGTCATTGCATAAACATCCACTACGTCCGAATCATTTGTGGTTGCTATGAACATGTTCTTTCCATGAAGAAAGTTAATATGTTGAAACTTTCCTTGACTAGCGCTCAATAACCGTCGACAGTACGTTCCATCCGGGAACAGTTGATGGATCGCAGGAGGATCTATGTCACATATATACATATACCCCTCTTCATCAACGGTGGAGCATACTGGCTGCTGAATTTCTTTACATGAAGTTACAAATTCTATTTTCTGGCCTTCATACTGCATTTTAACAACCTCTCCAGCGGACTTTAACCCTAGACACGAGACATATATAACACCACTTTTACGATCAGCACGCAGTGATACCGGCTTCCGGAAAGCATAATTAAATTTCCATGTCCTCTTATCTTGTTTTCTTAGAACGGCCACGTCATTTCTGGTTGTATATATCAAATTACCATCTACGTACTCTACCCCGAGACATTTCGGCTTTGAATGCAATGTTATCACCTCTATTACCTCTTCGAATGCATTGTCTACAACTTCTACGACCTTTATAACATTTTCATCGGGAATTGTTACAGCAATTCTACTTTTAGTGCCCGGAACGTTAGCAATGTTATGAGGATGCCCACGCAATTCAATTTCATGTGTGACTTCCAAACTGGAGTTCAATAGTATAAGCTTCTCATTTTTCTGGTCACATAGAACTATATTCCCGTTGCTTAATTCCACAGTATCAGTTATATTATGAATGTGCTCATCTCTTGAAAGTGGGACCGATTTGCATCTTATTGCGAGTTTTCTATCCATGGGTTCATCATTTCGAAACGGTCTTGGTGATATAAATTGAGGTGTTGTTATATTGCCTGGGGAAACAATAGATTGTGAAGATCTTCGAAGTGTTGGGGTTTTACGATCCGATACGCTACTGGAGCTAGCCCGTCTAGGAACCTGTCGGGTGCTTACGCTGTCTCTCTCTAACTGGGAACGTTGCTGTGACCTACATGTATCTAGCGCTTCTTCTAACATGTTTGTATGATCCTTTTCGATTGTAATATCCGAATTCCCTGCATACGTAAAGTCATTTACTTTGTTGCCACCAGTTACTGGAACTGTCTCTATATCATTTTTATTCGTAGCTATTGATTTAACTGTGAGCAACATAGATCTTCGACATTCGCTTACCTCCACATCTCTTTCCTGTTGAGTGATTGAATGAGCTGAGTCGGCATTTCGTCCCTGTCGAGTTCTTGAACGTGTTATTGATTCGGTATTGATTCCATTTGGCGTGCGTGGTAGTATAAGTGAAGATTCATCTTCTGTGCTGTGGCTTCCTCCATTGATACTATGAGATGAGTATGTTCCAACACTGGAACTAGTTTGTTGAGTATTATTAGTACTTGTCCTCGGATAGTCAGTGTCATCCGACATTTCAGATATGTCGGCAAGAACTTCACATCTGTTTTGGTCATGTTTTCTTTCACATGAAACGTAGCCTAATGTTGCTTTACAATCATTTCTCTTCTTTCCGATGATTTCAGTTAAAGAAATATTCTTATTTAATCTCAACTTCGGGTCAAAATCTGTTATCTTATCACTGTCATGTAAGTTCAGTTTCATATTATTGTTACACTTAACGATTGTATGAAGTCTGTTTGCGTTATTTTCAGTGTGTCTGTTGCTCTCAATTTGTCTTACGAATATAGTCAATGTGGTGAGTGCAGTTTCTAGTTCTGCATGATTATCTTTAAGTTCTCTCTGAGCATCTTCTATTTTATGTCTCGTTTCTCGACACAATTCTTCCTCCAAATGGTGTATCAGTTCAACCACTGTCTTGACAAACACTCTTATTTCATCTATAATTTGTCTCCTCCTGCTTACCAACTTGTTTTGTATTTGACCTATTTGCAACAATGTATGTTCAAGGTTATGTTTCTTGTTTCTTAGTTTCTCCAATATTTGTGTTTCACTTTGCTTAAATTGAATAGTGGTTAAGTACTTATTGATATCGTGTACTTTAGTATATTTCACTCTTGTATTCCTGTGTCTGTAATCTTGGAAGCATGTTAAGCAGTATAGTTCTTCTGTTTTCTCGTTGTAGTGTGTAACAGTTTTGCCGCTATGCTTCTGACAGTACGTTTGTTTATAATCATCATTGAAACCATTGTTTCCACCG
This sequence comes from Archivesica marissinica, assembly GCA_014843695.1. Classification (NCBI taxonomy): domain Eukaryota; kingdom Metazoa; phylum Mollusca; class Bivalvia; order Venerida; family Vesicomyidae; genus Archivesica; species Archivesica marissinica. The sequence goes on from CM026390.1 coordinate 67,847,746, forward strand.
TTCTGATTGTTACTGTGATCAGTATGTACATGCACAGACGCACAAGTTCCCATAATATATTAATTACAAAACAATTTAATTACAATTCATTATGTATTGAGATACATATGTATTAACAAAACGCAATCTGATCAGTGGTTAATACAAGTATATTCATGACATTTGCAGTTAACCAAAATCAAAATTAAATAGATAAATACAATATTCAAAACGATCCATAGTTCATTTTTATTTCTTTAGATAAAATCTATTGACTGATTGAAACGCCATTTGAATATATGTTTGCAAGCATGTGGAACCATTTGATATTTACGAGTCCTTTCAAAGTCAGTTTAAAAGACGCGATTGATATCATTCAATACGTCGATCGATCTATAAATGACAAACAATGATACACATACGTATTTGTATACATGTATATGAATGTTTCAGGTTACATGACATTGAGCATTCCATGTACCGGATCCAGTGTGTTGTAATTCCCTCAGCTAATGATAATAATTTCGGTATCATTCTTCCACCAATAACAACTGGAGAGAGATCGTATGACATAATTATGTCGATGCGACTTTAAACCCACAACAAAGTTAAGAAACATAGCAACTGTGCAAATAGAGACGGGCCCAATAGAGATATTTTGTAATACGTAGTAAAATGACATATAATAGTCAAGATGATATATAGCAGTGTGTCATTGAAAACGATAACAAATGTTAGCACGTATTTTAAAGGGAATCAGGATTAAAACATAGGGAACCAATTAAAAAGAGCTCATTCCTGATGGAATATATCGCCATGGGGGAGAGAGGAATTTAAGTACGAGTGTGACATTGTGCAAGACACTTAAATTCAGTATTTACTCTTCTCTCTCTCCCGTATGGTGATGGATTCCATCATCAGGAATGACGTCTATCTAATGTTGTAAGAGCTCAAATAAATATGGAGCTTAAATAAATATGTATTTATTATAAGCTAAACATGTACTTAAAGAGTATTCAGAGGGTAGTAACTGCTCAATATCTCTCATTATATCCGATATATGAGATAGTATAGCCTGGGAACAGGTGTCCATATATTTTGCCTGGTCAGTGAAATAAATATATTTTAACACCGAGACTATTAATTGGGCCGTATTGAGTTTCTGATCATATCAATTTGCCAGAACTTAAAAAGTGAAAAATCGACACACTGGAACCCAGGCTAGAGATGGTATGGTGGTCGCCATATCGAACAGGTGGGTTTTTCTCCGGGTACCTCCCACACGAATGACCACATTTACGCTTTCTTGTACCTAACAATTCGTGACATACAGGTCACTTCTCGTAAGTTCATGCAAAGCCCATACAAGTCGCGACTTCACCAGCAATGTCTTCACTTTCAAATCTTTCCTCAAACATTGATATATCTGTTCTGGTGCCTCCAATAGCATACTAGCCAGGAACCAGATTTCTTCCCCTGTCAACCCATCTAAGCCGTGGCTAAAAAAAGTAACAATATGTACGGAATTAGGATAACTAAAAACTAACTCCGTAGTGTAGATTCTGTGTACACCTCGTAACCTAGGGGTCGTAGGTTTGAGCACCGCTAGTGGTGAGATCAGGGGGTGTGGGTTTGAGCACCGGTTGTGAGATTCTTAGGCTGATCACTTAAAGTAACTCGCTTGAGTTATTAATATGTCTCATAAATACAATGAAATGTGATATTTCAGACTGTCCGATAAGCGCAATGGTTAGCGCACTCGCTTCTCACCAATGCAACCCGGGTTTGATCCTCGGACCTGGACGTATGTGAAATGGTACGGTGGCCGCCATATCGGACAGGTGGGTTTTCTCCCGGTACTCCGGTTTCCTCCCACACGAATGACCACATTTATGCTTTCAACCGCGCCAACGAGAGTGATTAATATAAGTTGCTAAAACTTGTTTCGCAGTTGTAAAATAAGTAAAGTTAAATTTAAATGTGATATAAATTGAAACAATAGAAACCATTTGTCACGTGTGCTTATATTGATTTATTAAGAGCAACATAAATCACCAGGTGTAGATACAAGTGTTAAGCAACACGAACAGAAATATTGGAATTTGACTGGTATGATATTAGTGTTAACCCTTAACCTGCCGAATAAAGTTGGCGGAATGTGCAAACAACATAGATCAAGATTAGCTGCTGCGTAACGTCGCGTCTGACCGGGAGCTTTGTTGGTTGCTATTCAGACAAGTGTTTAGCTCCACTATCTGAATATCAAACAGCTGAGAGCCTGATCAGATATTCTGTGCCGTCCGATCTGGCTGTTTGCAAAAGCGATGTTGGTTGTGATTGGCAGGTTAAGGGTTAAACATGTCATCATGATGGATGGTACAGGAGGAATATCTGCAAGTAACCTACTTTCTCAAGTTGTACTTTGTTTACCAGTTGCGTACGTCATCTTTGTCCCATTGTCTGACATGATCTATACGTGCAATGTTGTCCTTCTCGGCATCTTTGTTGTGTTCGTGTTGTTCCGCTGCATCAACATCATCACGTGGTCTGGCTAACACAGGATACGTGACCTAAATATGCCAGTACACAATCAGGCGCTGATTTGCAGACATGCTGTTTTTATATTTAGTGATATCATTTTTAGGTGGCGACTATATTTGAACGTTGTTGGAATAGTCATATGGTTTAAAATTGGCAAATGCCAAAAACAGTTTTGAAAATGCAAACGAAGCATTTACATCACAGTTGTAGTGAAAGAATACTTTTGAATTTCCATTGACTGCTTAGAAACAAACTGTGTGCTGTACGTGAACACAAGATAATGTTATATTACTAGCTTAACTTCTTCATTGTGCAACACATATATGCATGCAATATATTACTAGTTGACCCCTAGGACAAGGAATTAAAGATATATCTGTTATGGTGCCTCCGACAGCATTCTAGCTATTAATAACAAAATGGTCAGAAATGTGATTAAATGGAAACTGTTGTCATGATGAAGCATATACATATGTTTTTCTACCTCTGGCATTACTGGAGTCAATGACCAATGGTTCTGGAGATTTAGTTGCTGTATTCGTGATTGTAAGTTATGTTTACCTCTGTACTACTGGGGTAATGTGCAATGGTTCTGGAGATTTAGTGGCTGTATTCGTGAGTGTACGTTATGTTTACCCCTGGTACTACTGGAGTAATGGTCCATGGTTCTGGAGATTTAGTGGCTATATTCGTGATTGTACGTTATGTTTACCCCTGGTACTACTGGAGTAATGGTCCATGGTTCTGCAGATTTAGTGGATATATTCGTGATTGTACGTTATGTTTACATCTGGTGCTACTGGAGTAATGGGCAATGGTTCTGGAGGTTTAGTGGCTATATTCGTATACGTATTTACCTCTGGTACTACTGGGGCAATAGCTAATCGTTCTGCAGCCTTCAACTCAAGCGTCTTAAGCTGTCTAAATAGATCTTTTAGTTTTTGATCGAATGTGTATTTTCCTGAGAATTCTACGAAGTATTTCGAGCCTAGCATGAGACCTAGCCAGCCGTCTGGCTTGTAATCTTGTTCCATCTTTAATGGAATAATCTGCTTCTTCTGTTCATGAGCGTATTCTGCCTCTGTGAAAGAATGACATGAAGGTTGTAGGTTGAAGTTAGGTTTGTCAGTGTTGTTTATAGTATGCAAAGAACACCATCTTTGCAGTATTATTTACACAATGAGGTTGTTGCCGAGTAGGTATGGTCAGCCGTATAATGGCCGTCACATTATCTCGTGTCTGTATTACTTGGGATATGACTGACGGGTACGAATCTTGGGCTATCACTGCGCAATTTGTGAAGTATAATAGTAACACGTCGAAACAATGATTAAAAGTCAATAACTATGTCTATAAAATACGATTTATCACATAGATAATGTGACAGTCAGCCAGCGATATCTAAGTGTGATATAGTAACACACTTTGCAGTTAAGATGTTTTTAGTCCAGAGTTGCAACTTACCATGCCACGGAACTGGTAAATAGATCAATGCATCATTGGAACATCGTAAACTATAAGACCACAGACACAAGACACAACAAATATGTTTTGCCCTATGGTCTTGTGCCTGTGTATAAGACACGCATTTTCTCGCGACGAACGTTGCCCAATAATGCGATTGCGCATGCCCGTAGCTTCGAGTGTGCGTTTCCGCTGCATATCATTAGTTGGAAACCCTCATGTGAAAGTGTATACAATCAGGGCATATACGTTCATCGAAGGAAATGCAATAGCGATATAAATATTACCCAATCTACAGTTGTCACTTTCCTTGTATCTTCTGGAATAACAGAGTAAAACTACAGCAGCATTTTCCACAGCTTCCGCCATCGCCTGTAGAGTGGAACCACCCATCTGTTCTATGTCCATCCACACCTTTTCAAAAGCAGTACATATGTAAATGTAGTAGCCTCACATTACTGTACCATAGAAGTCATACTTTCAATTTACATTTTCCCGATGGTATTACAAATTTATATTTCTTGTATTCAGTTGCATACAGGCGTCACATATTTTCTTGTATGTACACACGTGTAATAGCGATCACACAAATTCCTTACATGGATCACACAAATTAACATGTCCCTGACAGGAATCCCACAAATTAACATGTCCCTGACAGGGATCACACAAATTAACATGTCCCTGACAGGGATCCCACAAATTAACCTGTTCCTTACAGGGATCACACAAATTAACATGTCCCTGACAGGGATCACACAAATTAACCTGTTCCTTACAGGGATCACACAAATTAACATGTTCCTTATAGGGATCACACAAATTAACATGTCCCTGACAGGGATCACACAAATTAACCTGTTCCTTACAGGGATCACACAAATTAACATGTTCATTATAGGGATCACACAAATTAACATGTCCCTGACAGGGATCACACAAATTAACCTGTTCCTTACAGGGATCATACAAAGTAACCTGTTCCTTACAGGGATCACACAAATTAACATGTCCCTGACACGGATCACACAAATTAACATGTCCCTGACAGGGAGCACACAAATTAACATGTCCCTGACAGGGATCACACAAATTAACATGTCCCTGACAGGGATCACACAAATTAACATGTCCCTGACAGGAATCACACAAATTAACCTGTTCCTTACAGGGATCACACAAATTAACATGTCCCTGACAGGGATTGGATCACACAAATTAACATGTCCCTGACAGGGATCACACAAATTAACATATCCCAGACAAGGATCACACAAATTAACATGTCCCTGACAGGGATCACACAAATTAACATATCACTGACAAGGATCACACAAATTAACATGTCCCTGACAGGGATCACACAAATTAACATGTCCCTGACAGGGAGCACACAAATTAACATGTCCCTGACAGGGATCACACACATTAACATGTCCCTGACAGGCATCACACAAATTAACATGTCCCTGACAGGGATCACACAAATTAACATGTACAAATTAACATGTCCCTGACAGGGATCACACAAATTAACATGTCCCTGACAGGGATCACACAAATTAACAATAACTGTTGAGTAACGGTACATTTCTTTCACTATGTTTTGAGTACACTTGACTTTTCTCCATAATCTTAATAATACGCATACCAATAAAGTACATTATCTATAAGTGTGTGAAAATAATACGTATGAAAGGACATCAATGTTGAATCAGCACCAACTACAACGAATGGTGAGAGTTGGCATTGCACGGCTTATGTCAGTAAAACTATATAGCCAGAGAGTGTACTGCGCTGCCTATGTCAGTACAACTATATACACAGAGAGTGTACTGCGCTGCCTATGTCAGTAACACTATATACACAGAGAGTGTACTGCGCTGCCTATGTCAGTAACACTATATACACAGAGAGTGTACTGCGCTGCCTATGTCAGTACAACTATATACACAGAGAGTGTACTGCGCTGCCTATGTCAGTACAACTATATACACAGAGAGTGAGTGTACTGTGCGGCCTATGTCAGTACAACTATATACACAGAGAGTGTACTGCGCTGCCTATGCCAGTAACACTATATACACAGAGAGTGTACTGCGCTGCCTATGTCAGTACAACTATATACACAGAGAGTGTACTGCGCTGCCTATGCCAGTAACACTATATACACAGAGAGTGTACTGCGCTGCTTATGTCAGTAACACTATATACACATAGAGTGTACTGGCTGCCTATGTCAGTAACACGATATACACAGAGAGTGTACCGCGCTGCTTATATCAGTAACACTATATACACAGAGAGTGTACTGCGCTGCTTATATCAGTAACACTATATACACAGAGAGTGTACTGCGCTGCTTATATCAGTAACACTATATACACAGAGAGTGTACTGCGCTGCTTATATCAGTAACACTATATACACAGAGAGTGTACTGCGCTGCTTATATCAGTAACACTATATACACATAGAGTGTACTGCGCTGCCTATATCAGTAACACTATATACACAGAGAGTGTACTGCGCTGCCTATATCAGTAACACTATATACACAGAGAGTGTACTGCGCTGCCTATGTCAGTAACACTATATACACAGAGAGTGTACTGCGCTGCCTATGTCAGTAACACTATATACACAGAGAGTGTACTGCGCTGCCTATGTCAGTAACACTATATACACAGAGGGTGTACTGTGCTGCCTATGTCAGTAACACTATATACACAGAGAGTGTACTGCGCTGCCTATGTCAGTAACACGATATACACAGAGAGTGTACTGCGCTGCTTATATCAGTAACACTATATACACAGAGAGTGTACTGCGCTGCTTATGTCAGTAACACTATATACACATAGAGTGTACTGCGCTGCCTATGTCAGTAACACGATATACACAGAGAGTGTACTGCGCTGCCTATGTCAGTAACACTATATACACAGAGGGTGTACTGCGCTGCCTATGTCAGTAACACTATATACACAGAGAGTGTACTGCGCTGCCTATGTCAATAACACTATATACACATAGAGTGTACTGTGTTGCCTATGTCAGTAACACTATATACACATAGAGTGTACTGCGCTGCCTATGTCAGTAACACTATATGTACAGAGAGTGTACTGCGCTGCCTATGTCAGTAACACTATATACACAGAGAGTGTACTGCGCTGCCTATGTCAGTAACACTATATTCACATAGAGTGTACTGCGCTGCCTATGCCAGTAACACTATATAGCCAGAGAGTGTACTGTGCTGCCTATGTCAGTAACACTATATACACAGAGAGTGTAATGCGCTGCCTATGTCAGTAACACGATATACACAGAGAGTGTACTGCGCTGCCTATGTCAGTAACACTATATACACAGAGAGTGTACTGCGCTGCCTATGTCAGTAACACTATATACACAGAGGGTGTACTGCGCTGCCTATGTCAGTAACACTATATACACAGAGAGTGTACTGCGCTGCCTATGTCAGTAACACTATATACACAGAGGGTGTACTGTGCTGCCTATGTCAGTAACACTATATACACAGAGAGTGTACTGCGCTGCCTATGTCAGTAACACGATATACACAGAGAGTGTACTGCGCTGCTTATATCAGTAACACTATATACACAGAGAGTGTACTGCGCTGCTTATGTCAGTAACACTATATACACATAGAGTGTACTGCGCTGCCTATGTCAGTAACACGATATACACAGAGAGTGTACTGCGCTGCCTATGTCAGTAACACTATATACACAGAGGGTGTACTGCGCTGCCTATGTCAGTAACACTATATACACAGAGAGTGTACTGCGCTGCCTATGTCAATAACACTATATACACATAGAGTGTACTGTGTTGCCTATGTCAGTAACACTATATACACATAGAGTGTACTGCGCTGCCTATGTCAGTAACACTATATGTACAGAGAGTGTACTGCGCTGCCTATGTCAGTAACACTATATACACAGAGAGTGTACTGCGCTGCCTATGTCAGTAACACTATATTCACATAGAGTGTACTGCGCTGCCTATGCCAGTAACACTATATAGCCAGAGAGTGTACTGTGCTGCCTATGTCAGTAACACTATATACACAGAGAGTGTACTGCGCTGCCTATGTCAGTAACACTATATACACAGAGAGTGTACTGCGCTGCCTATGTCAGTAACACTATATACACAGAGAGTGTACTGCGCTGCCTATGTCAGTAACACTATATACACAGAGAGTGCACTGTGCTGCCTATGTCAGTAACACTATATACACAGAGAGTGTACTGCGCTGTCTATGTCAGTAACACTATATACCCAGAGAGTGTACTGCGCTGCCTATGTCAGTAACACTATATACACAGAGGGTGTACTGCGCTGCCCATGTCAGTAACACTATATACACAGGGAGTGTACTGCGCTGCCTATGTCAGTACAACCATATACATAGAGTACTGTGATGCCTATGTTGCCAGGCTACGTCAGCGTTTAGCGTGATTGGAATACCTTGTAACTCTGTTCACTCAAATTCTCCTTTATTTGACACAGTAGTTGTCTGTCTGATCGTTGATATGATATCATAACATGTCCTCCAGTAGCATTTGTCTGTGATATCGACGGTATTGCATCAGCTAAATTACACGATTTAGTGTTTGAAATTATGTTTGGTCCAATGAGATGGCAGCATTTTTCAAATTTTGAACGAATTTATTTTAGTAAATCAGCTTTAAAACACTAAGCAGCTTAAAGTTTATTAGTATGTATTTACAAAATTAAATTGGCCAGGCACGACGCATGCCGTGCGACCAATTTAATTTTGTAAATACGTACTAATAAACTTTAAACTAATAAACTGTCTAAATTATGCATTAATCTAACAATCAGGAAACACTGACTACAGTATGCATTAATCTAACAATCAGGAAACATTGTCTACATTATGCATTAATCTAACAATCAGGAAACATTGTCTACATTATGCATTAATCTAACAATCGGGAAACACTGTCTACATTATGCATTAATCTAACAATCAGGAAACATTGTCTACATTATGCATTAATCTAACAATCGGGAAACACTGTCTACATTATGCATTAATCTAACAATCAGGAAACATTGTCTACATTATGCATTAATCTAACAATCGGGAAACACTGTCTACATTATGCATTAATCTAACAATCAGGAAACATTGTCTACATTATGCATTAATCTAACAATCGGGAAACACTGTCTACATTATGCATTAATCTAACAATCAGGAAACATTGTCTACATTATGCATTAATCTAACAATCGGGAAACACTGTCTACATTATGCATTAATCTAACAATCAGGAAACATTGTCTACATTATGCATTAATCTAACAACCAGGAAACATTGTCTACATTATGCATTAATCTAACAATCAGGAAACATTGTCTACATTATGCATTAATCTAACAATCAGGAAACACTGACTACATTATGCATTAATCTAACAATCAGGAAACACTGACTACATTATGCATTAATCTGAACACATGCATGCTCGTTTGTCTGGACACATACATCCAGGTTTTCCTGAACACATACATCCATGTTTTCCTGAACACATACATCCATGTTTTCCTGAACACATACATCCATGTTTTCCTGAACACTTACATCCAGGTTTTCCTGAACACATACATCCATGTTTTCCTGAACATATACATCCATGTTTTCCTGAACACATACATCCAGGTTTTCCTGAACACATACATCCATGTTTTCCTGAACACATACATCCATGTTTTCTTGAACACATACATCCATGTTTTCCTGAACACATACATCCAGGTTTTCCAGAACACATACATCCAGGTTTTCCTGAACACATACATGCAGGTTTTCCTTAACACATACATCCAGGTTTTCCAGAACACATACATGCAGGTTTTCCTGAACACATACATCCAGGTTTTTCAGAACACATACATCCAGGTTTTCCTGAACACATACATCCAGGTTTTCCTGAACACATACATGCAGGTTTTCCTTAACACATACATGCAGGTTTTCCAGAACACATACATCCAGGTTTTCCTGAACACATACATGCAGGTTTTCCTTAACACATACATGCAGGTTTTCCAGAACACATACATCCAGGTTTTCCTGAACACATACATCCAGGTTTTTCAGAACACATACATCCAGGTTTTCCTGAACACATACATCCAGGTTTTTCAGAACACATACATCCAGGTTTTCCTGAACACATACATCCAGGTTTTCCTGAACACATACATCCAGGTTTTCCTGAACACATACATCCAGGTTTTCCTGAACACATACATGCAGGTTTTCCTTAACACATACATCCAGGTTTTCCTGAACACATACATCCAGGTTTTCCTGAACACGAAGCAGGCTTGTATACATACGTTAACACTATCTATAGTATTACCTGCTTCTCTGTACGATTGTATTGTTGAGATTTTCAGTGCATCTTTCAGCGTCCACAAACACTTTGTGCAGGCATTCTTGATAGTGTTGTTTGTTGAAGATTGTCTTAGGTCTAACAATAGCTCAACTATACCTGTATCGTGGTCACCTGTGATGTTCTTGGCTATGTCATCGTCAAAACAAAGCGCCCAGATTGCATAAATACTTTCTACAAAATATAATAAATATCATTGAAACAATTATTACATTACAAACGACACTACATCAGTGAAAACGCAATTTTCTACAGAATGTATTTTCCTATTGTATGGTATAATTTTCCAAATATTTGCCACAGAATCTGAGTATTTCAACTAATAAACAAACGTCGTATACGCGATTTGTTGACATAAACAAAATAATGTAAATATGGTCGACATCCATGCGTAATACAACGCACGTATCTTGAATAACACGATTTATGTTACAGATTTACCGTTATATCTCACATGTGTGCCTATGCATATTTATTTGTACGCTAATCTTAGCTAAATTATCTCTAAGCGACAGTGCCACGCGTTAAGTATTGACTCCAATGACAAACACACGTCAATGCAGGAGCATGGGTGACCGTTATATGAAATCCTACTTTCACTTTTGAAAATTTGTAGAACATCGAAACACTGTTGATTCAATGTTAGTGTTCGAGTGTATTCGGAAGAATTTGTAGTAACAATGCATTTATACGTGAACAAAATGCATTTCTTTGTATTTTTGCGATGTAATGTCGCTTTAAAGTATCCCAAATGGTATATGTATATAAAATGGTTCATTACGTCAAATAGGATATTTCCTGTGCACTCGGTATATGTTTCAGGGGTGCGTCGATACTAATATTGCTAGAATTTGCGGTCCGTTGTATCCTTGGTAAACTAATATTGTTTTGGTCTTAGTACAACATACATAACCATGTTATATGTATGATATTACCACATACCCATGTTACATGTATTATATTACCACATACCCATGTTACATGTATTATATTACCACATTGCCATGTTACATGTATTATATTACCACATTACCATGTTACATGTATTATATTACCACATTACTATGTTACATGTATTATATTACCACATTACCATGTTACATGTATTATATTACCACGTTACATGTATTATATTACCACATAGCCATGTTACCTGTATTATATTACCACATACCCATGCTACATGTATTATATTACCACATACCCATGTTACATGTATTATATTACCACATAGCCATGTTACCTGTATTATATTACCACATAGCCACGTTACATGTATTATATTACCACATTACCATGCTACATGTATTATATTACCACATACCCATGTTACATGTATTATATTACCACATTGCCGCCATGTTACATGTATTATATTACCACATTACCATGCTACATGTATTATATTACCACATTACCATGCTACATGTATTATATTACCACATTACCATGTTACATGTATTATATTACCACATTACCATGTTACATGTATTATATTACCACATTACCATGCTACATGTATTATATTACCACATACCCATGTTACATGTATTATATTACCACATTACCATGCTACATGTATTATATTACCACATACCCATGCTACATGTATTATATTACCACATTACCATGTTACATGTATTATATTACCACATTACCATGTTACATGTACTATATTACCACATTACCATGCTACATGTATTATATTACCACATACCCATGCTACATGTATTATATTACCACATTACCATGTTACATGTATTATATTACCACATAGCAATGTTACATGTATTATATTACCACATTACCATGCTACATGTATTATATTACCACATTACCATGCTACATGTATTATATTACCACATTGCCATGTTACATGTATTATATTACCACATTACCATGCTACATGTATTATATTACCACATTGCCATGTTACATGTATTATATTACCACATTACCATGCTACATGTATTATATTACCACATTACCATGTTACATGTATTATATTACCACATAGCCATGTTACATGTATTATATTACCACATAATGTGAGCAGGGTAGGATACTAGTATAAACGTTTATTTTGATCAGAAATGAAAATTGTGATTAATTAATTAGTGGCCGATCAGAAAGCCGACATCTATATTGGATACGCTGTAGGAGCATCACTTTTCAGCTTTAACATTACTATATAATTCCAATATGCAGTTTTCACTTATAATCCTATCTTTTGATTGCATTTGATTTGTATCATAGATTAACTTTTGTAAAAGAGTTCTCTCATAAAATAAAGTCTTTATTATTAGTTATTATTATTAAAATTGACAAATGTCAAAAAACAATTGAAAATATAAACGAAACATTATTATGCGCTAATGCTTCGTTTTAAACCGCATATAAGCGTGACAAATATCGCACTGTTCTTCTAGTGATAGCGCATATAAGCGTGACAAATACCACACTGTTCTTCTAGTGATAGCGAATATAAGCGTGACAAATACCGCACTGTTCTTCTAGTGATAGCGCATATAAGTGTGACACATACCACACGGTTCTTCTAGTTATAGCGCATATAAGCGTGACAAATACCATTCTGTTCTTCTAGTGATAGCGCCTATAAGCGTGACACATACCGCACTGTTCTTCTTCGTCCCCTGTCTTCGCTAGTTTCACAAGAACGTGTGACACACCCAGATTCCAGAGTAAGTTTTTGTTGGCATCATTCTTCGCTAGGTGCCGAACAGCTGCAAGAAACACCGATGATAATTAACATTGGGATACTTCATAAATAACGTGTACATAGGATACGTGAGTGTTCGTGTAATATAGCAGTATAATAAATAACGTGTACATAGGATACGTGAGTGTTCGTGTAATATAGCAGTATAATAAATAACGTGTACATAGGATACGTGAGTGTTAGTGTAATATAGCAGTATAATAAATAACGTGTACATAGGATAAGTGAGTGTTCGTGTAATATAGCAGTATAATAAATAACGTGTACATAGGATAAGTGAGTGTTCGTGTAATATAGCAGTATGGTGACACACATACAGTCAAACATGTTAATTAAACTTTATTTATTTTACAACGGTTGCGAAGCAAGTCCTAACAACTTATATTAATCACTCTCGTTGGCGCGGATGAAAGCGTATGTGTGGTCATTCGTGTGGGAGGAAACTGGAGTACCCGGAGAAAACCCATCTGTCCGATCTGGCGACCACCGTACCATCTCACATACTTCACGGTCCGAGGATCGAACCCGGGTTGCATTGGTGAGTAGTGAGCGCGCTAAGCCGCTAACCACTGCGCTAATCAGACAGCGTAATCAAACCTAGCCAACCCTGTATTAAGCAGCAAGCCAAGGGAATCACAGAAAGTGGCTGCTTAGCATAATCGGCTGTATAATAGAGGTAAAACGTATATAATAAAACAACATTTTGGTAATAAAGAAGCTGACTGCTTAATATGGGTAGGCTGCTTAATAGAGATGACCACTAACACAGCTTTGACTGTATAACAATTCTTTAATAGCATCAATATGGACATCTTTTACTGCACAGAGTAAAATATTCAATCCATTTTGCAAATTGTGTGTGTTGTATTTTATCATCTCCGCGGAACTAGACATGATTCCTCACATTTAATGGGATGGACACAAGGTATATCTGCATTAAAGTCCAAGTACAAATGTATGATATTTAGCGGAGCTCTGGGGCTTTAGTTATACGCATTTTATATAACTGGGCAACTATAAACGTATAACATCGTCACTAATGAATGCTCATTAAATATGAGAGCGTAACTGAAGAACGTATTCACAAGGAATATAATCATTAATCTGATGTAATTCTTAGAATTAAGCAATATATCTGTAATATATGTATCATGACGATGGTGATATTTTTTTGTTGATGACAACGCTAGGTCAGCGTTTTATTAAAATATGTGAATCCGCCATCTTGTTGTTTACTAGATATTACATGGTGTCAGAAGTGGTATCTATGTTAAACAAAATATCTAAATTCACATGCCTGCTACACCTCTCGCCGGAACTGTATTTATATACATCTTTATACATCTTTATACTAGTATACGGTATATCTGTATCAATGTTGTATATTGTTTGCGTTTGTTTATTGTTAGAAGCAAGTAGCCTACCGTGATTTCTTTTCTCATGTTCGTTAATTATTATGTTTGTAGAAGCGCCGTTGTTATTTGCAAATGTTTATGCTAATTAAACTTTGAAGTTGAATTTTGATATATCTTAGTATATAATTTACTCAGTCCACATAATCTTACCTAATCCACATTCTTTACAGGACCACCCCGAAAATCGGCGTGCCTCACTCTCCATTCCTTTCTGTAAGATGTAGATCAGTCTTGCCACAAGAAGTATGTTTGCTGCTATAATATCACACTCAGCTTCGACGACGATGTCGGCAAGTGTCGTCATGGTTACCATGGATATAACCTCATCCGGAGACTTGAGGAATGGTTGCAGAGTTTTTGTAAAGTCTAGTTGTCGCAGACGTTCCACGTTGGTTTCCCTCATAGAGACGTTGTGTATTAAACCATGGCAATTGTGGATAATTTGCTCAGTTATCTCCTACAGAACAATTAGAGTAATATTTATTTGTTTCACATTTACAATTATGGCGAAGCAGGCTTTAGAAGCTTATGTTAATTAATTAATAATTCGTGCTGGAGGAAACAGTAGAACCCGGAGAAATTGACCTTTCTGCAAACGCTACTTAGGCACGCCCCCCATAGTTACAGGTGCTCGCTGTAACCACGCGAGACAAGCTATCTAACAAAATGGCGTCTAACGCAGACCTGCATCGAGTTAATCTAGATAAAATTCCGTCGAATTTCTCGGTTTTATTTCACCCAGATAAGAATATCTCGTTGAAAGCAAGAAGGCAAGGGTTTTAGGTGAATTCAGGTGATTTCGTATAATCCCTTGTTCGTCTAATGGTAGTTTCGTATACTAGTGCATTCGTATAATCACAGGTTCGTATTTTATATATATATAGTACTGCACTATACAGGCCCATTATAATAATGCTATTATTAGCTATTTAGGTAATTAGACACAATTATGAATGGGACTATGTAGCCGTGTGTTTGCCATACCAGGAGTGATTATCTATCTAGGTTTCAGGCCACTAATCAAGATTAATTAAAGTGAATGGGGGAGAATAAATAAATCATTCCGCATTTTCGATGATTCCAACGGTGGCACTTATCGCAGCTAAGAGCATGCATACGGCTGGAAACGTGACGAGAGCAAAAAACGCATGGAAAAATAGACGCCATGGTTGTAATGAAATTGATGTGAAGAGCATGATATTTATACATGATTCAATACAATACAAAACATTTTATTGCATGAAAACATATACAATGTGTTATAGCAAAATACAAACTGTGATATAATGAGAACAACATGTTATAATGTTCTGAAGAGATCTAAACTAGGGTATAAGATGTGTTGAGCATAAAAGTTGAACAGAGGTAAGTTGAAACAATATGGGTTTGTTCATATAAGCACTAGTTTGGTTTTAATTATATATATTAATTTATACATGATTCAAGGGCTTGGACATATGGCACGGCTCAGCTCTAAAGCTGATAAAACATGGGCATACAAGCCAGCATCACAAATGTTTGAGCCGACCAATCAAGGTGTGAAAAATAATATATTCTCCAGTAATTGATTAATTTGTCAACAGCCCATCTCATAATAGACGTAGGTGTGAAGGTTATTTCTCTAAAGTACAGATATACAGATGAGGACGTGTTAAGTGTTCGTGGTAAATGCTTGCGCAGTCAACGGATGAGTGAACAACCACATCGTGTTAACTTTGACATCAAAAGAAATGAAATATTCCACCGTCTTGAGAGACTCGACCCTATGCCTCCTAGAAGACTCGAACATTAGGCCCAAAAACTGAACACCAGTACGTTCACTGAGCTAATATGGGAATCCCACAGCTCTGTACATGCATGGGTACTATTACTACTATCTGATCCCTAGTCCACCATCCACGACAATATGTATGAACCACATGTATAATTACCACTATACTCACATATCTCTTGTGAACGGTAGTTCTATTAATGCAGAATATATTTTTTCGAAATATTTTATTATGCATAAATAAATTAATTTCAACTTACGTTTGTGCAAATATATCTGTTTGCATTAATTTTGGATGTATTCAGCTGGTCGTTTGGTCGTTCACACAACTTAATCCACCTTAGACATGTTTTCAAGATTTGTCTTAGGTTTTGAAAATGGCACGAATTTAACGTCACTTATCAATCGATCTGGATATCTACATCACTGTCACACAGCCCGTAACTACATCTTTTCACCATTGTCAATGACAGACAGCATTAATTAATTTTAAATATTTTTCAAAAAATAATTTCAGATCACGATCACTCGTTATCAGATTTGATTAAAATTTTACTACATAACTCGTTTATCTAACAGAACGATAAAACAATGACTCGGTGTAGTAATCAATTATATAATTATGTGCACACATTTTATAATTGACCAATTAGCACAATCAGTGCTAAATTCCGATGTGAAATACTTTGATCTTGATAGCAGTGGCCCCTATCGGGTATTATAACTCGGCGGTCTCTGTGATGTACCGTTAGTGGGTAAGTTGTTGATTACTCCCAATAAACAGTGTGACACGCTTAAATTTGATTGCTGTGTTTGTGAGAAAAGAATGACTGTATTAGAACAGGAGCCCAGGGGGGTCAGCCTAGCTGGAAAGTTAACCAATTTTCATGTATATAGCAATGGTCCATGTGCATTCCCATGTAAGTAACTGGACGTCTGGCATGCTCATTCTGGTGGGTGTGGTCAGGAGGGCCATGAGAAAGGAACCCCAAAATTGAGCTAGATCAGCTCATGAGCTAACCTGGTGAAACTTATTGTAACATGTCCGTCATAGTACCAGGTATCACAAATGGCCACTGCCAGACATTTTTAGTGGTGGGTTGTGGCCGCCAGACTTCTATGACCGGTACCCCAAAATTGACCTAGATCAGCTCGTGAGGTAACCTGATGAAACCTACTGGAAAATGTTCGGCATAGTTCCAGGTATCATGAATGGCCATTGCCAGACATTTTCAGTGGTGGGTTGTGCCCGCCAGACACCCCCAAATGCCCATACCCCCAAAATTGAGCTAGATCAGCCCATGAGTTAGGGGTTCGTTCTGATATGGCCGGTTTGTGGGCCGCCAGCGAGTTAATGAATGGTTACTGGTTGTCTACCAGCCTGGCACCAGGCATACAAGCATAGGATTCGGGAAATTACTGATGTTCATAAAAAATAGGTGTCTCATAAGTCAGAAATGCTTGGCCCTTTAAATAGGGGTGACACTATAATAAACAAACAAACAAACACAATAATATAATATATACAATGTATATATATATAACACAACAATTCTGAATGTTTTGTGAATTCACCAAAAGGTGACACATAACAGAAATACACATTTAAATTCAGTATTGATTTTAAATGTAAATTATCTATGGTTGAGTGCCTGCTATATACCTCCTCCCCCATTCCAAATACAGAGCTAGATCTGAGTTAATGAGTTACCAAACTCGATGAAATTGACTGAAAAATGTTCAGCATAATACGTTATAGTCCTTAGATTATCTAGAGATGTTATCTCCTACAAGTAATCCCCGTCTTCCTTCTCTGAATCTGAGTTTTCACTCCATGCTTTGCCATCTGAATCGCTCACTTGTCCATCAGTAGTTCCTACTTCCATCTCAGATTCTCTGTCGCCTTCAACCTCCATGTCCTCTGCATTGTTACTGCCATTCGTAAACAAACTATTTGGTAGGGCTGGCCCTTCAAACCAGGTTGGCCTCAGGAGGTTGTCCCTCACATACCATCCATAATCAGTTGGTGACAAACCGTCCCCAGAAGATGCTGTCATGGCATGTGTCCACAACGCTGTAACATACCGCGTTCGAAGAATCTTCATCTCAAGGGTCCGTTGAGAAGGTGGCAGCAAGGCACAGTCGATACGTTTGATATTTACCAGTGGATTCTCCTGAAAGTCAATGAAAGGCATGATTAGAGCTGTTGTAACAGGGGCAGATCCAGGATTTTTAAAGGGGACGTGCAGTCATCAGTTATGTAGCGTAGGTCCAGAACAGAGAACTGGGGGGGGGGACCAATAGTCTACAGTTTACACTTAATATATGGATGCCGGCTGTGTGCACATTTTCTTCCACTATAGCTTTGTTAATAATGGTCCGATTTGAAAAAATTAACATTCTACAGAGGTAAATTTTAGTGATTTTCAAAATTTAAATTTTACTGGTACGCCCCTTCCATCCCCTCTAAATCTGCCCATGCTGTAAGGTATTCTAATTTTATAATGATGCTAATATTAACGGTTCTTGTGCCTTAATTACCTGATCAACTTTGCCAGTCATTTGCATCAGTTTGTAGTATCGTGCTTCATTGACATCTTGAGTCTTGCTTTGTGCATACATGCGGCAGACAAACTCTGATGCGACATCCAGATCAACACTACCATGTTCCTCGCCCATACTGATGAAGAGGTTAACGTAGCGACCAGTCCCGTCCTTCTCTATGAGGTCGAGGGGTTTAGTTTTGCCTTTCCTGAAAAATCAAGTACAAATTCAATCACTGCTCAAAAAATTTAATACGAATCCGGTTACCCCGATTTTTTTCATTTCACATTTGTTATCAGCACAACAAAATGCACCATATATCAAATTTTACAAAAATGCTAAGGCTAATTAAATCATAACACCAACACCGTAATAGAGACATTTTACTGAGAAACAAATATATTGTGCCTACCTGTAAAAGGCCGATGTAAAGTCACATCCAGTGAAGGCATGGTATCCGGGCAGTGCTTTGGGAAGTCCAGGTTTGCGCTCTTCAAGGACGTCAGCAATGTTGGTCACATTGATGTACCTCCTGCTGTTTCCCATCCCACAGTCCATGGTGATGTTGGCCATAGCCCGGACTTCTCGGCGTTGCTGTCCAAGGGCACCAATCAGTATCACTAAGACATCGGTGTCATATGCCCTCACCATGACATTTCCTGCTGTGATATTTGCGATGTGGAAAGCAATCAGCGTATCGGCCTCTTCATGGTCACCTTGGATGTGTGCTGGGCTGGTTACAGTAATATGATGGTGCTCATCAGGGACATACTGAAAGCACTCACCACCATAGGAAGCAAGCAAGGTCTTTCCACCAAAGATATTCCAGTAATGATCTTTCCTCCACTCTTTCAAGAGAAACTTGGCAAGTTCATTCTTGAATACTCCATTGGTGAGAAGTTTCCCCCCACTCTGTCTGATTGTCTGATCTGGCCCGGTTATGACATATTATACTGAATCAACTGCACCCCGCAACTTTCTCTCACTGTCCTTGATGGAGTTCTCCATGTACTTGTCGAGACAAACACGTGCTTCATAAGACATCCCTGAACATACCACAGACAGCATGGTCCGAGCAATTGATGTGTATGATGCTCCCATGTGTGTTTGTGAGAGGACGGAATGAAGAAGAAGTCCTCCATCATAGACCTGTGCATATCTCCTCGGTATCTCGGCTTCTGTGATTGTTCCTGTCTGGAAGGACTCAAGCTTTTTCAGCAATGCTGATTTCTCACTTTTCACATGCGCCCCATCACAGTGTGCGAGTGACAGTGGGTATGGCGTAATTGGGCAGGAGAGAACATTCCGAAGGTCAAATGCTGTCTTCTCTGCAACGACTACGATCATATGGACAAACGTGTCCCTCAGGCTCTCAGCATTTGTCTTCTGTGAGGAGGGCAGCTTTGCTTTCTTCTTCATGTTCTGAGCAGCAAAGTTCTGTACACGCGTACGTTTCACAGGTTGAAGAAATCGATGGCTGTTACTGTCCCATTCATCTTGAAATTTATCCCTTTCATCCTGACCCCTTTTCAGAATATTGAGTAGATATAATTCAGTAGCCTTAGATGCTGCTTGGCCGCTGCTTGGCCGGTTGCAACATTCACCAAGGAAGTTGGAGCATCATCTGTGAATGGATTGCAGAATTCGTCAATTGTTCCACTCAGTTCCGCTATCTGACTGTTGTCCCTTATGATTCTTGAGGGACGGCATTGGGCTGTTGCATTTCCCCCCAGTTCAAGTCCAGTGAATGTTCTAAGCTCGGTGATTGCCATAGCTCGCTGGGTCATAGTCAATGACCATCGGCGCATTGCGTTCTCAGAATTTCGGAAGGCAACAATTCCCTTCATTTTGGATGCAGCATCACGGTTGACCGTTTGCTTCAAAGAGAGGTCAACAGCCGATCTACAGTAACACTTCTTTGTGCGCCTGGTGGAAAACGCACCCTTCTCCAGTACTTCACGCAGCTTTGGGTCTGAACTCTGCAACTTCTGCAGGAAAAGTATTCCCCATCTGGCATAGTTTGGTCGGTTCAGGGCGAAGTATACTACAAGCATCATTGGGAATACATGGATGTAGCCACTGGCGTCATTCGTCTTTATGCATCTCTGCAGCTCTCTGTGGAGGCGATTGATCAGGAAGATGTAAATGGCACAGAATCGAGCTGTTGACCCAAGATGTCCATCCAGAACCGATTGGAAATAGTCCTCATACATCTGCAGGTGATGGGTGACAACTTTATCTGATAGGTGTTGTTCTGCTAGACATGGGTCCAAAGGTACTGTGGAGGAATTGTAGTCTTCTTCAGGTATGTTCAGGACAAAGCGTTCATACAACTTCTGCTCCAAAACATTAGCAAGTAGCTCATGAATCCGGGTGCATCTGTTGTAGAACTTCCCCTTGATAAATCCCATCATTGAACCTTCGGCCAAGATGTTGGCTTCAGTGAGAATGAATTCTATTCCACTTTCATTTATGAATGTGCCGACTGCTCTGTAGAAAGCCAGCTCGATGTGGAAATTGCCCAGCATTATCAACAGCTTGTCAAACAAGGGGGTTTCAATTGCTTGTATTGAGTAGGCTTTCAACGCAATGGCCAAATCATATGTGACAACTGCATAATCTTGTCCTGTTTCCTTTGCAACGTTCATTGTCCGGATCATCGTCTCTCTCACCACATCATTGTTGGTTGGGGATCTGTATATTGGGTCCATGTAGCATATTCGTTGAAGTGGTAAGGGATCCTTGATGTACTTGCTCATGAATCCAGCATGCAATGGTGTGTTGCCTTCCCTCAGTTTCGAAAACCAATACAGATCCAATACCATTAGTCCAATCTTGCATTCATTCTGTTCTTCAGCAGTCGATTGAGATGCTGTACTGGATGCTCCGACAGGGGTATCAGTAATTGCTGCTGAGGTAGGAACCAGAAACTGGGCTTTGTTGATGGATTTCCTGAATGTTGGTATCTCGCGTTCATTCCCTATAAAATTGCGTCGGTTTCTTCCTTCTCGAAATTCTATTGGTTTAGTATTGGCATGTAGGTCATCTTGCAACACATTCTGGTATGTGTGACCAACTGTTGCATGCAACGTTTCTTTCCCATCTAGAGTTTCCACGTTTGCATCATTGTTATCCCACACACAGGCCGTTGCTAAGTTTGGATCAAGGCGAATCCCATCTGGAGTGTCGCGTTCGTCACCCTCAACTGAATAGGCAAATTCAGTCTCGAGACCTTTGGTCTCACTGTAGTTTATACAGTGTCCGGTTCTGTTCAGAATCTGCATGGCCAGTTTTGATCCTGTAAGGGATGCAAACCCGAGACCCATGGCTGTGTGTTTCCATGGTTTTACAGTACCACGAGTGACGTTATAAATGGCATCTGATGCCATAGCAGTTACCTTTCGGTCAACTGTATCCTTCTAAACACCACTGAAAGTTGGTGTGATGCCACCAAGGAGACATCTGAAAAAGCAGTTCGGCTGTACTGGTATCTCCGGGGCGCATTCTTTCAAATTTTGGACTGTTGCAGGGTTTGGGGTCTTGGTCTTTGGGAGCTGCAAAATCTTAGATCTAAGATGTAAGGCAACCCATCTTAACTTATTATCCTGCTCATACCTTTTAGCATCCTCACGAAGGTTAGCCTTGGCATCCTCTTCTGCAAGAGCAGAACTATAGATAAAATTGCCACGCCGATGGTCCGCTAGTTTTACTGCGATTTCTTCTTTCAGATGGTCCTTTATCTTCCTGGTAAGATTTTGAGATGTGTAGACCTGGATGTCTGCCCCATCTCCTCCGACATTGGTGTACTCCTCTACGTACATGCCAAGCAGATCACTGACTAATACAGATCGTTGCTTTCCTACCACCTCATTCTGGATATAGGAAAGCAGAGATGCAAATGCCTTCTTGTGGTAGGGCTGAGATGAGCTCCCTTCTGTAGGCCTGTCTTGATCATTAGTCTCCCTCTGGAACTGGGCACGGCAGGATTTGTGGTATTCTGCTTCCTTTGCAATCAGGTCAACACCACTCCGAATGAGACTCTTGATACGTTCGTTTTGAGAATACTTTGCCCGCTGGCTAAGTGACTCACAACCATCCCGTGTTGCTATCTTAAGTCTTGGCTCCTCTTTTCCATTTCTTTTTTTTCGGCTTTTGCTACAGAAAATACAAATCCCTTTCAACAGGCCCTGCTTATCTGATTTGGGAAGGACACTGAAGCGTCTTGTCTCAATACAAGCCTTTTTGGTGGTGGGTTCATCATCAGGTGGCAGGGGTCTTTTGGATGCTTCACTGCTGTGTAATTCTTATAGCAAGAAGGATGATAGCTGAGGGTAGATTCATGATCACTATCACGATTACCAATATCTTGTGTGTGACCTCAAAGGCCATTCATGATACCTGGAACTATGCCAAACATTTTCCAGTAGGTTTCATCAGGTTAACTCATGAGCTGATCTAGCTCAATTTTGGGGGTAGGGGCATTTGGGGGTGTCTGGCGGGCACAACCCACCACTGAACATGTCTGGCAATGGCCATTCATGATACCTGGAACTATGCCGAACATTTTCCAGTAGGTTTCATCAGGTTACCTCACGAGCTAATCTAGGTCAATTTTGGGGTACCGGTTATAGAAGTCTGGCGGCCACAACCCACCACTGAAAATGTCTGGCAGTGGCCATTTGTGATACCTGGGACTATGACGGACATGTTACAATAAGTTTCACCAGGTTAGCTCATGAGCTGATCTAGCTCAATTTTGGGGTTCCTTTCTCATGGCCCTCCTGACCACACCCACCAGAATGAGCATGCCAGACGTCCATTTCCGTACATGGGAATGCACACGGACCATTGCTATATACATGAAAATTGGTTAACTTTCCAGCTAGGCTGACCCCCCTGGGCTCCTGGTCTATATGGGGTCAGTCGGTGTTTTTATAGATGCATTGTTTTTAAAGCAGCTGTCTGGTATTTTGTGGTTCACACTTTTAGATTTGTCCAAGGATTTTGAAATGGGTTGAATTTAACGTCGATCACCAGGATATCGACTAATTTTGTACTATAACTAACCCACACACCAAAGCTACACATTTTCAACATCATTAAAACAATTTTAAACCCGTATTTTCGATCAAATTCACGCCTTTTCAAATTTGTCTACTCGTTACTAGTGTGTCTAATATGCATTGTTTGTCTAACAAGATGGCGGCGATAAACCGTTGCCGGGAGTGTGCGCGAATGGTGCGATGCGATTGGCTAACGCCAGCTGTCAATCAAAATCGGCAGAAAGGTCAATTCAACCTGTCCGATCTGGCAACCACCGTACCAAATATGTGTGGGGGAAAGCATTCCACAACCTTAGAGTAGTATTAACTATGGTCCGATCGCCATACATTATAGTTCGACCGTTCGAAAGAATTAGGCACAATTAAAGCAGCATTACATCGTAATAAAGGATGTTTTGGGTAAAATATAAATACTAATGTGTGTGTGATTACAAATATCGAAATAGTCGCTCAGAAACGATAAAATTCCAATAAATTTAAACCGTCGTATACGCGAATTTGTTTATCAACACACGAACTGTCAACACGCACAGCGGGCATGCGTGAAACAACAGAGGTTGTAGAAAACAACGTATATATTTTGAACATGAAAGACTATCTATCTAACGTCCTCTAATGTCGAACCCTCGCGGGGATGTAGAAATGTCCCTAAAAGACTTAGCTAACAGAGGTATGAATCATTAAGTAATTTAATTAAAAAAGACAACGTGGGACAAATGGGGACGATGCATTCCGAATGTAAACAAGTGCGGACAATGCGTTCCGGTTGTAAACAAGTGCGTGACCGATCGACTCGGAAAGTCCTACTTTCGGTTTCGAGTTTGTTTTATCGCAAAAAATCACTGTTTACCAAATGAACATACGCATATAAAGTATAATGTTAGAATGTGTAGCAGCATTGCTACCCATATGTAAAAATTGAATTTTTCAAATATCTTTTATTTCATACGATGTAATGCTGCTTTAATGTTATGAGATCCTCAATCTGTGCAAGGCTAGAACTAATCAAACATATTTCCCCTATTCAGGAGTCGTCGCTCATATGGGCAACCGGTAGCGACGATAAATAAACGTAAAGCACACAGTAAATTTGAAAAGTTTAAACACTGACGAAGATCCGCTATTTTCAACGCCAATGACTATTTTGTAAACCTCTAAAATTCTTTTTTTGAAAACCAGGTACAACTTATTTAAATATACTACACCCGGAGTGTCGGGTAAACATTTCACACTCTTAACCCAATTCTTAACCCTCCAACTACACTGCGATAGCAGTCAGTATACAGGGACTGGTGTGTGATACATGTACATGACCTACACGCGGCAAAAGCGACAGTCAAATCAGATTTATAACAATGTTTCATATGGGACTTTAGACCCAGGTATCGTGTCGGTGCTTTACACCGTGCACGTAAAAGAACCAGAGGAGACTCTGGAATGGGTCTCTGTCTGTATCATTGCGTTATCCTCCAAAAATCTAAAATAACTAATCTCTTCAGTATGCGTCGCTCATATGGGCAACACGTAACGACGATAAATAAACGTAAAACACATACACAATTATCGCACTTGGTTTATTAACAGACTGGCGAATAATGTGTGATTGGTGAGATATTTTCAATGCAGACTTAATGTTAAATTACATGCAGCTTGTTTGATGCCAGTTTGCCGTCTGCTGGTGATTTTAATGTTGTTATTTCGTTTACAAGTTTTATCGTCCATTTATCACGAACATTCATAGAAATGATTACCATTGAGTAGTTGTGTTTGAGGTACGTTGGTCGCTGATTAAACTATTTGTACGCTTGGTTACTTGAAATTCAATGATGCTACGACTCATTGTATTGCCATGATTTGGATCCTTAGTATAAAATTCAAGTGTCAGCTCTGTTAATTATATATATACAGACGGATCTGTAGTCCAGTGGTAACAATCCAGGGATCGCAGGTTCGATCCCCCATTTGACCCTAATAAAACTAACAGTATTTCGGTCGGTGCTTTACACCGTGCATGTAAAAGAACCAGAGGAGACTCTGGAATGGGTCTCTGTCTGTATCATTGCACTATCCTCCAAAAATCTAAAATGACTAATATCTTCAGGAGGCGTGGCTCATATGGGCAACCGGTAGCGAAAAGGTTTCTCAACGGTTTTCTATAGTATTAGGTGTGCTTAATAACATATTAAAAGTCTACCGAAATCTGACCACTGAAAAGGTATAATTTTCAAGATGGCGTCCAATATGACGGAGTAATGGGCATTTTAATACTTTTGGCGGCCATATTCGCCGCCATATTGAACTTCACAATTATATAATCACTTCACTATAATTTAAATATGCTAATTGGATTCCTAGTTCTCCAAAACATGAGGTTAGACACCAAAATTACTCATCTAGGATAAATAATGACGGAGTAATGGGCATTTTAATAGTTTTGGCGGACATATTCGCCGCCATCTTGAATGTATTCTCTTCACTATAATTTAAATATGCTAATTGGATTCCTAGATACCAAAACATGGGGTTAGACACCAAATTTACTCATCTAGGATCAATAATGAAGATGCAATTGAGATTTTAAGGATTTGGTGGCCATCTTGGACGCCATCTTGAAAATTATACCTTTTCAGTGGTCAGATTTTGGTAGATTTTTAGTATGTCATTAAGCACACCTTATACTATAGAAACCCGTTGAGAAACCTTTTATAGCAATTTTGTTAGGGTACAGGGGCCTTTTTTCATACATGCAGCTGCCTATCATATGACATTAGCGGGTACACATTTCACATCTGTGATCTGTGACGAATACGACCTTACCAATATGTATGCACACTATATTGCCCTATATCGTATAATTATATATACTTCGAACGAATGCTTTTACAAATGTTAGGTGTATATTTAATCTTTATTTCAATCTCATCGTTGTACAATACATAACATATACACAACAAATTATCGTGGCAAAGTACAACACCATTCATTACAAAAGAATTATAAGAGACTATATATATATATATATACTCTTTATTTCCACTTTGCAGTGATTATTCACATATTTATGACAACAGAACAAACAGTACATAGAAATATAAACAGAATATCAATACTTCAAATTCTATATATACAAATGATATGAACATGTTTGTAAAAGGCATTGGAAAAATGTGTCAAAAGAATGCCTATTCCAGAAAGTGTATCACAGAATGTAGCCGGTCCAGTGAGTGGGTCAATCCCTACCTACGAGGCTCCTGCTACACCTGTGACACCCTCCCCAGAACAAACTTCGTTTCACACACAATTCGAAAGTTTTACACAAATGAAATTACAATGTTCACATAGCATATGTTAATGCTGCTAACCAAATTGTTACGTGCGTATGACACATGTTATTCGTGTATAGAATACAATATAATTCGTTGCAAATTCAAGTTCGAACTAACTTGAATACAAATGTATACGATTTCACTTGCATGTGACAACGTCACGCAGACACTGTTTGCCTTTTAAAGCAGTCACTTCTTGCCTTAGTAATTAGGCGGATAACGGGTATGTAGAGAAAATGCTCATAGCCATATCTAGGGTTCTCTAGAATTATGGAAACTTGACGAAACGAAAACCAAGTTACCTGTAAGAGAGTAGAATTATATGTTCGTTGCTAGCATGTACAGTATAGTTACATACACTTCAGTATTAAACTGATGTTAGTTAAACTAGGGTTTCAAATGTTTTTAGAACATTACTAATGTATTTACACGTTACGTAAATATAGCACCTGGTTTTGTCAACATCAGTACCTAATTGTGCTAAGATGCCGGGGTCTACTAGACAACGCACAAAATGTTCCGAATTACATAAGCACAAGTTTTTTCATATATGCAGCTGCCTATCATATGACATTAGCGGGTACACATTTCACATCTGTGATCTGTGACGAATACGACCTTACCAATATGTATGCACACTATATTGCCCTATATCGTATAATTATATATACTTCGAACGAATGCTTTTACAAATGTTAGGTGTATATTTAATCTTTATTTCAATCTCATCGTTGTACAATACATAACATATACACAACAAATTATCGTGGCAAAGTACAACACCATTCATTACAAAAGAATTATAAGAGACTATATATATATATATATACTCTTTATTTCCACTTTGCAGTGATTATTCACATATTTATGACAACAGAACAAACAGTACATAGAAATATAAACAGAATATCAATACTTCAAATTCTATATATACAAATGATATGAACATGTTTGTAAAAGGCATTGGAAAAATGTGTCAAAAGAATGCCTATTCCAGAAAGTGTATCACAGAATGTAGCCGGTCCAGTGAGTGGGTCAATCCCTACCTACGAGGCTCCTGCTACACCTGTGACACCCTCCCCAGAACAAACTTCGTTTCACACACAATTCGAAAGTTTTACACAAATGAAATTACAATGTTCACATAGCATATGTTAATGCTGCTAACCAAATTGTTACGTGCGTATGACACATGTTATTCGTGTATAGAATACAATATAATTCGTTGCAAATTCAAGTTCGAACTAACTTGAATACAAATGTATACGATTTCACTTGCATGTGACAACGTCACGCAGACACTGTTTGCCTTTTAAAGCAGTCACTTCTTGCCTTAGTAATTAGGCGGATAACGGGTATGTAGAGAAAATGCTCATAGCCATATCTAGGGTTCTCTAGAATTATGGAAACTTGACGAAACGAAAACCAAGTTACCTGTAAGAGAGTAGAATTATATGTTCGTTGCTAGCATGTACAGTATAGTTACATACACTTCAGTATTAAACTGATGTTAGTTAAACTAGGGTTTCAAATGTTTTTAGAACATTACTAATGTATTTACACGTTACGTAAATATAGCACCTGGTTTTGTCAACATCAGTACCTAATTGTGCTAAGATGCCGGGGTCTACTAGACAACGCACAAAATGTTCCGAATTACATAAGCACAAGTTTTTTCATATATGCAGCTGCCTATCATATGACATTAGCGGGTACACATTTCACATCTGTGATCTGTGACGAATACGACCTTACCAATATGTATGCACACTATATTGCCCTATATCGTATAATTATATATACTTCGAACGAATGCTTTTACAAATGTTAGGTGTATATTTAATCTTTATTTCAATCTCATCGTTGTACAATACATAACATATACACAACAAATTATCGTGGCAAAGTACAACACCATTCATTACAAAAGAATTATAAGAGACTAATCTAATCACAGATAATCAAGCTATCACGGTCTACTAACATATTATTATATTTAAATATTAAAACCGTAGAATATTTGCTAATTGAAAAATGGATACCTTTTAAAACCAGAAATAGTGAACTGGAAATAAAGCACTATAATGCGCAATTAAGAAATGTTTTAAAAAATCGGTTATCACCTCGATCAGATTTATTAGCAGCTGTGTCTCGGAATGGATTAGAGATACATAATTAATAAAAAAACCAAATGGATGCATTATTTACATAAATAAAATGAGCGTCTTTGAAGAATATAAAAACAGGTTTTGGCAACAATTCTAATCAGAGGTATAGTAGTGAAATAGTTAGTTCCGAAAGTCATTTTCATATAATGAGGCTTTCTCTAAGAGAACAGCTCTCAAATCACCAAACAGTGAACATTCTAATAATACATGGCGTTCATCTTCTAATACATTACAGAAAAGGCAATTTCGTTCATCAATTGGTAAATTCTCATATCTTCCGGTTTCAATACGTAATGGAGCAACTCCACATCCAAATTTAGTTAATGTACATAATGCTGATATGTGACGTGTGGGTAAAATCATTTTACAATATACTTCTCTTTGACATTTAAATGTACAGTAGGTTCTAAGCTTATTGCGACCACGTCCAGAAGGTGACAGATCGATAGACGTCGGGTTTATGAAAATAAAAATCACGAGGTAAAAATACTTACGGCTTTAATTTATTTGAGCGACAACTAAATTAGTCTGTGTGTGTTTTACGTTTATTTATCGTCGCTACCGGCTTCCCATAGAAGCGACGCCTCCTGAAGATATTAGTCAGTTTAGATTTTTGGAGGATAGTGCAATGACAAATTAGTCAGTACAGCTACATAGTATAGTGTTGTCATTTTAATGACTGTTATAAAACAATGCGACATATGTGTTTATGATAGCAAACCCAATAGTAAATATAGATATTACAGTTATTCAAAATCGATAAGATCATGAATTTTCGTAACGGAAAACGATATCCAATTTCGAAAAAAATATAATACTAATAAACATTGACAATACTTGCCAGAATCATTTCTCAGTAAAATAGTTAATGTGGCACCGTTGCTATACAGCATACGTTGCCTAATGTATCCAGTCCATAACCCTTTCCGAAATGAAATGAAAGATACTTCTATAGGACAGTTTAGTGTTGAGCACAATAAAGCAAGCGTGTCAAGTACATGCATATCCATTTCTCAGACAGCGTGCTCAGGTGGCTTTCCAATTGTAGTGCTGGTGCGTAGCCACGCGGGTATGGGAAATGAGAACGTTGTACCGATGAAGGGGTGTACCCAGTTCCATTTTGTCGTCGCAGATCATGGAGCCAATTCTCATAACGATTAGCTCGATAAACGTTGCCATAATTTTCTAAATACTGATAATTAGGATATGGGATCTGCATTGGGTGATGTGGGTTGTATTCATGTTTTACATTAAACCTGCAGTTCCTCCCCTCTGGTTCTGGGCGAATCAATATAACGTTATCAGATGCTTGCATAGACGTTAGAGAAGCCGCGGTATCTGTAGTCACGAAAGGCATTTCATACGATACAATCACCTTCGTTCCAGTGAGGTCTGCGTAGTTTCTCACCAACTCTGCACACCTATGATCAGGTTGTGTACACGGCATATAGTATGAGAACATAGCAATACAATGCTCTTCGGTGTTTCCAAATTCAGCAATAAAAGCGCTTTTCATACGATCGAGGAATCCTGAATCGGAGAATGATCGGGCTATTGTTTCTTTATTGACTTCATCAGCTATGACAAGTTCTCGCAGGATTCCAAAGTGATCAAAAAGTCGAGCTTCTGTGTGTTGATCGTTTCCTGACTTATCCTTTGAATTCATAAGAAACACAAATCTCCCGAATCGTAAATATCTCTGTGATACATTTAGTCCAGTTCCCTTAGCTAATAGACGACGAAACTGGACACAGACTGAGTTTAGAACTGTCTGGAACAATCCGTCTTCTATTTCGGTATACGAAACTAAAAACGCCACAAGAAATTGTCTGTGATTTTTATCATTTAATCTATTCATATATCCTTTCATTTCCAACCCGATACATCGCAAATCCTTTATAAGTTCTGTTGAATTCCGTTCCATAAGTGACATATTGCTACAATTGCTCCAACTAGCATTAAACATTTAATGAAACATTCAAGATATATACGCAAGAAACAGGGAATTTGCAAATTTAAAATTAGAAAGTTCAGACTGTGCTAATTATAGATGTGTTTTTCAAATATCAATTACCAACAAACATAAAAATAGACGCAACAAGATGACAATGCACATAATATACATTCAATCATAAATAAAGATCATTAATATTTATAACTGTTAATGTAATCATTATAATTGTATAGGGATTTGCAAATTAAACATTATATGTGAATTGTAAACATGCCTGAGTTTCTTTCTCTTAAAATAAGCATGACATAGCTAGGTCAGAATAATTAAAGGGATTACTAGGTATGTAATTCAGTGGTAACACGATGGACTGGTAGTTTATACAAATTTATTTTAGCTCGATTGCGAAACAAGTTATTTCAAACGGATATGTAGTCCAGTGGTAACACGCTGGACTGGTAATCCAGGGATCGCAGGTTCGACCCCCCGTCTGACCACAATATAATTAACAGTCTTTCAGATGGGACGTTAAACCGAGGTCTCGTGTCGGTGCTTTACACCGTGCACGATCTCTCTCTCTCTCTCTCTCTCTCTCTCTCTCTGTGTATCATTGCACTATCCTCCAAAAATCTAAAATGACTAATCTCTTCAGGAGGCGTGGCTCATATGGGCAACCGGTAACGACGATAAATAAACGTAAAATCCATCTGACAAGCGTGAACATTGCTGGATTATCAGATTATTTGTAGACACATGATATTAACCACGTGTAAATTATCTGGTTTCCCTGTAATGACAAGTGGTTGTATCTATACTGCTTATGTATTCAATCAGTATTTTCCAAAATGACGTGCAGTGCATATATTTAAACGTATTTAAAATATAGATTGTGTTATTCATCAGACCATTTTCTGAAAACGACACGATCTAGATTAATATAATTGATAGTCGCTATGTTAGTTATCGTATATAAACAGAACAGAACATAAGTTTATTAAGACGTATACATGTAAGTACATAGTCATGATAATTTACATATTTTACATACTATTCACTATTCACACGTGATCAATGTAACACAAAACAAATTAATTATAAGCATCAGTATGTTGTTTTAGAGTCTAATTATTGTAGTTATCTATTGCTTAGAGGATAAACTTGAAATTTCCAAATTGCCAAGTATATAGTATTCTAGATGTTGATGGATGGTCTTGGCTATTCCTGGGACATCATGGTAAGTACAATAGCCGTTCTTTACTGCAACTTGAGGTAAGAATGTGACGTTTTCTTAATAACCTATTTAATATTTACACATATATATTTTTATAAGTGCATGTCTACTTGTCTATGCTCGGATACTAGGTAAGTATATTGACTGTCACCTACTGCATATTTTATGTACAGCTATATTCAACATTGTCAAGATAAAATAATCGACTGTATTTATAATATAGGTTGGGCAATTATATGATATTTAATATTGAAGTTCTAATATTAACAGCTTGTTTGTAGTACAATACCAACTTCAGTAAAATATTTCTATTTCTAGATTGTAATAATTCAATAAACTTTACCATATTCGGACTTGCAAAATAGTATTTTTTAATAAATATTTTTCGCAAATGTATGTAGCATGGACATACTAGTATAAAGTGGTATTCGTCTTCCAAGTCTCTCGTGTTACAGCATAAACAGTAACGTTCGTTGTGTGGTATTCTATTTTGGCCATATCTACCTGTGTGAATTCTTAATGAATGAGCTGAAATTCTTAGCTTAGCTATTAAGTATCGTAAATTAGATGGAATAATATTAAGATAGGGTTCGTATTCAAATCGCAATTTACAACTATTATACAATACTAGCATACCACTTGTGTCTTTACTACCAAACCACCCCTGTATAAAGCAATCAATAATCCGTTGCTTAAACAAACATATAAAATCGTTAACATTTACATAAGGATCTTCCCAAATATTTGCAAAGCCGTAATTACATAACATATCTTTTAATTGTGATACCCAGTTTTTAGCACCATTATTCATATCACGTACAGATTGCTTATATACGCTCGTAAGAATAATATTGTCTGTATTTAATAATTTGAACCAGTATTTAATAATGCGAATATAACGTGAAATATAAAGGGGATATCTACCCAGTTCACCGTACACTCCTATTGAGCATGAAGTGGCCCTTACATTTAAAATACGTTTACAAAATTTTAAATGAATTCTTTCTAGCTCTTTAGATTTTGTAAACCCCCAAATTTCAGACGAGTAGTTCAAAATAGAGCCAACAAAGGCATCAAAAAGCTGACATAGTAGCTTCGGCTTAAGTTTTAATTTGGTACAATTAACTAAGAGAACATTTAAAGATTGTAACGCCTTACCAGACAAGTATTGTTGATTTAATGTGAAATTACCTGTATAGTTAAATACAGTACCCAAATAGTTAAAATCATTCACGACTTCAAATATAAACATACATACGTAATAGATGAGCTTCCACGTATTGCTGAATATTGTACTTAGCATGTAGTGTTTCTGTAATTAATATGTTTTCTATGTCAGTGTATATATGTTGAGGGCCTTATTTGTATTAACCATGTGTTATGTAAGCTCCCTCGTAAAATAAAGTATTTATTATTATTATCTATTTTTATCTATTATTATTATTATTATACTAGCTGTGACAGTCACGTCACAATCGATGCCCCTGTTTCAAACGTAATTTGTTTTGTCTTTGAAATGTTCAGACATACTCACTCACATGTATAATAATGTGATGTACTTGCTCTACTAGTTTAGTTTATTTATTTGTATTTGAAATGTTGAGACATACTCACTTACATGTATAATAAGGTGATGTACTTGCTCTACTAGTTTATTTATTTGTATTTGAAATGTTCAGACATACTCACTTACATGTATAATAAGGTGATGTACTTGCTCTACTAGTTTATTTATTTGTATTTGAAATGTTGAGACATACTCACTTACATGTATAATAAGGTGATGTACTTGCTCTACTAGTTTATTTATTTGTATTTGAAATGTTGAGACATACTCACTTACATGTATAATAAGGTGATGTACTTGCTCTACTAGTTTATTTATTTGTCTTTGAAATGTTCAGACATACTCACTCACATGTATAATAAAGTGATGTACTTGCTCTACTAGTTTAGTTTATTTATTTGTATTTGAAATGTTGAGACATACTCACTTACATGTATAATAAGGTGATGTACTTGCTCTACTAGTTTATTTATTTGTCTTTGAAATGTTCAGACATACTCACTTACATGTATAATAAGGTGATGTACTTGCTCTACTAGTTTATTTATTTGTATTTGAAATGTTCAGACATACTCACTCACATGTATAATAAGGTGATGTACTTGCTCTACTAGTTTATTTATTTGTCTTTGAAATGTTCAGACATACTCACTTACATGTATAATAAAGTGATGTACTTGCTCTACTAGTTTATTTATTTGTATTTGAAATGTTCAGACATACTCACTCACATGTATAATAAGGTGATGTACTTGCTCTACTAGTTTATTTATTTGTATTTGAAATGTTCAGACATACTCACTCACATGTATAATAAGGTGATGTACTTGCTCTACTAGTTTATTTATTTGTCTTTGAAATGTTCAGACATACTCACTCACATGTATAATAATGTGATGTACTTGCTCTACTAGTTTAGTTTATTTATTGTATTTGAAATGTTGAGACATACTCACTTACATGTATAATAAGGTATTGGTACTTGCTCTACTAGTTTATTTATTTGTATTTGAAATGTTCAGACATACTCACTTACATGTATAATAAAGTGATGTACTTGCTCTACTAGTTTATTTATTTGTATTTGAAATGTTCAGACATACTCACTACATGGTTATAATAAAGTGATGTACTTGCTCTACTAGTTTATTTATTTATATTTGAAATGTTCAGACATACTCACTCACATGTATAATAAAGTGATGTACTTGCTCTACTAGTTTATTTATTTATATTTGAAATGTTCAGACATACTCACTTACATGTATAATAAAGTGATGTACTTGCTCTACTAGTTTATTTATTTGTATTTGAAATGTTGAGACATACTCACTTACATGTATAATAAGGTGATGTACTTGCTCTACTAGTTTATTTATTTGTATTTGAAATGTTCAGACATACTCACTTACATGTATAATAAAGTGATGTACTTGCTCTACTAGTTTATTTATTTGTATTTGAAATGTTCAGACATACTCACTTACATGTATAATAAAGTGATGTACTTGCTCTACTAGTTTATTTATTTATATTTGAAATGTTCAGACATACTCACTCACATGTATAATAAAGTGATGTACTTGCTCTACTAGTTTATTTATTTGTATTTGAAATGTTCAGACATACTCACACACATGTATAATAAGGTGATGTACTTGCTCTACTAGTTTATTTATTTGTATTTACGCTTTGCATAATCTCATCATATATATTATAACATGCATAGACGCTTGGGGGTCTGGACAAATGGCTTCGTGTTCAAAACCCAAACAATATTAATAAGAACATTATGATACACCATAGGCTTGACACTATACATAACATGTATGTAGGTCATATCCAAGCTAGTTTAAAATGACACTTTTAATGTCATTTTTAAACTTGTATGGATATAGCCTAATAAAAAAAATGGTATATTTTACTTCGTTTTGAACCCGAAGCCATTTGTCAAATAAGGCCCTCGATACAATTCGAGACACCCATACAGTCAACAACCGTAACAGTACGACCACGGATGTATCGTACCGCGCTAAGATAGGGCTACCACCACACTTACACCAATTCAGAAGCCAAAACAGTATGTTAGTAAATGTGAAGTCGTAATCACGCAACCCACTTAGCCATAATGCCCCTCTTTGAAGGTACGGGGCACGAGCCACTGCAACGGAGATATTCACTTTTCGGTTGAGTCTTGCGCTGGGTATAGAGGAATTCCGAAAACATTTTATTATGTTAATATACATGTACACATACCTGTATTATGTTAATATACATGTACATATACCTGTATTATGTTACTATACATGTACATATACCTGTATTATGTTAATATACATGTACACATACCTGTAGTATGTTAATATAGTACACATACCTGTATTATGTTAATATACATGTACGCATAC
The DNA here is from genome assembly GCA_014843695.1 of Archivesica marissinica. Lineage (NCBI taxonomy): Eukaryota > Metazoa > Mollusca > Bivalvia > Venerida > Vesicomyidae > Archivesica > Archivesica marissinica. Next base: position 67,884,385 of record CM026390.1, read on the forward strand.
CTGTATTATGTTAATATACATGTACGCACACCTGTATTATGTTAATATACATGTACGCATACCTGTATTATGTTAATATACATGTACACACACCTGTATTATGTTAATATATATGTATACATACCTGTATTATGTTAATATACACGCATATATACCTGTATTATGTTAATATACATGTACACATACCGTATATGTTAATATAATGTACGCATACGTGTATTATGTTAATATACATGTACACATACCTGTATTATGTTAATATACATGTACGCATATCTGTATTATGTTAATATACATTTACGCATACCTGTATTATGTTAATATACATGTACACATACCTGTATGATGTTAATATACAAGTACGCATATCTGTATTATGTTAATATACATGTACACACACCTGTATTATGTTAATATATATGTATACATACCTGTATTATGTTAATATACACGCATATATACCTGTAGTATGTTAATATACATGTACACATACCTGTATTATGTTAATATATATGTATACATACCTGTATTATGTTAATATACACGCATATATACCTGTATTATGTTAATATACATGTACACATACCTGTATTATGTTAATATACATGTACACATACCTGTATTATGTTAATATACATGTACACATACCTGTATTATGTTAATATACATGTACACATACCTGTATTATGTTAATATACATGTACATATACCTGTATTATGTTACTATACATGTACATATACCTGTATTATGTTAATATACATGTACACATACCTGTAGTATGTTAATATAGTACACATACCTGTATTATGTTAATATACATGTACGCATACCTGTATTATGTTAATATACATGTACGCACACCTGTATTATGTTAATATACATGTACGCATACCTGTATTATGTTAATATACATGTACACACACCTGTATTATGTTAATATATATGTATACATACCTGTATTATGTTAATATACACGCATATATACCTGTATTATGTTAATATACATGTACACATACCTGTATTATGTTAATATACATGTACGCATACGTGTATTATGTTAATATACATGTACACATACCTGTATTATGTTAATATACATGTACGCATATCTGTATTATGTTAATATACATTTACGCATACCTGTATTATGTTAATATACATGTACACATACCTGTATGATGTTAATATACAAGTACGCATATCTGTATTATGTTAATATACATGTACACACACCTGTATTATGTTAATATATATGTATACATACCTGTATTATGTTAATATACACGCATATATACCTGTAGTATGTTAATATACATGTACACATACCTGTATTATGTTAATATATATGTATACATACCTGTATTATGTTAATATACACGCATATATACCTGTATTATGTTAATATACATGTACACATACCTGTATTATGTTAATATACAAGTACACATACCTGTATTATGTTAATATACATGTACACATACCTGTATTATGTTAATATACATGTACACATACCTGTAGTATGTTAATATACATGTATATATACCTGTATTATGTTAATATACATGTACACATACCTGTATTATGTTAATATACATGTACATATACCTGTATTATGTTACTATACATGTACATATACCTGTATTATGTTAATATACATGTACACATACCTGTAGTATGTTAATATAGTACACATACCTGTATTATGTTAATATACATGTACGAATACCTGTATTATGTTAATATACATGTACGCACACCTGTATTATGTTAATATACATGTACGCATACCTGTATTATGTTAATATACATGTACACACACCTGTATTATGTTAATATATATGTATACATACCTGTATTATGTTAATATACACGCATATATACCTGTATTATGTTAATATACATGTACACATACCTGTATTATGTTAATATACATGTACGCATACGTGTATTATGCTAATATACATGTACACATACCTGTATTATGTTAATATACATGTACGCATATCTGTATTATGTTAATATACATTTACGCATACCTGTATTATGTTAATATACATGTACACATACCTGTATGATGTTAATATACAAGTACGCATATCTGTATTATGTTAATATACATGTACACACACCTGTATTATGTTAATATATATGTATACATACCTGTATTATGTTAATATACACGCATATATACCTGTAGTATGTTAATATACATGTACACATACCTGTATTATGTTAATATATATGTATACATACCTGTATTATGTTAATATACACGCATATATACCTGTATTATGTTAATATACATGTACACATACCTGTATTATGTTAATATACAAGTACACATACCTGTATTATGTTAATATACATGTACACATACCTGTATTATGTTAATATACATGTACACATACCTGTAGTATGTTAATATACATGTATATATACCTGTATTATGTTAATATACATGTACACATACCTGTATTATGTTAATATACATGTACACAAACCTGTATTATGTTAATATAATATACATGTGCACATACCTGTAGTATGTTAATATATATGTATATATTAGTGATGGCAACGAATAGCAATTTTGCTATTCGAATATTCGATTGGGAAAGTATTCGAATATTCGATCATGATTCTGTCAAAAGATTCAAAACCTACTTTCTGTTTCAGTGTGACTTCTTCCGGGTATGGCCGTGTAAATATGGCGACGACTCAATCAGTTATTGTTATCATCCTCTGTACACATTGTATTTAACACCAGTCACCTCGCTATGCATAATTATAATTTTACATTCGACGTAACTGGTGTATGAATAGGACTGCATATATGCATAGTAAACATACATGTTTGATACATACATGCATGTATTACTTCCGGAGTGAATAAAGTATGTAAATAAAATATGGCCTGTGTTTCTTACACATATTTCCCATTGGAATTTACTGTGCCGAGGGATTGGGAAAGTCATAGATTAATTAAACAGTGTATCACTAGAATCCAGTCGGACATGCTATTTGTTGATGATATCTGACATGAGGCATCCGTATACATTATAGTTTGTGGCCATTATACAGAATTGTTATGAATGAAAAACACACCTGACATTTTAAAACTTAATTTGTGAATAACATTTCCTGTATTTAATTCATGCACTATTTATTCAGAAAATTATGTTTCAACTATGTATGTTCATGTACAACCTTATTCAAATTCGTATATCTCAAAAACTTTCAAAGAGTTCTTCAAGCTAAACAGCAGATAAAGAAGCCCAAACACAATGTCATACATAGAAATGTACAAATAAATAAGTCCATGATTGTCTACTTTCACCAGGTCGGAAAATCACCACGAGCTCACTGTTTACAAGTCAACACATCTCTCCTCGATTTCACATAGGTGTTGAACTTTGTTCTTGTTCAGAAAAATGATGTTGTCAACAAGAGAACTCGATAATATATTCCTTAGCTTGTTGATTAGGAGACCAGCGGCCGAGAAGATGCGTTCAGACGGGACTGACGTTGCTGGCACTGACAGTACTCTCCTGGCAACGTGAGCAATAGTCGGAAATTTCAGTTCATTTTTCCGCCACCACTCAATGGGTTTCACATGGGGATCCATTTTCTCAAGCAGATAACTCATTAACTCATTCGATTGTTCCTTTTCGGGTGTCTCAAACACTAGAAAGTTCAACTTCCTACGCTTACTAGGCGTAGCTTCACAGTCACCACTAGTGTCACGTGAAGGCAGTTTCAGTGGTACATCATCAACGTAGCCTTCCAGCGTTTCCTCAGCGATCTGACGTTGTTGTTTGGTGAGAAACGGGAGACGTTTGTAGCGCGGATCTAGTAGAGACGCTAGCATAGGTGTTGACTTGGCGGCATCAAGCGACGACGGCTGAAATCGTCGCACAAGTTCACCACTGATGGTATCCTTCACGTTCACTATCAGACCACTATCGGCACTATCAATCTTCAAACAGTCATTCAGAAGCCCATGCACTATTGGAAATATTTCCGAACACGACACATCCATTTCTGAACACATGTATGTGGTGACGTCTGTCAGCACACGCAGAACGTCGGATAAATCACTGACGATCTCCCACTCATGATCCTTTAACAACAACCCATTGTCGGATTTCTTTGTGACTCTAGTATCCAACATTATGTCCGTGATTACACGACGTTGTTCCACTAGTCGTTCTAACATGAGCTGTGTTGAATTCCAGCGAGTTGGAACATCCTGAATCAATGAATGTTCAGGCTATTCAAGAAGTTTTTGGCATTTCCTCATCTCAGCTGTCAGGGTTGTAGAGTGTTTGAAATGACCTACTAATTTCCTGCCCTTGGTGACGGTCTTTGTCACTGTTTGCAATTCTAATGCAGGCTTGATACATAACTGCAAGGTTTGTGCAAAGCACCCTAAGTCTCCCCACTCCTCACACTTTTCACCAGCACTCATAATGTTCCTTGCATTATCGTGGACACAAGTGTTCACTTTCCCATCTAGATTAAACTCCGAAACACAGTCCTTCAACTTATTGGCGAGGTTCTCCCCAGTGTGTCGTTCTGGCATAGACCTAGTCATTAAGACATTGGCCTTCATTTCCCAGTCATTGGTGATATGATGCTCGGTGACCGTTATGTAGCTTTCCGTAGCATTTGATGTCCATGTATCCGTGGTGATGGATGCTGACTGAATCGACTCTAGTTCAGCTATGAGAATGTCCTTCTCGCTGTCGTAACGTTTCACGACGCGTGCGCGAATAGTATTTCGACATGGAACTTTATAATCTGGAGCTACAATTGCCATTAAGTGGCGAAATCCATCTCCTTCAACAAGACTCAGGGGCAAATAATCCTTTACGATCATATCCGCAATTGCCTGTGTAACACGTTCACTTTCACCAACATTAAATTTCCTGGGCGTTTTCACAAAAGAAGACATCGTCACTTGCTTTTTAGAGTCATTTGAACTGCTTTCCGTTGAAGGGTGTTTGTTTTTCAAATGATTATTTAGATTTGACGTTGTACCAGAATATGTTAAGTCCAATTTGCACAAACTACACCTAGCAGTTTTCTTATTCTCAGAGCGAGTGAAGTATTTCCAAACGTGTGACTGAGCAGGCGGCATTTTTAGAATTTTAAGTTTTTGACAATATTTTTGACAATAACTTAACCATCAACATTTAATATGGACAATATTATAACAATCGTACTTATATAATATGTTGACCTTTTGTAATATTGAGCAGTTAATTGAAAATTAACATGGGCGTGAATGTTGTTGCAAACTTCCTGTGATATTTCAAAGAAGTTTCTTGTCTAAACGTTTTTAAAACCATTTCAAAGACTACCGATATTAACCAAGCAACAATAATTGGCAAACAATTTTCTAATTTGTCTTTAATTACAATTATGTGTTAGAACTTTGTTATTTAAATGTTTATAAACAATAATTGGCAAACAAATTAATTATATTACCCCTTGATAACATTAAATCAAACACGACGTACCTACCGTATATATACCAATTTACTGTAATTATCCGATTACCTGGGAGAGTATCAATTAAGTGAATAAACACCTGCGATTTAGTCACACATCCTGGGGCGATTTCTTTTGTATTCTGACTTAGAATTTCCAAGGTTTTATGATGGATTCAAATGAAAACAACACCGATGCATCTGATTTTATGACAGTTTATTTCAATTTCTTTTTTTTTTTTTACGAATATTCGAATACCGTAATAGTATTCGGGTATTCGGACGTCCGAACGAATATTCGAATATTCGTTGCCATCCCTAGTATATATACCTGTATTATGTTAATATACATGTACACATACCTGTATTATGTTCATGTATTATGTTAATATACATGTACACATACCTGTATTATGTTAATATACATGTACGCATACCTGTATTATGTTAATATACATGTACGCATACCTGTATTATGTTAATATACATGTACGCATACCTGTATTATGTTAATATACATGTACGCATACCTGTATTATGTTAATATACATGTACACATACCTGTATTATGTTAATTAACATGTACACACACCTGTATTATGTTAATATACATGTATATATACCTGTATTATGTTAATATACATGTATACATACCTGTATTATGTTAATATACATGTATATATACCTATATTATTATGTTAATAAACATGTACACATAAATATGTGATATATCTTTGATGGAATCCTTCTTATTTCGTTTTCATGTAATATTAATCATATAATGTAGGTGTGCGTCTTCTATGTCCTCTAGTATAGTTCTATGTGTGTCGGGTAGCTCAGTATCTTTGCTACTTACATGTAGAAACATGGGATCGAGCCTCAATAGAAATGCATAGTAATTCTTGTAATTTATAAATACTAGTAATGAAATGCAGCATCAAACGTTTGCCGTTCTTCTTGCCTGTTAATCATAGAAGTGAGAACGTGACGCCGAAGATGTACCATTATGCGCATGCGCAACTTTCAGTTCTTACGGGGATGGAGCCGTTACGATTGTGCCCTTATGCATTTAATTTCCACGTTGCCTCTTCTCTCTCCCTCGTGGCGATGGATTCCATCCGGATTGAGGTCTCGAGAGTGATTAATATAAGTTATAAGAACTTGTTTCGCAATCGAGCTCAAATAAATTTGTATCAACTAATTCTGTTAGGACACCGGTACAGTGCCCGAGAGAGAACGCCTAGACATGGATGCACCTAATAAACCATGCATATCATATGCCATTGTTCAATCAAAATTAAATGTACATTGTACTGTTTTTGCAACACTTTTGAAAAACAAAATCAAGAGGGAAAATAAATCTGATTCAGGTGGATACACACAATAACAACTAATACAGTGGATGTGCGTTTGCTTCAGGTGCGAAAGGTCCGGGGTTCGAGCCGCGCTGGAGCAGTTACGATTGTGCCCATAGGCAAGGTATTTAAATTCCACGTTGCCTCTTCTCTCTCCCTCGTGGTGATGGATTCCATCAGGAATAAGGTCTCGAGAGTGATTAATATATGTTGATGAACTTGTTTCACAATCGAGCTAAAATAAATTTGTATAAACTAAACTAACAACTAATACAACGCGTGTGTTTTATGTTAATTTATCGTCGCTACCGGTTGCCCATATGAGCGACACCTCCTGAAGAGATTAGTCATTTTTGACTTTGGGAGATCGGTATGTTTGTGAAACTGGAGATACTGACATCAGTATGATTGTGAAACTGGTGATCCTGACATCAGTATGTTTGTGAAACTGGTGATACTGGCATCAGTATGTTTGTGAAACTGGTGATACTGACATCAGTATGTTTGTGAAACTGGTGATACTGGCATCAGTATGTTTGTGAAACTGGTGATACTGGCATCAGTATGTTTGTGAAACTGGTGATACTGACATCAGTATGTTTGTGAAACTGGTGATACTGACATCAGTATGTTTGTGAAACTGGTGATACTGGCTTCAGTATGTTTGTGAAACTGGTGATACTGACATCAGTATGTTTGTGAAACTGGTGATACTGGCATCAGTATGTTTGTGAAACTGGTGATACTGGCATCAGTATGTTTATGAAACTGGTGATACTGACATCAGTATGTTTGTGAAACTGGTGATACTGACATCAGTATGTTTGTGAAACGGGTGATACTGACATCAGTATGTTTATGCAACTGGTGATACTGACATCAGTATGTTTATGCAACTGGTGATACTGACATCAGTATGTTTGTGAACTGGTATCAGTATGTTTGTGATACTGACATCAGTATGTTTGTGATACTGGCATCAGTATGTTTGTGATACTGGTGAAACTGACATCAGTATGTTTGTGATACTGGTGATACTGACATCAGTATGTTTGTGAAACTGGTGATACTGACATCAGTATGTTTGTGAAACTGGTGATACTGACATCAGTATTTTTGTGATACTGGTGAAACTGGCATCAGTATGTTTACGAAACTGGTGATACTGACATCAGTATGTTTGTGAAACTGGTGATACTGACATCAGTATGTTTGTGAAACTGGTGATACTGACATCAGTATGTTTGTGAAACTGGTGATACTGACATCAGTATGTCTGTGAAACTGGTGATACTGACATCAGTATGTCTGTGAAACTGGTGATACTGACATCAGTATGTTTGTGAAATTGGTGATACTGGCATCAGTATGTTTGTGAAACTGGCATCAGCATGTTTGTGAAACTGGTGATACTGGCATCAGTATGTTTGTGAAACTGGTGATACTGGCATCAGTATGTTTGTGAAACTGGTGATACTGGTATCAGTATGTTTGTGAAACTGACATCAGTATGTTTGTGAAACTGGTGATACTGGCATCAGTATGTTTGTGAAACTGGCATCAGTATGTTTGTGAAACTGGTGATACTGGCATCAGTATGTTTGTGAAACTGACATCAGTATGTTTGTGAAACTGGCATCAGTACGTTTGTGAAACTGGTGATACTGGCATCAGTATGTTTGTGAAACTGGTGATACTGGCATCAGTATGTTTGTGAAACTGGTGATACTGGCATCAGTATGTTTGTGAACTGGTGATACTGGCATCAGTATGTTTGTGAAACTGGTAATACTGGCATCAGTATGTTTGTGAAACTGGTAATACTGGCATCAGTATGTTTGTGAACTGGTGATACTGGCATCAGTATGTTTGTGAAACTGACATCAGTATGTTTGTGAAACTGGTGATACTGGCATCAGTATGTTTGTGAAACTGACATCAGTATGTTTGTGAAACTGGCATCAGCATATTTGTAATACTGGTGATACTGACATCAGTATGTTTGTGAAACTGGGATCAGTATGTTTGTGAATATGGTGAAACTGACATCAGTATGTTTGTGAAACTGGTGATACTGGCATCAGTATGTTTGTGAAACTGGCATCAGTATGTTAGTGAAACTGGTGAAACTGGTGAAACTGGCATCAGTATGTTTGTGAAACGGGTGATACTGACATCAGTATGTTTGTGAAACTGGTGATACTGACATCAGTATGTTTGTGAAACTGGTGATACTGGCATCAGTATGTTTGTGAAACGGGTGATACTGACATCAGTATGTTTGTGAAACTGGTGATACTGACATCAGTATGTTTGTGAAACGGGTGATACTGACATCAGTATGTTTATGCAACTGGTGATACTGACATCAGTATGTTTATGCAACTGGTGATACTGACATCAGTATGTTTGTGAACTGGTATCAGTATGTTTGTGATACTGACATCAGTATGTTTGTGATACTGGCATCAGTATGTTTGTGATACTGGTGAAACTGACATCAGTATGTTTGTGATACTGGTGATACTGACATCAGTATGTTTGTGAAACTGGTGATACTGACATCAGTATGTTTGTGAAACTGGTGATACTGACATCAGTATTTTTGTGATACTGGTGAAACTGGCATCAGTATGTTTACGAAACTGGTGATACTGACATCAGTATGTTTGTGAAACTGGTGATACTGACATCAGTATGTTTGTGAAACTGGTGATACTGACATCAGTATGTTTGTGAAACTGGTGATACTGACATCAGTATGTCTGTGAAACTGGTGATACTGACATCAGTATATCTGTGAAACTGGTGATACTGACATCAGTATGTTTATGCAACTGGTGATACTGACATCAGTATGTCTGTGAAACTGGTGATACTGACATCAGTATGTCTGTGAAACTGGTGATACTGACATCAGTATGTTTGTGAAATTGGTGATACTGGCATCAGTATGTTTGTGAAACTGGCATCAGCATGTTTGTGAAACTGGTGATACTGGCATCAGTATGTTTGTGAAACTGGTGATACTGGCATCAGTATGTTTGTGAAAATGGTGATACTGGTATCAGTATGTTTGTGAAACTGACATCAGTATGTCTGTGAAACTGGTGATACTGACATCAGTATGTTTGTGAAATTGGTGATACTGGCATCAGTATGTTTGTGAAACTGGCATCAGCATGTTTGTGAAACTGGTGATACTGGCATCAGTATGTTTGTGAAAACTGGTGATACTGGCATCAGTATGTTTGTGAAACTGGTATACTGGTATCAGTATGTTTGTGAACTGACATCAACCCAGAATGTTTGTGAAACTGGTGATACTGGCATCAGTATGTTTGTGAAAACTGGCATCAGTATGTTTGTGAAACTGGTGATACTGGCATCAGTATGTTTGTGAAACTGACATCGGTATGTTTGTGAAACTGGCATCAGTACGTTTGTGAAACTGGTGATACTGGCATCAGTATGTTTGTGAAACTGGTGATACTGGCATCAGTATGTTTGTGAACTGGTGATACTGGCATCAGTATGTTTGTGAAACTGGTAATACTGGCATCAGTGTTTGTGAACTGGTGATACTGGCATCAGTATGTTTGTGAAACTGGTAATACTGGCATCAGTATGTTTGTGAACTGGTGATACTGGCATCAGTATGTTTGTGAAACTGACATCAGTATGTTTGTGAAACTGGTGATACTGGCATCAGTATGTTTGTGAAACTGACATCAGTATGTTTGTGAAACTGGTGATACTGGCATCAGTATGTTTGTGAAACTGACATCAGTATGTTTGTGAAACTGGCATCAGCATATTTGTAATACTGGTGATACTGACATCAGTATGTTTGTGAAACTGGGATCAGTATGTTTGTGAATATGGTGAAACTGACATCAGTATGTTTGTGAAACTGGTGATACTGGCATCAGTATGTTTGTGAAACTGGCATCAGTATGTTAGTGAAACTGGTGAAACTGGTGAAACTGGCATCAGTATGTTTGTGAAACGGGTGATACTGACATCAGTATGTTTGTGAAACTGGTGATACTGACATCAGTATGTTTGTGAAACTGGTGATACTGGCATCAGTATGTTTGTGAAACGGGTGATACTGACATCAGTATGTTTGTGAAACTGGTGATACTGACATCAGTATGTTTGTGAAACTGGTGATACTGGCATCAGTATGTTTGTGAAACGGGTGATACTGACATCAGTATGTTTATGAAACTGGTGATACTGACATCAGTATGTTTGTGAAACGGGTGATACTGACATCAGTATGTTTATGCAACTGGTGATACTGACATCAGTATGTTTATGCAACTGGTGATACTGACATCAGTATGTTTGTGAACTGGTATCAGTATGTTTGTGATACTGACATCAGTATGTTTGTGATACTGGCATCAGTATGTTTGTGATACTGGTGAAACTGACATCAGTATGTTTGTGATACTGGTGATACTGACATCAGTATTTTTGTGATACTGGTGAAACTGGCATCAGTATGTTTACGAAACTGGTGATACTGACATCAGTATGTTTGTGAAACTGGTGATACTGACATCAGTATGTTTGTGAAACTGGTGATACTGACATCAGTATGTTTGTGAAACTGGTGATACTGACATCAGTATGTCTGTGAAACTGGTGATACTGACATCAGTATATCTGTGAAACTGGTGATACTGACATCAGTATGTTTATGCAACTGGTGATACTGACATCAGTATGTCTGTGAAACTGGTGATACTGACATCAGTATGTCTGTGAAACTGGTGATACTGACATCAGTATGTTTGTGAAATTGGTGATACTGGCATCAGTATGTTTGTGAAACTGGCATCAGCATGTTTGTGAAACTGGTGATACTGGCATCAGTATGTTTGTGAAACTGGTGATACTGGCATCAGTATGTTTGTGAAACTGGTGATACTGGTATCAGTATGTTTGTGAAACTGACATCAGTATGTTTGTGAAACTGGTGATACTGGCATCAGTATGTTTGTGAAACTGGCATCAGTATGTTTGTGAAACTGGTGATACTGGCATCAGTATGTTTGTGAAACTGACATCAGTATGTTTGTGAAACTGGTGATACTGGCATCAGTATGTTTGTGAAACTGGTGATACTGGCATCAGTATGTTTGTGAACTGGTGATATTGGCATCAGTATGTTTGTGAAACTGGTGATACTGGCATCAGTATGTTTGTGAAACTGACATCAGTATGTTTGTGAAACTGGTGATACTGGCATCAGTATGTTTGTGAACTGGTGATACTGGCATCAGTATGTTTGTGAAACTGACATCAGTATGTTTGTGAAACTGGTGATACTGGCATCAGTATGTTTGTGAAACTGACATCAGTATGTTTGTGAAACTGGTGATACTGGCATCAGTATGTTTGTGAAACTGACATCAGTATGTTTGTGAAACTGGCATCAGCATATTTGTAATACTGGTGATACTGACATCAGTATGTTTGTGAAACTGGGATCAGTATGTTTGTGAATATGGTGAAACTGACATCAGTATGTTTGTGAAACTGGTGATACTGGCATCAGTATGTTTGTGAAACTGGCATCAGTATGTTAGTGAAACTGGTGAAACTGGCATCAGTATGTTTGTGAAACGGGTGATACTGACATCAGTATGTTTGTGAAACGGGTGATACTGACATCAGTATGTTTGTGAAACTGGTGATACTGACATCAGTATGTTTGTGAAACTGGTGATACTGGCATCAGTATGTTTATGAAACTGGTGATACTGACATCAGTATGTTTATGAAACTGGTGATACTGACATCAGTATGTTTGTGAAACGGGTGATACTGACATCAGTATGTTTATGCAACTGGTGATACTGACATCAGTATGTTTATGCAACTGGTGATACTGACATCAGTATGTTTGTGAACTGGTATCAGTATGTTTGTGATACTGACATCAGTATGTTTGTGATACTGGCATCAGTATGTTTGTGAAACTGGTGATACTGACATCAGTATGTTTGTGAAATTGGTGATACTGGCATCAGTATGTTTGTGAAACTGGCATCAGCATGTTTGTGAAACTGGTGATACTGGCATCAGTATGTTTGTGAAACTGGTGATACTGGCATCAGTATGTTTGTGAAACTGGTGATACTGGTATCAGTATGTTTGTGAAACTGACATCAGTATGTTTGTGAAACTGGTGATACTGGCATCAGTATGTTTGTGAAACTGGCATCAGTATGTTTGTGAAACTTGTGATACTGGCATCAGTATGTTTGTGAAACTGACATCAGTATGTTTGTGAAACTGGCATCAGTACGTTTGTGAAACTGGTGGTACTGGCATCAGTATGTTTGTGAAACTGGTGATACTGGCATCAGTATGTTTGTGAAACTGGTGATACTGGCATCAGTATGTTTGTGAACTGGTGATACTGGCATCAGTATGTTTGTGAAACTGGTAATACTGGCATCAGTATGTTTGTGAACTGGTGATACTGGCATCAGTATGTTTGTGAAACTGGTAATACTGGCATCAGTATGTTTGTGAACTTGTGATACTGGCATCAGTATGTTTGTGAAACTGACATCAGTATGTTTGTGAAACTGGTGATACTGGCATCAGTATGTTTGTGAAACTGACATCAGTATGTTTGTGAAACTGGCATCAGTATATTTGTGATACTGGTGATACTGACATCAGTATGTTTGTGAAACTGGTGATACTGGCATCAGTATGTTTGTGAAACTGGCATCAGTATGTTAGTGAAACTGGTGAAACTGGCATCAGTATGTTTGTGAAACGGGTGATACTGACATCAGTATGTTTGTGAAACTGGTGATACTGACATCAGTATGTTTGTGAAACTGGTGATACTGGCATCAGTATGTTTGTGAAACGTGTGATACTGACATCAGTATGTTTGTGAAACTGGTGATACTGACATCAGTATGTTTGTGAAACTGGTGATACTGGCATCAGTATGTTTGTGAAACGGGTGATACTGACATCAGTATGTTTATGCAACTGGTGATACTGACATCAGTATGTTTGTGAACTGGCATCAGTATGTTTGTGATACTGGTGAAACTGGCATCAGTATGTTTGTGATACTGGCATCAGTATGTTTACGAAACTGGTGAAACTGACATCAGTATGTTTGTGAAACTGGTGATACTGGCATCAGTATGTTTGTGAAACTGGTGATACTGGCATCAGTATGTTTGTGAAACTGGTGATACTGGCATCAGTATGTTTGTGAAACAGGTGATACTGGCATCAGTATGTTTGTGAAACTGGTGATACTGGCATCAGTATGTTTGTGAAACTGGTAATACTGGCATCAGTATGTTTGTGAAACTGGTGACACTGGCATCAGTATGTTTGTGAAACTGGTGATACTGACATCAGTATGTTTGTGAAACTGGTAATACTGGCATCAGTATGTTTGTGAAACTGACATCAGTATGTTTGTGAAACTGGTGATACTGGCATCAGTATGTTTGTGAAACTGGCATCAGTATGTTTGTGAAACTGGTGATACTGACATCAGTATATTTGTGAAACTGGTAATACTGGCATCAGTGTTTGTGAACTGGTGATACTGGCATCAGTATGTTTGTGAACTGGTGATACTGGCATCAGTATGTTTGTGAAACTGGTAATACTGGCATCAGTGTTTGTGAACTGGTGATACTGGCATCAGTATGTTTGTGAAACTGGTAATACTGGCATCAGTATGTTTGTGAACTGGTGATACTGGCATCAGTATGTTTGTGAAACTGACATCAGTATGTTTGTGAAACTGGTGATACTGGCATCAGTATGTTTATGAAACTGACATCAGTATGTTTGTGAAACTGGCATCAGTATGTTTGTGATACTGGTGATACTGACATCAGTATGTTTGTGAAACTGACATCAGTATGTTTGTGAAACTGGCATCAGTATGTTTGTGAATATGGTGAAACTGACATCAGTATGTTTGTGAAACTGATGAAACTGGCATCAGTATGTTTGTGAAACGGGTGATACTGACATCAGTATGTTTGTGAAACTGGTGATACTGACATCAGTATGTTTGTGAAACGGGTGATACTGACATCAGTATGTTTGTGAAACGGGTGATACTGACATCAGTATGTTTGTGAAACGGGTGATACTGACATCAGTATGTTTGTGAAACTGGTGATACTGGCATCAGTATGTTTGTGAAACGGGTGATACTGACATCAGTATGTTTATGCAACTGGTGATACTGACATCAGTATGTTTGTGAACTGGCATCAGTATGTTTGTGATACTGGTGAAACTGGCATCAGTATGTTTGTGATACTGGCATCAGTATGTTTATGAAACTGGTGAAACTGACATCAGTATGTTTGTGAAACTGACATCAGTATGTTTATGAAACTGGTGATACTGGCATCAGTATGTTTGTGAAACTGGTGATACTGGCATCAGTATGTTTGTGAAACTGGCATCAGTATGTTTATGAAACTGGTGATACTGGCATCAGTATGTTTGTGAAACTGGTGATACTGGCATCAGTATGTTTGTGAAACTGGTGATACTGGCATCAGTATGTTTGTGAAACTGGTGATACTGGCATCAGTATGTTTGTGAAACTGGTAATACTGGCATCAGTATGTTTGTGAAACTGGTGATACTGGCATCAGTATGTTTGTGAAACTGGCATCAGTATGTTTGTGAAACTGGTGATACTGACATCAGTATGTTTGTGAAACTGGTGATACTGGCATCAGTATGTTTGTGAAACTGGTAATACTGGCATCAGTATGTTTGTGAAACTGGTGATACTGGCATCAGTATGTTTGTGAAACCGGCATCAGTATGTTTGTGAAACTGGTGATACTGACATCAGTATGTTTGTGAAACTGGTGATACTGGCATCAGTATGTTTGTGAAACTGGTGATACTGGCATCAGTATGTTTGTGAAACTGGTAATACTGGCATCAGTATGTTTGTGAAACTGGTGATACTGGCATCAGTATGTTTGTGAAACTGGCATCAGTATGTTTGTGAAACTGGTGATACTGACATCAGTATGTTTGTGAAACTGGTGATACTGACATCAGTATGTTTGTGAAACTGGCATCAGTATGTTTGTGAAACTGGTGATACTGGCATCAGTATGTTTGTGAAATTGGTGATACTGGCATCAGTATGTTTGTGAAATTGGTGATACTGACATCAGTATGTTTGTGAAATTGGTGATACTGGCATCAGTATGTTTGTGAAACTGGCATCAGCATGTTTGTGAAACTGGTGATACTGGCATCAGTATGTGTGTGAAACTGGCATCAGCATGTTTGTGAAACTGGTGATACTGGCATCAGTATGTTTGTGAATTTGGCATCAGTATGTTTGTGAAACTGGTGAAACTGGCATCAGTATGTTTGTGAAATTGGTGATACTGACATCAGTATGTTTGTGAAATTGGTGAAACTGACATCAGTATGTTTGTGAAACTGGCATCAGTATGTTTGTGAAACTGGCATCAGTATGTTTATGAAACTGGTGAAACTGACATCAGTATGTTTGTGAAACTGGTGATACTGGCATCAGTATGTTTATGAAACTGGTGAAACTGGCATCAGTATGTTTGTGAAACTGGTGATACTGGCATCAGTATGTTTGTGATACTGGCATCAGTATGTTTATGAAACTGGTGATACTGGCATCAGTATGTTTGTGATACTGGCATCAGTATGTTTATGAAACTGGTGATACTGGCATCAGTATGTTTATGAAACTGGTGATACTGGCATCAGAACAACAAGGAATATATACATAAATATATTTATTTATTTCAAGTACAAGTCATAATAAAATATACACAATTACGCTGTACTTGTTGCAATGTCAAGAAAGGTGTATCAGTACAATGTACTAATGCTATTCCACAAAAGTATTTAGTCAGTGACCTTGACTCAGCACTTCAGTGACCTTGACCTAGTATGAACAACACAAACTAGATATATAATATTTTCAGCATAGTTTAGAAACTCAACATGACCTAACTAGAAATGTTATTCATCCTGAAAGTATTACATTTGTAAAACCAACATTTTTCCAGTGCAATTTTCAATGCAATAATCCCTATCAGTTGGCAGTGTTTTACATACGATGCATTATGTGTCAATTTGTCATAATTTGTCAATTTTTGCATTGTAAAAAAATGCATGGGCGACTGTTCTCGACACAATGTCAAATAGTTATTTAAAAAACACATTTCTGAGTATTTCAATATAAAATTCAATTCAAAATTAAATTATATAATTTGGCAATACATGTATCTGTAAATAAGTAAGGTACGGTGTCAACATTGTATTACATGTGCCCTCAAAAATGGCTATAACACAATAAATGGATTTCAGAGTTGATTGATGACGTGTTCATGATGCACCTATCCCAAGTGTTGTAATATAATCGAGTATAAAATTAGCTATAATTACAGAAATATTCATTTGGCGTTCAAGTCAAAACAATATGCACACATCTACTTGATGTCGAAAATGTATATTCCTGGGCTCAATTTTCAGCTAGGAATTAAGGCCACAAGGTTCACACCTATTACTATATTTATTAGTATTTTCTAACATGACTTGGTGTTTTGTTCCTATAAACAAAGAACAAAATCTAGCTTGCTTAAATATGCACTAAGCCGGTCTATTTTATGGCTGTTATATGTACGTGACATACTTCATATGTGCATCACATTTTATTTGTAATTTTACTCCTATTAACTACTTTGCCTACATGATAATCAGCTTTTAAATTAATGAAACTATTATAAAGCAAATCACTAGTAATTTATTCTAATCTACAGTGTGCATTCTACATGTCAATCATGTGAATGGAGCATGTGCAATGATGATGTCACAACAAGTACTTTATTACGATGTCACAAGTACTTTACTATGATGTCACAAGTATATTACTATGATGTCACAAGTACTTTACTATAATGTCATAACAAGTACCTTACTGTTATGTCACAACAAGTACTTTACTATGATGTCACAACAAGTACTTTGCGATGATGTCACAAGTACTTTACTATGATGTCATAACAAGTACCTTACTGTTATGTCACAACAAGTACTTTACTATGATGTCACAAGTACTTTATTATGATGTCACAAGTATATTACTATGATGTCACAAGTACTTTACTATGATATCATAACAAGTACCTTACTGTTATGTCACAACAAATACTTTACTATGATGTCACAACAAGTACTTTACGATAATGTCACAAGTACTTTACTATGATGTCACAAGTACATTACTATGATGTCACAAGTCCTTTACTATGATGTCATAACAAGTACTTTACTATGATGTCACAAGTACTTTACTATGATGTCACAAGTCCTTTACTATGATGTCACAAGTCCTTTACTATGATGTCACAACAAGTACCTTACTATTATGTCACAACAAGTACTTTACTATGATGTCACAACAAGTACCTTACTATTATGTCACAACAAGTACTTTACTATGATGTCACAAGTAAAGTATGATGTCACAAGTACTTTACTATGATGTCACAACAAGTAGGTATTTAACAAGTCAGTCAAATGAATAACCTTCAAATAGCAGCTACTTGCACAACTTTTAACAATATTATATGGAATTGCTCCTGTAGATGGACATGGCTGTTAGTGAATACAATGATTGACGAGGATTTGTAGTGATAATAACCCGTTGTACAGGATTCATAGGCATTGATAGATTGAGGATGATTTTCAGTGCCAAAACCTTTATTTCTGGGAAATCATATGTAAAGCAATCAGCCAAATAACAGCAAGGAGACAAAATAAAACAAATTTATTTGTTCATAACATTATTGGGTCATGTTAGAATGAAAATAATAATTGTCTCTCCGTTATGTATCGTCGTATATAACAATGTCCGTCATTCTGATGTATAGGAATTAACCACTTAGGCCTTTGGCCTGTATGGTTGAGTGCATCAAAATTCCAAACAGAGTTTTATTCGCTGATAAATAATGGCAAGACAAATATTACTTCTTAATTATAAAATAGTAGGCACAAAATGACTTTATTAAAGTTTATATGACCGGGAATGTTCCGACAACATGCTTTTCCAAATATTGTCGTCCAATTTGAATTTGAATTGATTGAGATGAGAAGTGTGATGGACTGACAGATGGATGGTTCAAACCACTGTATGCCTCGCAGCTCTCCGAGACAGATGGATGGTTCAAACCACTGTATGCCTCCCAGCTCTCCGAGACAGATGGATGGTTCAAACCACTGTATGCCTCGCAGCTCTCTGAGACAGATGGATGGTTCAAACCATTGTATGCCTCCCAGCTCTCCGAGACAGATGGATGGTTCAAACCATTGTATGCCTCGCAGCTCTCCGAGACGGATGGATGGTTCAAACCATTGTATGCCTCGCAGCTCTCCGAGACAGATGGATGGTTCAAACCATTGTATGCCTCGCAGCTCTCCGAGACAGATGGATGGTTCAAACCATTGTATGCCTCGCAGCTCTACGAGACAGATGGATGGTTCAAACCATTGTATGGCTCGCAGCACTCCGAGACAGATGGATGGATCAAACCAATGTATGCCTCGCAGCTCTCCGAGACAGATGGATGGTTCAAACCATTGTATGCCACCCAGCTCTCCGAGACAGATGGATGGTTCAAACCATTGTATGCCTCGCAGCTCTCCGAGACAGATGGATGGTTCAAACCATTGTATGCCTCCCAGCTCTCCGAGACAGATGGATGGTTCAAACCACTGTATGCCTCGCAGCTCTCCGAGACAGATGGATGGTTCAAACCACTGTATGCCTCCAGCTCTCCGAGACAGATGGATGGTTCAAACCATTGTATGCCTCGCAGATCTCCGAGACAGATGGATGGTTCAAACCATTGTATGCCTCGCAGCTCTCCAAGACAGATGGATGGTTCAAACCACTGTATGCCTCCCAGCTCTCCGAGACAGATGGATGGTTCAAACCATTGTATGCCTCGCAGCTCTCCGAGACAGATGGATGGTGGTTCAAACCACTGTATGCCTCGCAGCTCTTCGAGACAGATGGATGGTTAAACCACTGTATGCCTCGCAGCTCTCCGAGACAGATGGATAGTTCAAACCACTGTATGCCACCCAGCTCTCCGAGACAGGTGGATGGATGGTTCAAACCACTGTATGCCTCGCAGCTCTCCGAGACAGATGGATGGATGGTTCAAACCATTGTATGCCACCCAGCTCTCCTAGACAGATGGATGGTTCAAACCATTGTATGCCACCCAGCTCTCCTAGACAGATGGATGGTTCAAACCACTGTATGCCTTGCAGCTCTCCGAGACAGATGGATGGTTCAAGCCACTGTAGGCCTCGCAGCTCTCCGAGACAGGTGGATGGATGGTTCAAACCACTGTATGCCTCGCAGCTCTCCGAGACAGATGGATAGTTCAAACCACTGTATGCCTCGCAGCTCTCCGAGACAGATGGATGGTTCAAACCATTGTATGCCACCCAGCTCTCCGAGACAGATGGATGGTTCAAACCACTGTATGCCTCGCAGCTCTCCGAGACAGATGGATGGTTCAAACCACTGTAGGCTCGCAGCTCTCCGAGACAGATGGATGGTTCAAACCACTGTAGGCCTCGCAGCTCTCCGAGACAGATGGATGGTTCAAACCACTGTATGCCACCCAGCTCTCCGAGACAGATGGATGGTTCAAACCACTGTATGCCTCGCAGCTCCCCGAGACCAAAGAATATAAATAAAAGTCTGGTATACATTCAGTATAGACAACTAACGAGGCGTTTCATTAAATTCTCCTAACTAAAGTAAACATACTCAAACAAAAATTAAAACAATACAAAATATACAACTGAAAAGTGCAAAACAATAAAAAATCTAATTTTGTCATAGTACCTAGAAACACATTGCTGTATGTATCACAGACTGTGAGATTGGAATGCTTCACATGTAGCCTGGATACCGTACAAGCTGGTGCTAAAATGATACCTGTAATCCGTATGCATTTTCTACAGCATAAAATGTTGTGCTTAGCTGCCATGATTTTATGATTCATGGCTATCATTCATATATATGCGACCTTGACCTCAAGTTACGGGCCTGCATCTTGTGTCTGCTGATTATTTGTTCCAAGTTATTTTAAAATCCCTAAATGATACAAGAATTGTAGAACAGACACATAACAAGACCTACATGTATATGCCTGTGAGCTCAATGTGTGACCTAGACCTTGCAGTTAGGGACCCAAGTCTTGAACGCATAATCTTCGTAATATAAGGGTGGTCATTTGCTATAGACCAAACGAAAAATGAACCATCTATACCTTTGACATGTCTGACCTTGGTCATAAGACCAGGGTCATGTACACAACACATTTTTGTTATATGATCATTTATGCCAAGTTATTCCCCTTAACATATAAAGGGGTTCATTCTGATAAGGCTGGTTGGTGAGCCACCAGCTAGTTAAATAATGGTTCCCGATTGCCTACCAGCTTGGCAAACAAGCATAGGATTTGGGAAGTACTGATGTTCATAAAAAGAGGTGTCTCATAAGTCAGAAATGGCTGGCCCTTTAACTATAATGACACTATAATAAACAAACAAACACTATAAAAAGGTTATAGACCCGACAACAATGAGTACCTACATGTAACCAGAAATATATGGAAATAAAACATTAAAACAATAAAGAACATATGGCACTGTATAAAAAGATGTTAAGATGACAGAGGGGGAGTATATGATAACAGGATGAACACTGTCTAGATTTGTCTTATCCTTTTGATAGCATACGTTATGTGGATAAAATAAAATTAAAATTTGATGCATTATGGGACTTTCGAAATTCACAGATATATCCCAGTCCCAAGTCTAAAATGTTGTGGTAATCCAGGGATCGCAGGTTCGATCCCCCGTCTGACCATAATAAAATTAACAGTCTTTCAGATGGGACTTTAAACCGAGGTCTAGTATCAGTGCTGTACACCGTGCACGTAAAAGAACCAGAGGAGACTATGGAGTCTCCAAAAATCTTAAATGACTAATCTCTTCAGGAGGCGTCGCTCATATGGGCAACCGGTAGCGACGATAAATAAACGTAAAACACACTAAAATATTGATCCATCTGGACATAGAATTGATAAAAAGCAAAACCAACTACCGTATATCTTATAATCAATGTTATTTGTTGGAATATTTGTCCGAGGTTTCAGTATAATTTCAATGGATTATAACAACACGCGTATCAGTTAACAATAATAATAGAAGCCTTTAATTGCATATCTACAGCAAACTTTGACAATTGTTTGACCTCCGTCTGTCCATCTATCTCTTGTGCTATCTCCACCTCAACCACTGGACTATATACAAGTCTTCCCAGCCGGGTATGAACCATTGGACAGAATCTCACAAAGTTTGCTAAGTACAAAACCTCCCAGCCGGGTATGAACAATTGGACAGATTCTCCCATAGTTTGCTAAGTACAAAACCTCCCAGCCAGGTATGAACAATTGGACAGAATCTCCCAAAGTTTGCTATGTACAAAACCTCCCAGCCGAGTATGAACAATTGGACAGAATCTCCCAAAGCTTGCTATGTACAAAACTTCCCAGCCGAGTATGAACAATTGGACAGATTCTCCCAAAGCTTGCTATGTACAAAACCTCCCAGCCGAGTATGAACAATTGGACAGATTCTCCCATAGTTTGCTAAGTCAAAACCTCCCAGCTGGGTATGAGCCATTGGACAGAATCTCCCAAAGTTTGCTATGTACAAAACTTCCCAGCCGAGTATGAACAATTGGACAGAATCTCCCAAAGTTTGCTATGTACAAAACCTCCCAGCCGAGTATGAACAATTGGACAGAATCTCCCAAAGCTTGCTATGTACAAAACTTCCCAGCCAGGTATGAACAATTGGACAGAATCTCCCAAAGTTTGCTATGTACAAAACTTCCCAGCCGAGTATGAACAATTGGACAGATTCTCCCAAAGCTTGCTATGTACAAAACCTCCCAGCCGAGTATGAACAATTGGACAGATTCTCCCATAGTTTGCTAAGTCAAAACCTCCCAGCTGGGTATGAGCCATTGGACAGAATCTCCCAAAGTTTGCTATGTACAAAACTTCCCAGCCGAGTATGAACAATTGGACAGAATCTCCCAAAGTTTGCTATGTACAAAACCTCCCAGCCGAGTATGAACAATTGGACAGAATCTCCCAAAGCTTGCTATGTACAAAACTTCCCAGCCAGGTATGAACAATTGGACAGAATCTCCCAAAGTTTGCTATGTACAAAACTTCCCAGCCGGGTATGAACAACTGGACAGAATCTCACAAAGTTTGCTATGTACAAAACTTCCCAGCCGGGTATGAACAATTGGACAGAATCTCACAAAGTTTGCTATGTACAAAACTTCCCAGCCGGGTATGAGCAACTGGACTATATACAAGTCTTCCCAGCCGAGTATGAACAATTGGACAGAATCTCACAAAGTTTGCTATGTACAAACCTTTCCAGCCGGGTATGAACAATTGGACAGATTCTCCCAAAGTTTGCTATGTACAAAACTTTCCAGCCGGGTATGAACAATTGGACAGAATCTCACAAAGTTTGCTATGTACAAAACTTTCCAGCCGGGTATGAACAATTGGACTATATACAAGTCTTCCCAGCCGGGTATGAATCATTGGATAGTCCTTAATTTTAATTTGTGGCAAGTTGAATCTTGAGGGGAAGCAAGTTTATGGCACAGTCCATCTTAAAACACAGTGCTAACCATGGATATTCCCATATAAATATGGGTCATTTTCATGCTGTGTCGTAGGACAAGGATCAGTGATGACACACCGTTGAATTTCAAGTACATTTAAATACATTATAAGATGTTTTAGAAGGATGCCAGTGCTTTCATCCTTAGATAGGAAGAAATGTTTCTATACACAACAATAATGATATATATGACCGTATATATAATGACGTATACACATGTTAAAATTAAAAATGTAGAAGAGTATGTTTAACATCTTATGAAGGGCCGTGTAAATTCACACATAGTAAGGTGTATAATAATATATTATATGAAACAATGTGCTAAAGTCACAACCACACAGTTATCATACATAAAATACAATATTTTGATTCACATACCCTTAATACCTCTTTACAACAAACTCACTATCACTTTACAGAATACATAAATTATATCTTTGATACCTAAATAGCTCCTAGCATTGAACAAATCAATTCACATTGTTTATAGTCATGAAATATCAATTAATCTTAGACACTAAACAACGTATTTTCTCTATTGTCCTCTTACTGAATACCTCAATTCTGTATTATACATTATAATAAATTGCTAATTCTATTTTATAAAACAGTCAAATTGCAATTGGACATTCTTCTTTAAAACAAAACAGTCAAATTGCAATTGGTCATTCTACTTAAAACAAAACAGTCAAATTGCAATTGGTCATTCTACTTAAAACAAAACAGTCAAATTGCAATTGGTCATTCTACTGTAAAACAGTGAAATTGTAATTAGTCATTCTACTGTACAACATTATCTCCGACATATCTATAATTCACAAGAACAAAATCAAAAATATTGTCGTAACACCGGGTAATAACACAACGTTTTAGGCCTACATGATGTTTATATGATATGTAGTTTTATGTTCATTTATTATCTTTATATAGCTAGATTATTGGTTCCCATCAAGGCCACTCCAAATTACACAAGTACGGGTAAAAAACTCAATAAATGTCCACTTTATTATTATTATTATTTATTATTATTATTATACCATTCTTATTGAGCGCCCTTATCATATATAATTACACATTCAAAAGCGCCTTACACAAACATGTAACATAACACAAATATAGCAATAAAAATCAAAATATTACAAAATATAGAATGCATGTGATAAAAATACGGAAAAAATTATACTATTTCGATTTTTACATGTTTAATAATACATTTAAACTGATCAAGCCATTATAACCTGTGTAAGCGAGATCAAGCTGTTATAACCTGTGTAAGCGAGATCAAGCCGTTACAACCTGTGTAAGCGAGATCAAGCTGTTATAACCTGTGTAAGCGAGATCAAGCCGTTACAACCTGTGTAAGCGAGATCAAGCTGTTATAACCTGTGTAAGCGAGATCAAGCCGTTACAACCTGTGTAAGCGAGATCAAGCCGTTATAACCTGTGTTAGCGAGATCACGCCGTTTTAACCTGTGTAAGCGAGATCAAGCTGTTATAACCTGTGTTAGCAAGATCAAGACGTTATAACCTGTGTTAGCGAGATCAAGACGTTACAACTTGTGTTAGCGAGATCAAGCCATTACAACCTGTGTTAGCGAGATCAAGCCATTACAACCTGTGTTAGCGAGATCATGCCATTACAACCTGTGTAAGCGAGATCAAGCCATTATAACCTGTGTTAGCAAGATCACGCCATTATAACCTGTGTTAGCGAGATCAAGCCATTACAACCTGTGTTAGCGAGATCAAGCCATTACAACCTGTGTTAGCGAGATCAAGCCATTACAACCTGTGTTAGCGAGATCAAGCCATTACAACCTGTGTTAGCGAGATCAAGCCATTACAACTTGTGTTAGCGAGATCAAGCCATTACAACTTGTGTTAGCGAGATCAAGCCATTACAACTTGTGTTAGTGAGATCAAGCCATTACAACTTGTGTTAGCGAGATCAAGCCATTACAACTTGTGTTAGCGAGATCAAGCTGTTACAACTTGTGTTAGCGAGATCAAGCCGTTACAACCTGTGTTAGCGAGATCAAGCCGTCACAACCTGTGTTAGCGAGATCAAGCCGTTACAACCTGTGTTAGCAAGATCAAGCCATTACAACCTGTGTTAGCGAGATCAAGCCGTTACAACCTGTGTTAGCGAGA
Source organism: Archivesica marissinica (assembly GCA_014843695.1). Lineage (NCBI taxonomy): Eukaryota > Metazoa > Mollusca > Bivalvia > Venerida > Vesicomyidae > Archivesica > Archivesica marissinica. The sequence goes on from CM026390.1 coordinate 67,910,223, forward strand.
TCAAGCCATTATAACCTGTGTTAGCGAGATCAAGCCATTATAACCTGTGTTAGCGAGATCAAGCCATTATAACCTGTGTTAGCGAGATCAAGCCATATAACCTGTGTTACGAGATCAAGCCGTTACAACCTGTGTAAGCGAGATCAAGCTGTTACAACCTGTGTTAGCGAGATCAAGCCGTCACAACCTGTGTTAGCGAGATCAAGCCGTTATAACCTGTGTTAGCGAGATCAAGCCGTTACAACCTGTGTTAGCAAGATCAAGCCATTACAACCTGTGTTAGCGAGATCAAGCCATTACAACCTATGTTAGCGAGATCAAGCCATTACAACCTGTGTTAGCGAGATCAAGCCATTACAACCTGTGTTAGCGAGATCAAGCCATTACAACTGTGTTAGCGAGATCAAGCTGTCACAACCTGTGTTAGCGAGATCAAGCCGTTACAACTTGTGTTAGCGAGATCAAGCCATCACAACCTGTGTTAGCGAGATCAAGCCATTACAACCTGTGTTAGCAAGATCAAGCCATTACAACCTGTGTTAGCGAGATCAAGCCATTACAACCTGTGTTAGCGAGATCAAGCCATTACAACCTGTGTTAGCGAGATCAAGCCATTACAACTTGTGTTAGCGAGATCAAGCCATTACAACCTGTGTTAGCGAGATCAAGCCATTACAACCTGTGTTAGCGAGATCAAGCCATTACAACTTGTGTTAGCGAGATCAAGCTGTCACAACCTGTGTTGGCTGATTTTCTTCTCTGTTTGAATGAATTCACATACTGCCTTCAAAGTCTGAGGGCAACGATCCTCGTCTAGTGACACACTTACTGAAGAAGCCACATGCCATGCAAAACCCTCCACAACATCCTTTCTCTACTACATGTGGTGGTATCTGAGCACGTGCAAATTGTAGGAAAATCTGTTCCAGAGTTGTCTGACTCACTGAGTAATCTTCAATGTTGAAATCCGCTTTGGCCTTCTCCATAGTACCAAATATGTCGGATAATCTCAACGTTGTGTCAGTTATATGATAATTAACGTAACCTTGGTGAATATCTATCAAAATACTACCGGGAAATGTCTGCTCTATAAAATGTTTTAACGGTTCTGGGTTGGGTAAATCACCATCGTTGATCATTCCCACTCTGGCAATGAGGAAGTAGCCTTCACCAAAGCGGTTTTTCAGGTGTTGGGGACTGCCGAGACATCGGAACTGTCCATTTACCATCACTGCCAGACGTGTACACAATGCTTCACATTCTTCCATACTGAAAATTATATTTTAGATTTTCATCCATTAATAGTAAAGGGAATATGGCAAGGAACATCATTAACCATTTGCATGCTAGCGGCATATAAAATCTCTTAAACAGCATAGAGCCAGATTGAGTTTGATCAGACTCTATGTTGTTTGCTATTCGGATAGTGGAGCAAAAACACTTGGCTGAATAGCAAACAACATAGATCCTGATCAGACGTGGTGCTACGTCATGGCTGATCTGGATCTATGTTGTTTGCAAATGTGATTTTATTTCTCATATTTCTCAGCCGGCAAAGGGGTAAGGGAATGTATGTATTTAAAGTTACAATCGTGTTCAGAACGACTGTCACAAGTTCTAGTTAGGGTTTGCTGTCTTGTAATAGTACAGAACCAGTAATACGCAAGTGTTCCAGTAAAGAAATCTCGCATAACACATTTTGTATGTACTTGTAAAGTAAAATATACCGTCAAACTTGTATTAACCCTTTCAACACCACAGACCTCTAAATAGGCTTACAAAAAGTGTAGATCCAGATGAGCCGGCTCGTGACGAGCCGTCTCATCAGGATCTGCACTTTTTGCCAGTGATATGACTATTTTTAGACATAATTACCCATTTTGATAAATGAACTTGTCCAAATGTGATTTTCTGATTCATTTATTGGTTTATGAATATCATGGACCAGTCCATGTGAGTTACTTGGGGTTGAAAGAGTTAAGAGACCAATAAAGGGAAGAGCAAAGATCGGTCTCTAAGCAGAAATGGTCTCTTAATACAGACTAATTTGTTCTTTAACAGCACAATGGGAACTGAAACAGTGGTCTCTTAATCTCTTAACCCATTTAATTCTGGGTATATTTAAAGGCTTTTGCAAACAACATAGATCCAGATCAGCCGCAGCGTGACGCTGCGTGCTGATCAGGATCTATGTTGTTTGCTACATAGCCAAGTGTCTTAGCAAGATCATCTGAATAGCAA
>CM026390.1:67913463-67969764 GCA_014843695.1 Archivesica marissinica
GGAGTGGCTATTCTTTTAAACATGAACACATCTTACAAAACTTCACATTTTACTGAAGTTGTCAAAGGGCGCCTTATTACCCTAGATATAATAGTAAATGAACAAGAACTCACTCTCGTTAATATATATGGACCTAATACTGATGATAGCAATTTCTTCTCCATACTTGAAACATATATGCGTGAGAATGACGATAAAAACTTGATTATAGGTGGAGACTTTAACACTGTCCTAAATGTTGATATTGATAAGAAAAATGGCCAAAAACATACACATGTTAAATGCAGAAAAAAAGTATACGATATGATAAACCAATTTAACTTAATAGACATATGGAGACAAAATAACCCAACAAACATACAATACACTTGGCACTCAAATACAAACCCACCCATCTTTAGCAGACTTGATTATTTTCTTGTCAACCAATATCTATATAACTTAATAACAACTTGTGAAATCCAGCCAGCATATAAAACAGATCATTCTATAGTTATGTTTAAGATCATTCTTTGTATCCAGCCAAGAGGACCTGGTTATTTTAAAATTAACAATAGTATTTTACATGATGACACCTATCAAAAAACGGTAAAAGAATGTATTAATAACATAGCTAATCTCAATAAAGATGCCAACCCAAACACTCTTTGGGAAATAATAAAAGGGAGCATAAGAAATGCAACTATCAAATATTCTTCATTTAAGAAAAAAACAAATGCTAAAAAGGAAAAAGAGCTAATAAAAGACATAAATACCCTTGAAAATAATTTAATAAACACAGATAGCAATGATAATCAATGCAAGATAGATTTGAAAAATAAACAGCATGAGTTGAGCAAAATATATGAAGGACAAATAAATGGTTTAATTCTAAGAGCAAAAGCAATAAAAGTTGAAGGCTCTGAAAAAAACACAAAATACTTTGCAAATTTAGAAAAGCGACATGCGGAAAGAAAGAACATACAGAAATTGGTATCGGAGGGTAAAGAAATCACAAATCAAAATGAAATCTTAAATGAATTGGTAACGTTCTACAAAGCACTATACAAAAAACAGGAGATCGGTAGCCCCATTATTGATTTTTTCTCTGGGTCTATCAATAAACTTACATGTGAGCAGTCCGCACAATGTGACAGGTTGTTAACTGAATATGAGTGCTGGCAATCTTTGCTTGATATGAAAAACAATAAAAGTCCAGGCTCGGATGGACTAACAACTGAGTTTTATAAAACGTTTTGGCAAGATATCAAACTATACTATTTAAAATCAATAAATTACTCATATACTAAGGGTGAATTAACAGATCTCCAGAAACAAGGCATTATTACTTTACTACCGAAATATGGAAAACAGTTAGATATTTTATCAAACTGGCGGCCTATAAGTCTACTCAATATTGATTATAAAATTGCAACAAAAGCCATTGCGAATCGAATTAAAAAAGTCTTGCCCATACTAATAAGTAACAGTCAAACTGGTTTTATGAAGGGACGATATATTGGAGAGAATGTAGAGTATCTCAATGAACAAAACCTTCCGGGTCTCGTATTCTTTTCAGACTACGAAAAAGCATTCGACAGTTTAAATCATAATTTCCTCTACAAATGTCTAAATCATTTTAATTTTGGAGACTCCTTCATCTCTTGGATAAAAAGGTATATAAACAGTATAATCATTAGCAATGGTTATTTAACAGAAGCTTTACCTATACAAAGAGGCGTAAGACAAGGCTGCCCATTATCATCATATCTATTTATTATCTGTATGGAACTTTTGTCACACCAAATTACTATTGATAATGATATAAAGGGAATCACCATAAATAACAGAGAAATAAAACAAACTTATTTGCTGATGATGCATCTTACTTATTAAATGGGGAAAAAACATCTTTTGAACGTTTAATAGATGTAATCACTCAATTTGGAACCATATCTGGTCTAAAATTAAATGTATCTAAATCAGTAATATTAAGAATTGGATCGTTGCGAAATACAAATATATCCTACTGTGACCATAAAGAATTTCTATGGACTTCTGAAAAAACAAAAACTCTTGGCATAATTTTTAGTAACAATAATGAACTGACCTTGCATCTAAACTTAGAACCAAAACTGAATGAATTTTATAACTGTCTTAAACAATGGCAACACCGTAAACTAACACTTCTAGGTAAGGTTATAGTAATAAAAACTTTTGCTCTTCCAAAATTGGTGTATCTGTTTATGGTTTTACCTAACCCATCAGAAAAAGTGCTAAAAAATATAAATCATGCAATATTTAACTTCATTTGGGATGGTAAACCAGATAAAATAAAACGCAGTATACTTATACAAAACTATGAACATGGAGGAATAAAATTAACAGATATACACTCATTTCTGTACTCAATTAAGGCAAGCTGGATAAAAAGGATAACCAATAATAGCACAGGTGCTTGGAAATGCTTTTATGGTAAAATATTTAAACAGTTTGGTGGAAATCTATTATTTGAATGTAATTTATCACCAAGCGACATAAATAGAATGTGTCAAAAACAACCATTTCTAAAAGATGTCTTGAATTCCTGGTTTAAAATAAAGCTTATGTATGAACATGATAATGAAAATGTTTTTCGTCCCATTATTTGGAATAACTCTGACATCACAATATCTGGAAAACCAGCTTTTATTCAAGAATGGTACAATAACGCCATAAAATATGTTGATAATCTGTATGATTTTAGAAATAACAATTTTTACACTTTTGAAAACGTACAGCAAATATATAATCTACACAATAATGACTTTTTAAAATATCACTCTTTGGTCAATAGCATTCCTAACAAATGCAAACAAAAAGTAAATCAACAAATTATTACCATGCTAAGACCAGAATCTATGTTAGAAAGAATAAAAAGTCTAATGAAACCCAATAAATTATTATATCAGACACAAGTAAACTCAAGGAAAATAGAACATAGAACATCTGAGCAAAAATGGTCAAATGTGTTTAGTGATGAAAATCTCAAATGGAAAATAAATTACTGTATGGCATATAACGCAACGATTGACACCAAACTGAGAAATTATCAATATAAATTTCTAATGAGACTAATTCCAACAAACAAGTATCTCTATATGTGTAAATTAACTGAAACCTCCTTATGTGACTTGTAATATGTCCATAGAAAGTATTGACCACTGTTTTGGGAATGTCCAGTCATACAGGACCTATGGACAAACATTCGAAATCACCTACGAACCATTGATATAAACATTTCCTTAAATTTTAAAGACATCTGTTTCGGGTATGAAAACAATAACACAGTTAATTTTATAATAATATTGTGCAAATACTTCATCTCCAGAATGAAGTACAACAAAATCTTACCAAAGTTTGAATCTTTCAAACATTATTTGCATCAAAGGATCGAAATAGAAAAGGATATTGCAATGTATTCAGGAAAAATAGATAGACACAATTTGAAATGGTCAAAATTCTTTCCGACAAGCTAAGAAAATATACATGAATACTAATTAATTTTGTACCAATACGGCACAAACAATAAATTCAACTGATATTAAAAAGAACCCCGTAGCCCAAAATTCCCAGGTAAATAATTAACAAACTTTTATCCTATAAAAAAAAGATAGCAAGTAGAAACGATCCATCACTCATTACACCTATCTCCATACCGTAAACATTCAGCTGATATACCCAGATTCACACATTTATTCAAATAAACTTAGCTAATAATTATGTTATGCATTCATCATCAAGGGACACAACACTCTAAACAAAAAACTATATTTCTTTATACATATAGATAATTGTATACAATTCGATTCATGAAAAGTGTTTCCATAATATGTGAATGTACATGTATAAAGAAATAAATGGGGTTACCCGGATAGGGGCCTCAAAATGAAAAAACAAACAATATTATATGGAATTGCTCCTGTAGATGGACATGGCTGTTAGTGAATACAATGATTGACGAGGATTTGTAGTGATAATAACCCGTTGTATAGGATTCATAGGCATTGATAGATTGAGGATGATTTTCAGTGCCAAAACCTTTATTTCTGGGAAATCATATGTAAAGCAATCAGCCAAATAACAGCAAGGAGACAAAATAAAACAAATTTATTTGTTCATAACATTATTGGGTCATGTTAGAATGAAAATAATAATTGTCTCTCCGTTATGTATCGTCGTATATAACAATGTCCGTCATTCTGATGTATAGGAATTAACCACTTAGGCCTTTGGCCTGTATGGTTGAGTGCATCAAAATTCCAAACAGAGTTTTATTCGCTGATAAATAATGGCAAGACAAATATTACTTCTTAATTATAAAATAGTAGGCACAAAATGATTTCATTTTTTAGTAAAGTTTATATGTCCGGGAATGTTCCGACAACATGCTTTTCCAAATATTGTCGTCCAATTTGAATTTGGAATTGATTGAGATGAGAAGTGTGATGGACTGACAGATGGATGGTTCAAACCACGGTATGCCTCGCAGCTATCCGAGACAGATGGATGGTTCAAACCATTGTATGCCACCCAGCTATCCGAGACAGATGGATGGTTCAAACCACGGTATGCCTCCCAGCACTCCTAGACAGATGGATGGTTCAAACCACGGTATGCCTCGCAGCTCTCCGAGACAGATGGATGGTTCAAACCATTGTATGCCTCGCAGCTCTCCTAGACAGATGGATGGTTCAAACCATTGTATGCCTCGCAGCTCTCCGAGACAGATGGATGGTTTCAAACCACGGTATGCCTCGCAGCTCTCCGAACAGATGGATGGTTCAAACCATTGTATGCCTCGCTGCTCTCCGAGACAGATGGATGGTCAAACGGTTTGTGTGTTTCACACATGGTATTCCTCCAGCTCTCCGAGACAGATGGATGGTTCCAACATTGTATCCTCGCAGCTCTCCTAGACGATGGATGGTTCAAACCATTGTATGCCTCGCAGCTCTCCGAGCGATGATGGTAAACCACGGTATGCCTCGCAGCTCTTCCGAGACAGATGGATGGTTCAAACCATTGTATGCCTCGCTGTTCTCCGGACGATGTTGGTTCACCATTGTATGCTCGCTGCTTCCGAGACAGATGGATGGTTCAAACCTTGTATGCCTCGCAGCTCTCCGAGACAGATGGATGGTTCAAACCATTGTATGCCTCGCAGCTCTCCTAGACAGATGGATGGTTCAAACCATTGTATGCCTCGCAGCTCTCCGAGACAGATGGATGGTTCAAACCACTGTATGCCTCGCAGCTCTCCGAGACAGATGGATGGTTCAAACCATTGTATGCCTCGCAGCTCTCCGAGACAGATGGATGGTTCAAACCATTGTATGCCTCGCAGCTCTCCGAGACAGATGGATGGTTCAAACCATTGTATGCCTCGCAGCTCTCCGAGACAGATGGATGGTTCAAACCATTGTATGCCTCGCAGCTCTCCTAGACAGATGGATGGTTCAAACCATTGTATGCCTCGCAGCTCTCCTAGACAGATGGATGGTTCAAATCATTGTATGCCTCGCAGCTCTCCGAGACAGATGGATGGTTCAAACCACTGTATGCCTCGCAGCTCTCCGAGACCAAAGAATATAAATAAAAGTCTGGTATACATTCAGTATAGACAACTAACGAGGCGTTTCATTAAATTCTCCTAACTAAAGTAAACAAACTCAAACAAAAATTAAAACAATATAAAATATACAACTGAAAAGTGCAAAACAATAAAAATCTAATTTTGTCATAGTACCTAGAAACACATTGCTGTATGTATCACAGACTGTGAGATTGGAATGCTTCAAATGTAGCCTGGATACCATACAAGCTGGTGCTAAAATGATACCTGTAATCGTATGCATTTTCTACAGCATAAAATGTTGTGCTTAGCTGCCATGATTTTATGATTCATGGCTATCATTCATATATATGCGACCTTGACCTCAAGTTACTGGCCTGCGTCTTGTGTCTGGTGATTATTTGTTCCAAGTTATTTTAAAATCCCTAAATGATACAAGAATTGTAGAACAGACACATAACAAGACCTACATGTATATGGCTGTGAGCTCAATGTGTGACCTAGACCTTGCAGTTAGGGACCCAAGTCTTGAACGCATAATCTAAGGGTGGTCATTTGCTATAGACCAAACGAAAAATGAACCATCTATACCTTTGACATGTCTGACCTTGGTCATAAGACCTGGGTCATGTACACAACATATTTTTGTTATATGATCATTTATGACAAGTTATTCCCCTTAACATATAAAGGGTTTCATTCTGATAAGGCTGGTTGGTGAGCTGCCAGCTAGTTAACCAATGGTTACCAATTGCCTACCAGCCTGGCATACAAGCATAGGATTTGGGAAGTACTGATGTTCATAAAAAGAGGTGTCTCATAAGCCAGAAATGGCTGGCCCGTTAACTATAATGACACTATAATAAACAAACAAACAAACACTATAAAAAGGTTATAGACCCGACAACAATGAGTACCTACATGTAACCAGAAATATATGGAAATAAAACATTAAAACAATAAAGAACATATGGCACTGTATAAAAAGATGCTAAGATGACAGAGGGGGACTATATGATAACAGGATGTACACTGTCTATAGATTTGTCTTATCCTTTTGATAGCATAAGTTATGCGTGATAAAATAAAATTAAAATTTGATGCATTATGGGACTTTCGAAATTCACAGATAAATCCCAGTCCCAAGTCTAAAATGTTGTGGTAATCCAGGGATAGCATGTTTGATCCCCCGTCTGACCATAATAAAATTAACAGTCTTTCAGATGGGACTTTAAACCGAGGTCTAGTATCAGTGCTGTACACTGTGCACGTAAAAGATCCAGAGGAGACTCTGGAGTCTCCAAATATCTTAAATGACTAATCCCTTCAGGAGGCGTCGCTCATATGGGCAACCGGTAGCGACGATAAATAAACGTAAACACACACTAAAATGTTGATCCATCTGGACATAGAATTGATATAAAGCAAAACCAACTACCGTATATCATATAATCAACATTATTTGTTGGAATATTTGTCCGAGGTTTCAGTATAATTTCAATGGATTATAACAACACGCGTATCAGTTAACAATAATAATAGAAGCCTTTAATTGCATATCTACAGCAAACTTTGACAATTGATTGACCTCCATCTGTCCATCTATCTCTTGTGCTATCTCCACCTCAACCACTGGACTATATACAAGTCTTCCCAGCCGGGTATGAACCATTGGACAGAATCTTCCATAGCTTGCTAAGTACAAAACTTCCCAGTCGGGTATGAGCAACTGGACTATATACAAAACTTCCCAGCCGGGTATGTACCATTGGACAGAATCTTCCATAGCTTGCTATGTACAAAACTTCCCAGCCGGGTATGAGCAACTGGACTATATACAAGTCTTCCCAGCCGGGTATGAACCATTGGACAGAATCTCACAAAGTTTGGTATGTACAAAACTTCCCAGTCGGGTATGAGCAACTGGACTATATACAAAACTTCCCAGCCGGGTATGTACCATTGGATAGTCATTTTAATTTGTGGCAAGTTGAATCTTGAGGGGAAGTAAGTTTATGGCACAGTCCATCTTAAAACACAGTGCTAACCATGGATATTCCCATATAAATATGGGTCATTTTCATGCTGTGTCGTAGGACAAGGATCAGTGATGACACACCGTTGAATTTCAAGTACATTTAAATACATTATAAGATGTTTTAGAAGGATGCCAGTGCTTTCATCCTTAGATAGGAAGAAATGTCTCTATACACAACAATAATTATATATATGACCGTATATATAATGACGTATACACATGTTAAAATTAAAAATGTAGAAGAGTAAGGTGTATATATGAAACAATGTGCTAGTCACAACCACACAGTTATCATACATAAAATACAATATTTTGATTCAAATATCCTTAATACCTCTTTACAACGAACTCACTATCACTTTACAGAATACATAAATTATATCTTTGATATCTAAATAGCTCCTAGCATTGAACAAATCAATTCACATTGTTTATAGTCATGAAATATCAATTAATCTTACACACTAAACAACCTATTTTCTCTATTGTTCTCTTATTGAATACCTCAATTCTGTATTATACATTATAATAAATTGCTAATTCTATTGTATAAAACAGTGAAATTGCAATTGGTCATTCTACTTAAAACAAAACAGTCAAATTGCAATTGGTCATTCTACTGTAAAACAGTGTAATTGTAATTAGTCATTCTACTGTACAACAGTAAATTTTCTCCAACATATCTATAATTCACAAGAACAAAATCAAAAATATTGTCGTAACACCGGGTAATAACACAACGTTTTAGGCCTACATGATGTTTATATGATATGTAGTTTTATGTTCATTTATTATCTTTATATAGCTAGATTATTGGTTCCCATCAAGGCCACTCCAAATTACACAAGTACGGGTAAAAAACTCAATAAATGTCCACTTTATTATTATTATTATTATTTATTATTATTATTATTATACCATTCTTATTGAGCGCCCTTATCATATATAATTACACATTCAAAAGCGCCTTACACAAACATGTAACATAACACAAATATAGCAATAAAAATCAAAATATTACAAAATATAGAATGCATGTGATAAAAATACGGAAAAAATTATACTATTTCGATTTTTACATGTTTAATAATACATTTAAACTGATCAAGCCATTATAACCTGTGTAAGCGAGATCAAGCTGTTATAACCTGTGTAAGCGAGATCAAGCCGTTACAACCTGTGTAAGCGAGATCAAGCTGTTATAACCTGTGTAAGTGAGATCAAGACGTTACAACTTGTGTTAGCGAGATCAAGCCGTTATAACCTGTGTTAGCAAGATCACGCCGTTATAACCTGTGTTAGCGAGATCAAGCCGTTATAATCTGTGTTAGCGAGATCAAGCCGTTATAACCTGTGTTAGCGAGATCAAGCCGTTACAACCGTGTTTGCGAGATCAAGCCGTTACAACCTGTGTAAGCGAGATCAAGCCGTTACAACCTGTGTAAGCGAGATCAAGCCGTTATAACCTGTGTTAGCGAGATCAAGCCATTATAACCTGTGTTAGCGAGATCAAGCCGTTACAACCTGTGTAAGCGAGATCAAGCTGTTACAACCTGTGTTAGCGAGATCAAGCCGTCACAACCTGTGTTAGCGAGATCAAGCCGTTATAACCTGTGTTAGCGAGATCAAGCCGTTACAACCTGTGTTAGCAAGATCAAGCCATTACAACCTGTGTTAGCGAGATCAAGCCATTACAACCTATGTTAGCGAGATCAAGCCATTACAACCTGTGTTAGCGAGATCAAGCCATTACAACCTGTGTTAGCGAGATCAAGTCGTTATAACCTGTGTTAGCAAGATCAAGCTGTCACAACCTGTGTAAGCGAGATCAAGCCGTTACAACTTGTGTTAACGAGATCAAGCTGTCACAACCTGTGTTGGCTGATTTTCTTCTCTGTTGGAATGAATTCTAATACTGCCTTCAAAGTCTGAGGGCAACGATCCTCGTCTAGTGACACAACACTTACTGAAGAAGCCACATGCCATGCAAAACCCTCCACAACATCCTTTCTCTACTACATGTGGTGGTATCTGAGCATGCGCAAATTGTAGGAAGATCTGTTCCAGAGTTGTCTGACTCACTGAGTAATCTTCAATGTTGAAATCCGCTTTGGCCTTCTCCATAGTACCAAATATGTCGGATAATCTCAACGTTGTGTCAGTTATATGATAATTAACGTAACCTTGGTGAATATCTATCAAAATACTACCAGGAAATGTCTGCTCTATAAAATGTTTTAACGGTTCTGGGTTGGGTAAATCACCATCGTTGATCGTTCCCACCCTGGCAATGAGGAAGTAGCCTTCACCAAAGCGGTTTTTCAGGTGTTGGGGACTGCCGAGACATCGGAACTGTCCATTTACCATCACTGCCAGACGTGTACACAATGCTTCACATTCTTCCATACTGAAAATTATATTTTAGATTTTCATTCATTAATAGTAAAGGGAATATGGCAAGGAACATAATTAACCATTTACACGCTAGCGGCATATAAAATCCCTTTTGCAAACAGCATAGAGCCAGATTGAGTTTGATCAGGCTCTATGCTGTTTGCTATTCGGATAGTGGAGCAAAAACACTTGGCTGAATAGCAAACAACATAGATCCTGATCAGACGTGGTGCTACGCCGTGGCTGATCTGGATCTATGTTGTTTGCAAATGTGATTTTATTTCACATATTTCTCAGCCGGCAAAGGGGTAAGGGAATGTATGTATTTAAAGTTACAATCGTGTTCAGAACGACTGTCACAAGTTCTAGTTAGGGTTTGATGTCTTGTAATAGTACTCGTTACAGAACCAGTAATACACAAGTGTTCTAGTAAAGAAATCTCGCATAACACATTTTGTATGTACTTGTAAAGTAAAATAGACAGTCAACCTTATATTAAGAGACCAATAAAGGGAAGAGCAAACAGTGGTCTCTAAGCAGGAATGGTCTCTTAATACAGACTAATTTGTTCTTTAACAACACAACAGGAACTGAAACAGTGGTCTCTTAATCTCTTAACCCATTTAATTCTGGGTATATTTAAAGGCTTTTGCAAACAACATAGATCCAGATCAGCCGCAGTGTGACGCTGCGTGCTGATCAGGATCTATGTTGTTTGCTACATAGCCAAGTGTCTTAGCAACATCATCTGAATAGCAAACAGCATAGAGCCTGATCAGAAGGCACATTCCGTGGTGGTTGATCTGGCTCTATGTTCTTTGCAAATACTGTTTGAACGGTATCTCGAATGAAATGGGTTAATAGGTTTTTCTAGCAAATTTGACTGTATAATCTTATTTTAGCTAGCATTTGTTTCCATTCTACAGTCTCCATAACTCTTTTCCTCCTTAGCAAATCATAATAATATCAAAATTAGCGTGGCCAATCAATGATGCTCCTGAGGAATTCACTGATTTGGGTCTACGTTACATTACTGCAATTTAAACCCTCAACATTCAAATCCAGACTGCAACTTTGAACATTTTCTTCTAAAGACAAGCAATCCACTACTGATACCGATCTTCATCCAATGGGCAATGCAGATGTTCTGATCTACACAGTGCATAAACTTACCTATGAGAGGTCAATATCAGGGTCCTTCCGGAATTTCGTATACGACATAACATGTCCCAGAGAAACCTCCTTGCCACAGGATCCATACCAGTGGTTGGTTCATCCAGGAATATCACTGGTGGATTACCAACCAATGCGATAGCTGTACTCAATTTACGTTTATTACCACCACTGAAAATATAGTTATGTTATCACCTACATGTATCGTCAAATATAGAAATTCTCGGTAAAATAAGTTATAATTTCACTGTTTTTTTTACACTGGCATCAGGGTTCATTCTAGGTCAGAATATTTGGGAGAAGTGAGAAAGCGCGTGATCGCGTCCTTAAATGGTGTTCTTTAATATACTTCTGCAAAATAGGGTTAAAATGCACAGTATGACCATTAAATACAACATTTGAATAGAAGGCGTGCTTTATAATGGCTCAGTGTATCTTACTAGACAAAATTTTGTTTGAAAATTGTAAAAACCAGAAAATATATATTTATTTTTTAGGGAGAAATGGGGCCCCCAGAGGGCGATGTCAGGGTCCCTAGGGCGACAATTTCGCCCACATCGCTCTCTAGAATGATCCCTTGGCATACTGAGGTGATCAACATAATGTTTTGGATAAAAACACCAAATATGTTACCTAATATTTTTACTAGCTCATTGAATTTATCATAAAATGTTAACGTCTTTAAATGCGCAATTGTTGAAACGTCTTTAAATGCGCAATTGTTGAAATGTCTTTAAATGCGCAATTGTTGAAACGTCTTTAAATGCGCAATTGTTGAAACGTCTTTAAATGCGTAATTGTTGAAACGTCTTTAAATGCGCAATTGTTGAAACGTCTTTAAATGCACAATTGTTGAAACGTCTTTAAATGCGCAATTGTTGAAACGTCTTTAAATGCGCAATTGTTGAAACGTCTTTAAACCATTCAACACCAAGTAACTCACATGGAATGGTCCATGATATTCATAAACCAATAAATGAATCAGAAAATCACATTTGGACAAGTTCATTTATCAAAATGGGTAATTATGTCTAAAAATAGTCATATCACTGGCAAAAAGTGCAGATCCTGATGAGATGGCTCGTCACGAGCCGGCTCATCTGGATCTACACTTTTTGTAAGCCTATTTAGAGGTCTGCGGTGTTGAAAGGGTTAATTGCACAATTGTTGAAACGTCTTTAAATGCGCAATTGTTGAAACGTCTTTAAATGCGCAATTGTTGAAACGTCTTTAAATGCGCAATTGTTGAAATGTCTTTAAATGTGCAATTGTTGAAACGTCTTTAAATGCACAATTGTTGAAACGTCTTTAAATGCACAATTGTTGAAACAATTAAAACAATACATAAAAAGGACCTGAGTTTGAGCCCCGTTGGATCAGTTACGATTGTGACCGTAGGCAAGGCATTTAAATTCCACGTTTCCTCTTCTCTCTCCCTCATGGCGATAGATTCCATCAGGAATGTGGTCTCGAGAGCGATTAATATTTGTTGTAATATAGTTGTAAGAACTGTTTTGCAATCGAGCTAAAAATTTTAGCTTGTATAAACTAAACTAATACATAAATATATCTAACCTATACGCCTGTACAAGTTTATCAGCATGTTCGTGTAGCAGCAACGCTTCTAGTAGGTCATTGACAACCTCGTCAATCTGGTTACTATGGATACCTCTAAGACGAGCGTACATATACAGGGTTTCACGACCTGTCATCTGATCTATCAGGGCATCAAACTGAGGGCAGTATCCAAGCTTTTGTCTCACCTAATAATATTCAAAAGTAGGAACAAATGAGCAGGCTAAGTAAGTACTATATAATAGAAATGGAATATTCTAGTTAGAAGAAATGCTACACACA
Source organism: Archivesica marissinica (assembly GCA_014843695.1). Classification (NCBI taxonomy): domain Eukaryota; kingdom Metazoa; phylum Mollusca; class Bivalvia; order Venerida; family Vesicomyidae; genus Archivesica; species Archivesica marissinica. Next base: position 67,926,519 of record CM026390.1, read on the forward strand.
CAAATGCTCTACAATATAGTTCTGTCTAACACCATATCCACCACTTCATTGTTTAATCATATTTTATGTTGCTCTATTATGACATAGAATCTACATACAGTACATGTACAGTCAAACCTGTGTTAGTGGTCACCTCTATTAAGCAGCCACCCTGTATTATATATACAGTCAAACCTGTGTTAGTGGTCACCTCTATTAAGTAGCCACCCTGTATTATATATACAGTCAAACATGTGTTAGTGGTCACCTCTATTAAGCAGCCACCCTGTATTATATAGAGTAAAACCTGTGTTAGTGGGCACCTCTATTAAGCAGCCACCCTGTATTAAACAGCCAGTTTCCAGATTCCTAATATGTTGTTTTATTATACATTTGACCTCTATTAAGCCACCATCTGTGTTAAACAGCCTCTTTCTGTGATTCCCTTGGCTGGCTGCTTAAGACAGGTTTGACTGTATATGCAGAAAGCAGAACTGGGTCGAGCCACAAGTTCTTACAACATTAGAGACGGCTCTTCCATTCGCCATTTCATTCACAGTAACTTAGTGTTGATCACCAACAGTGACAAAAATAAAACACCGATTCAATATTTTACTAATTGGCGCACATATCTGGTGTCAACAATTTGTTTTATGTAATTTACATACATTCAGTGCAGAATATCATGTAATGTCGATAACACAATCACAGATGGTTTTGTGATCCAGGTTTTGTGAAAGATTGCACAAAGCTGTAAATTGGGGATATTATACACTGATTGGGACTGTTGTTTTGATAAGATAAGATACTGGTGGTGTGTTTTACGTTTATTTATCGACGCTACCGGTTGCCCATATTTTTTATATATATATAGGTTGCCTCCTGAAGAGATTAGTTATTTTAGATTTTTGAAAAATCGACAAGCTGGAACCCAGGCTAGGAACCATGCAATACAATTCTAGTACATGAAACAATTTATGTTATATTTCGGGTTTTACGCCTGCATCAGCACCATTTTGGGCTATATTGCCGGCGGGCAGTTTACCTAACAACACCTTTCCAGGGCAGGCTCCAGCGGTTAACCAGTACTTGGGTGCACCAACCTCCATAAGAAACTGCCAAATTTTTCATATAAATGAAACACGGCCTGAGCGGGGCTCAAACCCGTGACCATCAGTGATGATAGGTTATAGTAGTATACAAGTCAGCGACCTTAACCACTCGACACGGTCTACAGTAATAAGCTATGTGTACAAAATACCTCCGCAATCTGAGTGGTGATACTATGTCCGTCTAAATATGCACTGCCAGATGACACAGTCTCGTCTCCGGTCAGCATCTTGAAAGTTGTTGTCTTCCCCGCACCATTAACTCCAAGAAGACCAAAGCATTCGCCTTGTGCTATTCCTACACTGATTCTGTTTACCGCCAAATTTGACCCGTAGTATTTTGTTAATTCCGAGATGACAAGTTTATTGGTGGCAAACAATGACTGAGGGTCCATGTTCGCGAGTCTTGCTCGTTCCCGTGCCACATCCTCATCTTCCTGGACCACAGACTCGTCCGCAGACATTATCGCATATGCCTCGTGCTTTGCAGACTTTTTCATGAAAATCTGAAGAACGGAATGCATGACTTCGGACTCCATCAGGAAGAGGATGAATAAATAGACGATACACTGGACACAGAGGAAGACGAGCATGCGACCAATACCATTGGGCTGCCAGCCGAGGGGATTAGCATTGTAGTCAAGGCAACCTTGGTCTCCACAGATTCCTGTTGTATCTAATTGAGAAATAAAGTCATAAGTGTATTTTAGTTGTAAAACCACTTGTTATCATCGAAAGCTCTTTAGTAAATTTAACCTTTTTTCTGTTTAGCAGAGTAATTTGCAGTTGAAATGTACACAATGTTATATTTTTCAAACAATGTGAATGCATATCCTTAAAAGAGTGGTTCCAATTTACAGAGATATTTTCATAATTTTTTTTAAAAGACTGGAAAGCATTGATATAAGAAAATTGTCAAGTTGGGGGTGTGGGAGTTTGAAATGGTTCTGGTTTGAAGTGGTTCACCGTCTTGCGGTATTATGGTATGTATGTATGTATGTATGTTCCATTAATGTCAAACCCATTGCGGGGACCTAGACATGTTTTTCCTGGGCATGCTTAGCCGACCATAGTGGTTAACCAGTACTAAGCAATGTGTGTGAGGTACCTTGCTCAATGACACTACATAAGTGGCCTGATGGTATCGAACCTGGACCGTTCGATTTCAAATCCGACGCTCTACCATTGGACCACGGATGCCACTTACTATGGTGGTTTCCAGTCTGGTGGGGATCCAAGTTTGAAAGAGATTTGCTTTATTATTGAACATTACTTCCAGTTTGAAGGGGGTTCCAGTAATAAAGGGCTTCACTATGCTATTGTAGATATTATAAATCACCAGATTGAAGTGAATTCCGATTGGAAGGAGATTGGCTTTATTATTGAACAGTATTTCCAGTTTAAAGTGGTTTCACTGTATTACTGGACACTTTGTATGAGGGGATTCCAGTTTGCAGGAGAATGTGGTTGGATTGGTGGTGGCTGAAGATTCCGGTTTGAAGAGGATTCAGGTTTGAAAAGGATTCCAGTTTGAAGGGTATTCCGGTTTGAAGGGTATTCCAGTTTGAAGGAGGTTCCAGTTACAAGGGTATTCATGTTTGAAGGGTATTCCGGTTTGAAGGGTATTCCGGTTTGAAGGGTATTCCAGTTTGAAGGGTATTCCAGTTTGAAGGAGGTTCCAGTTACAAGGGTATTCCTGTTTGAAGGGTATTCCTGTTTGAAGGGTATTCCTGTTTGAAGGGTATTCCAGTTTGAATTGAAGGGTATTCCAGTTTGAATTGAAGGGTATTCCAGTTTGAAGGATATTCCAGTTTGAAGGAGATTCCGGTTTCACTGTATTATTGTACAGTATTATAACATGCTATCATCACCAAAAGTATTTTGTAGTCTTGAAATGTTTCTGATTCAGAAAATATACGATTTTACAAATATTTTGTATCATGATAGAACTATATATACGAGTCTTGTTAATTCTTAATTTCTAACATCGTGTGTGTACAATCAAACTCTTGAAGTATTAGCATATATTTAAACTCATTTATAAACTCATTTGTGGATATAATTAATCAGCATCTAACATCCAATCACATATCTTAAACATTAAAAAAATACAGTGTGGCATCCGTGTTCCAGTGGTAGAGCGTCGGATTTAGAATCGATCGGTCCCGGGTTCGATACTCGGTCAGGCCACGTATGTAGTGTCATTGAGCAAGGCACCTCATACACATTGCTTTATACTGGTCAACCACTTAGGTCAGCTAAGCTTGCCCAGAAAAACATGTCAACGTCTCTGCAAGGGGTTTGACATTAATGTTACATACATACAATACATATGCCAAAATTAGATTCATTTACATGAACAACCTATTGTGCTGCTAGACCAAACTCTTCAAAAAATCAAACCAGCCTACCTCTACAGCAAGGATTGGGAACTATAGGACACAAGGCTATGACAGGGGCATCACAGTACTCTAAGTAGAGGGACTTGAATCCGTAGTTGCTATAGTAGTCTTCCAGGCCTTGTGCAAGGCAATAATTGGGGAGCACCAACAGAAACACCCACTCCAGGACCTTGGATACATGTTCAAGATTGAGAGCGGGTATGCTCATGATATCCACAGCAAGCATGCTAGCAACACCTGAAATGTATGGAGGCATCTCGTATATCCAACGTGTATAGGGACATCGACAGAATACGTAATGGAACTCACTTACAATTGTCTACAGACCTAATCGGGAAAACTTCAACTTTCTTCCTACTGGATCAATCTTTGCTTCATTGAATCGGCAGTGCGTGCTCACAAATGGGTGAGGAATATATTCTCAGCTAGTCTAAATGTGTAATTACTAATTCTGGACAACTTTAATATGCCCGTGTTACTATGAAAACATCCATCAGACACAAACACTGTAATAAGTAATTAAATTATGTCATTCAACCGATGCACGAGTGTGCATACTTGTGCATATGTATAAAATAGACTAATTGTCGAGTGAAATACAATGTGTTCTCTATTCAAATTTGTTCTGTTTTACATATTAAACCATCTCCGTGGCCTAGTGGTTAAGGCATGTTCGAAACTCGTCAGGGGTCCGTTCTGATATGGCCGGTTGGTGAGCCGCCAGCTAGTTAAATAATGGTTACCGATTGTCAACCAGCCTGGCATACAAGCATAGCATGCGGGAAGTACTGATGTTCATAAAATGAGGTGTCTCATAAGTCAGAAATGGCTGGCCAGGGGTGTAATATAATGTTAAATAGGAGTGACACTTAACACACACCTATTAACCCATTTCATTCTGGAAAAATTTAAAGGCTTTTGCAAAGAACATAGATCCTGATCAGCATGCAGCGTTACGCCACCATGTTGTTTGCTACATAGTCAAGTGTCTTAGCAAGATCATCTGAATAGCAAACAGCATAGAGCCTGATCAGATGGCACGTTCCATGGCGGTTGATCTGGCTCTATGTTCTTTGCAAATACTGTTTGAACGGTATCCCGAATGAAATGGGTTAAATAAATATCAACTTTGGATTTTAACAAAAAGAAGCTTTCGAGACGCTATCACAAGTGTCATATGGAGTTACGGATAACGAAAAATCTGCATGGACGGAACTAGCTGGAAACATGCGTCATGGCCAGTAGGTGTGCAAGAAAATTATCTCTCTTATGTCTTTAGGTGCTAACGACTAGCCTCGGGCAGGGAAGTATGTGAGATGGTACAGTGGTCACCAGATCGGACAGGTGGGTTTTCTCCGGGTACTCCGGTTTCCTCCCACATGAATGACCACATATAAGCTTTCATCCGCGCCAACGAGAGTGATTAATATAAGTTGTTAGAACTTGCTTTGCAAAATCGTTGTAAAATGAAAGTTTAAACTTTGACGATAAAAACAAAGGAGAACACTTAATAGGACCTATCTACTTTTAGTGAGTATTCAGGGGCAGTAACTGACCGATGTCTCTCATTGTTACAATTATAAACATCCATGTATTAAAGGTAACAAATAAATAAATAAAACATGCTGAAAGTGACGCATATTAATTTCATTGCTGATTTGTTAAAGAGAAACAGAGAAACGGAAAATAGACTATTCTAGTCAACTTAAAATTATATATTTATCAACAAAGTAAATGCAAAATGTTAAAAAATGATGGATTTCAATACTGCAAAACTTTAGTAACACTGGTTTTGTAACCAATACAATAGGCATATAACTTTAAATTATGAAATACCATACGACCTGCGTGGTTCATTCTCAAACTCTCCAAACCGTTGTTTATTCGCCGATAACGAAGGGAAAGACAAATATTATTTCCATTCTAACATGACCAAATATAATGCTACGAATGAGTAAATGTGTGCATTATTTTGTCGGTGGAGTAAAATTCAACAGCAATAAAATAGACCAGCTCTAGCCGTTGTTTATTGCCGAATTAACAACGATAGATTTGTTCTTTGTTTAAAGGAACAAAATATCAATTCATATTAGAATGAAACATAAACATGCATGTTCGTGATTTTACCAACCTGATAGTATGTTGAACAGTGTAAGCCAGACGTATCCGGTTGAGGGTACAGTGAACAGGAATGACCAGAGATACATGAAAGGCAGCATGGCAAATCCGTACAACAAAAACAACAGAGCTATGTGTGCCAGATGATAATCCGCTACATATGCTTCGATATCGAACGCTAGAAAGGTGAGGAGCAGACAGATCGCTGGCACAAGGTAATTTATCATGTCCCAACAAAACGTAGCCGGCCAGAACGTGATTGCGTTGACACCACTACTAAACTGCAGATGCTTGGCCTTCATTGCACGTTCTTTGGTGAGGAACAATATGAAACTGCTAGCGAGGAAGGCCATACCAAAGATGACGTTGAAAGCAATTGTGAACCCTGTGGTCTGTTTATTCATCTCATCACTGACTTTGTCATCAATAGTTCTAGGCAACGGATGATTGGTCACTTGAAGATGCCGAGATGTGTCATTGGTTATATACTGCAGCAGGGCATTTGCAATCATTGAAACGGAAATGGCTGGGGTGTGATAAGCTTGGTTGTTGAAATACGCTGTTATATTGAGTGTGGTTTCTTTCCCGAGGTCCAGTGGAAGTACGTCGGCACCGATGAGATATTCCAAGTTATATATGCCTATATCATAATGTCCCTCTTTCAGCAAATACTTTGCAATGTCAGCATCATTCATGAATCCAGTCTGGTTATTAACTAAGATAATGTTTGTGTCTCGATCATTGTTAAACTGTTTGCCATATAACTCTCCAAACTGATTTGCTATAATTGACGTATTAGACTGCAGTGAATATACAACAACATTATCTCCGAGTGAATCCAAAGTGAGATTGAGGGCTGGGGAGTCTGTGGGTCCTGGAAAGGTTTGCAGCACAATGAGCGCTAGGACTGTGAAGAATAATGGTACAATGAGTTGCACTGTCGTCACTATCTTGTTCCTTACTGTGTGAAGAGCGTGCTTGATAAACATGCCATAAAATTGTTGAAGGAGCAGGATGAAATTGGTGTTTTTCTCGATGTTATGAGTAAAGCTTGCTGATCGACGGTATCTCTGGTCGTCAGAATAGCTTGTATGCTGGTTAGCACCTCCTGATAACAGGGGTTTGTTCTCATCTGAAAAGTACATTTAAAGCTTTTTATACACGTTTATTTATCACAGCCCCCTGGTTAATCGAGGCGACTCCTCCAGAGGTTTTAGTCTATATTTATTTGGAGGATAGTGCATATACAGAAGAGGCTCCAAGTCTGAGAAGCATCCATGGTTTTTTTTACATGCTCGGTGTATAGCACGGAAACAGGAGACCTCGGTTTATAGTCCCATGTTAATATTATTATGGCCAGACGGTAGATCGAATCTGCATTTCTTGGATTCGTAGTCCAAATTGTTAACCACTGGACAACTGACATGTCTATACTTCTACTGGATTTATATATTTATGTATCATACATATGCTAAACAGGTTGGACTTCTGTACGACTATATCCCTAAAGTTTCCTCTGTATACCATAATGGTTCTAAGAGATGCCCGAGCATTTACTAGAGTCATGGTTGGACTTCAGTAAGACTTTATCCCTAAAGTTTCCTCTGTATACCATAATGGTTCTAATAGATGCCCGAGCATTTACTAGAATCATGGTTGGACTTCAGCAAGACTATATCCCTAAAGTTTCCTCTGTATACCATAATGGTTCTAATAGATGCCCGAGCATTTACTAGAATCATGGTTGGACTTCAGTAAGAATATATCCCTAAAGTTTCCTCTGTATACCATAATGGTTCTAATAGATGCCCGAGCATTTACTAGAATCATGGTTGGACTTCAGTAAGACTATATCCCTAAAATTTCCTCTGCATACCATAATGGTTCTAAGAGATGCCCGAGCATTTACTAGAATCATGATCAGCTCCAAGTTGTGGACATGTAACTCTAGGAGACACTGTTCCCAAGAAAAATGAGATTCAAACCAAAATATACCTACTTCTCAAACTGCATAATGTATCGTATATTATCTACTGCAATTGATACTCCCGATTCACATTGATTAATTTATTTAATTATAGTCGTCAACAAAATTCTGCACAGTAGACTATCATTATTCCTCTCACAGAATCTCATCGTAACTCCACCATTTTTCCACGTCGATCAAGAAACACGCAAATTCTGTCACTTGTCATGGTTTGCAGGAAATAAGTAATTCAAGAGTCATTGACCTTTGAGGTTAAAATCTCAAAAGAGTCAAGCTCGATTTTTGAAGATTCATTATGCATGTTGGTATTTTCTTTACAGGTAACATTGATAGATGGTATGTTCTCTCAAGTATAACTTACATCATGAAACTGCAGTAAAACCTGCATTAACGATCACATCTGATTAACCCATTTGATTCTGGATACCGTTCTAACAGTATTTGCGAAGAACATAGAGCCAAACGCTGCTTTTGTTGACTTGCTGTACTTAACTGGAGCTTTCAACACCAAAGTTAACAGAACTACCTCGACTATCGGACCGCTCTCCCTGCTTTCTGGACTGTTCTTTTGCCTCGTTAGCTTCCTTAATTCCAATGCTACTTTCTCCCACTCTGTAATGATATAGTGTCAACTTGTAATCAGTTGTTTATATTATTTCAATGCTGATTTTCTGCACACTCTATAATGATGCACATTTACAACGATAGAAATATGGAAAAGACATCACAAAACATGTTACATATATTAATATATAAAACAAATACAATACATTTAAGAAACAGTCGTAATAGACAGGGTATTACTACCTAATGACACAGCTTCAACATTTATCAAATATTTTTTATTTTTGCATGACATGATAGATATAAATGTATTCATTGATGCTATGTAGCCCAAATATTTCAATCTTATATCTGTATTTTTAACAACATAATATAAAATGGTATTCTGATTCAATTAATTTTTGATTGCATAGTTTACATAATCTATTGTTTCTATCAATACCATTAAAACAAGAACAATTACTGTATAAACATTGATAAAAACATACCGTAAGAATACTTCCTCCATTGTAGTTGTTGAAACATTATAACTGGCAATACCAAGATCACACTTCCGAACGTCTAACACTGAAAAGAGTCTCTCAAATTGCTGTGACATCTCGTGTGGCAGGATGTATGACAACTCAGCCCCGATGTTGCTATCAAGCTTGGCTTCTGGAATGTGCTCTTGGATGAGGGCTGTTATACTCTGTGTATCACAATGTTCATCCTTCACCATGGTTAAATGATACCCAGCACCTGTACAAATATGTAAATACACTAAGAACACTGTTGACAAGCTTGGTGGGTACTAGACATGGAACACTGTTGATGAGCTTGGTGGGTATTAGACACGGAACACTGTTGATGAGCTTGGTGGATATTAGACATGGAACACTGTTGATGAGCTTGGTGGGTACTAGACACGGAACACTGTTGATGAGCTTGGTGGGTACTAGACACGGAACACTGTTGATGAGCTTGGTGGGTACTAGACATGGAACACTGTTGATGAGCTTGGTGGGTACTAGACATGGAACACTGTTGACGAGCTTGGTGGGTACTAGACATGGAACACTGTTGACGAGCTTGGTGGGCATTGTACATGGAACACTGTTGATGAGCTTGGTGGGCATTGTACATGGAACACTGTTGACGAGCTTGGTGGTATTAGACATGGAACACTGTTGATGAGCTTGGTGGGTACTAGACATAGAACACTGTTGACGAGCTTGGTGGGTATTAGACATGGAACACTGTTGACGAGCTTGGTGGGTACTAGACACGGAACACTGTTGACGAGCTTGGTGGGTACTAGACATGGAACACTGTTGATGAGCTTGTGGGTACTAGACATGGAACACTGTTGATGAGCTTGGTGGGTACTAGACATGGAACACTGTTGACGAGCTTGGTGGGTATTAGACATGGAACACTGTTGATGAGCTTGGTGGGTACTAGACATGGAACACTGTTGACGAGCTTGGTGGGTACTAGACATGGAACACTGTTGACGAGCTTGGTGGGTATTAGACATGGAACACTGTTGACGAGCTTGGTGGGTACTAGACATGGAACACTGTTGATGAGCTTGGTGGGTACTAGACATGGAACACTGTTGACGAGCTTGGTGGGTACTAGACATGGAACACTGTTGATGAGCTTGGTGGGTATTAGACATAGAACACTGTTGACGAGCTTGGTGGGTATTAGACACGGAACACTGTTGAGAGCTTGGTGGGTACTAGACATGGAACACTGTTGACGAGCTTGGTGGGTACTAGACATGGAACACTGTTGATGAGCTTGGTGGGTACTAGACATGGAACACTGTTGATGAGCTTGGTGGGTACTAGACACGGAACACTGTTGATGAGCTTGGTGGGTACTAGACATGGAACACTGTTGACGAGCTTGGTGGGTACTAGACATGGAACACTGTTGATGAGCTTGGTGGGTATTAGACATGGAACACTGTTGACGAGCTTGGTGGGTACTAGACACGGAACACTGTTGACGAGCTTGGTGGGTACTAGACATGGAACACTGTTGACGAGCTTGGTGGGTACTAGACATGGATGGGACACTGTTGAGAGCTTGGTGGGTACTGACATGGAACACTGTTGACGAGCTTGGTGGGTACTAACATGGAACACTGTTGACGAGCTTGGTGGGTACTAGACATGGAACACTGTTGATGAGCTTGGTGGGTATTAGACATGGAACACTGTTGACGAGCTTGGTGGGTACTAGACATGGAACACTGTTGACGAGCTTGATGGGTACTAGACATGGAACACTGTTGACGAGCTTGGTGGGTACTAGACATGGAACACTGTTGATGAGCTTGGTGTGTACTAGACAAGGACCACTGTTGACGAGCTTGGTGGGTACTAGACATGGAACACTGTTGACGAGCTTGGTGGGTACTAGACATGGAACACTGTTGACGAGCTTGGTGTGTACTAGACACGGAACACTGTTGACGAGCTTGGTGGATATTAGACATGGAACACTGTTGACGAGCTTGGTGGGTACTAGACACGAAACACTGTTGATGAGCTTGGTGGGTACTAGACATGGAACACTGTTGACGAGCTTGGTGGGTATTAGACACGGAACACTGTTGATGAGCTTGGTTGGTACTAGACACGGAACACTGTTGATGAGCTTGGTGGGTATTGTACATGGAACACTGTTGACGAGCTTGGTGGGTACTAGACATGGAACACTGTTGACCAGCTTGGTGGGTACTAGACATGGAACACTGTTGATGAGCTTGGTTGGTACTAGACATGGAACACTGTTGATGAGCTTGGTGGGTACTAGACATGGAACACTGTTGATGAGCTTGGTTGGTACTAGACATGGAACACTGTTGATGAGCTTGGTGGTACTAGACATGGAAACTGTTGATGAGCTTGGTTGGTACTAGACATGGAACACTGTTGATGAGCTTGGTAGGTACTAGACATGGAACACTGTTGACGAGCTTGGTGGGTACTAGACATGGAACACTGTTGATGAGCTTGGTGGGTACTAGACATGGAACACTGTTGACGAGCTTGGTGGGTACTAGACATGGAACACTGTTGACGAGCTTGGTGGGTACTAGACATGGAACACTGTTGACGAGCTTGGTGGGTACTAGACATGGAACACTGTTGATGAGCTTGGTGGGTACTAGACATGGAACACTGTTGATGAGCTTGGTGGGTACTAGACATGGAACACTGTTGATGAGCTTGGTGGGTACTAGACATGGAACACTGTTGATGAGCTTGGTGGGTACTAGACATGGAACACTGTTGATGAGCTTGGTGGGTACTAGACATGGAACACTGTTGACGAGCTTGGTGTGTACTAGACATGGAACACTGTTGACGAGCTTGGTGGGTACTAGACATGGAACACTGTTGATGAGCTTGGTGGGTACTAGACATGGAACACTGTTGACCAGCTTGGTGGCTACTAGACATGGAACACTGTTGATGAGCTTGGTGGGTACTAGACATGGAACACTGTTGATGAGCTTGGTAGGTACTAGACATGGAACACTGTTGATGAGCTTGGTGGGTACTAGACACGGAACACTGTTGATGAGCTTGGTAGGTACTAGACATGGAACACTGTTGACGAGCTTGGTGGGTACTAGACATGGAACACTGTTGACGAGCTTGGTGGGTACTAGACATAGAACACTGTTGATGAGCTTGGTGGTGCCCTCATATTACTAATGTTCGATGTGATACCAATGGTGCTAATGTAGGTCAGGTAAGAGCTCGAATACTTACCGATGTCCTATTCTTGCAGGCCAGGAGCCAGGCTGATATGCAACCAGTAACCATTACTTAACTAACACCTCACAACTGGTCATTTCAGAATGAACCCCTGGGCGAGTTTCGAACCTTTGACCTCCCACTCTATAACCTCTAGGTCAAGGAGACGGTATATGTCCATGTGGAAGCCTATAAGCAGTGGGGGTGATCCAGATGCATCAAATCATGGTCAAATCTTACTATATACATGCTTCAGCTTTACTTTATACAAATTTAGTTTCGCTCGATTGCGAAACAAGTTCATAAAACATTAGTTTAATCGCTTTCGGGACCTCATCCTGAAGGAATCCATCGAAATGAGGGAGAAAGAAGAGGCAATGTGGAATTTTAAGTTCCTTGCCTACGGGCAGAACCGCAACGGCTACAGCTAGGCCCAAACTTGGGTCAAATGTTGACCGTATGTGACCAAGACTATTGAGAGCGAGTGCTTAGTAATTAAACATGTACTGGACATACCGTATTTATTCCTAAGTAATTAAACATGTACTGGACATACCGTACTTATTCCTAAGTAATTAAACATGTACTGGACATACCGTATTTATTCCTAAGTAATTAAACATGTACTGGACATACCGTATTTATTCCTAAGTAATTAAACATGTACTGGACATACCGTACTTATTCCTAAGTAATTAAACATGTACTGGACATACCGTACTTATTCCTAAGTAATTAAACATGTACTGGACATACCGTACTTATTCCTAAGTAATTAAACATGTACTGGACATACCGTACTTATTCCTAAGTAATTAAACATGTACTGGACATACCGTACTTATTCCTAAGTAATTAAACATGTACTGGACATACCGTACTTATTCCTAAGTAATTAAACATGTACTGGACATACCGTACTTATTCCTAAGTAATTAAACATGTACTGGACATACCGTACTTATTCCTAAGTAATTAAACATGTACTGGACATACCGTACTTATTCCTAAGTAATTAAACATGTACTGGACATACCGTACTTATTCCTAAGTAATTAAACATGTACTGGACATACCGTACTTATTCCTAAGTAATTAAACATGTACTGGACATACCGTACTTATTCCTAAGTAATTAAACATGTACTGGACATACCGTACTTATTCCTAAGTAATTAAACATGTACTGGACATACCGTACTTATTCCTAAGTAATTAAACATGTACTGGACATACTGTATTTATTCCTAAGTAATTAAACATGTAATGGATATACCGTACTTATTCCTAAGTAATTAAACATGTACTGGACATACCGTATTTATTCCTAAGTAATTAAACATGTAATGGATTTACCGTACTTATTCCTAAGTAATTAAACATGTACTGGACTTACCGTACTTATTCCTAAGTAATTAAACATGTACTGGACATACCGTACTTATTCCTAAGTAATTAAACATGTACTGGACTTACCGTACTTATTCCTAAGTAATTAAACATGTACTGGACATACCGTACTTATTCCTAAGTAATTAAACATGTACTGGACATACCGTACTTATTCCTAAGTAATTAAACATGTACTGGACTTACCGTACTTATTCCTAAGTAATTAAACATGTACTGGACTTACCGTACTTATTCCTAAGTAATTAAACATGTACTGGACATACCGTACTTATTCCTAAGTAATTAAACATGTACTGGACTTACCGTACTTATTCCTAAGTAATTAAACATGTACTGGACATACCGTACTTATTCCTAAGTAATTAGACATGTACTGGACTTACCATATTTGTTCTTCAAGAAGAGAGAGGTTCCACAGCACTTGACGGAGCCATCCCCCATGATGGCTATTCTATCTCCCAGAAGATCCGCTTCATCCATGAAGTGCGTAGTGAGAACCATAGTACGGCCGGCACGGTTCTGCTGCAGTACCGACCAGATGTGACGTCTAGCGTCCGGGTCCAATCCAGAGGAAGGTTCATCAAGTAGTACAACCTTTATATTTGATAAATAACAAATTTATATAATGTGTTGATGGAGACGAGTAGCAATTTTGATACTCGAGTACACTGACACAGTTCCGATCGAGTCTTGAGTACTCGAAAATGAACATTTTATTCATGGCTATGTGTACATTAAATCAATAGAGTTATATGTTTACTTTAATTTCAGATAATTAGTACGTATTTCGTAGGAGGCATGCCTATATATGGACAGTAATTTATCTGATTATATCATAAAAATATTCCATTGTAATGAAGAGATAACATAACTGATTTCTAGATATAGAAATTCAGATATTTGTTTGTTAATTGAGTTGTAGTTTATACAAATTTATTTTAGCTCGATTGTGAAACAAGTTCTTACAACTTATATTTATCACTCTCGAGACCTCATTCCTGATGGAATCCATCGCCACGAGGGAGAGAGAAGAGGCAACGTGGAATTTAAATGCCTTGCCTAAGGGCACAATCGTAACGGCTTCAGCGGGGCTCGAACTCCGGACCTTTCACACCTGAAGCGAACGCGCATCCACTGAGCTATCACAACTTCCATTGAATTGATTACACGTGCATTGAGGAAATAGACATACTTATGGCATGCTAAGACACCCTCTTCAAAAGATTTCTGCAACAAACTGCAAACACGGAACATCTGGTAACGACTTTGTTGAAGTTTCTTCCCTTGACATAATTATTAACCCTTTCCTTCATAGAGATTTAGGTTAATATACTATTATATCTCCATACAAACGACAGCCATTTAGCTATCATACAGTGGATAAGTAGTCGCCATATCTATCCCACCTCCATAGATATTACTGGGACTACATGGGATTCTGGCCTTTATTACGAACATTGGTTTGGCTACTACATTGTAAATGTATGTCGTATTGGTAATGGCATCAAGAGGTGCTTCTATGAGGGAAAGGGTTAATGTTGTTAAAATATTAACCAAATAGATTTGGTAACGTCACAAGTTGATGTATAATCCAATATATTGCCTTTTTTTACACATATATACACATATATACCATATAATAACATAGTAATTATTGCTATAAAATTGAATATACCTTTGATCCACCTATCAAAGAAATAGTTTACCTTTGATCGACCAATCAATGAAATAGTTACCTTTGATCAACCTATCAAAGAAATAGTTTACCTTTGATCGACGAATCAAAGAAATAGTTTACCTTTGATCCACCAATCAATGAAATAGTTTACCTTTGATCGACCAATCAAAGAAATAGTTTACCTTTGATCCACCTATCAAAGAAATAGTTTACCTTTGATCGACCAATCAAAGAAATAGTTTACCTTTGATCCACCTATCAATGAAATAGTTTACCTTTGATCGACCAATCAAAGAAATAGTTTACCTTTGATCGACCAATCAAAGAAATAGTTTACCTTTGATCCACCTATCAAAGAAATAGTTTACCTTTGATCGACCAATCAATGAAATAGTTTACCT
The DNA here is from genome assembly GCA_014843695.1 of Archivesica marissinica. Classification (NCBI taxonomy): domain Eukaryota; kingdom Metazoa; phylum Mollusca; class Bivalvia; order Venerida; family Vesicomyidae; genus Archivesica; species Archivesica marissinica. The sequence goes on from CM026390.1 coordinate 67,941,928, forward strand.
TTGATCGACCAATCAAAGAAATAGTTTACCTTTGATCGACCAATCAAAGAAATAGTTTACATTTGATCAACCAATCACTGAACTAGTTTACCTTTGATCGACCAATCAATGAAATAGTTACCTTTGATCAACCAATCAATGAAATAGTTTACCTTTGATCGACCAATCAAAGAAATAGTTTACCTTTGATCGACCAATCAAAGAAATAGTTTATCTTTGATCGACCAATCAAAGAAATAGTTTATCTTTGATCGACCAATCAAAGAAATAGTTTACCTTTGATCCACCAATCAATGAAATAGTTTACCTTTGATCCACCAATCAAAGAAATAGTTTATCTTTGATCGACCAATCAAAGAAATAGTTTATCTTTGATCGACCAATCAATGAAATAGTTTACCTTTGATCGACCAATCAAAGAAATAGTTTATCTTTGATCGACCAATCAAAGAAATAGTTTACCTTTGATCGACCAATCAATGAAATAGTTTACCTTTGATCCACCAATCAATGCTATTCCAACAGAGAGTTTACGTTTCATTCCTCCCGACAGTGTTTTAGCCTGATCATGCCTCTTATTCTCTAGTGTGATTGATCTCAACATATCATCCACATCTGCCTTTAAAGTCAATGAGCTACAACCTTTCAGCTGAAACATAAATGTACAAACAATAGAATTAGTCTGTGAGTACAAGTACACCATCATCTCCATTTCATCTGTATAATAATTATCATATAATTACCTTTCCAAAGCATTTACTCTAGTCTGTAATACTTTACCTTTCCAAAGCATTTACTCTAGTCTGTAATATGTTACCTTTCCAAAGCATTTACTCTAGTCTGTAACATGTTAACTTTCCAAAGCATTTACTCTAGTCTGTAATATGTTACCTTTCCAAAGCATTTACTCTAGTCTGTAATATGTTACCTTTCCAAAGCATTTACTCTAGTCTGTAACACTTTACCTTTCCAAAGCATTTACTCTAGTCTGTAACATGTTACCTTTCCAAAGCATTTACTCTAGCCTGTAATACTTTACCTTTCCAAAGCATTTACTCTAGTCTGTAATATGTTACCTTTCCAAAGCATTTACTCTAGTCTGTAACATGTTACCTTTCCAAAGCATTTACTCTAGTCTGTAACACTTTACCTTTCCAAAGCATTTACTCTAGTCTGTAATATGTTACCTTTCCAAAGCATTTACTCTAGTCTGTAATATGTTACCTTTCCAAAGCATTTACTCTAGTCTGTAATATGTTACCTTTCCAAAGCATTTACTCTAGTCTGTAATACTTTACCTTTCCAAAGCATTTACTCTAGCCTGTAATATGTTACCTTTCCAAAGCATTTACTCTAGCCTGTAATACTTTACCTTTCCAAAGCATTTACTCTAGCCTGTAATATGTTACCTTTCCAAAGCATTTACTCTAGTCTGTAACATGTTACCTTTCCAAAGCATTTACTCTAGTCTGTAATACTTTACCTTTCCAAAGCATTTACTCTAGTCTGTAATATGTTACCTTTCCAAAGCATTTACTCTAGTCTGTAATATGTTACCTTTCCAAAGCATTTACCCTAGTCTGCAATACTTTACCTTTCCAAAGCATTTACTTGTCGTGATAGCACAGTGGATGCGCGTTCGCTTCGGGTGCGAAGGGTCCGGAGTTCGAACCCCGCTGGAGCCGTTACGATTGTGCCCTTAGGCAAGGCATTTAAATTCCACATTGCCTCTTCTCTCTCCTTCATGGCGATGGATTACATCAGGAATGAGGTCTCGAGAGTGATTCATATAAGTTGAAAGAACTTGTTTCGCAATCGAGCTAAAATAAATTTGTATAGATTAAAGCATTTACTCTAGTCTGTAACATGTTACCTTTCCAAAGCATTTACTCTAGTCTGTAATACTTTACCTTTCCAAAGCATTTACTCTAGTCTGTAATATGTTACCTTTCCAAAGCATTTACTCTAGTCTGTAATACTTTACCTTTCCAAAGCATTTACTCTAGTCTGTAATACTTTACCTTTCCAAAGCATTTACTCTAGTCTGTAACACATTACCTTTCCAAAGCATTTACTCTAGTCTGTAACATGTTACCTTTCCAAAGCATTTACTCTAGTCTGTAATACTTTACCTTTCCAAAGCATTTACTCTAGTCTGTAATACGTTACCTTTCCAAAGCATTTACTCTAGTCTGTAATATGTTACCTTTCCAAAGCATTTACTCTAGTCTGTAATATGTTACCTTTCCAAAGCATTTACTCTAGTCTGTAATATGTTACCTTTCCAAAGCATTTACTCTAGTCTGTAATATGTTACCTTTCCAAAGCATTTACTCTAGTCTGTAATATGTTACCTTTCCAAAGCATTTACTCTAGTCTGTAATATGTTACCTTTCCAAAGCATTTACTCTAGTCTGTAATATGTTACCTTTCCAAAGCATTTACTCTAGTCTGTAATATGTTACCTTTCCAAAGCATTTACTCTAGTCTGTAATACGTTACCTTTCCAAAGCATTTACTCTAGTCTGTAATACTTTACCTTTCCAAAGCATTTACTCTAGTCTGTAATACTTACCTTTCCAAAGCATTTACTCTAGTCTGTAATACTTTACCTTTCCAAAGCATTTACTCTAGTCTGTAACATGTTACCTTTCCAAAGCATTTACTCTAGTCTGTAATACTTTACCTTTCCAAAGCATTTACTCTAGTCTGTAATACTTTACCTTTCCAAAGCATTTACTCTAGTCTGTAATACTTTACCTTTCCAAAGCATTTACTCTAGTCTGTAATATGTTACCTTTCCAAAGCATTTACTCTAGTCTGTAATATGTTACCTTTCCAAAGCATTTACTCTAGTCTGTAATATGTTACCTTTCCAAAGCATTTACTCTAGTCTGTAATACTTTACCTTTCCAAAGCATTTACTCTAGTCTGTAACATGTTACCTTTCCAAAGCATTTACTCTAGTCTGTAATATGTTACCTTTCCAAAGCATTTACTCTAGTCTGTAACACATTACCTTTCCAAAGCATTTACTCTAGTCTGTAATATGTTACCTTTCCAAAGCATTTACTCTAGTCTGTAATATGTTACCTTTCCAAAGCATTTACTCTAGTCTGTAATATTTTACCTTTCCAAAGCATTTACTCTAGTCTGTAATACTTTACCTTTCCAAAGCATTTACTCTAGTCTGTAACATGTTACCTTTCCAAAGCATTTACTCTAGTCTGTAATATGTTACCTTTCCAAAGCATTTACTCTAGTCTGTAACATGTTACCTTTCCAAAGCATTTACTCTAGTCTGTAATATTTTACCTTTCCAAAGCATTTACTCTAGTCTGTAATATGTTACCTTTCCAAAGCATTTACTCTAGTCTGTAATATGTTACCTTTCCAAAGCATTTACTCTAGTCTGTAACATGTTACCTTTCCAAAGCATTTACTCTAGTCTGTAATATGTTACCTTTCCAAAGCATTTACTCTAGTCTGTAATATGTTACCTTTCCAAAGCATTTACTCTAGCCTGTAATACTTTACCTTTCCAAAGCATTTACTCTAGTCTGTAACACATTACCTTTCCAAAGCATTTACTCTAGTCTGTAACATGTTACCTTTCCAAAGCATTTACTCTAGTCTGTAATATGTTACCTTTCCAAAGCATTTACTCTAGTCTGTAATATGTTACCTTTCCAAAGCATTTACTCTAGTCTGTAATATGTTACCTTTCCAAAGCATTTACTCTAGTCTGTAACATGTTACCTTTCCAAAGCATTTACTCTAGCCTGTAATACTTTACCTTTCCAAAGCATTTACTCTAGCCTGTAATACTTTACCTTTCCAAAGCATTTACTCTAGCCTGTAATACTTTACCTTTCCAAAGCATTTACTCTAGTCTGTAACATGTTACCTTTCCAAAGCATTTACTCTAGTCTGTAACATGTTACCTTTCCAAAGCATTTACTCTAGTCTGTAATATGTTACCTTTCCAAAGCATTTACTCTAGTCTGTAATATGGTACCTTTCCAAAGCATTTACTCTAGTCTGTAACATGTTACCTTTCCAAAGCATTACTCTAGCCTGTAATACTTACCTTTCCAAAGCATTACTCTAGTCTGTAATACTTACCTTCCAAAGCATTTACTCTAGTCTGTAACATGTTACCTTTCCAAAGCATTTACTCTAGTCTGTAATACTTTACCTTTCCAAAGCATTTACTCTAGTCTGTAACACATTACCTTTCCAAAGCATTTACTCTAGTCTGTAACACATTACCTTTCCAAAGCATTTACTCTAGTCTGTAATATGTTACCTTTCCAAAGCATTTACTCTAGTCTGTAATATGTTACCTTTCCAAAGCATTTACTCTAGTCTGTAATATGGTACCTTTCCAAAGCATTTACTCTAGTCTGTAACACATTACCTTTCCAAAGCATTTACTCTAGTCTGTAACACATTACCTTTCCAAAGCATTTACTCTAGTCTGTAACACATTACCTTTCCAAAGCATTTACTCTAGTCTGTAACATGTTACCTTTCCAAAGCATTTACTCTAGTCTGTAATACTTTACCTTTCCAAAGCATTTACTCTAGTCTGTAATACTTTACCTTTCCAAAGCATTTACTCTAGTCTGTAATATGTTACCTTTCCAAAGCATTTACTCTAGTCTGTAATACGTTACCTTTCCAAAGCATTTACTCTAGTCTGTAATATGTTACCTTTCCAAAGCATTTACTCTAGTCTGTAACACGTTACCTTTCCAAAGCATTTACTCTAGTCTGTAATATGTTACCTTTCCAAAGCATTTACTCTAGTCTGTAATATGTTACCTTTCCAAAGCATTTACTCTAGTCTGTAATATGTTACCTTTCCAAAGCATTTACTCTAGTCTGTAATATGTTACCTTTCCAAAGCATTTACTCTAGTCTGTAATATGTTACCTTTCCAAAGCATTTACTCTAGTCTGTAATATGTTACCTTTCCAAAGCATTTACTCTAGTCTGTAATATGTTACCTTTCCAAAGCATTTACTCTAGTCTGTAACACATTACCTTTCCAAAGCATTTACTCTAGTCTGTAACACATTACCTTTCCAAAGCATTTACTCTAGTCTGTAATATGTTACCTTTCCAAAGCATTTACTCTAGTCTGTAATATGTTACCTTTCCAAAGCATTTACTCTAGTCTGTAATATGTTACCTTTCCAAAGCATTTACTCTAGCCTGTAATACTTTACCTTTCCAAAGCATTTACTCTAGCCTGTAATATGTTACCTTTCCAAAGCATTTACTCTAGCCTGTAATACTTTACCTTTCCAAAGCATTTACTCTAGCCTGTAATACTTTACCTTTCCAAAGCATTTACTCTAGCCTGTAATATGTTACCTTTCCAAAGCATTTACTCTAGCCTGTAATACTTTACCTTTCCAAAGCATTTACTCTAGCCTGTAATATGTTACCTTTCCAAAGCATTTACTCTAGTCTGTAACATGTTACCTTTCCAAAGCATTTACTCTAGTCTGTAATATGTTACCTTTCCAAAGCATTTACTCTAGTCTGTAATACTTTACCTTTCCAAAGCATTTACTCTAGTCTGTAACATGTTACCTTTCCAAAGCATTTACTCTAGTCTGTAACACATTAGCTTTCCAAAGCATTTACTCTAGTCTGTAATACTTTACCTTTCCAAAGCATTTACTCTAGTCTGTAACACATTAGCTTTCCAAAGCATTTACTCTAGTCTGTAACATGTTACCTTTCCAAAGAATATGAGATGTTCTTCGACAGTGAGAGTGTCAAACAAGATATCATGTTGAGGACAGAGGCCGAGGCTATTGCGAACACTTGTAATATCCTCGCGTATGTCGTAACCATTCACTCTAGCTGTACCACTTGACGGAGTAATAAACCCTGCAATCATAGCAAACCAAGCATATAATGTAAAAACCTTCTGTGTGTGTTTTACGTTTATAAATCGTCGCTACCGGTTGCCCATATGAGCGACGCCTCCTGAAGAGATTAGTCATTTTAGATTTTTGGAGGATAGTGCAATGATACAGACAGAGACCCATTGCAGAGTCTCATCTGGTTCATTTACGTTCATGGTGTAAAGCACCAACATGAGACCTTGGTTTAAAGTCCCATCTGAAAGATGGTTAATTTTATTAGAGTCAGACGGGGGATCGAACATGCGATCCCTGGATTACCAGTCCAGCGTGTTACCACTAGACTACAGATCCGTCTACAAAACCTTCTGTGTGTTGAGATAGGTTATATAGTGCACAGACGCTTGGGGTCTTGACAAATGGTTTAGAGTTCAAAACCAAAAAAATAAAAAATAACTAAAAACCAAGATGTGAAATCACATGAAATTATATTGATTTTTTAAAATTTTGAGTGTAAACAGGTGAATGTAGACGTCCAGACGACCATTGTTTGATAGACAAATGATTGCTGCGGAGAACTAAAATAGTGGCGTTACAAGTAAGTTTAGATACTGGCATATTACGGCCGGTGAATGTGTAGCACATGGTTTGTTTACATTTGTGACCTTGTCATCATTCAGTATATAGCATTATTTCGCACATAGTCAAGCACAGAGATGGAACCAACAACTGCCTGCAAACATAGTCAAGCACAGAGATGGAACCAACAACTGCCTGCAAACATAGTCAAGCACAGAGATGGAACCAACAACTGCCTGCAAACATAGTCAGGCACAGAGATGGAACCAACAACTGCCTGCAAACATAGTCAAGCACAGAGATGGAACAAACAACTGCCTGCAAACATAGTCAAGCACAGAGATGGAACCAACAACTGCCTGCAAACATAGTCAAGCACAGAGATGGAACCAACAACTGCCTGCAAACATAGTCAAGCACAGAGATGGAACCAACAACTGCCTGCAAACATAGTCAAGCACAGAGATGGAACAAACAACTGCCTGCAAACATAGTCAAGCACAGAGATGGAACCAACAACTGCCTGCAAACATAGTCAAGCACAGAGATGGAACCAACAACTGCCTGCAAACATAGTCAAGCACAGAGATGGAACCAACAACTGCCTGCAAACATAGTCAAGCACAGAGATGGAACAAACAACTGCCTGCAAACATAGTCAAGCACAGAGATGGAACCAACAACTGCCTGCAAACATAGTCAAGCACAGAGATGGAACAAACATCTGCCTGCAAACATAGTCAAGCACAGAGATGGAATCAACAACTGCCTGCAAACATAGTCAAGCACAGAGATGGAACCAACAACTGCTTGCAAATAAGCTTACTTTAAATAACCTGGTTCAAGTAGAGTACCAGCCCACAGTAGTGACTGATGGTGTAATGGACAAGGTGGCCACCTTGTAACAAAGAGGTTTTGAGTTTGAGCCCAATCAGAACAAAACCACGGTGGTAGTGTCCTTAGGCAAGCCATTTATATCCAGATTGACACTTCTCTCCCTCATGGTCATCAGGAATGAGATCTCGAGAGTGGTTAATCTAATGTTGTAAAACCTTGTTTTGTAATCGAGCTAAGATAAATTTGTATAAACCAATGGTGACAAGCAAGTGAATCACCATCCACATCTTAAACAACTATGTCTGCTTTAGTATAAAATTTGAAATAAATGTACAAACATTTGAAATAAATTTACAAAAATTTGAAATAAATGTAAAAAATATTTCAAATAAATTTACAAATATTTGAGGCTAAATCAGTAGGTGGGACATATTTGATTAGTTTAGTTTATAGAAATTAATTTTAGCTTGATTGCGAAACAAGTTATTTCAACTTATATAAATTACTTTCGAGACCTCATTCCTGATGGAATCCATCTCCACGAGAGAGAGAGAAGAGGCAAAGTGGAATTTAAATGCCTTGCCTAAGAGCACAATCGTAACGGCTCCAGTGGGGCTCGAACATATTTGATTAAATGGAGTTATCTGCCCCGGTCAATTTCACTATTATTAAACACCTACCTGTGAGCATAGACATGGTTGTAGTTTTCCCGGCCCCGTTATGTCCTAATAATGCAGTTATCTGCCCCTCATACATATCAATCGTCATCCCACACACTGCCACCATCTTACTGTCTCCGCTCTTAAACTCCTAAATAAATATGAACAATTTAACTTTTAAATAATATTGTGTTTACAATTCAATTAAATATTGTTTTTAGTAGCTCATAATAAGCACAGTATATTTTTCCATGTTAACTCTTTCACCACCAATGTCGCATAAAAGCGACTTTGCAAATAGCAGAGAACCCAGACAGAACAGAATGCGCTGTCTGACCAGGCTATAAGCTGATTCCCTTCAGACAGTGAAGCTGAAGCACCTGTCCGAATAGCAAACAACATAGATCTTTATCAGATGCAGCGTAACGATATGGATCTATGTTGTTTGCACATTCTCTGAATTTATTCGGCGCTGAAAGAGTTAATAGAGTTTCAGGTATATTTATCCTAAAAAACAAGACATTATTAATTTGTGAAAAAATGTGAGTTGATTTAAACTGAATTTATTCCACTATCACTTCTTAAGATTATTAAATTACTAGATTTCGACATATCTCCTACAGTATTATCAATGGGTACTTATTTGTAAAACAATGTTATCAGTTAATTAACACAATTTTGATAAAAATCACATTTATAATACCACAACATTTGGCTAGGGAACAACAGTAAAAACAAAGGATTCCAACTTAAAAGGACCTATTTACATTTTGGGATAAATCAGACTTTATCTGCCAAGGGAGGCAATAGAAAATCAGAGATGTCTCTCATTGGATAACACTCAATTAGTGTACGGTACAATGACTACCTATGTACAACAATACACTACCTTTCTCAAATTGCGAATCTGTATTCCTGCCCGGATTCCAATGGGATCTGCCTCAAAGAATTCCGGTACCTGACCAATGGAAATACTCTTATCCTCTGGCACATGCTCATCTGGTCTCATGCCACACCAGTAAGATCTCTGTGATAGAGGTACAATAAATATACATGATCAACATAGACAGTAGAAAGGGTTTCTACACCATGCCAATTCCGAAAGTGGAATTGCACCACACCCCATTTAACCCTTTCCCTCATAGAAGCACCTCTTGATGCCATTGCCAATACGACATACATTGACAATGTAGTAGCCAAACCATTGTTCATAATAAAGGCCAAAATCTTGTGTAGTCACAGTAATATCTATGGATAGATATGGTGACTACTTATCCACTGCATCATAGCTAAATGGCTGTCGTTTGTATGGAGATATAATAGTATATTAACCTAAATCTCTATGTAGTCCCAGTAATATCTATGGAGGTGGAATAGATATGGCGACTACTTATCTGCTGCATGATAGCTAAATGGCTGTCGTTTGTATGGAGATATTAACCTAAATCTCTATGAAGGAAAGGGTTAATGTCCAATATGTTTGTAAAGTAATTTTATGTGTACATGTACTACCGATATATATTAATAGGTCTTCAGAGATAATATTACAATTTTGAAAGCTGAGATTTTATCAAAATATAACTAATGACCTACTTTCAACAAAATTGGGCCAAACCTGCAGCTGCTCCTAGGTTACAAGAATTCCCGTTAAGTTTGACCTATAGTGACAAAAGGATTTTGATGGAAATGGTTATATGAATCTGGAAGAAATCTCTATTGTTAACCCATTTCATTCTGGATACCGTAACAGTATTTGCAAAGAACATAGAGCTAGATCAGCTGTCACGGAAAGTGCCGTCTGATCAGGCTCTATGCTGTTTGCTCTTCAGAAGATCTTGCTAAGATACTTGGCTATGTAGCAAACAACATAGATCCTGATCAGCATGCAGCGTTACGCTGCAGCTGATCTGGATCTATGTTGTTTGCAAAAGCCTTTAATGTATCCAGAATGAAATGGATTAATCAATATTTTAATTTATAAATCTTAATTTCTAAGTCAATACTTACGGTAATAAAGAAATACCATTTGTGTGGTACACCAAACTCGCCGGGGAACACAGCCTCGACATACCATGTAATAAGACCATACAGGAACGTATCGACAATGAGCATTACAAGTACATCAAGCATCGTAAAGTTATCATCCACGGACACGCCATCCTTTATATTGTACCACTGTACACCCGTACCTGTATCGTAAGATGGAAGTAAGCTATAACACACTACCTACAAGTGTCCGTCAGTACAGGTTCGTTCAATCACTTAACCCATTGCACGCTAGCGGCAGATAAAATCACTTTTGCAAACAGCATAGAGCCAGATCAGGCTCTATGCTGTTTGCTATTCGGATAGTGGAGCTAAAACACTTGGCTGAATAGCAAATAACATAGAGCCAGATCAGGCTCTATGCTGTTTGCTATTCGGATAGTGGAGCTAAAACACTTGGCTGAATAGCAAATAACATAGAGCCTGATCAGATGCGGCATTACTCAGCAGGCAACGGTTAAGCACTGCATAAGTTAACTATTGGTTGCTAAACTTTGTTCGAAACCAAAAAATGTTAGTGGTGTAGAAAACAATTACATGTACATTTACCACATTTTGGATTCATGAAAAATTGCTAAGAAAATATTGCAAGCACAAAGAAGTTATCAAAATACATTGCATCATATTAATTCCAAGGAATATTAAAATACATTGCATCATATTAATTCCAAGGAATATTAAAATACATTGCATCATATTAATTCCAAGGAATATTAAGCCATCCTCAATAAGCTATACTGTGCTAGTTATTTAGCACAGACTGTCTGCATACATACATCCCAATCATTTGTCTTCCGTCAGACAACCATGTCTAAGTATCTACAGTTAAACCTGTGTTAAGCAGCCAGTCAAAGGAATCACAGAAAGTGGCTGCTTAGTATAGGTGGCTGCTTAATAGAGGTGCAATGTATAATAAAACAGCATAGTGGGAATTTTCAAACTGGTTGCTTAATACAGGTTAGCTGCTTAATGGAGGTGACCACTAACATAGGTTTGACTGTACTCTCTATACGTCCCAATAATTTGTCCTCCGTAAGCCATCACTTTATGTGATTCCATCTATGTATCAACTCTCTCTCTCATATATCCCAATAATTTGTCCTCCATAGGCCATCACTTTATGTGATTCCCATCTATGTATCAATTCTCTCTCATATATCCCAATAATCTGTCCTCCGTAAGCCATCACTTTATGTGATTCCATCTATGTATCAACTCTCTCTCATATATCCCAATAATTTGTCCTCCATAGGCCATCACTTTATGTGATTCCCATCTATGTATCAACTCTCTCTCATATATCCCAATAATTTGTCCTCCATAGGCCATCACTTTATGTGATTCCCATCTATGTATCAACTCTCTCTCATATATCCCAATAATCTGTCCTCCGTAAGCCATCACTTTATGTGAATCCCATCTATGTATCAACTCTCTCTCATATATCCCAATAATCTGTCCTCCGTAACCCATCACCTTATGTGAATCCCATCTATGTATCAACTCTCTCTCATATATCCCAATAATCTGTCCTCCGTAACCCATCACCTTATGTGATTCCCATCTATTTATCAACTCTCTCATATATCCCAATAATATGTCCTCCGTAAGCCATCACTTTATGTGATTCCCATCTATGTATAAACTCTCTCTCATATATCCCAATAATCTGTCCTCCGTAGGCCATCACCTTATGTGATTCCCATCTATTTATCAACTCTCTCTCATATATCCCAATAATCTGTCCTCCATAAGCCATCACCTTATGTGATTCCCATCTATTTATCAACTCTCTCTCTCATATATCCCAATAATCTGTCCTCCGTAAGCCATCACCTTATGTGATTCCCATCTATGTATCAACTCTCTCTCATATATCCCAATAATCTGTCCTCCATAAGCCATCACCTTATGTGATTCCCATCTATTTATCAACTCTCTCTCTCATATATCCCAATAATCTGTCCTCCGTAAGCCATCACCTTATGTGATTCCCATCTATGTATCAACTCTCTCTCATATATCCCAATAATATGTCCTCCGTAAGCCATCACTTTATGTGATTCCCATCTATGTATAAACTCTCTCTCATATATCCCTTTAATCTGTCCTCTGAAAGCCATCACTTTACCCATCTATGTATCAACTCTCTCTCTCATATCCCAATAATCTGTCCTTTGTAGGCCATCACTTTATGTGAATCCCATCTATGTATCAACTCTCTCTCATATATCCCACCCATCTATGTATCAACTCTCTCTCATATATCCCAATAAGCTGTCCTCCGTAAGCCATCACTTTATGTGAATCCCATCTATGTATTAACTCTCTCTCATATATCCCAATAATCTGTCCTCCGTAAGCCATCACTTTATGTGAATCCCATCTATGTATCAACTCTCTCTCATATATCCCAATAAGCTGTCCTCCGTAAGCCATCACTTTATGTGAATCCCATCTATGTATTAACTCTCTCTCATATATCCCAATAATCTGTCCTCCGTAAGCCATCACTTTATGTGAATCCCATCTATGTATCAACTCTCTCTCATATATCCCAATAAGCTGTCCTCCGTAAGCCATCACTTTATGTGAATCCCATCTATGTATTAACTCTCTCTCATATATCCCAATAATCTGTCCTCCGTAAGCCATCACTTTATGTGATTCCCATCTATGTATCAACTCTCTCTCATATATCCCAATAATCTGTCCTTCGTAAGCCATCTCTCAATGTGAACCCCCATCTATGTACCTACTCCCTGATACATTGCACTAATCTGTCATCTGTAAGCCATCTCTGTATGTGAATCCCGTCTACCTACCTACTCCCTCATACATTCCAATAATCTGTCCTCCGTAAGCCATCCCTGTATTAGATATCAGACTGGTGAGCATCTTCTGTGTCCTTGTCATGGTCTCATACCTCGGTTGTATAAAGAAGTACGGCATATAGGACATGAAAAAAAATAAACCACCAGCAGCAGCACCCGAGTTAGCTGCAAACAGACAATATTATTGATTAGGTGACTATTAGCTTATAGGACCACTATTTTGAGGGGCAACCTTACCCGGTCAGCTAACAAATCGAGTTATATACCAAAATGTTTGTAAATGTCTGAAGTTTGTCACACATGCGGCATACATTGGCATGAATTGTGGCGTTCGGAGAAATCCAAGATGGCGTCCAAAATGGCCGCCATAAATTGATAGTCCACTTAAAGGATTATAAATGGTCCAGAAGTTTACATTTTGTGATTTTATTTCACTTTTTTGTATTCATGTTTAAGAATATACATTGTCAATTTGATTTTATGCCATTTTTCAAAGAAATTATTGTAACATTTAAGAATATTATGCAAATTTAGCGATTAAATGGTCAAATTTAAGGGTTAGGGGTGGTATTTTAAATTTTAGCTCCGAGCCGTTGATGTAAATCATGAGTAAGTGTGTTTATAATGAAAGTGTAGATCAAAACTAATTAAAATAATGGCTTCTTGGTGGAAAACAGATGAAAACATAAACATAAAACATATAAACATTTCCTGCGAAGCATTCTACTTACAAACATTGCAGAACTATTTCCCTCGAAGTTGGCTTGTACCTGTCAGAAGCTCCCGTACGGTGGTCGCCAGATCGAACAAGTGGGTTTTCTTCGGGTACTCCGGTTTCCTGCCACACGAATGACCACATGTACGCTTTCATCCGTGCCATTGAGAGTGATTAATATAAGTTGTTAAAACTTGCTTCGCAATCGTTTTAAAATAAATAAAGTTTAAATTAGAAGCTCCTGTAGTAAAGAGAATGCTACAAACCTTTCTTAAAGAAGACGCTGATAGCAAAGCAGAACGAGATCGTACAACTGGCATAGATGATGAGGAAGATAAAGACTATGGATGGATCCGTCTTCCCAATCACTGGTCCTTTATCAGTCTTGATGCACAGGAAGAATGTCATGATCCCCACGGTGATGAGGAGATACAGGAAGTACTTGACAAACCAGGCAGCCCAATGCAACCAGTTATTGAGACCCATCATTTTCATGGATTCCTGTATACAACAATAATAGTCTACCGATAAAAGTGGCATTTTTAACGAAATACAGAATGGTCTCACAAACTAATTTTCAACAATTATTAAACTCAGATTGACTGATTCCATATGGTTCGCTATAAATATGTTGTTTATTAATGCAACATGTGTACCATAATTATATAATCATAAATTATATACAGTACACCCAGCCCAATGGGCCTATACCTCTACCTTCCGAATAGCAAACAGTAGAGAGCCTGATCAGATGGCACGTTCTGTGCTCTGGCTCTATGCTGTTTGCAAAAGCGATTGGCAGGCTAAGGGTTAACATCAAACCATATATACAATTGTAGAGAGGAAGAAATGTATAACCTTTAGTTTTCTTTCCTTTTCGTGCACAACATCTTGCACTATGGTTAGAGCCACAATGACAAAGCTCAGCATGAGAAGTAGTGGAAATTGGTTCTGTAAGACTAGGACATATGAGTCATCATTGTACGCCGGATATGGGTGACGTCTCAGCCTCACATTCACATTGTCTAAGGTATCACTGCTATTAACCCCACCCACTTCACTTAGAACAGCGAAGTTGATGGCATGCTGTACTGCTAGAAAACCTTCACGATAATACCCTGTAAATAAACATGTAAATACCCTGTAAATAAACATGTAAAATAATACACTTTATAATGGCAACAGTTGCTTTACACTTGGGATAATATCATTTTAATTCACTACAAGGGTATATGTACAATACACTGTACCATGGATTACAATGGTGGATAATTTGTGGCCGAGATCCAAACAGATTATACTCTAACTTTAAACACTTCCAATGTAATTCATACCCCGATGGACATTTAACCCACGATTCATTACTTATATATATGTTCATTATTCACGTGTATTTTTAATGTATTTAGGGCAGATTTGAAAATAAATCTACAACCACCAAGAGTGCAGATAAGGAAATCGCACCCTAAGGTTGAAAATGCATGCTAAGAACTCGGCAGAGCTAGAGCCTTGTTCTTTGCAGGCATCTTCAGCCCTCGGATGGGATTTCCTTATCCGCACTCTTGGGAGGTGCTAGATTCACTTTATCTAACTCTTTCTCTGAAGCATGACTGTGCACAGACATGTCTGCAAGTTGTGCTAACACTGCATACAGTATTGTTATTACATGGTGACCACTTACAAGTGCACAATTATTAACACCCACTGTTAGGAACTAGGGTTATTGTTTATGTCTGCCTGTGTCTGTCTACGTCTTAGCAAGATAATTCAAAAAGTTGTGGATGAATTTTGATGAAACATTGTGGATATAAACAGGGTTGGGGGGAAGTGAATAGATTCTGGGAGAAATCGGTCATGGATGGGAGAAATTGGTCAATGCATGTGATCATGGCGGTCAGCCCAGGAGGGGTTTTGCATTTATCAGAGTACTATTCTCTATTTGTAATAGTATTTGGATATTCAGGCATTTAAACATGGAACATAGCTAGTAATGGGCCTGCTAAAGTTGTTACCTGGAGCACCGCCGCATTCATCCTTCGATTCTCTCGGACCAATTCTCTGGAAAAGCGGAAACATAAATTGTGTTTCCCATCGAGAATTCGTCTGGAATGGTTTATTGCTACCCTTGCTACCATCATTACGTGCAGACGAGCTGAAACGCAACTTGTACGATATTTTGAGTGAGGATATGGAATCATCCGTAAATGGACCATTGAAGACGACTCCGGCGAGGTAGTTGCCGGTGTTGTTAGTGGATGAGTTGGAGAACAAAAGGAAGTCCACAAGCTCGTCCTCATTCCGGAAACCTTGTATGTCTGCAACAAACCAAAAATATATACAATCATATACAGTCTACCGTACATCTGCTATGTCGAATTCTCCGGTTATCTCGAATTCTCTGGTTATCTCGAAGTTGGATCAAAGTCCCATTTCAGACACTATCATTTTACATATAACTGGCTCTGTTTATATCGAATTTTGTTATGTCAAACTTCGGTTATATCGAAGTATGTTGTTCGGTCCGACGGAATTTCGAAATAACGGATGTAGACTGTATATACCGGTAATAACATGCAATGTTAGCAACCCTAAATCTACTATATATCCAGATAACACCGGGCAGGTTTATATAAAATATCTGTTTATGAGGTCATGAATTTATGAATGTCGCCTATTGGTACATTTTCACCGCAATTCCTTTCCTGGGAATTTTACATTCATAATCAAAATTGACTAAAGCTGTCAATATATCATTTTAAACAATTAAAGAAAATGGTGTTATTTTAGTAGTCAGGGTCCTGCCTGTCTTCAGAGCTGTTTCTTAGCATTTTATTAACATTTAACCCATAACCTGCTAATCGCAACTAACATTTTTTTGCGAACAGCATAGAGCCAGTTTAGAGAGCACAGAACATGCCATCTGATGAGGCTCTATGCTGTTTTATATTCGGATAGTGGAGCTAAAACATTTGGCTCAATAGCAAACAACATAGATCCTAATAAGAAGCGGTGTTACGCATAGACATGGGCACAATCCTTCTATTTTTTCAGCATTTTAGTTTATACAAATTTATTTTAGCTCGATTGCGAAACAAGTTCTTACAACTTATATTAATCACTCTCGAGACCTCATTCCTGATGGAAGCCATCGCCACGAGTGATAAGGTCACAATCGTAATGGCTATAGCTGGGCTCGAACTCCGGACCTTTCGCACCTGAAGCGAACGCACTACCACTGCATTATCATGACTTCCACTTCAGCAGTTTATGAAACTGTAACCCAACTGATGTCCTGCTATAGTACTATTAAGTTTCATGATAACTTGTGTGGAATAGCAATTCAACATAGAATAAAGAACAGATTTTAAGTATATCAAACACATACCCTGTAACAGTAGCCTCTTAGAAGTATATCAAACACATACCCTGTAACAGAAGCCTCTTAGAAGTATATCAAACACATACCCTGTAACAGAAGCCTCTTAGAAGTATATCAAACACATACCCTGTAACAGTAGCCTCTTAGAAGTATATCAAACACATACCCTGTAACAGAAGCCTCTTAGAAGTATATCAAACACATACCCTGTAACAGAAGCCTCTTAGAAGTATATCAAACACATACCCTGTAACAGAAGCCTCTTAGAAGTATATCAAACACATACCCTGTAACAGAAGCCTCTTAGAAGTATATCAAACACATACCCTGTAACAGAAGCCTCTTAGAAGTATATCAAACACATACCCTGTAACAGTAGCCTCTTAGAAGTATATCAAACACATACCCTGTAACAGAAGCCTCTTAGAAGTATATCAAACACATACCCTGTAACAGTATATCAAACACATACCCTGTAACAGAAGCCTCTTAGAAGTATATCAAACACATACCCTGTAACAGTATATCAAACACATACCTGTAACAGAAGCCTCTTAGAAGTATATCAAACACATACCCTGTAACAGTAGCCTCTTAGAAGTATATCAAACACATACCCTGTAACAGAAGCCTCTTAGAAGTATATCAAACACATACCCTGTAACAGAAGCCTCTTAGAAGTATATCAAACACATACCCTGTAACAGAAGCCTCTTAGAAGTATATCAAACACATACCCTGTAACAGAAGCCTCTTAGAAGTATATCAAACACACACCCTGTAACAGAAGCCTCTTAGAAGTATATCAAACACATACCCTGTAACAGTATATCAAACACATACCCTGTAACAGAAGCCTCTTAGAAGTATATCAAACACATACCCTGTAACAGAAGCCTCTTAGAAGTATATCAAACACATACCCTGTAACAGTATATCAAACACACACGATGTAACAGAAGCCTCTTAGAAGTATATCAAACACATACCCTGTAACAGAAGCCTCTTAGAAGTATATCAAACACATACCCTGTAACAGAAGCCTCTTAGAAGTATATCAAACACATACCCTGTAACAGAAGCCTCTTAGAAGTATATCAAACACATACCCTGTAACAGAAGCCTCTTAGAAGTATACCAAACACATACCCTGTAACAGAAGCCTCTTAGAAGTATATCAAACACATACCCTGTAACAGAAGCCTCTTAGAAGTATACCAAACACATACCCTGTAACAGAAGCCTCTTAGAAGTATATCAAACACATACCCTGTAACAGAAGCCTCTTAGAAGTATACCAAACACATACCCTGTAACAGAAGCCTCTTAGAAGTATATCAAACACATACCCTGTAACAGAAGCCTCTTAGAAGTATATCAAACACATACCCTGTAACAGAAGCCTCTTAGAAGTATATCAAACACATACCCTGTAACATAGCCTCTTAGAGTATATCAAACACATACCCTGTAACAGTAGCCTCTTAGAAGTATATCAAACACATACCCTGTAACAGTAGCCTCTTAGAAGTATATCAAACACATACCCTGTAACAGAAGCCTCTTAGAAGTATATCAAACACATACCATGTAACAGTATATCAAACACATACCCTGTAACAGTATATCAAACACATACCCTGTAACAGAAGTCTCTTAGAAGTATATCAAACACATACCCTGTAACAGAAGCCTCTTAGAAGTATATCAAACACACACCCTGTAACAGAAGCCTCTTAGAAGTATATCAAACACATACTCTGTAACAGTATATCAAACACATACCCTGTAACAGAAGCCTCTTAGAAGTATACCAAACACATACCCTGTAACAGAAGCCTCTTAGAAGTATATCAAACACATACCCTGTAACAGAAGCCTCTTAGAAGTATACCAAACACATACCCTGTAACAGAAGCCTCTTAGAAGTATATCAAACACATACCCTGTAACAGTATATCAAACACATACCCTGTAACAGTATATCAAACACATACTCTGTAACAGTATATCAAACACATACCCTGTAACAGAAGCCTCTTAGAAGTATATCAAACACATACCCTGTAACAGTATATCAAACACATACCCTGTAACAGAAGCCTCTTAGAAGTATATCAAACACACACCCTGTAACAGAAGCCTCTTAGAAGTATATCAAACACATACTCTGTAACAGTATATCAAACACATACCCTGTAACAGAAGCCTCTTAGAAGTATACCAAACACATACCCTGTAACAGAAGCCTCTTAGAAGTATATCAAACACATACCCTGTAACAGAAGCCTCTTAGAAGTATACCAAACACATACCCTGTAACAGAAGCCTCTTAGAAGTATATCAAACACATACCCTGTAACAGAAGCATCTTAGAAGTATATCAAACACATACCCTGTAACAGAAGCCTCTTAGAAGTATATCAAACACATACCCTGTAACAGTAGCCTCTTAGAAGTATATCAAACACATACTCTTTAACAGAAGCCACTTAGAAGTATATCAAACACATACCCTGTAACAGTATATCAAACACATACCCTGTAACAGAAGCCTCTTAGAAGTATATCAAACACATACCCTGTAACAGAAGCCTCTTAGAAGTATATCAAACACATACCCTGTAACAGAAGCCTCTTAGAAGTATATCAAACACATACCCTGTAACAGTATATCAAACACATACCCTGTAACAGAAGCCTCTTAGAAGTATATCAAACACATACCCTGTAACAGTATATCAAACACATACCCTGTAACAGAAGCCTCTTAGAAGTATATCAAACACATACCCTGTAACAGAAGCCTCTTAGAAGTATATCAAACACATACCCTGTAACAGAAGCCTCTTAGAAGTATATCAAACACATACCCTGTAACAGAAGCCTCTTAGAAGTATATCAAACACATACCCTGTAACAGAAGCCTCTTAGAAGTATATCAAACACATACCCTGTAACAGAAGCCTCTTAGAAGTATATCAAACACATACCCTGTAACAGAAGCCTCTTAGAAGTATATCAAACACATACCCTGTAACAGAAGCCTCTTAGAAGTATATCAAACACATACCCTTTAACAGAAGCCTCTTAGAAGTATATCAAACACATACCCTGTAACAGAAGCCTCTTAGAAGTATATCAAACACACACCCTGTAACAGAAGCCTCTTAGAAGTATATCAAACACACACCCTGTAACAGAAGCCACTTGGAAGTATATCAAACACACACCCTGTAACAGAAGTCTCTTAGAAGTATACCAAACACATACCCTGTAACAGAAGCCTCTTAGAAGTATATCAAACACATACCCTGTAACAGTATATCAAACACATACCCTGTAACAGAAGCCTCTTAGAAGTATATCAAACACATACCCTGTAACAGAAGCCTCTTAGAAGTATATCAAACACATACCCTGTAACAGAAGCCTCTTAGAAGTATATCAAACACATACCCTGAAACAGTATATCAAACACATACCCTGTAACAGAAGCCTCTTAGAAGTATGTCAAACACACACCCTGTAACAGAAGCCTCTTAGAAGTATATCAAACACACACCCTGTAACAGAAGCCACTTAGAAGTATATCAAACACACACCCTGTAACAGAAGCCTCTTAGAAGTATATCAAACACATACCCTGTAACAGAAGCCTCTTAGAAGTATATCAAACACACACCCTGTAACAGAAGCCTCTTAGAAGTATATCAAACACATACCCTGTAACAGAAGCCTCTTAGAAGTATATCAAACACATACCCTGTAACAGTATATCAAACACATACCCTGTAACAGTATATCAAACACATACCCTGTAACAGTATATCAAACACATACCCTGTAACAGAAGCCTCTTAGAAGTATATCAAACACACACCATGTAACAGAAGCCTCTTAGAAGTATATCAAACACACACCCTGTAACAGAAGCCTCTTAGAAGTATATCAAACACATACCCTGTAACAGAAGCCTCTTAGAAGTATATCAAACACATACCCTGTAACAGTATATCAAACACATACCCTGTAACAGTATATCAAACACATACCCTGTAACAGAAGCCTCTTAGAAGTATATCAAACACACACCATGTAACAGAAGCCTCTTAGAAGTATATCAAACACACACCCTGTAACAGAAGCCTCTTAGAAGTATATCAAACACATACTCTGTAACAGAAGCCTCTTAGAAGTATATCAAACACATACCCTGTAACAGAAGCCTCTTAGAAGTATATCAAACACACACCCTGTATCAGAAGCCTCTTAGAAGTATATCAAACACATACCCTGTAACAGAAGCCTCTTAGAAGTATATCAAACGCACACCCTGTAACAGAAGCCTCTTAGAAGTATATCAAACACACACCCTGTAACAGAAGCCTCTTAGAAGTATATCAAACACATACCCTGTAACAGAAGCCTCTTAGAAGTATATCAAACACACACCCTGTAACAGAAGCCTCTTAGAAGTATATCAAACACACACCCTGTAACAGAATCCTCTTAGAAGTATATCAAACACACAACCTGTAACAGAAGCCTCTTAGAAGTATATCAAACACATACCCTGTAACAGAAGCCTCTTAGAAGTATATCAATCACATACCCTGTAACAGAAGCCTCTTAGAAGCTCTCTCTAGTATTCTTCTTGTTACATTATTTTCCGGACAAAATGCCAGACGTCTCGGCAGACTAGATGGAATAGTCTCCCAATCTTTGCAGTATGGCCACTGCTTATTCTCCTTCATTTCTCCGGAAACTGTGAGACGAATCAGGACGAGCATGAGGGCGAAGAATGTGGGCAGCCCGATCTCGAAGATAGTGATCCATATCTTACGTTTCTGTACAAGGAAGTTCTTCCACAGCAGCAGAAGAAAATGGCTTCCTTTTCTTCCCATGTTGGTTATTTTATCACAGACACTTTTTTTACCACAATTTGCTTAATAAAAAATCCAGTAAATTGTAACAGAAATTACGCACTTGTATAAGCTCGGGCTTACGCATGGTTATACACCCATACATACATTGTTGAGTTAAGAAATAATGATTCACTCTACGTTCTGCAAAATGTGAAATGTAATCTAATAATTAAACAGCGGTACAAAACGTTCGTATTAGACTTGTATGAGATAAAGAAAGATATGATATCTCATTTCATCATATGATAATGACTACCGTGTACATTTGATGACTTTTGTATGATTGATGCATGATATTCTAGGTGGTTGACTTGATTGACTAATATGCTCTTGAACAAAACCTGAAAAGCATAAATAAATGGATTACCGGTAACTAATTTTGTTATTATAATTTAAAATAATCATTATTGGACAATGTCTTACCTATTTATAGACTATTCCATTTACAGTTACTGGTAGTCCGCCTCCATGGTCGAGTGGTTAAGGCCATTGACTTGTATACACTGTATCCTACCATTGTGATAGCGCAGTGGTAGCGTGTTCGAAAGGCCCAGATTATGAGCCCCACTGGAGCCATTACGATTGTGCCCATAGGCAGCAAGGCATTTAAATTCCACATGCCTCTTCTCTCCCTCGTGGTGACTGTGTCTCTTTATATGAAACCAAGTACATTAGCTGGTTAACCGCTGGAGAGGTATTGGTAGGTAAACTCAATCGCTCAAATGGGCAACCTGTACCGATGTCAAATAAACTTAAATAAAAGAAGTTACGACTAAAGACCTTCTCTACTCATCAATGTGATTCCAATCTCACTACATAGATAACAGCTCTGGAGAATATTCACAAATGCAACTCCAACCTCACTCTAGAATGTTTTTTTTATTTAGGTTTATTTAACATCGCTACCGGTTGCCTACCAGGTAGTTGAGCGACGGGCAGCTTACCTAGCAATACCTTTTCTGGGCAGGCTCCAGCGGTTAACCAGTACTTGGTGCACCTCCTTAAGAAACTTTCATATAAAGAGACACGTTCTGAGTGGGGCTCGAACTAGTGATCATAAGTGAGACGGATCATTGTGGAAGTCGTAATAGTGCAGTGGATGCACGTTCACTTCAGATGCGAAAGGTCCGGAGTTCGAACCCCGCTGGAGCCGTTACGATTGTGCCCTTAGGCAAGGCATTTAATTTCCATGTTGCCTCTTCTCTCTCCCTCGTGTCGATGGATTCCATCAGGAATGAGGTCTCAAGAGTGATTAATATAAGTTATAAGAACTTGTTTAGCAATCGAGCTAAAATAAATTTGTATTAACTAAGTGACGATAGGTTACAGTGGTATACAAGTCAGTGATCTTATCCACTCGACCACAGAGGCGGACCAAGAGTTTAGAGCTATAATCCTATGTATATATAGCATGTTAGTGTGATGACTGAAACAGGATAATGGACCATATTCGAATAATAGTATGCAATTAAACACAGTAGCCAAGAGTTACAATTCTCTATCGATCATGAAATATAAACTCTTCAAGCGTGGATGCAATAGTCTCATTAAATACTACCTTCGGAACTTGTTTCTATGAATACAGCCTTTAGTCTCAAGTTACAGCCAATCTATTACAAATTATCATGCAATAACATTCAGTACAATCTAGGTGTCCACTCTCAAGCCATGACTCAGATACTGCAATAGGCCGAGCATTCAGTAATATCTTGCGATATAATGTCCTGTATGTTGTGTTACTGTGATCAAATAGTAACAAGATATATGACTGAATAATGAGAAGATAATATCAGCATGTGACTCTCCATCCCTTTGTTCAGCCTTCATTCAAACATAATAGGTTCAAAAATAAGGCATGTGTTTACAATGAAGTTCTTACACTTGACCTAGATTTTATACGGATATGGAAGATACTCAAAAGGAACTGAAGTTTCATAATAATATACATTGTGAACAAAATCCATTTGAAACAAAGACTTCTTTGTTCCTACAGTGATTAAACCATATGTCGCAATCATGGTGATTAATTGCCCTATATGTTACAATCATGGTGATTAATTGCTCTATATGTTGCAACCATGGCCATTAATTGCTCTATATGTTACAACCATGGTGATTAATTGCTCTATATGTCACAATCATGGTGATTAATTGCTCTATATGTTACAATCATGGTGATTAATTGCTCTATATGTTACAACCATGGTGATTAATTGCTCTATATGTTGCAATCATGGTCATTTATTGCTCTATATGTTGCCAGCATGGTCATTTATTGCTCTATATGTCACAATCATGGTGATTAATTGCTATTTATGTTGCAATCATGGTGATTAATTGCTCTATATGTTGCAATCATGGTGATTAATTGCTCTATATGTCACAATCATGGTGATTAATTGCTATTTATGTTGCAATCATGGTGATTAATTGCTCTATATGTCACACTCATGGTGATTAATTGCTCTATATGTTGCAATCATGGTGATTAATTGCTCTATATGTCACAATCATGGTGATTAATTGCTCTATATGTTGCAATCATGGTGATTAATTGCTCTATATGTCACAATCATGGTGATTAATTGCTCTATATGTTGCAATCATGGTCATTAATTGCTCTATATGTTGCAATCATGGTCATTTATTGCTCTATATGTTGCCAGCATGGTCATTAATTGCCCTATATGTCACAATCATGATGATTAATTGCTCTATATGTTGCAATCATGGTGATTAATTGCTCTATATGTCACAATCATGGTGATTAATTGCTCTATATGTTACAATCATGGTCATTTATTGCTCTATATGTCACAATCATGGTGATTAATTGCCCTATATGTCACAATCATGGTGATTAATTGCTCTATATGTTACAATCATGGTGATTAATTGCTCTATATGTCACAATCATGGTGATTAATTGCCCTATATGTCACAACCATGGTGATTAATTGCTCTATATGTCACAATCATGGTGATTAATTGCTCTATATGTTGCAATCATGGTCATTAATTGCTCTATATGTTGCCAGCATGGTCATTTATTGCTCTATATGTTGCCAGCATGGTCATTTATTGCTCTATACAATGCATGTCGCAACCATGGTCATGAATTGCTCTATATGTTGCAACCATGGTCATGAATTGCTCTACATGTTGCAACAATGGTCATTTATTGCTCTATGACAAGGAATTTATGATTGACGGGTTTTGAAGCATCCATAAACAGTTAGAACTGTGCATCCCTTGCAAAATGGCTGATACTAATTTTTTTGATTGTCGAGATATTTGCTTGGAACATGTATTTCAGTCTAAGAAAAACCAAGTTGATAATTACAAAGATCATAAAAAGATAAAACAAACAGATGCAAGCCAAACACTCGCTTATGCATGTATATGGTTTTATAGAGTTGCTGTGCCGATTTCCGCACAAGTGCTATAGCACAATTTGTCGACTTCCAGCCGCGACACTTTCCACATTTGTCGCAGCCATTTGAACATCAGCATGCCCCGTGATCGATGCAGTGAATGGCGTGTTTACTATTGCTGTACATGTATTCTTTAGTAGGAAAAACGTCTGACTAACAACATCAGAGTAATTTATGACTAGTGCAATTTAGTGGCTCGATAAATATAGTTGTCAGTTCCAGGAACTATGTCTAATTTCGGTGTTCCTGGAGATGAAGCAGAATATGAAGGTATTTAATGTACTTACTTGGATCACAGGGATTCGGCACGTTTGGGGGTACTAGTATATATATTTAAGTACTTATATATAAATATATATACTAGTACCCCCAAACGTGCCGAATCCTTGTGTTTTGTTATAGCAAAGGAATATTTAATGCATTTTTTTTTTTTTGCTTTGGCAATTTTAACCGATAGCCAGTGGCTTTGGGCCTTGAACAGTACATAAACTACAATATACATGAGAGAGCATTGATCATTGCTGATCACTGTTGATAAACAAAGAAGATAGTGAACACAAGATACAAGAAGCTTTATTTAACGTCGGATTACATTTACAAATAACATTAGCTAATAAGCTATTTTCCGACAAACATATATTATAATCAAAACATAAGAAAAAACAGCTAAGATATAAAAGTTGGTTTAAACATGAATACAACACAGGACATAGCATAATTAAAACATGTTAAAGCGAGCACCTAAAAGACAAAGATAAAGTTAATACATTGTGTTAATAGTTTTAACAATTTAAGGATAACATACAGCTTAAGATACAAACAACTATATAATATAGATAAATCTTAAGAATTCAAATAGAAATACACTATTGATTGATACACTGTGTTGTAGTTGCTGACCTTGGCCCGTGGCATAAAACTACAATAAGAACAAAAATGTTAAGACACTGACAGGCAAAAAGGTACACTACTGTGAAATTAAGATATGTTTAAAAAAAAACAAAAAAAAACAGTTATCCCCCAAATCAGATTTGGAAAGGAACTGATCAGCAATTACCTCACAGGTATCTTAAAACAAAATACATAAAATGCAGTTAAAGCAACTATTTGTGGCATGCAAAATTATAGAACACTAAAACTAAGTTACAACAATCAAATTAGAACATCAAGCTAGCACAAATCATAAATTATAACCATAAAAAACACAAATAAAACACATAGCACATATTAATAAACACATTAAGCACATTAAGCAAGGAAATAAGCGGACACGATTAGGTAGAGCACATTGAGCACTTACAGGACGGGCCCGTCCAGGCACGGACCAGCCTCACAAACTCCTTGTGGTTTTCAATTTTTCTAATGTCATTTGGCAGGCTGTTCCATACGCCTCGTATCTGAAAGATCTCTTACCGTTCAAGGTGGTGCGTACAGTTGGTACTTCAACAGTGTTTGAATGTCTGAAAGAATATTTTATATTTCGAAATTTAACCAGGTCATGTAAATATGGAGGTGATTCATGGTACAGGCATTTGAATGTTTCTATTGCAATAGTTCTTATTCTACTAAGATGTAATGTAGGCATGTTTACTTGTTTCAAAAGGTCTTCGTAGCTAGAGGTGAAATCATTTAAAGTAATTTTTAGAGCTCTACACGGGTAAACTTAGTGTTCAGGTGTGACAGCTACACACCTATAATAAATCTGACGACTTGATGTCACAGTGCAACTAATACGTTGAAATAAACAAGTCATACCTGTACCTGTGGTCCGTGCTCAACAGCTTGCAAGCTGATCACATGGAAGAATCGACATTAAAGGAAGATAGATAGATAGAATAATTCAAGTAAGCTGACGCATAATCAGCTGATGTGACCGAAATGCGGGTCTGTCTAAAACGCGGACGCGTTAAGCGGGCGCTATATATATAGAGAGAAAACGCGGACGCTATGTAATATATAGGGAAAAAGCGGGCGCTATAGGTATTACTTGATAAAGGTGTTAGATAAGGTGTGCGATTAAACGAACTTATAATCGCCGTGTTTTTAGTGTGTCTGGTGTCTTTTCTTTCATTCAATGTTATTTTCTTATAAATTATATAATTTATTCGTATTTTTTTTTTAAATAGTATGCGTTTCTTTGTCCATTTCTGTTATTATTTTCGTTATTGATTTATTTAGCAATTTAAAATGTCCGGTACATCTGTTGTTTATTTTTAAATACAATAATATATAACAACATAGACCTGTTATAAATTACCCCGACGACACTGAAGATCTGGTTATAAAGCAATTACCCCGACGACACTGAAGCTATTGTAGAGATTACTCCGATGACACTGAAGATTGGTATAAATCAATTACCCCGACGACACTGAAGCTAGTGTAGATATTACCCCTGCGACACTGAATATCTGGTATAAATTAATTACCCCGACGACACTGAAGATCTGGTTATAAACCAATTACCCCGACGACACTGACGATCTGATTATAAATTAATTACTCCGACGACACTGAAGATATTGTAGGTATTACCCCGGCGAC